>JARBWK010000026.1:58190-735401 GCA_030556195.1 Anolis apletophallus
CTAGTCTGGGAAATCAAGTAGAGGAAGCCTTACTGCCAAATCAGGTTGTGGCCTAGTCTGGGAAATCAAGTAGAGGAAGCCTTACTGGCAAATCAGGTTGTGGCCTAGTCTGGGAAATCAAGGGAAATCAAGTAGAGGCCTTACTGTCAAATCAGGTTTTGGCCTAGTCTGGGAAATCAAGTAGAGGAAGCCTTACTGCCAAATCAGGTTGTGGCCTAGTCTGGGAAATCAAGTAGAGGAAGCCTTACTGGCAAATCAGGTTGTGGCCTAGTCTGGGAAATCAAGTAGAGGAAGCCTTACTGCCAAATCAGGTTGTGGCCTAGTCTGGGAAATCAAGTGATAGGAAGCCTTACTGGCAAATCAGGTTGTGGCCTAGTCTGGGATATCAATTTGTGGAAGCATTTACTGGCAAATCAGGTTGTGGCCTAGTCTGGGAAATCAAGTAGAGGAAGCCTTACTGTCAAATCAGGTTGTGGCCTAGTCTGGGAAATCAAGTAGAGCTGGGAAATCAAGTAGAGGAAGCCTTACTGGCAAATCAGGTTGTGGCCTAGTCTGGGAAATCAAGCAGAGGAAGCCTTACTGGCAAATCAGGTTGTGGCCTAGTCTGGGAAATCAAGTAGAGGAAGCCTTACTGTCAAATCAGGTTGTGGCCTAGTCTGGGAAATCAAGTAGAGGAAGCCTTACTGTCAAATCAGGTTGTGGCCTAGTCTGGGAAATCAAGTAGAGGAAGCCTTACTGGCAAATCAGGTTGTGGCCTAGTCTGGGAAATCAAGTAGAGGAAGCCTTACTGCCAAATCAGGCTGAGGCCTAGTTTGTAAAATCAGCTAACGGAAGCCTTTTTTAAAGTGCACTCTCTTGCACCTTTGAGATTTGGGATGTTGGAATGCTAGCCATGCAGAGTCTGTTATGCAAATACTCTCTCAGTGGCAACCAGTCTCCTCTGTCTGGTGCCTTAGAGTGTTGGAGTTCTGGGGCTGGCCATTCAGAGTCCTTTATTTATTTTATTTTATTTTTATTTATTTCGGGATTTTACCCCGCTCTTCTCAACCCCCGAGGGGGGACTCAGAGCGGCTTACAGTACGGCACAATTCGATGCCCACATAATCACAATATAAAACCCCAAAACCCTTCAACAATTAAAATACATTAAAAATACATTAAAATACAACTACATTAGCACCATACACATTCACTCTGGATTAAAACAATGTTCAGTCCATAAAAACATTGGCCATAATCACCCACTGCAATTTATGCAAATAATCCCTCAGTGGCAACCAATTGAAACGCTGGATTTCTGAGGCTGGCCATTCAGAGTCCTTTATGCAAATATTCCCTCAGTGGCAACCAATCGTAATGCTCAAGCTCCCTGCTTGAGCGGTGATGGCACGATTGTCAGCGTGGATTAAACTCTCTGACCCTTCTGGCAGTGGCTGATCATTTGTGTAAATGTTAAACATTGATGGAGCAAGATTATATCTCATTCAATTTGTTTGAATTCAAGATTTAATTTATTTGGAGGAAATTCTAAAATAAATGGGGAGAAAACAGGAGAGATTCCAGATCTGTTGAGGCAGCTATATGTCATCCAGAAGATGCGAAGCTTCCTGAAATAAACCCTATACAGGCGTAGAGTTCATATGTGTAGCTGCATAACTACAGTTGCATAAAAACAACCCATCTTTTTACTGGTTAGAGTAGTGAAAACATAGGCCTTGAAGGAAGACATGGAGATGATGAATTAAAAGTTGGCAGAAGGCAAGGAAAATCATGAGGTCTTGCTAACGGCGTAATATATAGCTCTCCGGTGAATGTAAGAAGTGACTAATTTTGTCAAATAGCTGGTATGTGCAGTCAGCGCTCTGATATATAATTGCTTACATCTGTCCTTGAGCGCACAGCACACGCCATATATCTTTGAAGCAGATACATTCAGCTGATGATGTTGCTTGCAGCCTTTATTCAGCTTTCCCTTTAAAGATTGTGTTGTGAAATACAAACTTGTTACTTTTCAACATGCGGAAGAAGGCTCTAGACTCGGATTTTGATACAGCCAAATATATGTCGCTCCCAAAAATAACAATGAAAATATGCTACATTTTTGCTGGGTTGATGTTCTGTATTCAACGTTTTGTGGCAACTTCCAAATGCCCTGTGAATAATTGTCATAGAAAGCTTTCTCAGAACTTGGGCATCGAGCTTCTTCACGGTAAATCTGTTATTTGGCTACTGTTATGAATTGTAATGTTAATATCTGATATGCAGGATGTATTTTCATTCACTGGACCAAATATGGCACAAATATCCGATAGGCCCAAATTTGAATACTGGTGGGATGGGGGGGATTTATTTTGTCATTTATTTATTTACTAGCTTGGGCACCCAGCCCTGCCCGTGTTGATTGAGAAAGGCATTGTGTGCCAAGGTTGGTCCTTATCAGTTGTTTATGTGGCTCGCAGTGGTCTCAGGAAGTGAGTGAAGGTAATTCAAGTTCCATCATCTGTGGCCCAATGTCTTCCAAACTGGAGTAGGATGTGGTGTGGGTCATGGGGGCTCTGTGTGCCAAGTTTGGTCTTGATCAGTCAGTGGATGAGGGTTGCAGCGGTCTCGGGAAGTGATTGGAGGTACTTCAAGTCCCATTATCCGTGGTCTGTCCTCCTCCAAACTTCAGCAGGATGTAGAGTGGGTCACGGGTACTCTGTGTGCCAAGTTTGGGCCTGGTCTGTGATTTGTAGGGGCTTCAATGTTCTGTGGGAAATGAATGGGGTGAAGGTACTGCAAATCCCATCATTTGTGGCCCATCCTGCCCTACACAGCACCAGGTTGTAAAGTGGGCCAGTGGGCATCTGTGTGCCAAGTGTGGTCCCGATGCTTCTATGGTGTGGGCCACAGTGCTCTAAGCAAATGAGTTAAAGTACTGCAAGTCCCATCATCCATGGTCCATCCTCCCTCAAACTGCTCCAGGATGTAGAGTGGGTCTTGAGGGTTCTGTGTGTCAAGTTTGGTCTTGTTCTCTCATTGTTTGGGGTCACAAAGGGGTCGCAAAGTGTTTTGGTCTGAAACTCCCACCATGCCTGACTGCCTCAGGCCTTTTCCTTACCCCCTCTGCCAGTTTAGAGGGTCGGAATGTTTGTGTTGCCTGGCCAATAAAGGCGTTATGCAAATACTCCCTCACTGGCAACCAATCATGTTGTCAGAATGTAGTGGCCGGGAGACAATCAGAACGCTGCCACATACAAACCCACAAACAAACAAACATACATACAAACAAACATTCCACTTTATTATATACTAGCTTGGGGACCCGGCCCTGCCCGGGCTATTTGAGAAGCGCAGCAGGATGTAGAGTGGGTCATGGGGGCTCTGTGTGCCAAGTTTGGTCTTGATCCATCATTATTGGGAGTTGCAGTGGTATCATGAAATTACTGCAGGTAGTGCAAGTCCCATCATCTCTGCCCCCCCCCAAGTGTAGTAGGATGTAGATTGGGTCATGGGGGCTCTGTGTGCTAAGTTTGGTCTGTATTGGTGAATGGATGAGGGATGCATTGTTTTTTGGAAGTGAGTGAAGGTACTTCTAGTCCCATCATCCGTGATCCGTCTCACAGTAAACTGCACCAGGCTGTAGAGTGGGTCATGAGGGCTCTGTGTGCCAGATTTGGTGTTGATCAGTCATTGGATTAGGTTTGTAGCAGGATTGGGAAGTGAGGGAAGGTACTGCAAGTCCCATCATCCATGTTCTGCCCCCCTCCAAACTTCAGTAGGATGTAGAGTGGGTCACTGGGGCTCTGTGTGCCAAGTGTGGACTTTCTTGGTGTTTTTGGGGGGCCACAGTGGTCTGTGGGAACAGAGGGGTGTAAAAGTACTACAAATCCCATCATCCATTGTCAGTCCTCCCTGAACCTCACCAGGACGTGAAGGCAGTCATGGGGGTTATGTGCCAAGTGTGGCCCAGGGAAATCCTGCCTACCTCAACCAACTCCGAGGTGGCACTTGAATGTCCTTTTCAGTAACTACCGATACACTTGGTATCCATGAATCTGTCTAATCCTGCCTTGAAGCTGTCCAGGCTGACCGCTGTCACAACCTCCTCTGGAAGTGAGTTCCATAACCCAATGACCCTCTGGGTGAAGAAATATTTCCCTTTATTAGTCCTAACTTTCCTACCTTGGAGCTTCAGGGAGTGCCCTCTAGTCCTAGTGTTTTGTGACAGAGAAAATATTTTTTCTCTATTCACCTTTTCTATCCCATGCATGATTTTATACACTTCGATCAAGTCACCTCTTACACGCCGTCTTTCAAGGCTGAAAAGACCAAGGCGTTGCAACCTGGTTTCATAAGGGAGCTGCTCCATCCCTTGGATCATTCTTGTTGCCCTTTTCTGTACCTTTTCCAGTTCCGTTATATCCTTCTTAAGGTGCGGAGACCAGAATTGTACACAGTACTCCAAATGTGGCCTCACCATAGATTTGTAGAGAGGCAATACAACATTTGCTGACCTATTTTCGATTCCCTTCCTGATCATGCCAAGCATAGAATTTGCTTTGTCACTGCTGCAGCGCACTGGGTTGACATCTTCATTGAGCTGTCCACCAAGACCCCAAGATCCCTTTCCTGGTTTGTCTCGGAAAGCTTTGACCCCATCAATTGGTAGGTGTAGTTGGGGTTCTTTGCCCCGATGTGCATGACTTTACACTTGTTTAGGTTAAAATGCATTTGCCACTTTGTTGCCCATTCACTCAATTTCGAGATCTTTCTGGAGCTCTTTACAATCAGTTTCATTTTTAACTACCTGAACAATTTAGTGTCGTCTGCAAACTTTGCTACCTCAGAATTCACTCCTACATCCAGATCATTAATGAATAAATTAAAAAGTAACGGACCCAAAACTGAACCTTGGGGTACGCCACTTCTCACCTCTTTCCACCCAGAGAAGTGTCCGTTTATTACCACCCTTTGTTTCCTACAGTTTAGCCAGGTTCCCATCCAGGACAAGACCTGTCCCCTGATTCCATGGCTGAAGAGCTTGTTTAGGAGCCTTTGGTGAGGGACTTGGTCAAAAGCCTTTTGAAAGTCAAGGTAAACAATATCAATTTGGTCCCCTTTATCTATGTGTTTATTTACACCCTCAAAGAATTCTAACAAGTTAGTAAGACATGATTTGCCTTTGCAGAAACCATGTTGATTTTCCTTCAGCAATGCCTGTTCTTCTATGTGCCTAGTAATTTTTTCTTTAATAATGGTTTCCATCACTTTGCCTGGAACTGAGGTTAAACTGACTGGCCTATAATTTCCTGGATCACCTCTGGATCCTTTCTTGAAGATGCTGCATTTAACATTAGTGATTTACATGTGAACGTGCATTGGTATTATCCTCTCCATTCAATGACTTACCTAGTCAACAGCAGTCAATAAGGCAAGTTTGATCATGGTCTTCATGAAACTAGCTTGCCTGGACAGGTTGTGACATAAAGTAAAATCCTAATCTCTTGGAACATATACATGTTTACTCATGTGCTAAGATGCAAACTTTTCTCCCTCTGATCTCCTTTCAATCATCCCAGCTAGTGAAATACAAGAGGGCATGAACTTTGATTCTGAGAAATTAGTGCTCCAAACCAGCGCTGACTTTCCACCCAACGAGCTGTTAGCAGATGGCAAAGGCAGCCTATCATTTGGCTCCAGGAGAAGGAATAGCAATGTTGTAATTTCTTGGTCCAGAGCCATTCACTGCTTTGCCTCACCGTGCTAATGCCATGAAATTTAAGGATCAGTCAGAAAGCTCCGTCTTCAGCGTGAGGCTTGACCTTTTCTGGGGGAAGCTGCCGAACGCACAGGCATTCCTAGAGACAAAGAAAAGTGTTGGATGTTTTACGAACATTAATGAGTGTCATATGTTTGTAGAGACATTTTTCTTTCAAAGTGAACTGGCAGGCTTGTCAAACTTGAAATCCCTTGAGCCTTCTGGAGCACATAGACAGCCCACCAGCTGCTTAATACATACCCTAATTTTCGCAACCAGAATAGGACACATCAGTGCTTCATAATTTATTCAAAGAGGACTGATAGAGTCAAAACTGTTTCTCTAACTAGGTTGAATTCGTCATTTACATGGTTACACATTTGAGTGAGAATCCCTAACTGGTGTTCCTCTCCAAATTTTGTTTCTGTCAGCTCCTTTCTTGGTTAATTTGTATAGACCAGGCGTGGGCAACCTACGGCCCACGGGCCGGATTCAGCCCGGCAGCTGATTCTGTCCAGCCCAGAGAGAAGGGCGTCGGGGGCGGGGCCAAGAGGAAGGGGTGCTGCTGCCGCCATCCCATCGCGGGCTGTGTGGGGCCTGTGTCGGCAGACAGGCCGGAGGAGCGGCGGCTTTGGAGTGCCTGCCATCCCTGGAGGCGATCCGGGCCTGCAGTGGGAGCACTCGGCGACCTGCGGGGGCCAATCGCCCTGGCGACCCGGAAGACTTGATTGTCTTCTGGGTCGCCAGGGCAATCAGCCGCTTCAGATCTCCGACTGCTCCCCCTGCAGGCCCAGATCGCCTCCAGGGATGGCAGACACTCCATAGAAGGGCGATCAGCTGGGGAACAACTGGGGCGAGAGTGGGCGGAGGCCTGCAGCCTCCGATTGCCTGCTGCTCTGCTCTCCTCTGCTGCGGTGGCAGCTGGGTCCGCTTTTCCATCCTCTGTGCTGGGTCCATTGGAGTGCCTGCCATCCTGGGAGGCAATCCGGGCCTGCAGCGGGAGCAGTTGGCGACCTGCGGCGGCTGATCGCCCTGGCGACCCAGATCATCTTCCGGGTCGCCAGGACGATCAGCCGCCACAGGTCGCCGACTGCTCCCTGCTGCAGGCCCGGATCACCTCCCGGGATGGCAGGCACTCCAAAGCCGCCGCTCCTCCAATCGTTCTCCGGAGCGGCGGACTGTATGCCGACGCAGGCCCCACAGCCCACGACGGGATGGCAGCAGCGGCAGCCCTTCCTCTTGCAGAAATGGCCCCGCCCCCGACACCCTTCTCCCCAGGCCGGTCAGAATTGGCCGGCGGGCCGCATCCGGCCGGCGGGCCGGAAGATGCCCAGGTCTGGTTTACATTGTACTTTTTCATTAGCAGTTATGCAGACATAACAAGGGCACTTTTTGCAGAAACTGAATTAAAGAAACTAGCAAAGCAATCTTCAAGGGGTGCTTGCATAATTTTCAAGTCAATCTAACTGAAAACAGATTGAGGCAGGCTAACTTTGTGTTTAGTTAATATTCCTTTTAAGAAATGTAAATTGCAGGTGTTGTAAAGTCAACACAGGAACTAAACCTAGGAACATTTTCATTAGAAGGTTGGTTAAAAGTTAATTTAAGAAGTTGCACTTGCTGGGAAGTATTTGTTTTTGCTGCGTCGCACCATATATTTCAAAAGTTACATCTATGGATGTTTCCCATTTCCTATTTAAAAGGGAAAACGTCCAAGCTGTTATGTAAACGTACTAACACATATTTCGGACTGACTTACAGACTGCTCCTTTAAAAAGGCGAGAAGTGTCAGCCAGCACCCATTACGCTGGATGTGAAAACCAGCTGCCTCATTACATAACCCAATTTGCAAATAGTAAAATGTTCCATTCAGAACCACTTAGGGCACCTGGGATCTGAAACGAATTTATCTTAAGAGCCTCCTCTGCACATACAAATTATGTTGAATCATTAAACAAGGAAGCAATTGAAGGGGGGGGCAGTACTCCAGTGCAAACACTTTTTAAGTTTATCATAAACCTAATGCCTAAATGCACTAGGCATTTCATGAGGGTTCTTCAACTTCCGCCTCCTCAGGGTCATGTCCTAATCCAGTGCTTCCCAACCGCTGTGACGCGGCACAGTAGTGTGCCGTGATGGACCTCCTGCTGAGCCGCGAGAAAAGCTCTCTGCCCCCCTTCCTTCCCTCCTCCTCCTGCCGAACTCCTGCTGCTTGGGGGAGGAGGAGGAAGGCCGGGCGGCGGCGAAGAAAAAGAAGAAGGGGCCGGGGCACCGCCTCCTTCGGCCGTTTCCCCAACCAGCCTCCAATCCGCCATGACTCCTGCTGAAGCCGCGTGGAGGAGGAGCCCCGCCCACTGAAGCCCGTCCACCGCTCATGCTCCTCCTCCTCTGTGCGGCTTCAGCGAGCGAGGGGCAGGAGTCATAGCGGAGAGCTGCGCCGGGGACAGTGTCCATGATTCCCGCCCCTCACTCGCACTGCCCCCTAAAGGCTGGAGAAGCTGTGGGAGAGCTGAAGCCAGGGGGACGGGGCAGGGCATGGGGTGGCCTGGCTCCGCCCCAAGGTTGTTAGTATTCTAGGTGTCTAGCGCCAGGTCGGATGGGTAACCGTAGGGGACTCCTTATTATCCGACATTTTCATTTATCTGATGCTCTGCTGACTTGTTTATGTCAGATAAGTGAGACTACAGGATATAGAAAATTACTCCTGCATCTTAAAAATACGGGGGATAAAGACAAATGAAAACATGAGCTTCCTGGGGTAAATAGAATAATGAAATGTGTGCCAAGTTGATGTATTTCTCTGTTCCCTTTCTCCCTCTTGCATGCATATACACACATACTACACAATTTATTGTCAACATGGGTAATTTGAATTTACTATCCTCTGGGTCTCTGTCAATATTGCCTAATAATCTAGAGCAGGGGTGGGCATTTTTTTCCCCCAAGGGGCCACATGAGAGCCAAAAAATATTATGGAGGGCCGCACGTAAAGGCTGAGCTGCATTCTAAGCTACATTATTTATTTATTTATTTATTTACTATACTTACTATATATTACACATCATTAATATTAACATATTAATATATCAAGAAATATTCATATATTATTAGTATTAATATCATAATTATATTATAGTATATATATAGACATTATAATATATTGAAATTATAATATAATATATTTTATTATTTATTATATTATTATAAAATTATTATAAAATTATTATTATAAAATAATAATAAAAACCACTAAAATAAAATGAAATTCAAGAAGACAAGGTGCGAACCAAGATGGAGGCTGACATCCTCAAGAGAGGAAGGATCCCAAGATGGAATGGCCCAATGGACCCAGCCCAGAGGATGACAAAGCGGACCCAGCCGCCACCGCAGCAGAGCAGCAGACGATCGGAGGCAATAGGCCTCCGCCCGCTCTCGCCCCCAGCCATTCCCCAGCTGATCGCCCTGCCATGGAGTGCCTGCTATCAGCGGGAGCAGTCGGCCAGCTGCGGCAGGTGATCGCCCTGGCGAACTGGAAGACGATCAAGTCTTCCAGGTCAACAGGCGATCAGCCTCTGCAGGTCGCCGACTGCTCCCGCTGCAGGCCCAGATCGCCTCACGGGATGGCAGGCACTCCAAAGCCGCCGCTCCTCCTGTTGTTCTCTGGAGCGGCGGGCTTTCTGTCGACGCAGGCCCCAGAACCCGAGATGGGTTGGCGGCAGCGGCACCCCTTCCTCTTGGCCCCGCCCCCGACGCCCTTCTCCCCGGGCTAGACAGAATCGGCTGCCGGGCCACATCCGGCCCGCGGGCCATAGGTTGCCCAGGTCTGATCTAGAAGTTTCCAAGCAAACATTTTAAATAAACACATAGATAAAGGGGACCCAATTGATATTGTTTACCTTGACTTTCAAAAGGCTTTTGACAAAGTCCCTCACCAAAGGCTCCTAAATAAGCTCTTCAGCCATGGAATCAGGGGACAGGTCTTGTCCTGGATTGGAACCTGGCTAAACTGTAGGAAACAAAGGGTGGTAATAAACGGACATTTCTCTGGGTGGAAAGAGGTGAGAAGTGGCGTACCCCAAGGTTCAGTTTTGGGTCCGTTACTTTTTAATTTATTCATTAATGACCTGGATGTAGGAGTGAATTCTGAGGTAGCAAAGTTTGCAGACGACACTAAACTGTTCAGGGTAGTTAAAAATGAAACTGATTGTAAAGAGCTCCAGAAAGATCTCTCGAAATTGAGTGAATGGGCAACAAAGTGGCAAATGCATTTTAACCTAAACAAGTGTAAAGTCATGCACATCGGGGCAAAGAACCCCAACTACACCTACCAATTGATGGGGTCAAAGCTTTCCCGAGACAAACCAGGAAAGGGATCTTGGGGTTTTGGTGGACAGCTCAATGAAGATGTCAACCCAGTGCGCAGCAGCAGCGAAAAAAAGCAAATTCTATGCTTGGCATGATCAGAAAGGGAATCGAAAATAGGTCGTCAAATGTTGTATTACCTCTCTACAAATCTATGGTGAGGCCACATCTGGAGTACTGTGTACAATTCTGGTCTCCGCACCTTAAGAAGGATATAACGGAACTGGAAAAGGTACAGAAAAGGGCAACAAGAATGATCCAAGGGATGGAGCGGCTCCCTTACGAAACCAGGTTGCAACGCCTTGGTCTTTTCAGCCTTGAAAGACGGCGTTTAAGAGGTGACTTGATCGAAGTGTATAAAATCATGCATGGGATAGAAAGGTGAATAAAGAAAAATATTTTCTCTGTCACACAACACTAGGACTAGAGGGCACTCCTGAAGCTCCAAGGTAGGAAAGTTAGGACTAATAAAGGGAAATATTTCTTCACCCAGAGGGTCATTGGGTTATGGAACTCACTTCCAGAGGAGGTTGTGACAGCTGTCAGCCTGGACAGCTTCAAGGCAGGATTAGACAGATTCATGGATACCAAGGGAATCAGTAGTTACTGAAAAGGACATTCAAGTGCCACCTCGGAGTTGGTTGAGGTAGGCAGGATTTCCCTGGGTACTGGTTGTGGGGGGTCGGGAGCAGGTGAGGGTTTTGCCCTCCCTTCTGCTCGAGATCCCCGTGTACAACTGGGGGCCACTGTGTGATACAGAATGCTGGACTAGATGGGCTGAGGCCCGATTCAGCATGGCTCTTCTTATGTTCTTATGTTCTTATGTATCTTAATTTATGATCCCCCCATTTTGTCATCACTAGTAATGATAATGTGGGAACACATGCCTATTCTATCACTGTCTGAAAATCAACAAACATGTTTGAAAGTTGATATGACTAACACAATGCTTGTGGTAGATTGTTGCAAAGGTGTATGTGTTTCAGAAAATCTGTTATGTTTAAATCATCAAAACCTAAACTTGGAAATGCATTTTCAGGCACGGACATGCTCATTTTCCTGGCATGTTTTCCAGGCTCTCAAACCACAAGAGACATGGAAATGACACATGTGAACTTTTGCAGTGGGCAGCAGCAAATATACATTGGAAATTAGCATTAAGGAGTACGAATTGCTCCCCCCCCTGTTGTTCGCAGCACAACAGTTGAGCCTTTGGATCCCTACAGGACATTCAGTTCATCACATGCGTATAGGATTCTTGGAAGCATATATATACCATTCTGGCTGGCTCCCTTCTTTGGCCTGCACAGCTCTGCTTCTGCAGAGGAAACTTTCACAGTGGATTTTCTTGAAGCTCTGTAGCTATCAGCAGCCCAGAAAAATGTTATTTCTAGGGTCACGTCTCTCGGCATTACTTCGCGAATGAAGATTCAGGAAGGACTCATCCCACGCTTTTTACAAGCGCGTTGATGACTAAAAGGCCAATCTGAGATAGGCAAGTTCGGTTGCAGAAAGCACAGCAGAAAGTCTCCTTGGGTGATGTTGTTTCCAAGTTGTGGTTCTTTCTGCGTTGTTGTTTCTCTTCGAGACTCATTCAGCGTGTCTTCTCGAAAGAGGCCGCAGCATTGTGGATAGTGCATCTCCATGCCTCCCAAAGTGAGGCCAGGGTGGACCATTGTGGCTGAGCCTCAGATGTTGTTTCAGGGAGTCCTTATATCTCTTTTTGGGGGCCCCTCTTGAGCTGACCCGTGGCGAGTTCACCATAGAGTAGTATCTTTGGGAGGCGGTGGTCCTCCATCGTAGAGACGTGTCCTGCCCAGCGCAGCTGTGTTCTCAATAGCATGGCCTCAACGCTGGTGTTCCCTGCTTGCTCAAGGACAACAACATTCGTCACATACTGTAGTCGGTCCAGTTTAGGATTGTGCGAAGACAGCGCTGATGAAAGCGTTCAAGGAGTCGTAGGTGTTGGCGATAGGTGACCCATGTTTCAGATAGCTCTGTACACACTGATTTTGGTGCTTTGCCTCAGGTGCTTGTTGCTCCAGATTCTTTTGTGAAGCCTTCCAAATGCACTATATGCCTTTGATAATCTGTGATCTATCTCTCTGTCAATCCTGGCGTCTGAAGAGATGATGCTTCCCAGGTAGGTGAACTGCTGAACGGACTTAAGCACAGATTCGCCTATGCTGACTTGGGGATGATGGTGTTCTTCCTGTGGTGCGGGCTGGTAGAGGACTTCCGTTTTCTTCAGGCTGACTTCCAGCCCAAACAGCTCTGCAGCTGTTGCAAAGCAGGATGTGAGGCGCTGCAGGGCTGCTTCTGAATGGGCGACAAGGGCAGCATCGTCAGCAAAAAGCAGCTCACGGACTAGATAGTTTAGAGTCTTAGTGCGAGCCCTCAGACGGCCTAAGTTGAACAAGCTACCATCAGTACGATAGCGTATATATATGCCGTCTTCTTCAAAGTCTGCCGTAGCCCTTTGGAGCATCACATCTATACTGCCATGTAATGCAGTTTCATAATGTAGTTTTGCTGCATTAAAGTGCAAAAATTAGACAGTATCTCGTGCCCTAATGGTATATGAGCAGTGTATTAGCCCAGTGTTTCCCAACCAGTGTGCCGTGGCACAGTAGTGTGCCGTGAGCGATCATCAGGTGTGCCGTGGGAAATGGGAACCTCCAATCCCCTTTCTTCCCCCTCCTGCCGAACACTTCTCCTTCTCCACTCAGTCTCCCTTTTTCCCAGCCTCACTCTGCTCGCTTTGCCTTGCTTTGCTCTGGGGCAAGTGTGCGCAGTAGCGCCCGCATGGGTCACGCCTTCCTCCCTCCCCCCTCCCCTCCTGAACACGCTCACGCTGCCCCCTCGGATCAAAATGGCAGCAGAATCGGCAGTGTAGAAGAAAAAGTAAGTGTTCGGCAGGAGGGGGAAGAAAGGGCGCGAATGGGAAAGGGGAGGAAGAGGTCTCTGTCGAAAGCTGGCATGGGCAAATTTGGACCTTCCAGGTGTTTTGGACTCCAACTCCCACCATTCCTAGCAGCCTCAGGCTCTTTTCCTTTTTCCCACTCAGCCAATTAAGCAGGAAAGGGCCTCAGGCTGTTAGGAATGGTGGGAGTTGGAGTCCAAAGCACCCAGAGGGCCCAAGTTTTCCCATGCCTGTTTCAGGGACCTTAAAGTGGTGAGCCTCCTTCCAACATTGTGATTCTGGATAGAAAACAAACAACAACATAACATTGTTTGAGTCCACAGTGCTCTCTGGGTGTAGGTGAACTACAACTTCCAAACTCAAGGTCAATTCTCAAGCAAACCCTTTCAGTACTTTCTGTTGGTAATGAGAATTCAATATGCCAAGTTTGGTTCAATTCCATTGTTGCAAGAGTTCAGGATGCTCTTTGATGTGTGTTAACTATAAATCCCAGAAACTGTAACTCCCAAATGTCAAGGTCTATTTTCCCCAAACTCCATCTGTGTTCACATTTGGGCATATTGAGTATTCATGCCACGTTTGGTCCAACATTGTTTGAGTCCACAGTGCTCTCTGGATATAGGTGAACTACAACTCCGAAACCCAAGGTCAATGCCCACCAAACTCTTATATTATTTTCTCTTGGTTATGGGAGTTCTGTGTGGGAAGTTTGTGTCTTTCTGCCATTCCTGCCAGGATATCTATGTTGTGTTCATCGAAACAGGCCCAGGTTTCACACTGAGTGTATAAATACATTTAAAAACATATTAACTATATGTATTACTGTGTTAGAGTGTCATTTTGTGTCATTTTGGTTGGTGGTGTGCCCCAGGATTTTGTAAATGTAAAAAGTGTGCCGCAGATCAGAAAAGGTTGGGAAATACTGTATTAGACAACATATACATCTTTCTATCATGTTTCTTGGCTATTTTTGGAGTTGGAGACATAGGTAGTGTTACGCTTCTTTGTGAAGTAGTTGAGAAGGCATTTCACAATTTTTGAATCTCTGTTTTGATTTATTTTCCAGGAACTAGCAAGTTGCGGATGGAATAAGAAAGAGAAACACATCCTTGCCCCCAATGTTGTTGCCTTTACAAGGAGGTTTAATCAGGTAAATGTTTGTAATTCAGATATTATCTACGAGAAGTTAGTAAGGCTTGGATTTGCGCTGTGCAGCAGAATACAGTGGCTGTATCTGAATCTTTTCAGCAGCTATGTTTGACTGAATAGCAAATTATCATGGAACTATGGCTCTGCAGCAAGAATGCACACATTTCGGTCATGATGAGTCTATTATGTTTTTCCATAGAACTCAGAAATCACGGAATAGACTTTGATTCAGAAAACATATGCTTAGAATTAGAAAATTTTGGGACAGAAAATTAGCTTTCAAGCTTCTAGCCCAGGGGTGCTCAGAATGGTGATCGGGATCACCAGGGTGATCTTTGAGACTCATCCTGGTGATCTTCAGGTCCCTGACCAAGTTTTTTTTGCAGTTGGTCCTCTTCACGCACCCCTGCACGCTGCAAAGAAGTCTTCCGTCATTGCTCCTCCCGCTCCCTGCTCGCGCGCCGCCTCCAAAAGCTCCAGAGTCCAAGAGGCAGAATGGGCCCCCTCTTTTGGATTTCTCCTCCTCCTCCGTCCTTCTCCAGCCACTGAGTCGTAGGAGACCAAAGGGGGCGGGCCTGGATGACGCGATGCATGGCTGGCCCCGCGCGCATGCGCAGAAGCGCCCATTCTGCCTCTCAGACTTCTCGTGAGCTCTTGGAGGCAGCACGCATGCTGGCGGCGTGGAAATAGGAGCAACGACGGAGGAGAAGAAGAAGGGCGCTTTGGGGTCATTTCCTTACCGCATCTCAAAGGTCGGTCTTTTTACTTTGGGGTGGGTGCTTGATTGTTCTGTGGCATGTCTCTTTGTTTATTTTTAATGTTTAAAAATGGCCTTTTAGCTCCAAAGCCTCTCTGCTTGCTTTGTTCCTTGAGAAATATATGTTGGGGAATATGGAAATGTGGGAGAAATGGGGTGGTTGGATGTATTTTTGCATGCCCCTGTGTTTACCTTGCTGAGTATTAAATGGCCTTGCAGTTCAACAGCCTCTCTTCTTACTTTCTGGCTGATAATATGTGTGGTAATATGGCAGTGTGGGAGAAATGGGGTGGTTGGATGTATTTTTGCATGCCCCTTTGTTTACCTTGCTGAGTATTCAATGACCTTGCAGTTCAAAAGCCTCTCTTCTTACTTTCTGGCTGATAATATGTGTGGTAATATGGCAGTGTGGGAGAAATGGGGTGGTTGGATGTATTTTATGCTCTGTTTTATATTGTTGTTATTAAATTGAAATGTTGATGTTTTATAACTTCATTTATGTAAACTGCCCCGAGCCTGCTGGAAGGAGCGGTACATAAAAATGAATAATATATAAATAAATAAATAAGAAAATAGTTATACGTTTTACATTTCTGGGTAGGTGATCTTTGGGACTTGGTTTTTTAATCAGTAGCTCCCATGCTGAAAAAAGTGTGAGCACCCCTGTTCTAGCCCTTTCCTACAAATTCGACTCCTTACCCCCCCCCCCCCCCCAAGCATTGTTTAATATAGGTTGTTGTCATTACCTATTCCTCCATCTTAGTTTGAGCTAGGATTTCTATGGTTACTTACTCATTTATATCACCCCCAAAAAAAACTTCACAACACAATATAGCTTTCAAATGCTAAAAGTTTTGGAAAATTGAAATCTCAATAACCTTTTGGATATTTTATGATATGCCAACGCACACACGCACACACACACATACATGTAGAGCAGAGTTTCAGAAGTGTTATTTTAGTTGCCCCAAAACGTCCACTCTCCATTAAAATATATTTGGGTTGTTGTAGGTTTTTCGGGTTGTATGGCCATGTTCCAGAAGCATTTTCTCCTGACCTTTCACCTGCATCTGTAGCAAGCATCCTCACAGGTTGTGAGGTGATGCTTGCCACAGATGCAGGCGAAACGTCAGGAGAGAATGCTTCTAGAACAGGGGTGCTCACACTTTTTCAGCATGGGAGCTACTGATTAAAAAACCAAGTCCCAAAGATCACCTACCCAGAAATGTAAAACGTCTAACTATTTTCTTATTTATTTATTTATTTATATTTATTATTCATTTTTATGTAGCACCATAAAATGAAGTTATAAAACATCAACATTTCAATTTAATCAATATAAAACAGCATAAAAATACATCCAACCACCCCATTTCTCCCACACAGGTTATCAGCCAGAAAGAAAGAAAGAAGAGAGGCTTTTGAACTGCAAGGCCATTTAATACTCAGCAAGGTAAAAAAGGGGCATGCATTATCCAAACATCAACATTTCAATTTTAATAGGCTTTTGAACAATATTTAAAACAGAGGGGCATAAAAATACATCCAACCACCCCATTTCTCCCACACTGCCATATTACCACACATATTATCAGCCAGAAAGAAAGAAAGAAGAGAGGCTTTTGAACTGCAAGGCCATTTAATACTTAGCAAGGTAAACAAAGGGGCATGCATAAATACATCCAACCACCCCATTTCTCCCACATTTCCATATTCCCCAACATATATTTCTCAAGGAACAAAGCAAACAGAGAGGCTTTGGAGCTAAAAGGCCATATTTAAACATTAAAAATAAACAAAGAGACATGCCACAGAACAATCAAGCACCCACCCCAAAGTAAAAAGACCGACCTTTGAGATGCGGTAAGGAAATGACCCCAAAGCGTCCTTCTTTTCCTCCTCCGTTGTTGCTCCTATTTCCACGCTGCCAGCATGCGTGCCGCCTCCAAGAGCTCACGAGAAGTCCGAGAGGCAGAATGGGCGCTTCTGCGCATGCGCGCGGGGCCAGCCATGCATCGCATCATCCAGGCCCGCCCCCTTTGGTCTCCTACGACTCTGAGTGGCTGGAGAAGGACGGAGGGAGGAGGAGGAATCCAAAAGAGGGGCCCATTCTGCCTCTTGGACCCTGGAGCTTTTGGAGGTGGCGCGCGAGCAGGGAGCGGGGAGGAGCAACGACGGAGGACTTCTTTGCAGCGTGCAGGGGCGCGTGAAGAGGACCAACAGCAAAAAACCTGGTCAGGGGCTTGAAGATCACCAGGATGAGGCCTGAAGATCACCCTGGTGATCCCGATCACCATTCTGAGCACCCCTGTTCTAGAACATGGCCATACAACCCGAAAAACCTACAACAACCCAGTGATTCCGGCCATGAAAGCCTTCGACAATACAAAATATATTTGCCTTTAAACCAGGGGTGGGCAACCTAAGGCTCGCGGGCCGGATGCGGCCCGTCAGCTGATTCTGTCCGGCCTGGGGAGAAGGGTGTCGGGGGCGGGGCCAAGAGGAAGGGGTGCCGCTGCCGCCATCCCATCGCGGGCTCTGTGGGGCCTGTGCCTGCAGACAGGCCGGAGGAGTGGCGGCTTTGGAGTGCCTGCCATCCCTGGAGGCAATCCGGGCCTGCAGCGGGAGCACTCGGCAACCTGCGGGGGCTGATTGCCTTGGCGACCCAGAAGACTTTATCGTCTTCCGGGTCGCCAGGGCGATCAGCCGCCTCAGATTGCCGACTGCTCTCCCCGCAGGCCTGGATCGCCTCCAGGGATGGCAGGCACTCCATAGCAGGGCAATCAGCTGGGGAACAACTGGGGGCGAGAGCGGCCGGAGGCCTGCAGCCTCTGATCGCCTTCTGCTCTGCTCTGCTGCGGTGGCGGCTGGGTCCGCTTTGCCATCCTCTGGGCCGGGTCCATTGGGCCATTCCATCTTGGGATCCTTCCTCTCTTGAGGATGTCAGCCTCCATCTTGGTTCGCACCTTGTCTTCTTGAATTTTATTTTATTTTATTTTAGTGGTTTTTATTATTACTTTATAATAATTTTATAATAATAATATAATAATATAGTAAATAATGTAATATAATGTTATATTATAATTTCAATATATTATAACAGGGCTGTCCAACTTCTACCGGCCCGGGGGCCTGAATTCCGGTCACTGATGACCTGGGGGGCCGAAGGGTCTGCCCCCGGCCCCGCCCTCGCCCCGACTCCAATTTACTTACAATTCATAAGAGGCATCCATACAATCAAATATAATCTTTTACTAAGGGGAAATGCAGGGAGGGAATACATAAGGGGCATCCATACACAATTACATAATAATAACATAAAGGTTAGCCTACCTTCCCAAACGCGCAGGATCCAGGAGACCACGAGCAGAGGCGACGACCGACCGAGGCAGCAGCCGAGAAGGTCCAAATCGCGTCTGCGTGGGCCGCAGGGATTAAGTAGCCGAGATTTCGGCAACAGGAGTATCGCGAGACTACGGAAGCCACACGGGATTTCGCTCTCAACGCAGGCGTGATCTCGCGTTGAGAGCGAAATCCCGTGTGGCTTCCGTAGTCTCGCGATACTTGCTCTGGAACCCGGAAGTGGGTAATTTTTAAAATATTATAATTTAATTTATTTTTTATTTTTATTTTTTTATTAAAAAGCTTAGGGGGCCGCAGGGAAGGGGCTGGGGGGCCTTATACGGCCCCCGGGCCGCCAGTTGGACAGCCCTGTATTATAATGTCAATATATATATCATAATATAATATTTATGATATTAATACTAATAATATAGGAATATTTCTTGATATATTAATATGTTAATATTAATGATGTGTAATATATAGTAAATAAAAAAATAATGTAGATTAGAATGTAGTTCTGCCTTCAGGTGCGGCCCTCCATATTTTTTGGCTCTCACGTGGCCCCTTGGGAAAAATAATTGCCCACCCCTGGTTTAACCCATTGCGCCATTGGGGTCTCCAACAGATCCATTTAAAAAGGCAAAGGAGAAAACATGAACCAACGGAATATTTGCATCCAAACACCTCTACATGATTGAGTGCTTTGTTTTGAGAGTCATTGGAGTTTTTAATGCACTGAATATGCTTTTGTTAAAAACTAAATTGAATGTCTATGCTATTTGCAGGTCAGTTTCTGGGTTGTACGAGAAATTTTAACAGCACAGACCTTAAAAATAAGAGCAGAAATATTGAGCCATTTTGTGAAAATAGCAAAGGTGAGCTTATTGCTTTTATACAAACCTTTCTCAACATATTTTCCTTTTGCATTCATCTTCGACGTTCTCTTGTTGGCGATTAAAGGTATAATATCTTCTCTCCCCCTTAGAAACTTCTAGAACTGAACAACCTCCATTCCCTCATGTCTGTCGTATCAGCTCTGCAAAGCGCACCTATTTTCAGACTGACAAAGACATGGGCAGTAAGTTACTCTGGATTTTACGTTGTCTCTCCCCCGACCCTTCCTTCAATCAAAGTGGTTTGTGTGCTGTGGTGTTGGCCATACAGTTTTCTGGCCATGTTCCAGAAGCATTCTCTCCTAACATTTTGGCCATGTCTATCATGGCCAGACAGCCCGGAAAACTCACAGCAAACCAGTGATTCCAGCCATAAAAGCCTTCGACAATGCTGTGTAATTATTTGCATGTAAGAATAAGATAATATTTGATTTTTTTTTACTGGGGGGGGGGGTCCGGACCTGCTGCCCCCCCAAAGGTGCCTGGGGCGGCCTTATGGGTAATCCGGGCCTGATAAGATAATATTTTAACTAGTAAACATGGTGTCTTCTGTATATCCGTGTGAAAAAAGGGGAACAGCTCTCTTTACCTTTTTGTGAAGCATTCCAGTGAGTTTTCTATTTTGCTCACTGGAAGGTGTGTTTGCCCACTTTCACCCACGCTTCCCACTGACTTTATTCCATGGTTTCTCCATCATGAAAAAAGCAAAAAAGCAAGTGGGACCATCTCTCGTTACAAATCCTTTCCCCAGCTTTGCCATACCGTGTCCACTTAATGATATGGAATGTGCTTTAGCTTGGCTCTATATTTCTAAGTATTGTAAGCTGTTTGCCATCATGTTCGTCTTCAGTGTCAATGGATCATCTTTGTACAATGACTTTTGTAACTGTTTTAATTTGGAAAGTCCACTGGTATTGTGAAATCAGCCTATTTCATGACATTCAGAAATTTTTACGAAACTGCTTCATCGACCCCTTTGCTACAGTAATATATTTATTTATTTATTTATTTATTTATTCGAATGTATTCGCCGCCACTCCCAGTGGCTCGGGGCGGCTTACATTCAAATGATAAAATACAGCTAAAAATCACAGTCAAAACATCATAGTAAAACATCACATTAAAACATCGTATTAAAATCACCTCGGTAAAAGAGAAAAATACAAGATGGCGTATTACAGCAAGAGGAGAGACCACAGTTATTCAGGGCCCCAAAAGCCTGCCGAAACAATAAGGTCTTGCAGGCTTTTCAAAATGATAGAAGGCTCTGAAGGGCACGGATGTCAGAGGGCAACGCATTCCAGAGGACTGGAGCTATGATCGAAAAAGCCCTTCGCCGAGTTGCAATCAAATGATATTCCTTAGAGCTTGGAACAACCAGGAGGTTGTTCCACGTATTCGGCGGCAGGGTGGAGACAAAGGGAGAGGGGAAGCACTTCCTGCCTGCCCGATAGGGAGTGCTTTGCTTACAGGCGTCTGCGCACAGGAGCTAGTGGGCATGCGTGGAGGTTTTCGCGCATGCGCAGTTGCTCCTGCGCTCAACTTCAGCTCCGGAGCAACTGCGCCTGCGCAAAAACCTCTGCGCATGCCCAGAAGTGGTGTCGGAGTGCACAAGGGACAATATGGGATAAGGCGGTCCCTTAAGTACACTGGCCCCAGACCATTTAAGGCCTTAAAAGTCAGAACTAACACTTTGAAGGTAATCCGGCATTCAACAGGAAGCCAGCGCAGTTCGCGCAAGATCGGCGTGATGTGACAGCTCATCAGGACTCCAGCAAGGAGTCGAGCTGCAACGTTCTGCACCAGCTTAAGTTTCCGGATCACCGACAAAGGAAGGCCAATGTAAAGAGCATTACAGTAGTCTAACCTCGAGACGGCCATAGCTTGGACCACTGTGGCCAGGTCGTGCCAGGACAGATAGGGGCCAGCTTGCTCGCCTGGCGAAGGTGGAAAAATGCCACTCTGCTGACAGTGGAGACGTGAGACTCCATCGACAGCAGAGAGTCCAAAGTAAACCCAAGGCTCTTTACCGATGACGACGGACATAATGTCACTCCATCCAGGGTTGGAAGCTGAACATCCCCACCGCCCGGACAACCGAGCCACAGGATCTCCGTCTTTGCCGGATTCACCTTCAACCTACTGGCTCGCAGCCATCCAGTAACGGCTTCAAGGCAACGATGGAAATTATCGGGTACGGATTCGGGTTGGCCCTCCATCCTCAGAATGAGCTGAGTGTCATCAGCGTACTGGTCACACTCAAGCCCAAAGCTACACACCAGCTGAGCAAGTGGTCGCATGTAGATATTAAGTAACAGAGAGGAGAGGATCGCCCCTGGGGGACCCCTCAATGAAACGGGGAACCCCTGGAGACAACCTCGCCCCTCCTCACTCGCTGTAGCCTATATAATGTGAGATTTGTTTCCTTTGGAAAATCCATGTTGATTCTGTTGTCCATCACAAATGTAATATTTGCTTTTCTTTTTCCAATATGTGATTTAGTTTAAGTCATAATTTAATATGTTTAGGCTATAATGTCTTAAGAAAACCCTATAATATTCATGGGATCACCATAAGGCGGCTGGCACCCTACCTCTCCGGTGACGACCTAGCTACGGTGATCCAGGCCACGGTCATCTCGAGATTAGACTACTGTAACGCCCCCTACATTGGCCTCCCTTTGTCAGTAATCCAAAAACTCAAGTTAGTGCAAAACGCTGCTGCTCAACTGCTGGTTGGAGTATCACCGAAGTGTCACATCACACCAGTCCTACAGCGTTTGCATTGGCTTCCTATCGAGTACTGGATTACTTTTGAAGTGTTGGTGTTAACCTTTAAGGCCTTGCATGGTCTGGGGCCAACATACTTGAAGGCCCGCCTTTCCCCACATGTTCACCAGAGATTGCTACGGTTCGAGGACCAAAATGTTTTGGAAGTCCCGTCGGTCAGAACCTGTCGCTTGTCATCTACGAGACAGCGTACCTTCTCGGTAGCAGCACCTAACTTATGGAATGCCTTGCTGGAGGAGGTCCGAGCAATAACAGACTTGTCCTACTTCCGGAAGGCTTGCAAGACTAACCTCTTCCAGCAGGCGTTCAACCTTTAGAGCAGGGCTGCCCAGGAAGTTGATCGCGATTGACCAGTCGGTCCCGGGACCGAAGGAGGTTGATCCCAGCTGGATGGGGCGCTTCTCCAAGGGGGCGAAGCGAGGCCGCGCCAAGCCAAACCCCGCCCCTCACCCAGCTTCGGCACTCCCAGCAGCTGCTCCAGCCTTGAAGAGGGCAGGGCCAAGCCAGCCTTGTGCTAGCTATGCCACCACTGGCTTGTCACTGCCATCCTCAAGCCTGGAGAAGCTGCTGGGAGCTCCAAAGCCAGAGGGGAGGGGGTGGGGCTTGGCGCGGCCTGGCTCGGCCCCCCTCTGGCTTCCGCTCTACCCAGGGGCGGTCTAAGGTAATTTTATATGGTAAGCGAACATTATTTTGGTGCCCCCCAACATTATTTTGGTGCCCCCCCACATTATTCTGGCGCCCCCCCATGTAAAATAAATATATAATTATAATATCACAATACCATTAGTAGTATTATATTGTATCAAAGTATATACAATATATTATAGTACATACTCATACTATATTATATCATAATTATATTATACTACATTACAATATAATTATATTATAATATATTGACATTATAATATAATATAACATTCTATATTATTATTATTATAAAATAATAAATAAAATTAGTTATTTAAATAAAATTATCCTCTACTAAATATTTTTATTACTCCTATAAAACTCAAATAACCCAAAATAAAGTAAAATAAAATATTATATATTACTATTTGCCTGCGCAGTTGCGCATGTCTCTCCTTGATGCTCCCGGCCGGCGCGTACACGCGCTGGGGAGGTGGGTGGCTGTGGTAGGGTTCACACATGATTGGCCTGGGGAGGGAGTTCGCCTCAGCGCGCGGTGGCTACTTCCGGTGGCGGCTGTCAGGAGGCAATACGTCCCCAATACCTTTTTGGCTCCAGTCCCCTCTCCCTTTGTCTCCACTCCCTGCCTGCCCAATTGGGTCACCGTATTCGGCGGCAGGGCGGAGACAAAGGGAGAGGGGAAGCACTTCCTGCCTGCCCGACAGGGATTGCTTTGCTTACAGGCTTCTGCGCACAGGAGCTAGTGGGCATGCGTGGAGGTTTTCGCGCATGCGCAGTTGCTCCTGCGCTCAACTTCAGCTTCGGAGCAACTGTGCCTGCGCAAAAACCTCTGAGCATGCCCAGAAGTGGTGTCAGAGTGCACAAGGCCGGGGCCCAAAAGCAGGCAGCCGCGGTGCTGCCTGAGGAACATCGGCAGGGCTAGGACGCTGTCTGGCGCCGGCGCCCGGCGGGCGGGGGAATTCGCCCCTTCCCAGATGGTGCCCCATGTGGCTGCTTCCTTGGCCTACCTGTAGGACCGCCCCTGGCTCTACCAGCAGCTTCTCCAGGCTTGAGGATGGAAATGCCAAGCCAGCCTTGTGCTAGCTATGTCACCACTGGCTTGGCATTGCCATCCTCAAGCCTGGAGAAGCTGCTGGGAGTGCTGAAGCCAGAGGGTGGTATACAAGTTGAAATAATAAATAAATAAAAAATAAGTTGTCAGGCACATACATGAACCCTAGAAGATGGGAAAGAGTATTGTTGGTCAGTGTACATTTCTGAAAATTTATTTTGTTCCCTTTTTTATTCCGAGCCATTTACCATGACTATCCTATTTATCATGTTTATAGTTATACAGTAGTTGCTCTTCTGTGAAAGATATTTAGAAGGTTTGTATGTTTGAATCAAAGGCAGAGGTGGAGAGGTGGTCGTTGTTCAAGCTCCATCGCCAAAACGGAAAAAAGAGCCCGTGGCCTCCTGAATAAGGCCATTGTTGGTTTTGGCCCGAAGGAGAAAATACAGAAGTCTGGAGAGAAAGGAAAGAATCTGTTTAAGTAGCATTTTGAAACGTGTAGCCTGAAAGGAACAACTGTACTTTTCAAACAAAGCACAAGTATATCCAAAAGGATTGTTCTCGTGGAACAAAACTGTAAATCACTGCAGTCTGCTTTGCATGAAATGAACTGTAAATGGGGAATAATATCCCAAGTATCAAGAGTCAAAACTATCTTGTTCCATCTGGTATTTTCAAATTGGTTGCACAAACCGTTTCTAATCTATTTTAAAGGTTTTGCTTTACTTTGCTTTGGGGGCCCTAGTGGACACAATATTTTTATTTTATGTTATTGTTCACTTTAATATACGGCTCCTCCCTGCAGGCTCGGGGCGGTTTACCTAAAACAACAGATTAAAATTCGGATAAAACACTTTGTTATATAACAGGGCTGTCCAACTGGCGGCCCCGGGGCCGGATCCGGCCCCGTAGCCTGTAGGACACGGCCCCACCTATGCCCTCAGCCGCCATTTTTAAATTTTAAAAAAAAATCGATTTTTTTTAAAAAAATGGCGGCCGGGGGAAAGGGGGAGGCGGGGCAGGGAGGAGGAAGAGAGCTAGCTCCTCCTTTTTGGCGCCCTCCCTACCAGGGCGGGAGCCGCCGAAAGGGCAGAAGGCGCCAAGAGCAGCGCGTCACAGGCCTGGCGTGACGCGCTGCCCCTTGGCACCGCCTACTCCTCCTTTTCGGCGGCTCCCGGCCTAGGAAGGAGGGGCGCGAAAAAAGGAGCCGATTCCAAGCGGCAGCGCGTCACGCCAGGCTAGACGCGCTGCCGTTAAGCGCCGCCTTCTGCCCTTTTGGCGCCCCTCCCTTCCTAGGGCAGGGAGCCGCCCGAAAAGGGCAGAGGCGGCGCCAAGAGCAGCGCGTCACAGGCCTGGCGTGACGCGCTGCTCTTGGCACCGCCTACTCCTTTTCGGCGGCTCCCTGGCCTAGGAAGGGGGGGGCGCCTGAAAAGGAGGAGTAGGCGGTGCCAAGGGGCAGCGTGTCACGCCAGGCCTGTGACGCGCTGCTGCTGGCGCCGCCTTCTGCCCTTTTCGGCGGCTCCCGGCCTAGTAAAGGGGGGGCGGCGAGGAGTAGGCGGTGCCAAGAGCAGCGCGTCACGCCAGGCCTGGCGTGACGCGCTGCTCTTGGCACCGCCTACTCCTCCTTTTCGGCGGCTTTAGGAGGGGGCGGGGCCTGGGCTGGGGGTGGGGCCTGGGGGCGGGGCCTGGGGGCGGGGCCGAGTGGCCCCGCAGGTCATCAGTGACCTCTTATCCGGCCCTGGACCCGCCAGAAGTTGGACAGCACTGTTATATAAAACACAAGGACATGGTCAGAGTTGTCCGGGGGAACTTCGATTGAAGGCCTGCTTAAGAAGGGTCGTCTTGCCGGCCTTCCGGAAGGGGGCTAACTCCGTGATAGCCCGAACGTTGTCTGGTAACACGTTCCATAGCGTCAGTGCCACCACGGAGAAGGCTCATTGTCTTGTCACGGAGAGGTGACAGGAACGAACTGATGGAAGCATCAGAAGGTTTTGTTCTTCTGAACGCAGAGATCTCGGGGGAACGTATGGGGTGAGGCGGTCCCTCCGGTACACTGGCCCTAGACCAGACCTGGGCATCTTACGGGCCGCAGGCCGAATGTGGCCCGCCGGTCGATTCTGACCGGCCCGGGGAGAAGGGCGTTGGGGGCGGGGCCATTTCTGCAAGAGGAAGGGCTGCTGCTGTTGCCATCCCATCACGGGCTGTCGGGCCTGCATCGGCAGAGAGCCCGCCGCTCCGGAAAATGATTGGAGGAGCAGCGGCTTTGGAGTGTCTGCCATCCTGAGAGGCAATCCGGGCCTCCAGCTCTCGTGTGGCCCCTTGGAAAAAATAATTGCCCACCCCTGCCCTAGACCATGCAAGGCCTTAAAGGTCAAAACCAGCACTTTGAAGACAATCCGGTACTCTATTGGCAGCCAGTGCAATTGCTGTAGGATTGGTGTGATGTGCTCTCTCACAGGTGCTCCCACCAGCAATCGAGCGGCAGCATTTTGCACCAGCTTGAGTTTCCGGGTTGTCGACAAGGGAAGGCCAATGTAGAGGGCGTTACAGTAGTCGAACCTCGAGATGACCGTTGACTGGATCACCATAGTGAGGTCATTCCTGGATAGGTAAGGAGCCAGTCGCCTAGCCTGTCGAAGATGGAGAAATGCTGTCCTGCTAACCCTGGAGATCTGAGTCTCCATCGATAGCAGTGGGTCTAATTGAATCCCCAGGCTTTTTACCAAAGATGACGGGCTTAGCCGCTCGCCATCCAGGATAGGCAACCGGCACTCACCCATACCAGGACGACCCAGCCATAGGATCTCCGTCTTCGATGGATTCACCTTCAACCAGCTGGTGCGCAGCCATCCAGTCATGGCTTCGAGGCATTGATGGAAACAATCGGGTACAGTGTCCAGCCTGCCATCCATTCTCAGCACCAGCTGGGTGTCATCAGCGTACTGATGGCACTCCAGACCAAAATCGCGAACCAGTCGGGCGAGCGGACGCATGTAGATGTTAAACAATAAAGGGGAGAGGATAGCTCCCTGGGGGACCCCGCAACTTAATGGGAGTCTCCCAGAGGCCATCCCTCCCCTCTCCACTCGTCGTCCCCGGTCTTGAAGAAAGGAGGCCACCCATTTAAGGTCAGTCCCCCCAACTCCCGTCGAGGCTAAACGGTGGGTCAATAATGCGTGATCTACCGTGTCTAAAGCTGCCGTGAGATCTAACAACACCAGCAGAGCTGACCCACCATGGTCCAACTGGCAGTGAAGTTGGTCTGTAATGGAGACAAGCACGGTCTCCGTCCCATGCCCAATACGGAAGCCAGACTGGAAGGGATCGAGTCCAGCTGTGTCATTTAAGAAATCCGTGCACAAAATAGGGGACCTGGTGCCGGAGTCTCATCCCTGAATGTGCAGTGGAGAGATTGTCTATTAATACTAATAGACTCTTTATTAAGTGCGCATTTCACAATGGCAAAAGACGGGAGCGGTTCTTACGGTGTTTGAAACTCACAGGAAGTCGAAGCGTGCATTTGTTCCTTTTTTTGCTACCAGCCAAAAAGGAGGTGTGTTAAGAGAGATTGGGGAGCAATTCTGTTACTGCTAATGTCTTACACACATTTTACGTTTCTAAGTGTTTTTTCAGGACAGGAAAAATATACTAGAAAAGAACATTTTGGTTGTCAACAAATTGAAACGATGGTAGTAGTCTCTGAGTACTTTTGAAGATTTGATTATTCATGGATTTGATTTATTTATTTTATTTATTTATACTTCACATTTATAGACCGTCACTCCCCGAAGGCTCGGAGCGGTTTACAGAGTATAAACACACAACCAAAAGCAAACAAGTACAGCAATAGACAACACAATAAAGACATACATAATACAGAATAAGACAGTTAAGGACCTAATCTACATTACAATACTCTACTAGGAAAAAGACACAAAATCAAAACGACCAGTGATGTTCAGTTGGACTGGTAGGGGGTCGTGGGGCCGGAGTAAAGTGCAAGTCCCGTGGTGATAGACGTATTATCCAAGGGGACTGTCCAGTATTGATACTGGTCAGCCCGTCAAAAGGGGGGAGTTGTGGCACTCCTTGGGCCCCTCCAGCAGTCAACAATCCAGGCGATGCTAAACTAGCTGGGGCCTCCAAACCCCTAAAAAGGGGAGAGCCACTCTGCCCAATTTGATCCAAGGATTCCTGGACAGTTCCTTTCTCCGACCTATCAGCCCGTCTCCGGAGTTGGGGATTCTCCAAAGATCACGCCCAGCTCCTGGAGTTAACATTCCAGAATGTCCTGGCGCGGAAATTCTTCTGCTTCTTGTCAAACTTGAACTTCCTCTGTCGGACGATCCTTGTTTCCGCCTCCCTGGGAACTTCTGAAACAGGAACTGACCAGTTCTCGCGGTATCTGTATAGACCTTCTCCGCCTGCGATTCTTCCTGCGCCTGCGCGGAGAGTCTGACAAGGCGGTGTGGCCGGGAGCGTCCTTAAGGCCACCCGCCATCTTCCTGGGACCATACTCAAGTGTCTCAGCCTCCAGAAGCTCCCTCCAGGTCTCCCTCTCTGTCAGCCCTAGGCACCGGCGCCAACGATGGGCTCCCGTGCACGGTGAGCAATGGTCCTCTCTAGGAGACCCCAGGGCATATGCAGAGGCCCCGGGGGAAGGTCGCTGGGGCACTGCTGGAGCCCTGGAGACCTCCAAGCCCTGCCACCCCGACCAGGGACAAGCCAAGACTTGGTCCAAGGGGCAGTGTTCGCCAAACAAGCAGTGCTGGCCACCCATCTGGTTCAAAGGACAGTCTTCAGCCTCCACCTCTGAAGGTCCAGCCGGGACGATCGACACCATCGCTGCTCCTCAGCCCCCATCTCTCGGGGTCCAGCCAGGTGCGTTGGTGGGCACCGCAATAGCCTGTCACTGTCCACCCTCGGCGTCAACCAGCTCCTCTGCACCTCCCCAAACTCTGTCTCTCCAGCCTCGACCCCCAAACTGCCAGGGCCCATGCGTGGCCCGTCAGGTGGATCTCATCATTTGGGGGGGGGGGGGGGAGAGACCTATCAGCAGGAAGGAGCTGCGAAATGGGAGAGGGTCTTCAAGGAAGGGGCCCTCCGGGTCCTCTGACTTCCTGGGGACGTCCCATGAGAGGTCCCCATCTCTCCGGTGAGGCCGAGTTCTTAGTAAAGTTAATAAATTGCCAAGCCGTCTAAACCTCTCAGAAAGGTCAGTGAACTCGACTGTCACATAGTCTAAGAGCCTGCTGTCTCGGTGGATATTTCGGTGGTCCTGGGAGTCCTCTCGGAGTCTCGGCTGAGACCAAGCGACACCATTTAGGCTACTCACTCCCATGCCGGGGGAATCCTTTTCTCGTCATTCTGCTGGGGGAATCCTTTTCTCATAGTATGTAAATATATACTCAAATTTAGTTGGATTCACTCTTAAAATATATATTATATGGCTCTAATTGAAATAAATTTCCAAATATTTTGCTTTCATGGCTCTCTGAGTCAAAAAGGTTCCCGACCCCTGAGTTAAACCATCAGCTTCTGGTTGATCTACAACAACGTTCTCTCTAGGAATCTCTAGGCCCTCCAGTGTGATGCTATAGTTCGCTTTTTCCAGTCATGGTAGAAGACTAGAGATTCCTAGAGAGAACGTCTTTGTATCTCAAGGCCTTCCAGTGCAATTCTATCTTCAGCTTCCAGTGGAAGTTGACCATAGATCCATGGCTGGAAGACCTAGAAATTCCTAGGGTTCTATGCCTCTAACTCCAGCAAATGACCGTACAGTAGCTTGTTCACTTGAAAGAGAATTAGGATGTAGTGTTGCTTTTAAAATACGGATAACTTGTGTAGATTTTCACCTGTCTTGTTACCCATGTTCACAAAAATAGTACAAGACTGGGATATAAAAGTATCTATTTCATGTAGATATATACAGCATTGGGATATACAGATGTCACAATATTATTCCGGACATGTCATATACAAAACATCAGAGGGAGACGTACCATTCGCAGTAGGACAATGATTGTAAATCATAATAGAAATGCAACTCCCCAAATAATAATGGTGTGACAGTCCACAGTATCAAAAGGAATACCCATATGCCGTGAAGTCCAAACAGCAGATGACAAAGGACACAGGAGGTTGAATATGCTCCAAATTATAAGTTCAAAAGTTGGCCGATGGGCTGGCGATGCCAAACATTTCGGGGCCACTCCCCCGTTTCGCCCCCGGGCGGGGCTTTCTCAAGGCCATAAATTATTATTATTATTATTATTAAATTCACATTTGTATACCGCTTCATCCCGAAGGCTCTAAGTGGTTTACATAAGATTGTGTGCCCATTGGCAGCACAAACAGGACAGTACAAAAGACATGGGGGAAAAACACAAGGGTAGGTAAAGGGAGGGGGAGCGGAAGAGGACAGCAGCGATGCCTACTGGAACACCACCCCGCCATCAAAATTAGGAAGGCGGGAGGGGGCAGCAGGATCGCTGGTACTGAAGCGCAAGCAGGAGCAGGGGCCGACGTCTCCCCCATGGGGGTCCGTCTTTAAGGTCCCGACCCGATTGCGCAGTGTCCAGGTTGACCTCGCGGTGGTCTGCTGGGTCCTATGGAGCTGTGCCGACCTATAGCCGGCGCTCCAGAACGTCCTGGATGGGAATGTCCTACGGGTCTTAGAGTCCTTGCTTCTGGGGGCCCACCTACCAGTGAGCCAACCAGAGCTCCGGCCCTAGTGTCCCGGTTCCCTTGGGTTCTCCGACAGGAGATGGGTCCAATCCGGGGCTCACGGTGCGTAGAGTGGGAATTCACCTCCCCTTCGCTTCGGCGCCGTCTCCTCCTCCCGGCGGCTGCGTCTCATCTTGCCCAGCCCACCGGTGGGAGAAGAGTCCTCCGGGGGCGGGACCTCTAGGACTTCCGGCAGAGCACCACATCCGGGTACTGCCTCTTCCTCTCCAGGTCCTGGCACGTGGGATGGTCCGGCGTCATCGGGGAAGGAGTCCTCCAAGGTGGGACTTCCGGGGTAGTCTGGCGTCATCCGGAGAGGGGCCATCCGGGCGGGGCTTCCGGGCATCCGACTGTCTGCTGCTTCCGGATCCTGCTTCTTCCTTGGGGTCGAGCACATGGGGAAGATGGGCGTCGTCAAGGACGTCCGCCATGTTAGGCCTCGCCTCCTCCAGGATGCTCCCCCAGCTCTTCGCCACGCGGCGGCGGCGTCTGGCTGCACTCGGGAGGGGGGCCAAGACAGCCTCAATGTCGAGCTCGGCAATCTGCGCGTCCACCAAGGCCGGCGGGCCTCCAACAGCCCGCAGTGAGTCCTCAGGGTCCCCGGCTGGGACCTCAGTGGAGAGTGGGTGAGTTGGGTGGAAGTCGTCGCACTCAGCTGCGGCCGGAGTCACTGTAGGGGCGGCGTCCTCCACAGCAGCTAGTCCATCCCCGGCTGCTGGGATGGATCCCCGGGGGCATGCAGGCCGTTCCTCAGTATTTGGGGCCGGTGGTTCTCGATCGACCTCCAGGGTACTGAGAGGAAAGTCCCACGATCGGTCCCAGGTAAACTCTTGGTCGGGCGGGGGAGGACAGGGGGATCACCTAAGCTATTTGGCCCCAGATCCAAGATAGGGAACTGGGCTGTAGGGATCCCAAGTGACTCTAGTAAGCCACCAAATCTATTCCCAAACTCCCGGACATGGGCCATGAGTTTGGTGTATTCTGCCAGCAGTACTGAATAGGTATAGGGGTCAAGTTGGTTGGTGGTGGAGTCCTGGCCATCTCGCTGCCCTCCGTGGGAGCTGCTTCGTGGGGGTGTCACACGCCTCAAGGGTCCGGGGCCTCGAGCCAACTGGGGGCTTTGTCTTCAGGGATGGTGTTAGGAATGGGGGAGGCAGGTTCTTAGACAGCGATCTCCCACTGAACCTTCTCAAGAAGCGGGCACCTGAGGCCGTGATCGGCCGGATGGTCCAACCGTTCCCGGGCATCCTGGGTGTCCTGGACGGCCTGGGCGTCCTCAGTAGCTCCGGGGGCAGATCCGATCCTTTTCCTAGCCAGATTGAGTCCTCCGGGGTCTGTGGGTCACCAAAGGAGACCCTCTGAGTCTGGCGATCAACCGCCGTCTCCTCCAGGGGAGAACGGCGGGATCGGCCTGATGTAGCCAGAGAGTCAAAGAGGCCATGCCAGAGCTCACCCGAAGGGAGCTCCACAGCAGTCGCCATCTTACTTTGCGGTTGGTTGCACAGTCTTTGGTTCCGCCATTGTTAAACCCTTTTGACCGATGCAGCCCTGAGTCTCTTTTTCTCATGGGGTTTCACTTGAGGTTTCCAGTTTATATTATCCGGCACTTTGCTTCAGACTTTCATCATCATCAATGACCCTCCTCTAGACACATTCCAACTTAGAGTCAAGATCTCCCTTCAGTTGTGGTGCCCAGATATTTCCGTGGTCCAAATATCTTCTGTGATCGGTATGTTACCTCTAATCTATATTTTGCTCTGGGTTTGTTTATAGACTACTATATTGTATATGATATGTATTCAATACCTCCTTCTAGATATTTGGACCTTAGGATATTTCAGCCATAGGAAATGGTTTTTCTGAGAGGCTTACTATAAGGGGGATAACAAACGGAGTGAAACAAGGTTGTGTTCTTGCACCAACCCTATTTACAATCTTCTTCAGCATGATGCTCCAAAGGGCTATGGCAGAAGAAGAAGACAGCATATATATACACTATCGTACTGATGGTAGCTTGTTCAACTTAAGCCGTCTGAGGGCTTGCACTAAGACTCTAGTCTAAACTATCTAGTCCGTGAGCTGCTTTTTGCTGACGATACTGCCCTTGTCGCCCATTCAGAAGCAGCCCTGCAGCACCTCACATCCTGCTTTGCAACAGCTGCAGAGCTGTTTGGGCTGGAAGTCAGCCTGAAGAAAACGGAAGTCCTCTACCAGCCCGCACCACAGGAAGAACACCATCATCCCCACGTCAGCATAGGCAAATCTGTGCTTAAGTCCGTTCAGCAGTTCACCTCCCTGGGAAGCATCATCTCATCAGACGCCAAGATTGATAAAGGGATAGGTCACAGATTAGCAAAGGCATAGAGTGCATTCGGAAGGCTTCACAAAAGACTCTGGAGCAACAAGCACCTGAGGCAAAGCACCAAAATCAGTGTGTACAGAGCTATCATATTGTCTGTTCTCTATGGGTCTGAAACATGGGTCACCTGTCGCCAACACCTACGACTCCTCGAATGGTTTCATCAGCGCTGTCTTCGCACAATCCTAAATATACACTGGACCGACTATGTGATGAATGTTGCTGTCATTGAGCAAGCAGGGATCACCAGCATTGAGGCCATGCTATTGAAAACACAACTGCGCTGGGCAGGGCACATCTCTAGGATGGAGTACCACTGCCTCCCAAAGATACTACTCTACGGTGAACTTGCCACGGGGTCAGCGCAAGAGAGGCACCCCAAAAAAGAGATATAAGGCCTCCCTGAAACAACATCTCAGGCTCGGCCAGATTGATCACCAACAATGGTCCACCCTGGCCGCACATCGGGAGGCATGGAGACGCACTATCCACAATGCTGTGGCCTCTTTCGAGAAGACACGGCGAACGAGTCTCGAAGAGAAACGACCACGCAGAAAGAACCGCAACTTGGAAGCAACATCACCCAAGGAGACTTTCTGCTGTGCTTTCTGCACCTGAACTTGCCTATCTCAGATTGGCCTTTTTAGTCATCAATGCGCTTGTAAAAAGCGTGGGATGAGTCCTTCCTGAATCTTCGTTCGCGAAGTAATGCCGAGAGACTATAAGGGGAATGGCTTCTCACGTGCCTAACCACGTGAGCTTCATTGAAAACTGGCTTGAGAACCCACAATTTTGAATGACTCAAACCATGCATTTGACAAAGTGTGAGAAGGAGAAGCCAAACCTGTTTGATAAGAGCTTTTGGAGGGAGTTTATGGCACGGCAGGATCTTCCCTCGGACTGAATTCTGATCAAACATTCCATTCATATGACATGGGACCTTTTTTCCTGGAAAGATGTATGCTTCCAAGTATAATAAGATGGAGTCTTTTCTTAACATCTGCAGTCCAGTGAATAATCGCCTTAATTATAAAAAAAAATAAAGAGTTAATAGCAACAGATGTTTGAACTTTTTCTGTAGAGTTTGCTTCAGCATTTTGGTATGAGACACTCGCAGTTGTCGAAGCGAACCCTGGCATTTTTCTGGAGGGTGAACAGTAGATTGTGATATAAACCACAAATTAGAATTTTGTACAATTTTTTTTTGAAATTTCCAGTTGACATTTGGCAATTACGAAATGGGAAATAAAGTGTCCTCACCCTGACCCGATCCCAAATAGACCTTTTGTTTAGAGATGCTGGAAAAGGATTGGTTTCTTGGAACCACTTTCTGTAGAGTTGTCTAGATTTGTAGCCTGCCAATGAAAAAATGTTCAACTTAATAATGCCTTTCCTCCAGTGCAGGACTCAAGGAAGCTCTTAACATGAATTTTCAAAGCATACATCTAAAACTAGCCTATTTATTTATTTATTTATTTATATAGACTTGTTAGTCGCCACTCCCGTACGGCTCGGGGCGACTCACAAAATCACTGGGAGAGACCAGTGGGCATACGATACATAATACAAGATACTCTAAAATACAGAAGAACACACTATAAAAGCAGTAAAAAGATTAATACAGCAATGAAATATTAACTAAAGGTCAGGGTTGTGGGTTACCTACGTCAGTGTTTCCCAACCTTTTTTGAGCCGCGGCACACTTTTTACATTTACAAAATCCTGGGGCACACCACCAACCAAAATGATACAAAATGACACTCTAACACAGTCATACATATAGTTAATATGTTGTAAAATGTATTTATACACTCAGTGTGAAACCTGGGCCTGTTTTGATGAACACAACATATATATGACTTCCTCTCACATATTTATACATGGCTATCATGTCTTCTCTCAGCCTTCTCTTCTTCAGGCTAAACATGTCCAGCTCTTCAAGCCGCTCCTCATAGGGCTTGTTCTCCAGACCCTTGTGAAATTTCACCCTGAGTGAAACTTGCTTCCAGTTAACTATGGATGTCATGAAGCTGTTATAAACAGTTCCTTTGGGGGGAGGCAACTCTCGAAAAATCCACTAAAATAGTTTTAAAAAACATTTACAAGCGGAGCGGCTCAATTTTTTCTTGGAAACCTGTGAGGGGGTTGCTAGGAGGGGGGGGAGAGCCAATTTCCCACGGCACACCCGATGATCACTCACGGCACACTGGTTGGGAAACACTGACCTACGTAACTCTAACTAGCAGTCTTCTAGAAGATTTCCTTTTTTTTTTTTTGATTAATTTTTTATTTGCATTTTTCAAACATATACCATAAAAAAAGATCAAACAGCTTAGGTAGCAGATAGCAAGGGGATGGGGAGTGCAAGGGGATAGCCTAGAAGGGAGGGAGGGGAGAAAAGGGCAGAGGAGGAAGCGAGTAGGCAAACTTAAGAAAGGAAAAAGAAAAGAGAGAGAGGGCAGAGAAAATGAAAAGAAGAACGAAAAGGAAAAGGAGAAAAGAGGGAAAAAAAGGAAAAAAAAGCGAAAATGTAGCTAGGAGAAAGATTAGTAAAAGGAGGAAATAGATAGTCAATACTCTCGTCCATATGGGTGTTAGCTTCCGGTTCTGGTGTAGGGTGCACCTTTAATACTTGATATAGTTCCTTCCGCTTAAGACACTCTTCGTTTGCCATGTCTTCTCCTTCAGGCCCAAGGTGTCAGACCTTAGGTCTTTTCTTATTTCTATCATTCTTCTTGTCGTTTTTTTAATTTCCAATACCTTCAAGTAATCCTTTACTCGGTCCAGTTTATCTTGTTCTTGTTCTTACAGTCACTTATCAGATTTTTGAGGTTATCTAGTTCCATAGCCTCTCTTAATTTTATTAGCCACTCCTCTATACTTGGAATTTCATTCGTTTTCCATTTTTTTGCTAGTTCGATTCTAGCCACCGCCGTCATGTAAAAGAAAATTTTGTCCTCATTATCCTTTATTTCGTCATGCATTAAATTAAGTAAATAATGTTCTGGCTTCAGTTCCACCTTATAATCCAGCATTTTCGTTACGTGATGGTGAACAGAATTCAGAAATTCTTAACTTTTACAGGCCCACCAGCAATGGAGGAAAGTTCCTTATGTTCCCACATTTCCAACACTTGTCCTTAAGATTTTTATAGAACTTTGCGAGTTTCACTGAGTTAAATACCAGTGAAAGAAAATTTTAAACCAGTTTTCCGTAATACTGGTGGAGCCTGCATACTTGGTTTTTTTCCTCCACAGGGTTTCCCATTCCTGTAGGAGGATGGTGTGCCCCAACTCTTGTGCCCATTTCACCATTGTTTCTTTAATTGTCTCCTCCTCCGTGTCCCATTGAAGCAGCTTACTGTAGATCAAGGTGATTTGTTTCTTTTCTCCTTTCATTGCTTTCTCCCATACTTTTTCCTGGCTACAGAAGTCTCTCTTCACGTCCAGCTTATAGTACTCCCTAATTTGCGCATAATGAAACCATGATATGGCTTCACCTTGGTCTCATAACACTATTAGAGTCTTTAACCTCAAGAATTATTGTACTTTTGTAATAATACTTTATAAGTTGGCCATTTATCGACGGAGATCTCTTTTACCTGCTGTGCCTCTGTCGGGAGATCCAAAGTGGGGTCTTTTGAAAAATAAATCTTTGTACTTATTCCAGATCTTCAAAAGGGCGGCTCTAATAAAGTGATTCGTAAAAAATTCTTCTCGATCTTAGCTTTATTGTACCAAAGGTACGCATGCCAGCCCCTCCTCAGTTCATGGCCTTCCAATGTCAGTAATTTCTTTTTCTCTAGCGTTGCCCAGTCTGTGATCCAACTCAGCGCGCTGACTCATAATAAAGTTGGAGGTTGGGGAGTGCTAAGCCCCCTCTTTCCCTCTTATCCGTCAATACCTTATACTTTATCCTGGCTTTCTTCCCTGCCCATACGAACTTCAAAATGTCTTTCTTCCACTTTATGAAGCTGTGGTTCGTTCGTATTATTGGAATTGTTTGAAATAAGAACATCATGCTTGGCAAGATGTTCATCTTAATAACAGCTATTCTGCCCAAGATACTGAGCTTCAAATACTTCCACTTCTCCAATTTCTTCCTCAAAGTCTTCCAATTCTCCTCATAATTATTCTTTAAAAGTTGATTGTTATTAGCCGTCAGCTGAATGCCTAGATATTTAACTTTCCTAGCCATTTCTAGAAGATTTCCTAAGAGAATCGCCCTTAGCAAGGGGGGGGGGGGGATTCTCAGTCATAGAACTAAGGACAGTCCTTACGTCTATGGTCCTCCTTGAGAGGTCGGATTTAGGCTTACTGAGGTCCAATCTGGACCAACAGCCAGAACACAGTCCCCAGAAAGTCCTTGTTCTGAAGGCTCTAGTTCTGGGTTTCATTATGTTAGGTGGATTAGCTGTGTCCTCCAAGGCCGCCAGCTTACCACACTGTCCTGTGATTGGCTGGTCTGGAATGCTGCACTGCGCCTCTCTGGGCCGTTGGAGGATGGCTACTGTCTGTCCCTCCTCCTCCATCGCCGGTTCCGGTTTCGTCGTTTCCGCTTTGCATCCTCCATTGGGGAAGACTTCCGGCTGGGTTCGGCAACTTCAAGGCCACCCGCCATTATGGGGGGCCTGGCAGTCGTCCACGTTGCCGCTGGTGGGAAGTTGCCGCAGCAAGGGAGGGGCTCCCGGTCGCCAGCCCATACCTCCGGCATCTCAGGTGCCACTGTCGGGTCGAGGCCATCGGCCGTGCTCTCCACTGTGCCAGGTCGCAGCTCAGGGTGAGTCACTCCGGCCTGTTCTGTAGTGCTGCCGCTGGGGTCTCGCAAGCCTTCCAGGTTCTCCTCTCCATTCCTACATCCCCCAGCGGGGAAGTCCCATGACTGGTCCCAGTCAAGATCTGGGGGTGTAGGGAATACTTGCTGAGGTAGAATCGAGGCTATACCGGTAGTCATGCTGGGAACAGGCGGTTGAAGGATTCCGGCCTTCTCAAGCAAGTCCCCAAAAGTTTTGAACTGTTGGATCAAGTTATCGTATTCCTCAATTAGGTGGTCCACTGTAGGCAAGTCCGGTCTGTCGAGACACCTCTTAGGGTATCTCAAGGCTGGATCAACTCCCGATTCATCTGGGATCGCCATCGGTTGCAAAGATGGCTTGGATGAATTCCCCCAGTTTTTGGGCGTCGATTCCCGGAGTTTCCTTGTACTCCATGACCTCAAAATTCTGGTTGTGGCCGCCGTCACTGGGCGGATAACCCAGCGCCTCGGCCTTCTAACTCCCCCTGCTTCCAGGCTAGACCTCAGCTTTGTGGTCTCAGTGGCATGGAGGGGTAGTTGGAGTCGCATAGGGTTTTCCCGTCCTTCCTGGGCTCCCTGGGACTGAAGACCGCCATCAGCCGCAGTCAGCGGTCAGGGGTCGCACTCAGATTCGTCTAGGTAAGCTGGTGTATTGGAGCGTCAGAATGTGGCAGGCACAGTTCAGGGGGATCTTAAACAATGTTCATGTTGGCTGGCCAATCAGAGGCGTTATGCAAATAATCCCTCTGCACGCACGCATACAAACATTCCGCTTTATTATATATACAGATTAACACAGTTAATTAGTCTTGAACTTTGTGGACTCTGCTACCAACAACAAAAGAATCAAAATGGTCCCTGGTCAACAAAAAAGGTTGATGATTCAAGAAATTATCATACTAAAACCAAACAATCGAACCAAACAGCTCTTTAAAAAGAGATTGTTACTGCAACTAGGTCAACCACATGCTCCCTCGACCTGTACCCCTCCTGGCTTGTGAAAGCTTGCCTTGAGGGGTTAGGTGGCCCTCTGTTGAATATAATCAACACCTCCCTTGAGCAAGGAGTGTTTCTAGAGGGATTAAAAGAGGCGGTGGTTTCTCTATTGCTGAAGAAACCGGGATTACATCCAGCGGTCCCTCTCAATTACCGCCCGGTTTCGAATTTATCGTTCCTGGGTAAGGTGGTTGAGAGGGCAGCAATGGAGCAGTTGCAGTCCTTCCTGGACGACACAGCCTGGCTAGACCCCTTCCAGTCCAGCTTCCGTTCGGGACATGGGACGGAGACGGTCCTAGTCTCCATCACAGATCAGCTACGTTGCCAGCTGGACCAAGGAGGATCGGCGCTGCTTGTGTTATTGGACCCCACAGCAGCGTTTGACACAGTCGATTATGATCTATTGACACACCATCTTGCTGGGGTGAGGGGGACAGCCTTGAATTGGCTGCCCTCCTTCCTCCGGAACCAGTCACAGCGAGTGAGGAGGGGCGAGATGGTCTCCGAGAGCTCCCCCTTAAATTGTGGGGTTCCTCAGGGGGCCATACTCTCCCCTCTATTATTTATCATCTATATGCGGGCACTTGCTCAGCTCGTGCGTAGCTTTGGGCTGGAATGTCACCAATACGCTGATGACATCCAGCTCATTCTGAGGATGGGGGGCAGGCCCGAAACCGTACCTGATAATTTCCATCTCTGCCTCGAAGCCGTTACTGGATGGCTGCGAGCCAGTAGGTTGAAGGTGAATCCAGCGAAGATGGAGATCCTCTGGCTTGGTCATCCAGGCGGTAGGGATGTCCAGCTTCCAACCCTGGACGGCGTGGCGCTATGCCCGGCATCTTCAGTAAAGAGCCTTAGAGTTCTCTTGGACCCTCTGCTGTCAATGGAGGCCCAAATCTCCGCTGTCAGCAGAGTGGCGTTTTTCCATCTTCGCCAGGCTAGGAGGCTGTCCCCTTACTTGTCTCAGCATCTCAAGGTTAGACTACTGTAACGATCTCTACATTGGCCTGCCTCTGTTGGTGACCCGGAAACTCAAGCTGGTGCAGAACGCTGCAGTTCGGTTGCTCGCAGGAGCTCCTGCGAGCTGCCACATTACACCAATTTTGCGGGAACTGCACTGGCTTCCTATTGAGTACCGGATCACCTTCAAAGTACTAGTTTTGACTTTCAAGGCCTTGTATGGTCTGGGGCCAGTGTACCCAAGGGACCACTTAACCCCACACTGTCCCATGAGAACACTTAGATCCAAAGAGTGGAATCTTCTATCCGTGCCCAATGTCAAACAATACCACCTAACTTCAACATGGAGAAGGACGTTCTCCATCATCGGCCCAGTTCTCTGGAACGCACTACCCCCGGAGGTTCGGGCCTTGCGTAATCTGTTGGCCTTTCGGAAGGCCTGAAAGTCGGCCCTATTCCGGCAGGCCTTTGAGTTGTGGGGTGCCCACACTTTTTCATCATGCGAGCTACTATATGAACAATCAAGGTGAAAAGATCACCTGTTGTGCATGTGAGCGCTTGCGCATATGTGCAAGAAAAAGCCCGCACGGGGCTCTTCTTGCCTGCCCATGAACTCGCCGCGCCGCACTCCGGGGAAGGGATTGTCCTTGCCTGCGCGCGCTCTCTCTTAACGTCTTCATTGCCTTCCTCCTTCCTGCTGCGTGCTTTCACGAAGCAGGAAGTCCCCATCCCGTCCTGCTTCTTGCGTGCACAGCAGGCCCCTCCCATGCACGCAGCAGGAGGGTATTTATGGGCGCACCCGCCAGCGCTCCGGCCAGATATGGCTTCGGCCGCGGCTCGGAAGGCGCAGGGCTGGGAAGAGGGGCCGCCTGGCTGCTGCCTGGGCCGGGAAACTCAACCGAGAGAGGGACCCAAGTGAGGCTGGAGCCTCCCCACGGCAGCCCCCCCCTTCCCTCGAGGCTTCCTTACCTGGGCAGGAGAAGGAAGAGTGGAAGAGGTGCTTCCCCAAAGTGACAGATGCAGCGGGGGGGGGGGGGCGCCCTTCCTTCCTTCCTTCCGAGGGTGTCACTCAGAAAGGACGCCCAAGTGGACGGCTGGCAGGAAGGAGGACCCCTCCCACTGGTGGCAGTCCATGCCCACGGGAAGGGAAAGAGAGAGAGAGAGAGAGAGAGGGTGGCTCTTCCTAGCCGGCTCTGAAGAGCCGTCTCTCTCTCTCTCTCTCCTCCCCCCCGTGGGCCCTCGCCGCCTTTCTCCTTCGAGGGCGAGGAGGGTGAGGCGGAGAAAGTCGGCGAGGGCACCAGCAGAAGCAGCAAGTGGGGTCTCCATCCCCGCAGCCCCTCCTCCTCGGGTTGAGCCCCAGGAACACGGCGGAGCCCTCCCTCCTCGCCCCCAACCAAGGAAAGAAAGCAGCCCCACACAGCTCGCTCGCCCAGGTCTCGGCTTGGAATGGGAGTCCCAAGGGCAGCAGCAGGGCTTGCGGCGGGGCTTGCTTGGCTTTGCCCGGCCTCCTTTGCCTCTTTCTCTCTCTCTCTCTCTCCCTCCTTCCAGCGCCCGCCTGCCTGCCAAAAGGATCCGAAAAGGTTATCTGGATTTCTTTCTTCTCTCCTTGGCTCTCTCTCTCTCTCACACACACACACATTCCCTCCATCCCTCCCACAGCCTCGCATCCTATCCGTGCGCGTGCCTTCGCCTTGCTCCAATGGGCGGTCATGTCACTACACCATGCGTGGCAAGACAAGTGCCAGGGCCCGCCCAATAAAGCCTCATTTTGGCAAAAGAAGCCCCGCGAAGGCGGCGGCGGGAGCGCATGTCTTGTGGCGCATGGCAGGAGCGTGCCATCCGGCTGGTGAGGCCCAAAGATCACCTGGAAGAGGGCCGAAGATCACTTAGGTGCTCCCGATCACCATAATGAGCACCCCTGCCCTAGGACTTGTGTTATTTCTTAGGAATTGTTTTATCCTTGTGGTTTTATTGCTGTTGTAGATTTGTTGTTTTATTGTGGCGCTTGATGTAAGCCGCCCCGAGCCGGCTGGGAGTGGCGGCCAATAAATCTAACAAATAAATAAATAAATCTAACAAATAAACTACAACAGCCAACCTTTTTCAAAAACCTTTTCTCCAACAACTGTTTAGTGGCCCAAACTTTCTAAATAAGAGATGTTTCTTGATAAAAGGAAGCGACCTCCCTACAGGTTTCTTCCTGCTTTTGAAGTTGCTTGTGTTTTCATTGGCCGTCTCTGCAACCTTCTTGGTCCAAGAGGATAGTGACGGAAAAGCTTGTGTTGTGTCCATATCAATGGACCCTATTGTCGTTTTACACAGTTTTAATATATTTATAATATACCGTCACACACACAAAAAAACCACTCATAATTCCCAGCTAACAATTACACTGAATCGTTCTTTTAAATCCCTGATAAACGTTTCCATAAGGATTATAGTAAATTACAGTAATATTTGAAAAAAATAGCAGCGTTTGTTTGTTTTACTATAAAAAGACATACAGGAACCCAGTGGTGCCTTTGAGAGTAATTAGGAAGACGACCTTTCTAGCATAAGGTTTTTGTGGACACAGTCCACTTCATCAAAGTCCAGCTAGAATTTCCTTCTTCCCACATAGTCCCAAAGGTGCAATTTTCAATGTATTTTCTTATACGCAAGTGTAAGACCTTTGCGTTATAAGCATCCTGTTTCTTATATTACTAAAGAGATGTACATGGAAAGCCCACAAGCTTGTGACTACGGTTACATTTTTCTACTGTCTCATACTGCCTCTAAACCAGTGTTTCCCAACCAGTGTGCCGTGAGCGATCATCAGGTGTGCCGTGGGGAAATTGGAGCCTCCAATACCCTTTCTTTCCCCTCCTGCTGAACACTTTCTTCTCTACTCGGGCTCCCTTCTTCCCAGACTCGCTCTGCTTGCTTTGCCTCACTTTGCTCACGCTGCCGCTTCTGCGGGAGGGGGGGAGGGAGGAAGATGTGAAACATGTGGGCGCTACTGCACAGACTCGCCCCACATCTTCCTCCCTCCCCTCCTGAACACGCTCATGCTGCCCCCCGGATCAAAATGGCGGCAGAAGCGGCAGTGTGAGTAAAGCAAGCAGAGCGAGGCTGGGAAGAAGGGAGCCTGAGTGAGAAGAAAAGAAAGGAGGGGAAGAAAGGCGAAAGGGGGGAGGGGGAGGAAGAGGTCTCTGTCGAAAGTTGGCATGGGCAAACTTGGACCTTCCAGGTGTTTTGGACTCCAACTCCCACCATTCCTAGCAGCCTCAGGCCCTTTTCCTTTTCCCCCTCAGCCATTTAAGCAGGAAAGGGCCTCAGACTGTTAGGCATGGTGGGAGTTGGAGTCCAAAGCACCCAGAGGGCCGAAGTTTTCCCATGCCTGTTTCAGGGACCTCCTTCCAACATTGTGATTCTGGATAGAAAACAAAAACGACATAACATGACATTGTTTGAGTCCACAGTGCTCTCTGGGTGTAGGTGAACTACAACTCCCAAACTCCCAAGCAAACCCTTTCAGTACTTTCTGTTGGTAATGAGAGTTCAATATGCCAAGTTTGGTTCAATTCCGTTGTTGCAAGAGTTCGGGATGCTCTTTGATTGTGTGTTAACTATAAATCCCAGAAACTGTAACTCCCAAATGTCAAGGTCTATTTTCCCCAAACTCCATCTGTGTTCACATTTGGGCATGTTGAGTATTCATGCCAAGTTTGGTCCTGATCCAACATTGTTTGAGTCCACAGTGCTCTCTGGATATAGGTGAACTACAACTCCAAAACTCAAGGTCAATGCCCACCAAACTCTTATAGCATTTTCTCTTGCTTATGGGAGTTCTGTGTGGGAAGTTTGTGTCTTTCTGTCATTCCTGCCAGGATATCTATGTTGTGTTCATTGAAACAGGCCTAGGTTTCACACTGAGTGTATAAATACATTTAAAAACATATTAACTATATGTATGACTGTGTTAGAGTGTCATTTTGTGTCATTTTGGTTGGTGGTGTGCCCCAGGATTTTGTAAATGTAAAAAGTGTGCCATGGCTCCAAAAAGGTTGAAAAATATAGTAAAGATATAGTAAAAATATAGTAAAGATACTGTAGGTGTAAATTACAAACATTGAATTCCAGAAATAATCACAAAAACAATATGTTTGGGGGAGTATGAGCAATGGATGATGGGATTTGCAGTACCTTCAGCCAATTCAGCTCTGACTTCCACAGACCACTAAGATTATTATTATTGTTATTATTTATTCAAATTTATTCGTCGCCTCTCCCAAATGGCTCGGGGCGACTTACACATAATAAAACAACAATTACCACAGTATATTAAAACCATGTCATGAAGTTAAAACAGTAACTGTGAATTGCACATAACATCAGGAGAGGCCGAACAGTTTTTAAGACCCGAAGGCCTGCTGGAACAATAAGGTCTTGCAAGCCTTCCGAAAGGCTAACAGATTCTGAAGGGCATGGACTTCGGAGGGCAGTGCGTTCCAGAGGATTGGGGCTATGATAGAGAAAGCCCTTCTCCGTGTTGCGGTCAGATGGTAAGCCCTAGAACTTGGGACCACCAGGAGATTTTGCATCTCAGACCGCAAAGATCTGGAGGGACAATATGGGATGTAGGTACACTGGCCCCAGACCATTCAAGGCCTTGAAGGTCAAAACCAGCACTTTGACGGTGATCCGGCATTCCACAGGTAGCCCGTGCAGTTCGCGCAGGATTGGTGTAATATGGCAGCTCGTCAGGACACCCGCGAGCAACCGAGCTGCAGCGTTCTGCATCAGCTTAAGTTTCCGGATCACCGACAAAGGAAGGCCAATGTAAAGAGCGTTACAGTCCAGCCTTGAGATGACAGTAGCTTGGACCACTGTGGCCAAGTCGTGTCGGGACAGATAGAGAGCCAACTTCCTCGCCTGACGTAGATGAAAAAACGCCACACCGGAGATGTGGAATTCCATCGACAGCTGAGGGTCAAGAGTAACACCGAGGCTCTTTACTGACGACGGGCATAACGTCACTGTCAGATTATTGCATTTTTAATAGCAATTCATGAGTCAGCACAAGATATATTTTCGCAGTTTGAGATGACCTGCAGTGTGACATGTTTGACACCAGATGGCGCTGTCTCAAGACTGCTAAATGGAACCTTGAGGAATGTCAGTTACAAAGTGACAGTTGGGATTTGTCAGTTGGGATTTAATATCTGTGAGGAAAGGATGTTTAGAAAGGTAGCTGTGATGGCTGTTGTTTTTCGATATTTAGCCAGTTATTGTTAAATACAATTCAATACAAAGTTATATATTTACCTTTTGAATTGAATGAGAGTTTCATTATTCACACGAACAGAGACTGGAGTTTTTGGGCCGATGGGGAATTAAACTTCTATATTTCTGTTGCCTATCCGCTGTGACATAAATACTCAACGCCGAAGACAAGTCGTGTCGGGACAGATAGAGAGCCAACTTCCTCGCCTGGCGTAGATGAAAAAACGCCACACCGGAGATGTGGAATTCCATCGACAGCTGCGGGTGAAGAGCAACACCGAGGCTCTTTACTGACGACGGGCATAACGTCACGCCGTCCAGGGTTGGAAGCTGAACGTCCCTACCGCCCGGGCAGCCGAACCACAGGTCTTTGCCAGATTCACCTTCAACCTACTGGCTCGCAGCCATCCAGTAATGGCTTCAAGGCAACGATGGAAATTATCGGATACGGATTCTTGCCGACCTTCCATCTCCAGAATGAGCTGAGCGTCATCGGCATATTGGTGACACTCGAGCCCAAAGCTACGTAGCAGTCGAGCAAGTGGTCGCATATAGATGTTCAGATCCCCATGAATGACAGATCTGGATCAAACGGCAACACCTGCCCAGGAGTCGCGCGCTTGCAACTGCGTCCCTGTGAGTTGGAATACCCGGGCAGGCATTGCTGTGGAAACCGCAGCGCGTGCCTCCTTCCTCTCGTCAATCCCGCCCATGGCGCAGTCCTGTGTATCGGCTTCTTTCTTCCAATGGGGACGTCCTCGCAAGCATGCGACCCTGCAAGTGGCAAGCCTGGCTCATGCCACCGCCCCCTTACAGGGGTTCAGCGCCCCCCAAATTCTCTTGAGGCTTCCAGCGCTCCCTTGGATTGCCCCACCGTCCACCAGGGGGTGGTACCGCCCACTTTGGGAACCACTGGCCTAAACTGTCCCGGACCTCCTCCTGTGCTTCTGTCGTTGATTATTTCTTCCCCTTTGGCACACATTGTAGTACTTCTCACATGCCAAACTTTGTTTTCCTATTTCTGTAACTGCACTCCCTCCTGAAATCATATTACTCTTGTCTTCTAGTTTGTAGCAGCCTGTGGTAAGAGAATCCCTGATCACTACCATTTGTAAGCAAGGCTGCCAAAACCACAGGCTCCCCTTCTTTTCTCGCATCCTGTGTCTGAAGATGCACAGAGCCCTCCGCATCTGTCAGCCTGTGGTTTCTGGAGTGACTTTTCTGTAGAGCTCCTTTATTACTCTCATTCTAGTACACATACACGGTCAGTTTGAAGATAATTACCATTTAAAACAGGGGTGCTCACACTTTTTCAGCATGGGAGCTACCATATGAAGAACCAAGTTAAAAAGATCACCTGGTGCGCACGCGCGCACTCCTGCTGCCACCTTCCATCCGCACGGGGCTTCTTTCTCAGAAATGTAAACAATGGGACATGCAAAAATACATCCAAGCACCCCATTTCTCTCCCCCCCCCCCCACCACCCTGGCATATTTACCACAGATACGTATAATCAGGCAGAAAGTAAACAGAGAGACCTTTAAGCTGCAAGGCTATTTGTTTCTCAGATGGGACATGCAAAAATACATCCAACCTCCCCATTCCTCCCACACTGCCGTATTGCCACACATATTATCACCCAGAAAGTAAACAGACCGACCTTTGAGCTGCAGTTTGGTCAGTAAATGGCTCCAAAAGCGTCCTTCTGCTTCTCCTCCGTCGTTGCTCCTTCCGCGCCGCTGGCCCTCTTCATGCGCCGCCTGCACGCTCAAAGACCTATTTCTTCTCTGTCGTTGCTCCTCCATGCCGCGTGCACGCGCGCCGCCTCCAAGAGCTCATGAGTCCAACAGGGAGAATGGCCGCTTCTGCGCGTGCGCGCCGGCGGGCCACATATCACATCATTCAGGCCGCCCCCTCCTTTGGTCTGCGACCACTCTGAGTGGCCGGAGAGGGCCGGAGGGAGGAGGAAGGCAGAAGGGCAAAAGAAGGGGCGGCCTAAATGACGCGATGTGCGGCTCGCCGGCGCGCATGCACAGAAGCGGCCATTCTTGCTGTTGGACTCGTGAGCTCCAGGCGGCGCGTGAAGAGGACTAGCGGCAAGGAAACGCGATTGACCGGATGAGGGCCTGAAGATCACCCGGATGAGGCCCAAAGATCACCCGGTCGATCGCGATCACCGTCCTGAGCACCCCTGATTTAAAATGATCTGAACATACAGAAAAGAGTGCTGCTAACCTCTGAGGATGCCTGCCATAGATGTGGGCGAAATGTCGGAAGAGAATGCTTCTGGAACATGGCCATACAGCCCAGAAAACTCACAGAAACCCAGTGATTCCGGCCATGAAAACTTTCGACCATACATTGTTTTTCAACCTTTTTTGAGCCGTGGCACATTTTTTACATTTACAAAATCCTGGCGCACACCACCAACCAAAATGACTCAAAATGACACTCTAACACAGACGGAAGCACACTCTGAGGCAGAGAGTTCCACTGCTGAACAGCTCTCACAGTCAGGAAGTTCTTCCTAATGTTCACTTTCCTACACAGACATGCTTCCCTGTGATGTTTGCTTTTCTGCCTGCTCTCTCTCTCTCTCTCTCTCTCTCTCTCTCTCCCTCTCTCTCTCTTGCTATATACTGTATATACAGGTCCTTCTCAAAAAATTAGCATATAGTGCTAAAGTTCATTAATTTCCACAATGTAATGATAAAATTTAAACTTTCATATATTTTCAATTCATTGCACACCAACTGAAATATTTCAGGTCTTTTTTGTTTTAATACTGATGATTTTGGCATACATATCTCAAAAAATTAGCATATTCCATCCGACCAAATATGCTAATTTTTTGAGACAGTATTTTGGGTTTTCAGGAGCTGTATGCCAAAATCATCAGTACAAAACAAAAAAAGACCTGAAATATTTCAGTTGGTGTGCAATATATGAAAGTTTAATTTTTATCATTACATTATGGAAAACAATGAACTTTAGCACTGTATGCTAATTTTTTGAGTAGGATATATATATATATATATATATATATATATATATATATATATGCAATGTTCATTTGTGGGATTAACATAACTCAAAAACCACTGGACAAATTGCTGCCAAATTTGGCCACAAAACATACTAATACTAACCCAAGGAGGGACCATCACTCAAAAAATTGATTTTGTCATTTGGGAGTTGTAGTTGCTGGGAGTTATAAAGTTATAAACCCGCAATCAAAGAGCATTCCGAACTCCACCAATGATGGAATGGAATCAAACGTCCCACACAGAATTCCCATGACCAAGAGAAAATACTATAAGAGTTTGGTGGGCATTGACCTTGAGTTTTAGGAGTTGTAGTTCACCTACACCCAGAGAGCACTGTGGACTCAAACAATGTTGCATCAGGACCAAACTTGGCATGAATACTCAATATTTTATTTATTTTATTTTATTTATTGTTCACTCTTGTATTCCGCTCCTCCCAGCAGGCTCGGGGCGGATAACAATAAAAAATACGCGGGTGGCATGTCACTAACAAGTTGACATGTGGCCCTACAATTTATACACATAAAAACATAAAACCACATTAAAACAGATTATATCGTCATATACGGGAAGAGAGGACATATGGCATAGTTCTTGATCCGGTGAACCTAGCCGAAAGCTAGGCCGAAGAGGGCTGTCTTGCAGGCCCTCCGGAACAGGGCCAGATCCGAGATAGCTCGGGTACTGTCCGGGAGGGCGTTCCAGAGCACCAGTGCCGCCACGGAAAAGGTCCTTTGTCTAGTCGTCGATAAGTGGCAGGAGCGGACTGATGGAACTGACAACAGATTTTGTTCTTCTGAGCGCAGTGATCTCGGGGGAGAGTACGGGGTAAGGCGGTCCCTCAGGTACGCAGGCCCTAGGCCGTGCAAGGCCTTAAAGGTCAAAACCAGCACCTTGAAGGCAATTCGGTACTCGATGGAAAGCCAGTGCAGCGGAGGGTATGTGTAATGTGCTCCCTTGCCGGCACTCCTGCCAGCAAGCGGGCGGCGGCATTCTGCACTAGCTTGAGTTTCCGAATTGTCGACAGGGGAAGGCCAACGTAGAGGGCATTACAGTAGTCTAATCTCGAGATGACCGTCGCTTGGATTACCGTGGCCAGGTCGTCCCTGGACAGGTAGGGTGCCAGTCGCCTAGCCTGCCGGAGGTGATAGAATGACGTCCTGCTGACCACGGAGACCTGGGCCTCCATGGTCAGCGAGGAGTCCAACACAACCCCCAAGCTCTTAACCGACGGCGATGGGTTAAGCCGTTCACCGTCCAGGGTAGACAACCGGCACCCACCCAGCCCAGGCCGACCAGGCCACAGGATCTCCGTCTTCGATTGATTCACCTTCAGCCGGCTGGCACGCAGCCAACAAGTCACGGCTTCGAGGCATAGATGGAAATAATCGGGTACGGAGTCCGGCCTGCCGTCCATTCTCAGCAGAAGCTAGGTGTCATCAGCGTACTGATAACACTCCAGACCAAAGTCGCGGGCCAGCTGGCTTTTTCTTCTACACTGCCTCTTCCGCCGCCATTTTGATCCAAGGGGGCAGCGTGTTCAGGAGGGGGGGGCAGGGAGGAAGACGTGACCCGTGCGGGCGCTACTGCGCAGACTCGCCCCAGAGCAAAGCAAGGCAAAGCGAGCAGAGTGAGGCTGGGAAGAAGGGAACCCGAGTGGAGAAGAAAAAGTGTTCGGCAGGAGGGGGAAGAAAGGGGATTGGAGGGTCCCATTTCCCACGGCACACCTGATGATCGCTCACGGCACACTAGTGTGCCGCGGCACACCGGTTGGGAAACACTGGTTTAAAATAATTATTCTCCCGATAATGCACTACTGCTCTGGCTACGCACTGATACTTGAGACTTTAAAAATTCAAACACATTCTCTTATGATAGCCGTTTCCGCCCGTTTTCAGTTGGTGCTGGGCAGAAATATTGCAGTGCAGGCATACCTTATTTTCTCTCCATGTTCGATATATCCAGAGTCATTACTCTGCAGTCCATTTCTGTGTGTGCCATTGCTTAACAAGGAGCACATGGGATTTTTCACATGCTTTGAGCACGCGTGTAACCAATTTGAGGACTGAAAACAAAATAGTTGAAATAGTTTTGGAGGCTTCAGCCCTTTCGAAAGGCTTAGATTGACCATGTGTGTAATAGGCCGGGTCACTTGCAGCTGCTCTCAAGGAATGCATCTGCGTTTCCTAATTTCTGAAACTGTATTACTCAGAAGAACAAGGGGGAGGCATGAAGCACGCACAGTTCAATTTAACTCGCATAGTGTTGGTCACTACAAAATTGCCACAAGATGAGCCTTGTACCAGAAATGATCAAAGGAGATAGCAGTTCATTAACAACGTGTATCCCTGTACCGTTGGTACCTCATAACCTCTGTGCTATGATGTTATTGTTATACACACACATCCTCTCTGGCATTACTTCATGAACGAAGATTCAGGAAGGACTCATCCCACGCTTTCTACAAGCACGCTGATGACTAAAAAGGGCAATCCGAGATAGGCAGGTCCGGTTGCAGAAAGCACAGCAGAAAGTCTCCTTGGGTGATGTTGTTTCCAAGTTGCGGTTCTTTCTGCGTTGTTGTTTCTCTATGAGGCTCATTCGGCGTGTCTTCTCGAAAGAGGCCGCAGCATTGTGGATAGTGCGTCTCCATGCCTCCCGATGTGAGGCCAGGGTGGACCATTGTTGGTGATCAATCTGGCCGAGCCTGAGATGTTGTTTCAAGGAGTCCTTATATCTCTTTTTGGGGGCACCTCCCTTGCGCTGACCTGTGGCGAGCTCACCATAGAGTAGTACCTTAGGGAGGCGGTGGTCCTCCATCCTAGAGATGTGCCCTGCCCAGCGCAGCTGTGTTCTCAATAGCATGGCCTCAATGCTGGTGATCCCTGCTTGCTCAAGGACAGCAACATTTGTCACACAGTCGGTCCAGTGTATATTTAGGATTGTGCAAAGACAGCGCTGATGAAAGCGTTCGAGGAGTCGTAGGTGTTGGCGATAAGTGACCCATGTTTCAGACTCATATAGGAGAATAGTTACTGAAAAGCACATTCAAGTGCCTAGTTACTGAAAAGGACATTCAAGTGCCACCTCGGAGTTGGTTGAGGTAGGCAGGATTTCCCTGGGTACTGGTTGTGGGGGGTCGGGAGCAGGTCAGGGTTTTGCCCTCCCTTCTGCTCGAGATCCCCGTGTACAACTAGTGGGCCACTGTGTGACACAGAATGCTGGACTAGATGGGCTGAGGTCCGATTCAGCATGGCTCTTCTTATGTTCTTATGTTCTTAATAGACAGTACGATAGCTCTGTACACACTGATTTTGGTGCTTTGCCTCAGGTGCTTGTTGCTCCAGACTCTTTTGTGAAGCCTTCCGAATGCACTCTGTGCCTTTGCTAATCTGTGATCGATCTCTTTGTCAATCTTGGCGTCTGAAGAGATGATGCTTCCCAGGTAGGTGAACTGCTGAATGGACTTAAGCAATGATTTGCCTATGCTGACGTGGGGATGGTGGTGTTCTTCCTGTGGTGCGGGCTGGTAGAGAACTTCCCTATTCTTCAGGCTGACTTCCAGCCCAACATGTCTGCAGCTGCTGCAAAGCAGGATGTGAGGCGCTGCAAGGCTGCTTCTGTGTGGGCGACAAGGGCACTATCGTCAGCAAAAAGCAGCTCACAGACTAGGTAGTTTAGAGTCTTAGTGCGAGACCTCAGACGGCTTAAGTTGAACGAGCTCACACACACACACACACACATCTATATATGTGTGTGTGTGTGTATATATATGCGCGCGCGCACACACACACACACACACATATATATATATATTGGAAATGATAGTAGTTCGTACTTTGAATATTTGTGGTGTCTCCATTAAGGCTCTTGAAACTGGATGCTTACTATGTCTTGCCTTTGACTATCCTGGTCCTCTATCACAGTAGAAAGCTCTCACTTTATGGTCAGTATGTCATTTGAAGTTGGAAGGTATAATTAGATGATGGTTTAGCAAAAGATAATTTTATGATAAAGAACACGTGGTCTGCAGATGGATTAGTGATACATTTTTACTATCGGCCCAAGTTGCTGGGATGTATATGTGATGCATAAAAAGATATGAGGTATGGTTTGAATGAAATTATATGAAAGATGTATAAATGGGGCCTAAAAACATTAAAAGCTGGAAAATTACAAGACGGAGGCAAAGAATTCACGGAGTGTAATTAAAACCTGCTAATGAGAACTGAAATGATTGCCCTGCCCTAGTAAACTGTGATAAGAACTGTGACCGTGATAAGAGAAATGTTTCCAGGCTGGAGAGGAACTAGCCCAGGCTGGCCACCTACCCTCAGTAGAGGAGCCACCCGGAGGTCCTGAGCGCCGGTCGGTGAGTCCAGGGGACCCGCTGGCGCTGGCGGGTTCGGCGCTGGTGGAATTCGATGTTTTGGCCGTTCTGCCCCCCCCCCCCCCCTGATGCCTGCTGCCGCCGGCGTCGCCCCGGGAGAAGTTGGGGGAGCCTCCTTGAGGAGGCAAGACCCAACATGGCGTGAGTCCTTGTAGATGCCCAGCCAGCCCATGTGCTGGGGCCTAAAGAAGAAACGCCACCTGGAAGTAGTCAACCCCCGGAAGCCCCGCCCTCGGAGGACTCCGGTCACGGCGCTGACCCGGAAGTCCCACCCTTGGAGGACTCCGCTCCCGGCGCTGACCCGGCCAAGATGCAACGAGGCTCCCAGAAGAGGAGGAGGCGCCGCTGGAAGAGGAAGGAAGGCATCCGAGCTACTCCACAGGCCATGGACTGGGGGCCGGGACCAGCCCCCTGCCGGATTCGCCGAGGGGACCGAGTTCCCAGAACCGATCCCGCCACGGACTTGACCAAAACGGTGATGGCCCCGAAGACGTTCTTCACCAGGACGTTTTGGAGCTCCTGCTATAAGCAGTCGAGGCTCCTAGGGCCTCACCGGACCATCAGAAAAGATGTGAAGGACACTGCGCGGTCAGGTCGGGTCTCTCAACCCAGACTCCCTCAAGGGAGTCTTCTGATTCCCACCGGCGCTTTGGCACCGGCGATTGTGCTGGGACATCCCTGTCTGCCTCCCTTTGATGGCAGAGCGGTGCCCTAAGGCATTCTTTCTCAACCAGTGTGCCGTGGCACACTAGTGTGCCGTGACGGACCTCCTGGTGTGCCGCGAGAAAAGCTCTCTGCCCCCCTTCCTCCCCCCCTCCTGCCGAACTCCTGCTGCTTGGGGGAGGAGGAATGGCCGGGCAGTGGCGAAGAAAAAGAAGAAGGGACCAGGGCGCCGCCTCCTTCGGCCGTTTCCCCAGCCAGCCTCCAATCCGCCATGACTCCCACCATGACGCCCCTCGCACGCTGAAGCCACGTGGAGGAGGAGCCCCACCCACTGAAGCCCGTCCACCGCTCATGCTCCTCCTCTGTAGGAGAGCTGAAGCTGGGGGAGGGCGCGGGCATGGCGTGCCTGGCTCTGCCCCCTCCCTCGGCCGGCCCTCCCAGCAGCTGCTCCAGCCTTGGGGACAGGGCCCAGCCAGCATTGTGCTGGCTCTGGCATGGCTGGCTGGGCGCTGCCCCCTCAAGGCTGGAGCAGCTGCTGGGAGAGGTAAAGCCGAGGGTAGGGGGCGGGGCATGGTGCAGCCTGGCTCCACCCCCTCCCTGGCTTCGGCACTCCGAGCAGCTGCTCCCAGCAGGCCACCAACCCCCAGCCATTCTTTACTGTGTTAGAGTGTCATTTTGTGTCATTTTGGTTGATGGTGTGCCCCCGGATTTTTTGAATGTTAAAAGTGTGCCGCGGCTCAAAAAAGGTTGGGAAACACTGCCCTAAGGGCATAGCTGTTGACACTTCCCTATTCCCTCCTCCCCTCCCTACCCTTTTGTTCTTCCCTTTGTCTACTATGTATATGTTGTTTTGTTGTTGCCGCTGGGCACTCAAACTTCTGTAAACCGCTCCGAGCCTTCGGGGAGTGGCGGTATACAAGTTTGATGTATAAATAAATAAAATAAATAAATATCTGTTAAGCGGCTCCTTGCGTTTACCAACACCAGTTAAGGAGAGTCAACATCTGCCTGAAACTGAGAAGGAACCAACAAGTTTCAGGCTGGAAAAGCATCTATCATTAATTTACAACTTTGGAACGACATCAGTAGCATATTCCTATACAAAACTCAGCCTTGTTGGCACTGAGAGGAACATTGCCACTATGAGGGACACCCTGTGGCACTTGTCCTCTAAAACAGTGTTTCCCAACCGGTGTGCAGTGAGCGATCACCTGGTGTGCCACAGGAAAACCTCCCCCCCTTTCTTCCCCCTCCTCCCGAACTCCGGCTGCTGCTGCTTGGGGGAGGACGAGGAAGGGCCGGGTGGCGGCGGCGAAGAAAAGGCCGGGGCGCAGCCTCCTTCGGCCGTTTCTCCAGCCAGCCAGCATCCAATCGAGGGAAACCCCACACCTGGCTTTCGCCGCTTGCCAGTCCCGGAAGACGGTGCAAGCCAGGCGAGGGGCTTCCCATGAGACCAGGCTGCGCAGTTGTGCCTCCTTCACCTGGCTTTTGCTGTTTGCCAGAACTGACGGACAGCGCGAGCCAGGCGAGGGGCTTTCCACAAGGTGCCCCTTCCCTGGCTCACGCCATCTGTTGGTTCTGGCAAGCAGCAAAAGCCAGGGGCGAGGGAGGCACAACTGCACAGCCTGGCCTCATGGGAATCCCTCATCTGGCTTTCATCCCTTGCCAGTGCTAGCGGGCGGCGCAAGTCAGGCGAGCGCGAGGCCAAGCCACATGGTTGCACCTCCCTCACCTGGCTTTCGTCCCTTGCCAGTACCGGCGGGCGGTGCAAGCCAGGTGAAGGGCTTCCCGTGAGGCAAGGCCACGCAGTGGTGCCTCCCTTCCCTGGTTTGCGCTGTCCGCCGGGTCTGCCAATCGGCAAAAGCCAGGGGCGAGGGAGGCTGTCCCACATGGCTTTCGCTGCTTGCCAGACACGGCCAATGGCGCGAGAAGGCCAAGGGGCTTCCCGCAAGGCCAGGCCGTGCAGAGGTGCATTTCTTGCCTGGCCTTCCTAATTTGCGAGCGCTGCAAGCCACACGAAGGGATTCCCGCGAGGTGAGGCCATGCGGTGTGGCCTCCCTCGCCTGGCGTACACCTCCCAAACAGATGCAGGCCTGCAATGCTCAGGTAAAGTATACATCCCAGCATCTCCCAAATGGCAATGTCTTTTTTTCCCAAACCCCTCTGGTATTTTCTGTTAGTCATGGGAGTTCTGTATGCGAAGTTTGGTTCAATTCCATTGCTGTTGGAAGTTCAGAGTGTTATTTGAATGCAGGGAACTATACATCCCAGCATCTCCCAAATGTCAAGGTGTATTTTTCCCAAACTCCACCTGTGTTCACAGTTGGGCATATTGAGTATGCCCAAACATAACATTGTTTGAGTCCACAGTGCTCTCTGGGTGTAGGTGAACTACAACTTCCAAACTCAAGGTCAATTCCCAAGCAAACCCTTTCAGTACTTTCTGTTGGCAATGAGAGTTCAATATGCCAAGTTTGTTTCAATTCCATTGTTGCAAGAGTTCAGGATGCTCTTTGATTGTGTGTCAACTATAAATCCCAGAAACTGTAACTCCCAAATGTCAAGGTTTATTTTCCCCAAACTCAATCTGTCTTCACATTTGGGCATATTGAGTATTGATGCCAAGTTTGGTCCTGATCCAACATTGTTTGAGTCCACAGTGCTCTCTGGATATGGGTGAACTACAACTCCAAAACTCAAGGTCAATGCCCACCAAACTCTTATAGCATTTTCTCTTGGTTATGGGAGTTCTGTGTGGGAAGTTTGTGTCTTTCTGCCATTCCTGCCAGGATATCTATGTTGTGTTCATTGAAACAGGCCCAGGTTTCACACTGAGTGTATAAATACATTTAAAAACATATTAACTATATGTATTACTGTGTTAGAGTGTCATTTTGTGTCATTTTGGTTGGTGGTGTGCCCCAGGATTTTGCAAATGTAAAAAATGTGCCGCGGCTTTAAAAAGGTTGGGAAACACTGCTCTAAAAGATATCTCGCAATCCCCTGCGGGGGATGGCTGGTCGTGGATATAAAAGTTGGGTATGTCCTCAGTGTGAATATTAATGGTTTTATTTGGACTTCTTTTGCAGCTCTTGAACCGCAAAGACAAGACCACTTTTGAAAAGCTAGACTACCTAATGTCTAAGGAAGATAATTATAAGAGAATGCGGGACTATATCAGATGCTTGAAGATGGTGCCCTGTATTCCTTATTTAGGTAAGATGGCTTAGATTGAAAACAGTCTTCAGTGAAATGTTTTTGCTCTTTATGACGAAGGAGTAAACCTGTAGGTCAGGGGTCGGGAACCTTTTTTGACTCCGAGAGCCATAAAAGCAAAATATTTGGAAATTTATTTCAGTGAGTGCCATATAATATATATAATATATTTTAAGACTGAATTCAACTCAATGTGAGTCTATACGTACATACGATGAGAAAAGGATTCCCCCGGAAGAATAAGGGGACACTTTGGACCTGGCTCTGCAAAAGCACGCTCAGGACTCTGGGAAGGAAGAGAAGACGGAAGGAAGGAAGGAAGGAAGGAAGGGGGAAAGAAAGAAAGACAGAGGAAATAAAGGAGGGAGGGGGAGAGGAAGAAAGTAAAGAAGAACTATGGAAAAGGAAGAGAAAGGCAGAAGAGAGACAAGGAGGGGAAAAGAAAGAAGGAAATGGGAAGGGAGGAAAGGAAAGGGTGGGGAAACTAAAGGAAAGGCAGTGAGGAAAAAGTAAAATAATGAAGGGAAAAGAAGAAAAGAAGGAAGGGGAGAGGGGGAGTGAAAAGAAAGGAAGGAGAAGGAAAGGAAGACTTGGGAAAAAGAATAGAAGAGGAAGGAAGGAAGAGGGAGGGAGAATGGAGGAAAGAAGGAAGGAGAGAAGGAAAGGGTGAAGGGGAGGAAGGAAGGAAGAGGAAGAATGGAGGAAAGAGCCATAGGTTCCCTACCCCTGCTGTAGGTATTGCATCCAAATCCCACGCTAAGCCAATTTGTACAGTTATATTTCTTTCCTTATGATACAGCTAGCTGTACCGGGCACGCGTTGCTGTGCCGTATTTAGGAGATGCGAGAAAGTCTGAGTATGTAAGGGTTGGAATTGATGTGACTTATGGTCTTGGTGGGGTCATGGCTGTGTCGTTGTGGGTTGTTCTGGTGGGTGGGATGTTGAAGTCCTGGGGAGTTGTCGGTGTGTGGTGTTCCTGGCGTTCTGCAGAGCTTGTGGATATACAATGTTTTTTTGTCTTTCCGTCTGCTGTGTTGATGTAGAGGTTCTGTGGTTTCCCAACTCTGGAGCACGCTACGTAGAGTTGTCCGTGGAAGAAGCATTCTGTGTCAAGGTCTATGCCACAGATTTGTAGTGTTTGTCCTTGAGCCTTGTTTATGGTGATGGCAAAAGCTAGTGTAGTGCAGTGTCTTTCTGTTCTGGCGTTTGTTCTGCCCTTTTTTGTGTGATGTATGTAGCGTTGCGAGTGTGTCGTCCGATGCTGTTCTTTTTAGGAGGCATGGCTTGTCTTTTGGGTCAGCTTATGCCTGTGTGGAAGGAAGGACTGGCATACAAATGGGTTGAGCAGTAGACGCAAGGTTGTGTTATGTGCGTATTGTGTTGTGTGTAGGTATTACTTTTGTGTTATTCTGGGGGTATGTGTTTGTCAGTGGTGCCTGTGTCCCTGGTGCCCTATTTGTCTCCCTCTTAGATCTTGGCCGTGGCAGTTTAACCCTCAACTGAAATCACTCAGCATTCTAAGTGGCTTTGCCCACCGTTACTATGGTAACTGATGTTGGCCAATGGGTTTCGCTGGCTGCCGCAGAGGATGCTGGGAAATGTAGTTTTTTGTATCGTTGTTTTGGGGGCCTTCTAGGTTTTGGGGGGAAAGTTTCTTTGCTAAAAACCTTCCTTGCCTGAGGCCTATTTGTGTTGGCAAGTTTGGTGTCACTGCCTTGGAAGGTTTCTCTGTCTCTGTCAGTCGTTCGACGACGGGACCTCCTTTATATAATAGATTATCCTCAGTTAATGATCACTCTGCAAGCTTCTCCAAGGCAACATGGAGGGGGTAAATGCATAGCAGGTGGGACTTTTAACTTGTGGCCTATTGAGTCTAGAATGCTTTATACTAAAAGGTTCAAAACAACATGATGTTGTCCGTCGTCCGTCCATCCCCCTTTATTTATTAGCATTGTCTCCTCGTTTGTAATTTTAACACTCAGGATCCTGTGATCTCATTCGTTCCAAAACTTTTTTCCTAGTGAGTAATGGCTGGAGCATCAACAATTACTTTTGCCTTTTATTTTTGTGTCTCTGCTTCAGCGTAATGAATTCATTTTTATGACCTTGAGACACATGGATGTTTGGTAACATCAGGAAACTAAACATATCATAGCAAGCATAAGTGTGTTTTTAATGCAGTAAGTTCTGCTTTTGTATTTGTTTCTTCCCTTGATGTCACTGATCTCCTCCGACGTTGGAAGTAGCACGGCATAGTCTGCCCAAAGCGCATCATTCCACTGGGTAGTTTCTGCTTTTGGGGCGGCATGCAACAGCAAGGGAGCAGGCCTGGAATTAATGAAGTCGTGTTAACATCAAAAAGATATTTTATGGCCTTCCTTGCCTGTAATTTTTATTACCAAAGAAGAAAAGAAGGAGAGGAAACACTCGATTCATACTGAAGATGATACGTTTCATTTTTTAGTTGAGCACAGCACAATTTTGTGGTTTAAAGAAGCAGCAGAGTTTGAGGGCCAAGTCCTGGATGTTTTCTTTTCTTTGGCCGTCCACCGAAATTATATATTGCATTAAGTTTATTTGTTATAGTGGAATGCCGTCTTTTAGCTCTTCTTGCAGGTCATTTCTAGGCTATTACAATAAAATTAGAGCCATCTGAAAAGAAAGATGTCTCATACTTAGGTTAACACAAAATACATTTATGGTATTGAGTTTATGGGCTGTACATACAGCAATTTACAGTCGTATAAATTCTACGTTACAGGAACATCACATGTAGAAAAAGGTGTTTCTGCCATTTAAAATTCCTTGTTTACTTTTCTGTTGCTACTACTATAGAAAACTATACGTATAAGCAATAAGCTTTTCATGCTGTCTTTAATGAAGTGTCATACTTATACAGGGGCGGTCTTACATATAAGCGAACTACGCGGCTGCGTAGGGCGCCATCTTGGTTGGGGGTCGCCGCTGCGTCCGCGCCGTCCACTGCGCCGCTGCGTTGGCTTCAGCGCCTGCAGCAGCTTCTGGGCATGCGCGGAGATTTTCGCGCATGCCCAGTGGCTCCGGAGCTCAAGTTGAGCTCCGGAGGCACTGCGCATGCGCGAAAACTTTCGTGCATGCCCAGAAGCTGCTGCAGGCGCTGAAGCCTGTTAAGACTTCGGCTTCAGAGGGAGGGGAGGTGTTGGGAGATGGAGAGTAGGGTGGGTTGGAAGGGAGGGGGGTATCATGACATACTAAACATACTAACAGGTGGGGTACACAAATACAGTTGACTTCCATTCGGGTCAAAAGTGGGTTTTCTTTTCTTCTTTTAAAGTTTATTTATTTTGTTTAAGCTACTTACCATTTCTTTCTTTTGTGATTTTTTGTTCGATTAAATACCTTCTTTAGCTATGGGTATACCTTTCAGTCTTTTTTGTACATTTTTATTGGACTCCAGTCTGTTTCACTTCTAGGCTGGCCGGTATTTTTGCTCAGGAAGAATGTTAGGGTATCCATATCTTTTATGTCCGATAGTTTCTGGAGCCAGTCCTCTTGTTGTGGTGTCTTATCAGACTTCCATATTCTAGCAAATGCAACTCTTGCTGCCGTCGTCATGTAGATAAAGAGTTTCTCGGTGTTCTTATCCATAACCCTGTCTCTGTCTGAGAGTCCCAATAGGTAGTACTCCGGTTTCATTGGGTATTTAACTTTCAGGATATTTTGTGTGGTCTTATGTATCTCTCTCCAATACCTTGTTGTGACTGGGCAGGACCACCACATTACGCCCATCCTTCGGCAACTGCACTGGCTGCCTATTGAGTACCGGACTGCCTTCAAGGTGTTGGTGTTAACCTTCAAGGCCTTGCACGGTCTAGGGCCTGAGTACCTGAGGGACCGCCTTACCCCGTATATTCCCGAGATCACTGCGCTCGGAAGAGCAAAATCTGTTAATTATTCCATCACCCCGCTCCTGTCATTTGTCCAGCACAAGACAGCGGGCCTTTTCAGCTGTGGCTCCCATGATTTGGAATTCGCTGCCTAGTCACGCTCGGGCGATTCACGAACTCGGCCCCTTCCGTAGGGGCTTGTAAGACTGCCCTCTTCAGACTAGCATTCGGCTAGCCTGAATGGAGATGTAAATTATCGCCCGAACTAAGACTCAAAGCTGTGACTAATGGCTATTGATCCTGTATTTGTGTTTTTATTGCATTTTATTGTATGTTTTACTGTGTATTGTTGCTATTGTGATCCGCCCCGAGCCTGCAGGGAGGAGCGGAATATAAAACCGAATAATAAATAAATAAATAAATAAATAAGAAGCTACCTACTTGTGTATGGCACTTCCAGCAGTTTGGATTGCTATTTTTATACATCTTTCCAATTTTTTGAGGCGTAATGTGCCAGCGGTGAAACATTTTAAGCCAGTTCTCTTTTAGCTCTGCTGCATATGTGTACTTTATTTTTTTGTTCCAGATGGTTTGCCATTCGTGTAGTTTGATTTGTCTTCCAATGTTCTTGGCCCATTGGATCATGCAGTTTTTTATAGCTTCTTCTTCCGTAGTCCACTCTAGTAATCTGCTGTAGATCTTTGTAATGTTTTTTTTGTCTGATTTGATGAGTTTATCCCAGAAATCTTCTTCTGTGTGGAATCCCTCTTCTTTATCTAGATTGTATCTCTTTCGTAGTTGGAAATATTGGAGCCAAGTTACGTTCTCCAAAGTTTGTTTTAACTGTTCTTGAGTTATGAGCTCCAAGGTTCCTTCTGATCTTCTCAGCAGGTTTTTGTATGTGGGCCAAGTGGTCCATCCCAGGAGTCTTCGGTGTTCTGCCTCCATTGGGGATATCCAGAGTGGTGTCTTTGTGTAGAAGCGTTTTGCATATTTGTTCCATACCAGCATGAGGGCTGAACTTACAAAGTGGTTCCCAAAGTTCCTCTCCACCGATGTTTTTTTGTACCACAAGTAGGCGTGCCAGCCCACTCGCAGATCAAAGCCCTCAAGTGTCAGCAGATGTTTTTTCCTAAGCGATATCCATTCCTTCACCCACGTTAGGGCGCATGCTTCGAAGTATAAGGTGAGGTCAGGTAGGCCGAGTCCACCTCTAGATTTCTTGTCTATCATGATGTTGTGATTAATTCTTGGTCTCTTTCCGTTCCAGATAAATTTTGAGATTTCTTTTTTCCATGTTTTGAACAGGCTCTTGTTCCTTATAATCGGAATGTTCTGGAAGAGATACATGAGTTTAGGAAGAACATTCATTTTGATCAGCGCTATTCTTCCTAGGAGGGATAGTTGTAGAAATCTCCAGTTGGCCAGATCTTTTTGAATTATTCTCCAGTTCTCTTCGTAATTATTCTTCAGCAGTTGGGATTTTTTTGCTGTCAGCCAAATGCCCAGGTATTTAATTTTTGAGTTGATGGTGAAGCCGGAGATTTTTTGGAGGAGTTCTTTTCTTTTACCTGATATGTTTTTTGTTAATATTGTTGATTTTTCCTTGTTGATTTTGAGACCGGCCACTTGGCCATATTCCTCGATTTTTTTCATCCATGGGCTGATGTTGTTGATCGGGTCTTCGATTATGCAGATTACATCGTCCGCATATGCCCTTATTTTGTAATTATGACCTTCAATGCGCATTCCTTTTATCTCCCTATCTTCCCTGATTGATTTTATTAATATTTCTAGCGCCATTATATAGATTAGGGGGGAAAGGGGGCATCCTTGGCGAGTGCCTTTAGTTATTTGGAATTCTTCTGTGAGGGCTCCATTTACCTGTACTTTGGCTTTTTGGTCTTTGTATATGGCTTTGATGGCATTCTTAATTTGATGGCCAATGTCCATTTCCTCCAGAAGTAGTTTAAAGAAATTCCAATCAAGGTTATCGAATGCCTTTTCGGCATCGAGTGTTAATAGTGCCAGTTCCCTCTGTATGTTGGTATCGTAGTATTCGATGGTATCAAGTATTGTGCGAAGGTTATCCTTCGTACTTCTGTTGGGCAGGAAGCCCGCTTGTTCCTCCCCTATCCAGTTTGATAGGAATTTTTTGAACCTGGAAGCTAGAATGTTGGTGAATAATTTATAATCCACGTTCAATAGTGATATTGGCCTGAAGTCATGTGGGCCAGGGGCTTTCGAGTCTCCCTTTTTGATCAAGGTGATTATGGCCTCTGACCATGATGTTGGTATGTCTTCTCCGTTCATCACTTTATTCATTATGTTTTTAAGAGGTGGTGTTATCTCTTCTCTCATGGCTTTATAAAAGTCTGCTGAGAGACCATCTGGGCCTGGGGATTTGTTGGAGTCCAGTTGTTTTATAGCCATAGTGATTTCTTCCTCTGTTATTTCTTTGTTTAGGGATTCTCTTTCATTTTCAGAGATCTTAGAGATTTTCTGTTCTGATAGATATGTTGTGATGTCCTCCTCCGATGTTTGATCTTTTGTATAAAGTTGTTTGTAGAATTCAAGAAATTTTGCTCGTATTTCTTCCTCCTTTGTATGTTCTTTTCCGTCGGCTGTTATTTTGGGGATATACTGTTGTTGCCGCTTCTTCTTTATCTTTCTTGATAACCATTTTCCTGGCTTGTTTGCATTTTCGAAATTGTATTGTCTTGTGAATTTGTATTGGTTTGCCAGTTCTTCCAGTTCTAGAGAATGTTTCTTTTTTCTTAGGTTTGTTAGAGTCTTTATTATGTCCTGTTTCGTGGGGAATTTCTTCAGGGTTTTCTCTTTTGTTTCTATCTCTCTAGTCAGATCTTTGATTTCTTTGTTTTTTGCTCTGACCCTGGCACTGTTTTGTGAGATGAAATGTCCTCTCATTACCGCCTTTAAGGCGTCCCAAACCGTTTGCTGTTGGATTTCCCCCGTGTCGTTAATCTCGAAAAATTCTCTTACTAGTTCCTTATTTTTCTTGATGTCTTTTTCGGCTTTTAGTAGATTCCCATTCAGTCTCCATCTCTTTCCTCTTTGTCTTGAGTTTACTGTAAGCTCTTGTGGACAGTGGTCTGAAGTGTCTTTGGAGGTTATTTTTAAATTTTCTATTTTGGGGACGAGGGAGTTCGAGACCCACATCATATCAATTCGTGACCACATTTTGTGGCGGTTGGAAAAGTATGTGAAAATCTTTTCATCTGGGTATAAGTATCTCCAAACATCCTGCGTGTCTAAGTCTTCTTTTAGTTTGAGAAAGGCCTTTGGGAGGGTACCGTGTTCTTTGGTGGTTGGGTTTTTTGATTCCGATCTTTTATCCAGTTTTGGGCTTATAACTCCATTAAAGTCTCCGACAACCAGGAGGTTGTCGTAATCTACCTTTTGTATGTTTTCTTTCAGGAATTTTATGAAGCTTGATTTTGCTCCATTCGGTGCATATATATTGCATATTAGTGTTTTTTCCGTCCATGTTATTAATTAGGACTCCCACCACCCTACCCTCTGTGTCTTTGAATTTAAGTTCTGGATTGAATTCCTCCGTCACATAAGTGACCACCCCTCTTTTTTTTGTTCATAAGAGGAGTAATATTCCTTTCCCAGTTTCTTTTCTCTTAGGTGTGAGACAAATTTATGATTGATGTGGGTCTCTTGGAGTGTTATTACTTGATATTTACCTTTTTTATTTTTTGGAAGACTCGCTTTCTTTTGTTTGGGCTGTTTAGCCCATTAACATTAAGAGAGTATACTTTCCATTGGTTGCCTCCCATCTTTTGAGTTTTTATCGTCATTTTCCTCCTCATCTTTCATATCCCCTTCTGAAAGTGAGTCTTCTTCATCGTCCTCTTCCCGATCTCCTGGTTTGTGTACTTCTGCCGCTGCTTCGTCCATCTTTTGTTCCTCCTCTACCGGGGAACGAACGCGGCGTCTTTTGTTTTTCCTATGTTTTCTAGGCGTTGAGTGGTCCGATGTTGGGGTAGTATTCTCTCTTTTTAGTTGTTTGAGGAAATCTCTGGCTTTGTCTTCGCTGGTTATCCAGTATTTCTTCTCCTTATAGGTGGTCATTAGTCCCTCTTCTTTCTCCCACCTAAATCTTATGTTTAATCTTTTCAGCTCTTCTGTTAGAAAGGCATATTTTTTTCGTCTAGTCAGGGTGGTCGACGGAAGTTCCTTTAAAATGATAACCTTTCTCCCTTTGTGAATTATAGGTTGTTTATTAGTTTTTTGGAGTACCTCATCCCGTGTTGATTTTCTTAAGAAGTTCACTATGGTATCTCTTGGTGTTTTGTTTTCCTTTGAATAATTACTTTGGATTCTGTAGGTTCTATCGATCTCTTTCCCTACCTCCTCTTCAGGTCTTTCCAGGGCTGCTGCCAGTATTTTTGTTATTGTTATTTTCACATTTTCTTGTTCCTCCTCCACCAAGTTTCTGAGTCTCAACTGTTTTTCCATATCTTTTAATTGGATTCGTTCCAGGGCTTTTTCCAGCTTCTCGGTTTTGTTGTTTATCCCTTCCAGTTCTTTTGTCGCTTTGTCTTGGGCTTTTTCTAGTTTTTTGTTTTTTTCCCCGAGGTCTGCTGTATCTTGGGTGACTTTTTTGAGGTCTGATTTTATCTTATTCATATCTTCTTTCAGTTCCTTTTTCATATCATCCAATTTGTCCTGGGTCTTCTTTTGTTCCTGTGTTTGATTTTCCATCATCTGTCTTAGGTCTCTTTGAGTTTCCAGTTGGGTCTCATTTAGTTTCTGTATCTCTCTCATTACATCCTTCATACTGAACTCTTCTGTTCCAGCCCCCGAGCTTCTCCTGAAAGCCGTCCTTATATCTTTAATGTCTTTGTCCGTTTTAAGTTTGGCCGCTGCCATGGTGTCGTTCTGGTTGAATGGTTATAAATTGGGTTGTGTTCCTAACTCTTGTCTTGCCTTTTTATCCTTCTTGTATTCAAGTATTGGATTTCCTTATGTTGTGGCTCTCTCTGTAACCAACTTTCTTGTAGTCTCTGGGCAGCTCTGTTGCACTTGTAGATTTTAGTATTCTTTGAAGTTGAAGTTGTTCCCTCCCTCTTGTTTCTTGTTTGTTATTATTTTGTACTCTGTACAGGCTTTCCCCTGGTAATTGTGATCTTAGTTTGGGTGCTTTTGCACCACCTTCCCTTCTTTGTTAGTATCTTCTCCCTATGCGGGTTTTTGTTTTGTCTCCTTTGGCCGTCCTTGATATAATGCTGCCCTTAGTTGTTCCTGTTGTTCCTGTTTCTGCGGGGTCACCACTATCTTTCTTGTCTTTCTTCCTTGTCTGGTGTCCGTCGGAAAATAGGAGTGGGGAGATGTGTTTGTTTTGAATTTCCCCTTGGCAGGCTCTACTTTGGCCGCTGGAGGGCTTCTCCTCGGGGGGCCCGCTCTCGCGGTCTTTGGGCCTGGGATTTTAAGGTCTCGTAGTGCTCTCGCGAGAGCCTCCACTTCTTTCCGTGAGATCTCGCTGTGAATTTCCGGCCTGGGCTTAAGCCGGTCGCTCGCCGAGCAGGCACTGCCAGGGTAAGATCTTTCTGCTGCAATAGTGCTTTTCAGGGGTGGGGAGGGAACCCAGGCTAGCAGTCTGGCACCCCTCTTGAATCTTTAATCTTTGATCTTTAACCTTAAGTCTTCCTGGGCCGCTCGCTCACTCGCTCGCAATGCCCGGTCAGCCTACAATTCCCTAATCATTTGTCCTCCGTTTGTTTCCACTTTCAAGCCAAATTTTCTCTTTTGGGAAACTTACGTTTTTCCTCTCCGGCTGTCGCCGTCCTTTTTCCTCCTTGGCTTTTTGGTGAGCGGGGCTGGCAGTGAGTACGCCCGTGAAGGGCGCTTCCCCCCGGGCTCGTCCGCGTCTCCTCGGCTTTGTAGGTCTCCGACCCCTTGTAACCGCCCTCTTGAGGATGGCGGTTTGGGGGCCCGAGAAAGCCTCGAGAACCCTGCGTTCCCCCCGGCGTCAATCCACCGGGGGAGGGGAGCTTGCGCTCTAACCCGACGAGCTCTGTGGGGTTGGAAGCGGGAGCCCCCGCTTTTCGTGCCTGCCGCCTTCGCCGCTCTCCCGGAAGCTTCTACACATGCGCTGAGATTTTTGCGCATGCCCAGAAGCTCCTGCAGGCGCTGAATCCTGTTAAGCCTTCGGCTTCAGCCCCTGCAGCAGCTTCTGGGCATGCAGCTTCTGGGCCCGTCCTGCCCTAAACCACACCAGGTTGTGAAGTGGGCCATTGTTCCCCTGTTTGCCAAGTTTGGTCGTGATCCGTCATTGCTGTGGGCCGCAGTTGGTGACTGCCTGAGGCATTTCCTTTTCCCTCAGAGTCAACTTGGAATGGTGGAATGTGGTTGGCCTATGGGAGTATGTTATTTAAATACCATTTCAGTGGCAACCAATCCCCTCCGTCTGAGGCCGTAGAATGTTGGAGTTCTGAGGCTGCCAATCATAGCCCATTATGCAAATAATCCCACAGTGGCAGCCAATCGAAATGCTTGCACATATTCCTCCCTCCGCTCGGTCGCTCGGCCGCACCACCGCCCGCAAACACTGACTTTTATTATATGTAATAGATAGATGTCAGAAGTGAGTTGAGAATACAGTTATAATGTCCCCAAAAACACAAACAAAACTAAAAGCGTTATACTAAATTTTCTTTGACCATTGCTGGATAATCAGAGTGCCTCTGGTGTCGCTGCGAGAAAGTCCTCCATTGTGCATGTGGCAGGGCTCAGACTACATTGCAGTAGGTGGTCTGTGGTTTGCTCTTCTCCGTGCTTTTTTTGGTCCGTGATCTGCGCCCCCCCCCCTTCCTTGGCTTGCGCCCCTAGGCCATGGCCTATGTTGGCCTTATGGGTAATCTGAGCATGGAAAGGGGGCGGCAGGCCAAAAAAGTTTAAGAACCACTGATCTACACTGTAGAAGTAATGCGGTTTGTCATCACGTTGACTGCAATGGCTTAGTCCTGTGGAATCATTGGAGCCGTAAGAGGTTTCGAGCCATCCCTACTCAAGAGTAAAATTTAAATACACAGTCCATATAGCATTGGTTGCTTTTATTAGACATTTTCATTATTATACGGATAATCTGATCATATATTAAAAATCCCTGCTTCCATTTATGTACACGACTTGCTACATCGGACTCCCAAACTTTCACACACTTTGTCAATCCGGAAAGGAATGATGAGGTAATAAGAGTCTTATCGTATATCGTTTTTGCTCTTCCTATAATGCAAATACATTGTTCGGGAAACTTACCTCAGCAGACGACTATAATCAGGGGTTCGGGCTCCTACAATGGACTTTATAAATACGATCGTTCTCTTGTAATGCATACATTTGGCAATAATAGGGAAGTATGGCAAATATAGTTCTGGGTTTCAAATATGTCATAATGTAGTGACGAGGGGTATTTAAATAAGTTATATATATGCATCCACCATTTGCCTGCAAAGTTGGATAGCTCATATTTGTTGCTGTGATGACTACGGAGCGTACAAAATACCTTGAAAATTGTAAGTTTTACTTATGGAGTTGCTTGTTTTGATTGCAAAATAGGTAACGAGTGAGTAAAATCGAAATAGCTCAATATCAATATTGATGGGGGATATACCTGTCTCATAATGTCATGGGTAGTGGCTGACAATGGCAACACGTTTAGAAAAGAGAGAAGATCTTTACAGAGCTATTGGTTCTGGGAGTGCAGCTATATACTATCAAGTTGTATCTCCATAGTTAGTGTATTGTAACCTTAAGATACGTGCCTCTACGAAGATACTGTAACCACCTAAGCTTTGAACTCTGAAACTTCCACGCTTAGAACATTGTTTGAATAAACTTTACAGTTCTTTAACCAAAAGAGAGAGAGAGGAGATAACCTCAACTGTGTTGTCGAAGGCTTTCATGACCGGAATCATTGGGTTGCTGTGAGTTTTCCGGATAGTCTGGCCATGTAGTCTGGTGCGCGGAAGGGTGCCCACCCTCGACACCGAGGAAGGAAGTGGGGCGGGCTTGAAGGCCCCCTTTGTGGAGCGGCCCACAAAGATGAGGTGTGTTCGTGCCGCGATCCGGAGGCCTATGGATGGCTGGGGGCATGAGGGAGGCCTGAGCATGTGGAGGGCAGGATGGAGGCCCCCTGGGGCAGGGAGGTCGCGGCGGTTTGTGCCAAGGCCCCCGAATGGCCGGTAAGGATCTCTGGGAAGCCCCTCCCGGCAAGGAATGGGCCGAGCCCTGGGGAGGGCCTGAGCCTGGAGGGAGGTAGCCGGAGGCCCCTGCGGGGAAAGCCAGGAGTCCCTGCGGGGGATACCAGGCGGCGTGGGGGCAAGTCCTCAAGAGAAGGAGGCAGAGAGAAAGGGGGGCTGCGCCAGGAGCCCAAAAAGACTGGGTCTCCAGCAGGCCAGGGAAAAAGAGAAGAATGGGCTCCAGGCCCTGTGTAGCCAACCGTGTGTTGCCACCTCCTGGAAGCCGGAGATAGCTGCTGGCACTCACTGCCACCGCTGCTGCTGCTCCTAAGAACATAAGAACATAAGAAGAGCCATGCTGAATCGGGCCTCAGCCCATCTAGTCCAGCATTCTGTGTCACACAGTGGCCCACCAGTTGTACACAGGGATCTCTAGCAGAAAGGAGGGCAAAACCCTCACCTGCTCCCGACCCCCCACAACCAGTACCCGGGGAAAATCCTGCCTGCCTCCATCAACACAGAGGTGGCACTTGGATGTCCTTTTCAGTAACTACCGATACACTTGGTATCCATGAATCTGTCTAATCCTGCCTTGAAGCTGTCCAGGCTGACCGCTGTCACAACCTCCTCTGGAAGTGAGTTCCATAACCCAATGACCCTCTGGGTGAAGAAATGTTTCCCTTTATTAGTCCTAACTTTCCTACCTTGGAGCTTCAGGGAGTGCCCCCTAGTCCTAGTGTTGTGTGACAGAGAAAATATTTTTTCTTTATTCACCTTTTCTATCCCATGCATGATTTTAGACACTTCGATCAAGTCACCTCTTAGACGCCGTCTTTCAAGGCTGAAAAGACCAAGGCGTTGCAACCTGGTGTCATAAGGGAGCCGCTCCATCCCTTGGATCATTCTTGTTGCCCTTTTCTGTACCTTTTCCAGTTCCGTTATATCCTTCTTGAGGTGCGGAGACCAGAATTGTACACAGTACTCCAGATGTGGCCTCACCATAGATTTGTAGAGAGGCAATACAACATTTGCCGACCTATTTTCGATTCCCTTCCTGATCATGCCAAGCATAGAATTTGCTTTTTTCGCTGCTGCAGCGCACTGGGTTGACATCTTCATTGAGCTGTCCACCAAAACCCCAAGATCCCTTTCCTGGTTTGTCTCGGAAAGCTTTGACCCCATCAATTGGTAGGTGTAGTTGGGGTTCTTTGCCCCGATGTGCATGACTTTACACTTGTTTAGGTTAAACAAGAAACTGATCGTAATCAGCTGATACAGGCACAAAACCAGGAACAGGCCCAGTGTATAAATACATTTAAAAACATATTAACTATATGTATTACTGTGTTAGAGTGTCATGTGTCATTTTGGTTGGTGGTGTGCCCCGGGATTTTGTAAATGTAAAAAATGTGCCGCGGCTCAAAAAAGGTTGAAAAACACTGCAGTAGAGTGTCGCTTATCCAACATAAACAAGCCAGTAGAACGTTGGATTAGCGAAAATGTTGGATAATAAGGAGGGATTAAGGAAAATCCTATTAAACGTTAAATTACGTTATGATTTTACAAATTAAGCACCAAAACGTAATGTTTTACAACAAATCGATGTGAGCGAAACGTCAGGAGAGAATGCTTCTGGAATATGGCCATTCAGCCCGGAAAACTCACAACAACCCATAACCTCAACTGTTTCTGTGCGCTGTATACAATAATTTATTGTTAGGTTCTAATAGTGCCTTGAGCTCCAAGTCGAAATGGGGTTTTGTAGACACTTCAAAGTAGACACTAAAGCTTTCATGACAGCTAAAAAAATTAAATTAGGAAACAATTTGCTATAATGGTCTAAGGTACCTGTACTGGCTACATAGCTTCAAAGGATATAATTTCCTGTGTCAAATGAATTAACCATTATTATTATTATTATCATCATCATCATTTTAAGAAGTCTTACTGTACAGTTTGGAGAATGTTCCATGTTTTGAGAATATATAAAAGTCTATTTTACACGGCAGATTATTTTGGTGCAGAAAGTGATGTTTCGCAATGCTTCTTTTTGCTTTTGGTTCTGGAACGATTCTTGAAAAAAAAATTACAATATACAAGTCTGGTGTACTATTGGCAGTCAGTGTACAATATATTACATTCTTTGCTGCTGAGAAAGATGTGTTCTGGATGGCAGGCGCAACTGCCGTCGCCTTTGGAGTCTCTCCCTTGAGAAGGTGGCTTTATCTCTCAGTGGAATGTGTTGGGGTTCGGTCTGATCATCATGACGACCTTTTTCAAGGAATAGGATCCCCCCCGAAACTCTGCCCAATAGACGCCATCCTGATAGCGACTCCGATAGTGTCCTCCTCGGTACCAGACGCCATTGAGGTTCGAATGTGCACATGCGTTGTACCACCATCCTCCTTTCTGGTAATGAGCACAGTTACCTGTAATAGAAAGCATCAATGAGTGAATTGCACTGGTCTACTCTAGATCAGGAGTAGGCAACACAGGGTCTCATAAATACACTGTTTCTCTCCCGTCCACTATCTCATCCTGACCAAGGCCAGGGGCGGATCTTAGTGGAGGCAGGCCCGGATTAACACCTTTTTGCGCCCTAGGCCACACTTTGGAATTACGCTCCCTTTAGCCAACCTCTATCGCACACACACACACACCCCGGGAAAGGGCCGGGCCGTCTCCTTACCCGCCGGCCAGCAGAGCAGGAAGGCCAAAGCCACTAGGAGGCTCCGGCAGGCACTTCCCATGGCCAGGCTGAAGGAGGAATGTCCCGGGCATCCGAGAGCCAGGGGCCGGGCCGGGACAGGAGAGCCGAGGTGAAGTGAGCGGGTGGGTGTCCTCCGTTCCTGTGTCTGTCCGTCCATCCGTGCCTGGCCGGTGTGCCAGGAAGGCAGAAGAGTCCCGTCTGGAAGGGCAAGGGGCAGGCCACGCCCACAGCCAGCCCCCCCAGTGGAGATTTGTCCTCCCCCCCCCCCGCACGGACCCTGAACCTTGACTCCAACCCTCACTCGGCCCAAGTCTTTTGGAGGAGCCTCCTCCCTCCCTGCCGGTTGCAAAGTTCCTGGGCTGCCCCCAAAGATGTGCCCTCAAGGACGGAGGCTCCCCGAGGGGGCGGGTCCGTTGCCAAATGAGAGCAAAAGGGGCCCCCTCCCTCCCTCTCTCCCTCCCTCCTGCAAAAGCCACGTTTGGGCAGCTGACCCCACTCTCCCCACCCATGTTTTGATGATAGAAGCCACGAGGAAAGACTGGCTGACATGGGCAACTCACCAGCCCTGGAGAAAGAAAGACCCTCCACCTGGGACTGCCCCCCCCCCCGCGCAACACATTCAGAACACACACACACACTCATAAGGGTCAGTATTTGCACAAAAGCAGAGAGTACCCCTGGTGAACAATAGCTCTCTCTCACACACACAGTCAGGAAGCTCTTCCTCTCTTTCTCCCTCCCTCCCAAGAAGCAGAGCCCCCCACCTGGCCTCCTTCTCCTTCCCAGCCAAGGGAGCAGCCAAGGGCCCCGGGGACAGCCTCCCCAGGAAAGATGGAGGGAGGGAGGGGGCCAGCCAGGCCGGGGCGCCCGCCCGCACGCCATTTTATTTATTTAAAACTTTTGTACCCCGACCTTCTCACCTCTATCGAGAGACTCAGACCGGCATAACAGCAAAGATTCAATGCTATACAATTTTAAAACAACTAGAACAACATATTAAAATACCTAAAAACCCAGCATAAACCCTCCCTCCGCAAAGGAGGCCATGCCTGGAAGCAGAAGGAAGGGAGGGAGGGAGAAGAGGGCCAGGTCCTCGGGATTGGACCCAGGGACAGAGCCAGGCACCCTCCCCACAACCAACACACCCAACTCCCCCTTGGCATTCGCAAGCTCTGAGAGTTGGGAGAGACCCCAGGGGCTGGCCACGGCAATTATTTTTGTTTCAACATTTTTTTTGGTCCGGGGTCTGCGCCCCTTTCGGCTGGTGCCCCTAGGCCATGGCCTAGGTTGGCCTTATGGGTAATCCGGGCCTGAGTGGAGGCAAAGTAAGCGGCCGCTTCAGGGCACAACGTGGCCAAGGGCGCATCCAGCCGCGGTCCGCCAGATTTGGCGCATCATGCCGCACCATTGCTGCGGGCAGACGGCGCGTGTGCTGGAGGCTCCGCTCCGGCTGCAAAACGTTCCCTGGCTTGTGCTTTCCATCCTCTTGGGAGTGCGTTTCCCCCACCCTTTTCAATCCTCTCCCTCCACCAAGTGCTCGGTCCCAAAAGCGCATGTGCGAAACTAGCTGTTTGTGCGCATCATCGCGCTGAAGACTCAGGGGGCACCAAAAAAAGGCTTGCTTACTACTATTTTTTACCTTCGTCCAGTCCTGACCAAGGCCAACCCTTTTGGGATCCAAACGTTTCCCATCTTTCCCTCACTTTCTGCCTCCAAAAGAGAAGAGGAAAGGCAAGGAGGGAGCTTGGGGAAACCCCCCGCCTCCCACTCTGGCTCACCATGCGGCCCCCAAGTTAGGAAGTTTGTCCATGCCTGGTATAAGGGATGCCCCAAATACCTCGATGCTTGTATTTTTATCTATTATACTGATTAAACATTTTTCATGCGCTGCTTCATGGAAGTAAATAGTGACTGTTTGTACCTGTATATACATCATGATCTCTGTCCAGTGTTGTGAATTGCTTCCCATTATGCCACGTGAAGGAGTCTCCAGCATTTCCGTTGTATCGCCCCAATCGCAGCTTGTAGTACTCGCTCTCCGGCTCCACTCGGAAACTGGCGTATTCGGCAAACACTTTCCGGCCTGACCAGTCTTCCATGGTGACCAGTAATTTATAATTGCCTTGATTGGTCAACCAGTAAAGATTTTCTAGGCCTAACCAGTACTCTCCGTCAATGTTACCAAAACCTTGCTGTGGGGGGGAAAGATAAGTTAATTTTCACTCCTAAGTTTATGTCACATTCATGAAGTATCCTTAAATGCTGTGAAATTGTAATGTTTTCACATGGTAAATATGAGAACTTTCTAAAATGCACATTCCGCTTTTAAGAATTCACTATAGTTCCTATCCTATTTTTATATGACTGTTTTTATCTTATTACAATTTATTTATTTATTTATTATTTTGACTTATATACCTCCCTTCCCGAAACGGTTCAGGGTGGTTCACAGCAATGAACAACAAAACACAATGTACTTGAAAACATAATTAAAAACAGATTAAGACCAGAGTTGGGGTCACAGCTTAGAGATTGAACGCCTGATGGAACAGGGTGGTCTTACAGGCTCTCCGGAAAGCCTGTAGATCAGTTATTGCTCGGGCCTCCTCCGGGAGGGCGTTCCAAAGAGTAGGCGCCACTACAGAAAAAGTGCCCTGCCGCGTCGATGACAAGCGGCAGATCTTGAGTGATGGAACCTCCAGTAGGTTTTGATCCTTGGACCGTAGTGGCCTCTGGGGAACGTGCAGGGAAAGGCGGTCCTTCAGGTACACTGGCCCCAGGCCATGCAAGGCCTTAAAGCAGGGGTGGGCAAACTGCGGCCCGGGGGCCGGATGCGGCCCTCTGGCTGATTCTATCCGGCCCGCCTAAGGGCCTCTGGCTTGCCTCCCCTGCCTGGCCTCTGCATAAAAATCTCCAGAGAAGGGGACTATAAGGAAGCATTATTTTATTTTAGTGGTTTTTATTATTATTGTATAATAATTTTATAACAATAATAAAATAATATAATAAATAATATAATATAATGTTATATGATATATTATAATTTCAATATATTATGCTTATATATATATACTATAATATAATAATTATGATATTAATACTAATAATATATGAATATTTCTTGATATAGTAATATGTTAATATTAATGATGTGTAATATATAGTAAATATAGTAAGTGAATAAATAAATAAATAATGTAGATTAGCATGTAGTTCCGCCTCTAGGTGCGGCCCTCCATAATATTTTTTGGCTCTCGTGTGGCCCCTTGGAAAAAATAGTTGCCCACCCCTGCCTTAAAGGTTAACACCAGCACTTTGAAGGCAATCCGGTGCTCGATAGGGAGCCAGTGCACACGCTGTAGGACTGGTGTGATGTGGCACCATAGTGTCACTCCAGCCAGCAGTCGAGCCGCAGCGTTTTGCACCATCTTCAGTTTCCGGATTACCGACAAAGGAAGGCCAATGTAAAGGGCGTTACAGTAGTCCAGTCTCGAGATGACTGTGGCCTGGGTTATCGTGGCCAGGTCGTCACCGGAAAGGTAGGGCACCAGCCGCCTTGCCTAGTGCAGGTGGAAAAACGCTGCTCTGCTCACGGTGAAGACCTGAGCCTCCATCGTCAGCAGAGGGTCCAGTTGGACCGCCAGGCTTTTAACCAGGCGTGATGGGCTAACCACCTTACTATCCATTATTGGCAGCCGTAGCTCGCCCCCACCCCCCGGGGCGACCCAGCCACAGGACCTCCATCTTCAACGGGTTCACCTTCAACCTGCTGGCCCGTAGCCACCCAGTCACGGCTTCCAGGCACTGATGGAAATAATCGGGTACAGAGTCCGGCCGGCCTTCCATCCTCAGCACCAGCTGGGGCTCATCAGCGTACTGATGACACTCCAGACCAAAGCTACGCACCAGTTGGGCCAGTGGACGCATGTAGATGTTAAATAATAGAGGAGAGAGGATAGCGCCTTGGGGGACCCCACAGTTATACATATAGATTTCCTGAGATTTCCATGTACCTGTGTATCTGTACCTATATGTCATTATTTTATATGAATTTTCCCCTCACATGTTTGCAAGTCTCTGCAAATCCTATATAGATGTAATTATTATCTATATAGAGAGATATGTCTAGATAGATATATATGAATATAGACATATAGGGTTTGCAAATATTCCCGGAGGGAAAAGTATATACGGTAGGTGACTAAAAAAATATCAGAGGAAATGGATTGTTTTGTTGCCTCTGACAATTACTATTTGGAGAGATTAGGACTGGCTGAGATAGCAACATGTAGCCTTTGGGGAAAAGTCAAATACCTGCTTCTCATTAGCGAGGCATTTTAAAGCATAACTTCAAAGAATGGGTTTATCAAAGCAAACACACCGTGATTTGCACTTACCTTATACGTCTCCCAGTTCCTGAAAAAGTTGACAGATCCATCCAAACGCCTCTGGATGACCGTCCAGCCACCAGGATCGTGCCGTTGATCACACCAGACCTGCATCAACCGGTTTGTGTTTTCAGGTTTCACAAGGTATATGGAACTGGTGTCATGGCCATCTTCTAAGGCCTGTAGGCAGTCTCTCCAAGGACCTGGAGAAAGCAAGTACACAATGCCAATCACTCAAGTAGTTGCCCATCTTTCTACTTCAGGTTTATTTATTTATTTATTCAAATTTATCCGTCGCCACTCCCAACTGGCTCGGGGCGACTTACAATAAAAAACAACAATTACCAGAGCATATTCAAACCATGTCATAAAGTTAAAACAGTAGAAACAGTAACACTGAATTGCACATAACATCAGAAGAGACCTGACCGTTTTTAAGACCCGAAGGCCTGCTGGAACAGTAAGGTCTTGCAAGCCTTCCGAAAGGCTGGCAGACTCTGAAGGGTACAGACTTCGGAGGGCAGCGCGTTCCAGAGGATTGGAGCTATGCTTGAGAAAGCCCTTCTCCGTGTTGTGGTCAGATGGTACGCCTTGGAACTTGGGACCTCCAGGAGATTTTGCATCTCTGAACGTAAGGATCTAGTGCAGTGTTTCTCAACCTGGGGGTCGGGACCCCTGGGTGGGTCACGAGGGGTTGCCAGAGGGGTCGCCAAAGGCCATCAGAAAACAGTATTTTCTGTTGGTCATGGGGGGTTCTGTGAGGGAAGTTTGGCCCAATTCTATTGTTGGTGGGGTTCAGAATGTTCTTTGATTGTAGGTGAACTATAAATCCCACTAACTGTAACTCCCAAATGTCACGGTCTATTTTCTCCAAACTCCATGTGTGTTCATAGTTGGGCATATTGAGTACTCATGCCAAGTTTGGTCCAGATCCATCATTGTTTGAGTCCACAGTACTCTCTGGATGTAGATGAACTACAACTCCAAAAAGTCAAGGTCAATGCTCATCAAACCTTCCCAGTATTTTCTGTTGGTCATGGGAGCTCTGTGTGCCATGTTTGGTTGAATTTCATTGTTGGTGAAGTTCAGAATGCTCTTTGACTGTAGATTGACTATAAAGCCCAGCAACTACAACTCCCAAATGGCAAAATCAACCTCTCTCCCCAAACCCCAGCAATATTCAAATTTGGGCGTATCGGGTATTTGTGCCAAATTTGGTCCAGTGAATGAAAATACATCCTGCATATCAGATATTTATGTTACAATTCATAACAGTAGCAAAATTTCAGTTATGAAGCAGTAACAATAATAATTTAATGGTTGGGGGTCACCACAACATGAGGAACTGTTTTAAGGGGTCGCGGCATTAGTAAGGTTGAGAACCACTGATCTAGTGGGACAATATGGGATGAGGTGGTCCCTTAGGTACACTGGCCCCAGACCATTCAAGGCCTTGAAGGTCAAAACCAGCACTTTGAAGGTGATCCGGCATTCCACAGGGAGCCCGTGCAGTTCGCGCAGGATTGGTGTAATGTGGCGGCTCGTCGGGACACCCGCGAGCAGCCGGGCTGCAGCGTTCTGCACCAGCTTAAGTTTCCGGATCACCGACAAAGGAAGGACAATGTAAAGAGCGTTACAGTAGTCCAGCCTTGAGATGACTGTAGCTTGGACCACTGTGGCCAGGTCGTGTCGGGACAAATAGGGGGCCAACTTCCTTGCCTGGCGTAGATGAAAAAACGCCACTCTGCTGACGGTGGAGATATGGGACTCCATCGACAGCTGAGGGTCAAAAGTAACAGCGAGGCTCTTTACTGATGACGACGGACATAACGTCACACCGTCCAGGCTTGGAAGCCGAACCTCCCTACCGCACGGGCGACCGAGCCACAGGATCTCCGTCTTTACCAGATTCACCTTCAACCTACTGGCTCACAGCCATCCAGTAACGGCTTCAACGCAGCGATGGAAATTATCGGGTACGGATTCGGGCCGACCTTCCATCCCCAGAATGAGCTGAGTGTCATCAGCATATTGGTGACACTCGAGCCCAAAGCTACGTAGCAGTCGAGCAAGTGGTCGCATATAGATGTTAAATAACAGAGGGGAGAGGATTGCCCCCTGGGGGACCCCATCAAGTAAGGGGGAACCCCCGGAGACCACCATGCCCCTCCTCACTCACTGTGACCGGTTCCGGACGAAGGAAGACAGCCATTTCAGGACTGTCCCCCTCACCCCAGCTCCAGCAAGGCAATGAGTCAAAAGATCATAATCGACTGTATCAAACGCTGCTGTGAGGTCCAATAACACAAGCTGCGCCGATCCGCCCTGGTTTATCATGTTTGTGATTGAAAATGATTTGGCCGTGCCATAACTATGCACAGAAATTACTTCTGAATATGAGCGTTGATGTGTGTAATATATGTGAACTATTTAAAATAGTTACAAGAAAATAACATCGTTTGGTTTTGATTAGGTGGGTTATTTATTTATTTTATTTATCTATCAAGTCAGAAGCGAATTGAGAATAATAATAATAATAATACACTTTATTTATATTCCGCTCCTCTCACTCCGAAGGGGACTCAGAGCGGATTATAGGTACACATACTTATTTATTTATTTATTCGTTCGACTTGTACACCGCCATTCCCAGCGGCTTGGGTGGTTTACAGAACTCAGTAACAGTAAAAACAATAAAACAATACATGTTAAAATAACATCACATTACGACTCAAAGGCTTATTTAAACAGGAAGGTTTTGCAAGCTTTGCGAAAGGTTACCAGATTTCGCGCAGCCCGAGTCTCGGATGGTAGATAGCTAGCACAAGGCTGGCTTGGCCCTGCCCTCCTCAAGGCTGGAGCAGCTGCTGGGAGTGCCAAAGCCGGGGGAGGGGGCGGGGCTTGACACGGCCTGGCTCCGCCCCCTCTGAGAAGCGCCCCATCCGGCTGCTATCGACCTCCTTCGGTCCTGCGATCCACTGGTCGATCGCAATCGACTTCCTGGGCAGCACTGGTATAGAGCTTTGGAGGTCAGAACCAGCACTTTGAATTGAGCTCGGAGGTGGACAGACAGCCAATGGAGCTGACACAACAGGGGGTGGTGTGCTCCCTGTATGTAGCTCCTGTTAGTAATCTGGGTGCCGCCCGTTGGACTAACTGCAGTTTCCAAACCGTCTTCAAAGGCAGCCCCACGTAGAGTGCGTTGCAGTAATCTATACAGGATGTGACCAGAGTTGTCACAGGTATCGTGTGCCAAGATTAGTGAAATAACTAATAAATTGTATACAGCAGTCCCTATATATACTTCTTGTTGTCATTATTATTTTATTGCTGGTTTAAAAGTGTTGTGCTTGAGGCTATAGATGAAATCATCCGAAGGGATGGTGTACTTTTGGTAGATACACGACGCCAGCGGGGCAGATGAGGTGTTCTCTCTGGCTCATGATCTGTTTCCAGCCTGGCCCTTGGAGCCAAGGAAGTTTTCCATAACGGAATAAGGGAAAACACAGCTTTGTATACATTCAGATCCAAGTTTCTGAGGAGTGGGAGGCAGGTTTCCCTAAGGAAGTGCAGGCAAGTTGGATAAGGGTCAGCTTATTCTTTGCTCCTAGGTAGAATAGAAAGTAGAACAGTCTATACTGGCAGGATACAAGTGGGGAAAAGATGTCGCAGTGGGATAGGAAGATTTATTTTATTTTGTGCCAGAAGCATTGAAGCACCGCTGGTAAATAATAATAATAGTAATAATACACTTTATTTATATTCCGCTCTTCTCACCCCGAAGGGGACAGAGCGGATTACAGGTTCACATACTTAGCAGACAATCCCTGCCATTTCCACATACCCACATATAGATGAACAGAGGCAAACTCTGGCCACCAGCTGGCCTCCTCCTCTCATGCCGTTTCCACATACACACCTATAGATGAACAGAGGCAAACTCTGGCCACCAGGGGGAGCTGACGCACTCCTCATCTCTCATGCCGTTTCCACATACACACCTATAGATGAACAGAGGCAAACTCTGGCCACCAGGGGGAGCTGACGCACTCCTCATCTCTCATGCCGTTTCCACATACACACCTATAGACGAACAGAGGCAAACTCTGGCCACCAGGGGGAGCTGACGCACTCCTCATCTCTCATGCCGTTTCCACATACACACATATAGACGAACAGAGGCAAACTCTGGCCACCAGGGGGAGCTGACGCACTCCTCAACTCAGCATTTCCAGCGTCCCTTGTTTATTTATTTATTATTTATTTACTTATATTCCGCTCTTCTCACCCCGAAGGGGACTCAGAGCGGATTACAGGTACACATACTTAGCAGACAATCCCTGCCGTTTGCACATACACAACATATAGACGAACAGAGGCAAACTCTGGCCACCAGGGGGAGCTGACGCACTCTTCATCTCTCTTCTCACGAAGGGCAAACTGGCCAGAGCGGATTACAGGTACACATACATTAGCAGACAATCCCTGCCGTCATTCCACATACACAACATATAGACGAACAGAGGCAAACTCTGGCCACCAGGGGGAGCTGACGCACTCCTCATCTCTCAGCAATCCCAGCGTCCTTTGCTTATTTATTAATTATTTATTTACTTTATTTATATTCCGCTCTTCTCGCCCCGAAGGGGACTCAGAGCAAATTACAGGTACACATACTTAACAGACAATCCCTGTCGTTTCCACATAACACACATATAGACGAACAGAGGCAAACTCTGGCCACCAGGGGGAGCTGACGCATGCCTCATCTCTCAGCGTCCCTTGTAGTTCCTTCCGCATTCCTCAGCGTTCCTGGAGTTCTTTAATGGCCTCATAATTCAGTCAAAATTTGCCTCTCCACTTAATGTGGTACCTTTATCTCCTACTTGACAGATGCAATTGTCTTTCGGGCTGCAAAGGTCGACAGCAGGCTACACCTAAAGGTCGAGCACCCACCTCGACCCGGGCAGGCCTCGAACTCATGACCTCCTGGTCAAAGAGATCTTATGCAGCAGACACGTAGCCAGCTGCGCCACATTCCCGCAATAATAAGATCTACCCACTTCTATATTCTTCTCGTTGTTGTTATTATTTTATTGCTGGTTTAAAAGTTTTGTGGTTGAGGCTATAGATCAGGGGCGCCCACACTTTTTCATCATGCGAGCTACTATATGAACAATCAAGTTGAAAAGATCACCTGTTGTGCATGTGAGTGTGCGCACGTGCGCGCGCGCGCTCCTACAGCAGCTTTTAATCCGCGCGGGGCTTCTTTCTTGCCTGCCCACGAACTCGCAGCCGCGCGCACCCGGGAAGGGGATCCTCTTTGCCTGCACGCGCGCTCTCTCTTAATGTCTTCGTTGCCTTCCTCCTTCCTGCTGCGTGCTTTCGCGAAGCAGGAAGTCCCCATCCCATCCTGCTTCTTGCATGCACAGCAGGCCCCTCCCATGCACGCAGCAGGAGGGTATTTATAGGCGCACCCGCCAGTGCTCCGGCCAGATATGGCTTCGGCGGCGGCTTGGAAGGTGCAGGGCTGGGAAGAGGGAGCCGCCTGGCTGCTGCCTGGGCCGGGAAACTCAACTGAGAGAGGGACCCACGTGAGGATGGAGCCTCCCCACAGCACCCTCCCCCTCCCCCCTCCCTCGAGGCTTCCTTACCTGGGCAGGAGAAGGAAGAGTGGAAGAGGTGCTTCCCCAAAGTTACAGAGGCAGTTGGGGGCGCCCTTCCTTCCTTCCTTTCGAGGGTGTCACTCAGAAAGGACGCCCAAGTGGACGGCTGGCAGGAAGGAGGACCCCTCCCACTGGTGGCAGTCCATGCCCACGGAAGAGAGAGAGAGAGAGAGAGAGAGAGAGAGAGTGGCTCTTCCTAGCCGGCTGTGAGGAGCCACCCGCTCTCCCTCTCTCCTGCGGGCCCTTGTCGCCTTTCTCCTTCGAGGGCGAGGGAGGGCGAGGCGGAGAAAGGCGGCGAGGGCACAAGCAGCAGCAGCAAGTGGAGTCTCCATCCCCCCGGGTTCAACCCTAGGAACACGGCGGAGCCCTCCCTCCTCACCCCCAGCAGCAACCAATGGGCAGTCATGTCACCACACCGTGTGTGGCAAGATGAGCGCCAGGGCCCGCCCACTAAAGCCTCATTTTGGCAAAAGAAGCCCCGCGAAGGCGGCGGTGGGAGCGCACATGCGCGCGCATGGCAGGAGCGTGCCATCCGGCTGGTGAGGCCCAAAGATCACCTGGAAGAGGGCCGAAGATCACCTAGGTGCTCCCGATCACCATAATGAGCACCCCTGCTATAGATGAATTCATCAGAAGGGATGGTGTACTTTTGGTAGATGCCCGACACCAGCGGGAGAGATGAGGTGTTTGTTTATTTATTTATTTATTTTTCGTTCTTGTATCCTGCCACTCCCCGAGGGCTCGGAGCGGCTCACAATCACATAAAAACATAAACAGAATAAAACATCGACAATAAGAATTAGCTAAAATTAAACTAGGCTAAGCAGAGTTAAAGAATTTAACAGTCGAAAGCCATCTTGAAGAGGTGGGTCTTACAGGCCCTGCGAAAGGAGGGCAAGTCCCGCAGGGCACAAACTTCGGCTGGCAAGGTGTACCAAATAATTGGTGCCGCCACAGAAAAGGCCCTACATTGAGTAGATGCCAGGTGGATGGTTTTGAAGCTGGGCACTTCGAGAAGGTTCAGATCTTCAGAACGGAGTGATCTCTGGGGTTGGTAGGGGGGGGGGGGTAAGACGGTCCCCCAGATACATCGGCCCCAGACCATATAAGGCCTGGAAGTTTAACACCATCACCTTGAAAGTGATCCGGTGCTCAACCAGAAGCCAGTGGAGCTGCTGAAGGATGGGAGTTATATGTCTTAAGCTCGTGCAGCGGCATTCTGGATGAGCTTAAGTTTCCGGACAAGGGCAGGCCAATGTAAAGGGCGTTACAGTAGTCAAGTCTTGAGATGACCGTGGCTTGGACCACCATGGCCAGGTCGTCTCTAGACAGATAGAGGGCCAGCCGCCTAGCCTGCCGCAGGTGGAAAAAAGCGGTTTTGCTGACAGTGGAGACCTGGGTCTGCGTTCTCTGCGTTCTCTGGAAGCTGAATTCTGCATCCAGGATCATATTTTGACTTTGCTGCGTTTCTGCACAAGACACATCATTGCTTTTACACTTGTTTCAATGGCCCTTATGACTTTCACAACAGCTTTATTGATAACTGTGCTGCTATGTTCTGTTTAGAGCAGGGGTAGGGAGCCTACGGCTCGGGAGCCAGATGTGGCTCTTTTCATGATTGCATCTGGCTCCCCCATTCCTTCTTTCCTCCATTCTCCCTCTTCCTTCCTTCCCCTTTCATTATTTCCTTCTCTCTTTCCTTTTCCCCCCCTCTCTCCCCTTCCTTGTTTCGTCCATTCTCTTCCTCCCTCCCTCCGTCCCTCCCTCCCTCCCTCCTTCCTTCCTTCCTCTACCATTCTTTCCTTCTCTCCTTCCTTTTCCCTCCCTCTCTCCCCTTCCTTCTTTCCTCCATTCTCCCCTTCCTTCCTTCCTTTCTTTCTCCCCCTTCACCCTTTCCTTCTCTCCTTCCTTCTTTCCTCCATTCTCCCCTCCCTCCCTTCCTTCCTTCCTTTCTCCCCCTTCACCCTTTCCTTCTCTCCTTCCTTCTTTCCTCCATTTTCCCCTTCCTTCCTTCCTTCCTTTCTCCCCCTTCACCCTTTCCTTCTCCTTCTCTCCTTCCTTTTCCCTCCCTCTCTCCCCTTCCTTCTTTCCTCCATTTTCCCCTTCCTTCCTTCCTTCCTTCCTTTTTCCCCCTTCACTTCTCATTCTCTCCTTCCTTTTCCCTCCCTCTATCCCCTTCCTTCTTTCATCCATTCTCCCTCTTCTTTCCTTCCTTCCTTCCTCTTCCATTCTTTCCTTCTCTCTTTCCTTTTCCCTCCCTCTCTCCCATTCCTTCTTTCCTCCATTCTCCCCTTCCTTCCTTCCTTCCTTCCTCTACCATTCTTTCCTTCTCTTCTTCCTTTTCCCTCCCTCTCTCCCCTTCCCTCTTTCCCCTTCTATTCTTCTTCCCCAAGTCTTCCTTGCCTTCTCCTTCCTTTCTTTCACTTCCCTCTCTCTCCCCTTCTTTTCTTTCTTTTCCCTTCATTATTTTACTTTTCCTCACTCTCTTTCCTTTCTTTTCCCCGCCCTTTCCTTTCCTCCCTTCTCATTTCCTTCTTTCTTTTCCCCTCCTTGTCTCTCTCCTGCTTTTCTAGTCTTCCTTTTCCATAGTTCGTTCTTCTTTTCTTTCTTCCTCTCCCCCTCCCTCCTTTATTTCCTCTGTCTTTCTTTCCCCCCCTTCCTTCCTTCCTTCCTTCCTTCCTTCCTTCCTTCCTTCCGCCTTCTCTTCCTTCCCAGAGTCCTGAGCGTGCCTTTTGCAGAGCCAGGTCTGAAGTGTCCCGTCATTCTGCCGGGAGAATCCTTTTCTCATAGTATGTACGTATAGGCTCACATTTAGTTGAATTCAGTCTTAAAATATATTATATACTAGCTTGAGGACCCAGCGCTGCTCGGGTTATTTGGGAAAAGCATTGTTTATCTGTGCTCCAAGGTTAGTCTAACTAAATGTCAGATGGGTTCAGTTGATGTGCGTGAACTGCAACTGCCATATGAGAGTCCAATAGTTCATTCTCCTCCAAACTGCACCAGGATGCATAGTGGGTCGTGGGGGCTCTGTGTGCCAAGTTCGGTCTTGATCAGTCATTCATATGGGTCACAATTGTCTGGAAGTGAGTGAAGGTACTCCAAATCCCATCATCCATTGTCCGTCCGCCCACCCCCCAAACTGCACCAGAATGTAGAGTGGGTGATGGGGGATCTGTGTGCCAGGATTAGTCTTTCTCAGTCATTAGTGTGGGTGGCAGTGGTCTCAGGAAATGAGTGGAGAGACTGCAAGTCCCATCATCAGTGGTCCATTCTCCTCCAAAGTGCACCAGGACATAAAGGGGGTCAGGGGGGTTATGTGTTCCAAGTTTGGTCTTAATCAGTCACTGGATGAGGTTTGCAGTGATCTCAGGAAGTGAGTGGGGGAACTTTAAGTCCTATCATCCATGGTTCGTCTTACTCGAAATTGCACCGGGATGTAGAATAGGTCATGTGGGCTCTGTGTGCCAAGTTTGGTCTTTATACGGTCTTTGTTGGGGGCTGCAGTGGTCTGTGGGAACCAAAGCGTTTGGAAGTACTACAAATCCCACCATCCTTTGTCCGTCCTTCCCCAAACCTCACCAGGACGTAAAGGGGGTCATGGGGGTTATGTGTGCCAAGTTTGGTCCAGGTTCTTCACCCGTGCTGGTCACTGTGGCCTATGAAAGTGGGAGCCAATCAGAACGCTGCCACATATCCACAACTCCGCATACATACAAACACTGACTTTTATCATATAGATAGATACTGTAGATCAGGGGTGCTCAGAACGGTGATCGTGATCACCAGGGTGATCTTCGGGCCTCATCCTGGTGATCTTCAGGCCCCTGACCAGGTTTTTTGCTGTTGGTCCTCTTCACGCGCCCCTGCACGCTGCAAAGAAGTCCTTCGTCGTTGCTCCTCCCCGCTCCCTGCTCGCGCGCCGCCTCCAAAAGCTCCAGACGTCCAGAGGCAGAATGGGCCCCCTCTTTTGGATTCCTCCTCCTCCCTCCGTCCTTCTCCAGCCACTCAGAATCGTAGGAGACCAAAGGAGGCGGGCCTGGATGACGCGATGCATGGTTGGCCCCGCACGCATGCGCAGAAGCGCCCATTCTGCCTCTCTGACTTCTCGTGAGCTCTTGGAGGCGGCACGCCTGCTGGTGGCGTGAAAATAGGAGCAACGACGGAGGAGGAGGAGAAGGACGCTTTGGGGTCATTTCCTTACCGCATCTCAAAGATCGGTCTTTTTACTTTGGGGTGGGTGCTTGATTGTTCTGTGGAATGTCTCTTTGTTTATTTTTAATGTTTAAAAATGACCTTTTAGCTCCAAAGCCTCTCTGCTTGCTTTGTTCCTTGAGAAATATATGTTGGGAATACGGAAATGTGGGAGAAATGGGGTGGTTGGATGTATTTTTGCATGCCCCTTTGTTTACCTTTATGGAGTATTAAATAGCCTTGCAGTTCAAAAGCCTCTCTTCTTACTTTCTGGCTGATAATATGTGTGGTAATATGGCAGTGTGGGAAAAATGGGGTGGTTGGATGTATTTTTATGCTCTGTTTTATATTGTTGTTATTAAATTGAAATGTTGATGTTTTATAACTTCATTTTATGTAAACTGCCCCGAGCCTGCTGGAAGGGGCGGTACATAAAAATGAATAATAAATATAAATAAATAAATAAGAAAATAGTTATACATTTTACATTTCTGGGTAGGTGATCTTTGGGACTTGGTTTTTTAATCAGTAGCTCCCATGCTGAAAAAGTGTGAGCACCCCTGCTGTAGATAGATAGATAGATAGATAGATAGATATTACTGTATATGGCTCTCACTGAAATACATTTCCAAATATTTTGCTTCCATGGCTCTCTGAGTCAAAAAGGTTCCCGACCCCTTGTTTAGAGTAAGGCTATTTGGCAACTGATTTGTCCAAAACACACGACTTTAATCTTTTCACCAGTAAAAGATTATTGTGGTTCCCCAAAATCATGTTTCTTGTATTACGGCATCACACAGGCTGGCTGTATAGTCTTAAGAGCTACTTTTGTGAGACTATTTTTCTCAAACAGTCCTGTCTGCGGTCTGAGGTGCCTGGGGGCTGTTTTCCAGATCGTTTCCCACTTTTGTTATAAGACGCTCTTCTTTGGACCATGAAAAAGAGCATCCGTCATTTTTCCCCATCTCTTTGGGGCTTTGTAAAGAGGCTGAAATCGGTCATGACATAGTTGAGAAAATTCTGCCCAAAATGTAAACGTCTCTATTAAACGTATGATATACTACATAAACCATAAAAGACCCCAAAACAATCTCTGTATTTATTATTATTATTATTATTATACTCTCGACACGGTTTGCAAATATAACCACGTTTGGCTCAGTTACGGAAATAAGTGTTGAACTGGCAGTCGTGCCGAACTTGGTTTGGAATAGTAATGGAAATGTGCAGAATTATTGCGCTCGCTGTGGAATGCTATCAAAATGTACTTTGCAACGGGTTCTGAAAAATCACATTGGATTTATGTCTGTATTATCTTACTTTCCCCCCATTTGGGAACTTGGATGCAGAATGCCTTCCTTCTGGGACTAACTGGACTCTGAACTGTTGAAAGCATGTTTTATTTGAAACCATCGAGTCCAAGAGTTGGGACGATGAGTCTTTTCCAGTCCTCTGTCTTGTTATTATGATGAGGTGTTTATGTCTCTGAAACCTTGGGACATTGTCATTTGGGTAACTATCAGATATGATTTTAGCTCATAGTGAAGCACTATAGGAGTAGGTTTGAGCAAGTCATGGACTCTCACCCAAGCCACAACTCAGAGGACGCGATCCGCTTTTATTTCCGTGTTCAACTACCGTGTTTCCCCGAAAGTAAGACAGTGTCTTACTTTCTTTTCCCCGAAAAGTCCCCTACGTCTTACTTTCGGGTACGTCTTATATAAACAAAGACGTACCACGCCGCCGCCACGCCACGCGCCGCAAGCGGCTTATCGCCGCCAGCACACCTCCGCGGCGCACCTTTCTGCTAGGCCTCTCCAAGGAAGGGAGGGGGAAGAGTCCCAGAGGCGTGACTAGCGGCGCGCGTCACTCTGACGCGTCTCCGCTTAGCCACGCCTCTGGGACTCTTCCCCTCCCTTCCTTGAACAAGAGAGAGGAGGGAGGAAGAGTCCCAGAGGCGTGGCTAAGCGGCGGCGCGTCACTCTGACGCGCCGCCGCTAGCCCGCCTCTGGGACTCTTCCCTCCCTTCCTTGAGAGGCCTAGCAGAAAGGTGCGCCGCGGGAGGTGTGCCGCGGCCGATGGGCCGGTTGCGGCGGCGGCGACCAGGTACGACTTACATTCGGTACGGCTTACATTAGCCGACCCCTGACACCCGATACGTCTTACAATCGGGGGTGTCATACTTTCGGGGAAACACGGAAGTTAGGTACTTTCTGTTGGAAACATAACCCTTCTCAAGCCTCCACTAGTTATATGTTGTGAATCTCTCTCTCTCGGCATTACTTTGCGAACGAAGATTCTTTAGGAAGGACTCATCCCACGCTTTTTACAAGCGCGTTGATGACTAAAACGGCCAATCTGAGATAGGCAAGTCTGGTTGCAGAAAGCACAGCAGAAAGTCTCCTTGGGTGATGTCGTTTCCAAGTTGCGGTTCTTTCTGCGTTGTCGTTCCTCTTCGAGACCCGTTCGGCATGTCTTCTCGAAAGAGGCCGCAACATTGTGGATAGTGCGTCTCCACGCCTCTCGATGTGAGGCCAGGGTGGACCATTGTTGGTGATCAATCTGGCCCAGCCTGAGATGTTGTTTCAGGGAGCCCTTGTATCTCTTTTTTGGGGCACCTCTCTTGTGCTGACCCGTAGCGAGTTCACCGTAGAGTAGTATCTTTGGGAGGCGGTGGTCCTCCATCCTAGAGACCTCGTGACCTGCCCAGTGCAACTGTGTTCTCAATAGCATGGCCTCAATGCTGGTGATCCCTGCTCGCTCAAGGACAGCAACATTAGTCACATAGTCGGTCCAGTGTATGTTTAGGATTGTATGAAGACAGCGCTGATGAAAGCGTTCGAGGAGTCGTAGGTGTTGGCGATAGGTGATCCATGTTTCAGACCCATAGAGGAGAATAGACAGTATGAGAGCTCTGTACACACCAATTTTGGTGCTTTGCCTCAGGTGCTTGTTGCTCCAGACTCTTTTGCCAAGCCTTCCGAATGCACTATATGCCTTTGCTAATCTGTGATCTATCTCTTTATCAATCTTGGCTTCTGAAGAGATGATGCTTCTCAGGGAGGTGAACTGTTGAACAGACTTAAGCACAGATTTGCCTATGCTGATGTGGGGATGATGGTGTTCTTCCCATGGTGCAGGCTGGTAGAGGACTTCCGTTTTCTTCAGGCTGACTTCCAGCCCAACCAGCTCTGCAGCTGTTGCAAAGTAGGACGTGAGGCGCTGCAGGGCTGCTTCTGAATGCGCGACAAGGGCAGCATCGTCTGCAAAAAGCAGCTCACGGACTTAACCCTCAGACGGCTTAAGTATATATATATATACGATACCGTATATATATGCCGTCTTCTTCGAGGTCTGCTGTAGCGCTTTGGACCATCATGCTGAAGAAGATTGTAAATAGGGTTGGTGCAAGAACACAACCTCATAGTGAAGCACTATAGGAGTAGGTTTGAGCAAGTCATGGACTCTCACCTAAGCCACACACAGCTCAGGGGACGTGATCCACTTCTATTTCCATGTTCTACTAGTTAGGTACTTTCTGTTGGAAACATAACCCTTCTCAAGCCTCCACTAGTTACATGTTGTGTATATAATTATATGTTATAGGTGGTGTATATAATTGCTTAGTGTATCGTATATGTATGTATTGGTGTGCAATTTTACCGTAACTCCTGTGGTACAGCCTGCAGCGGTAGTGGTGGAACTGTTGTCCATATCCTGGGAGGATGCCAAACGACGCCATACCCGACCGCAACGGTTGAACTGCAAGGCCCAATTCGTTTCGCCTTGAAGTGGGCTTTTTCAAGCGGATATATATACAGCAAAATGCTACGCATCACAGATATACATAATTCTGGAATAATAATAACAATAATAACAATAATATCATATTGATATTGTTATTATTCCAGAATTATGTATATCTGTGATGCGTAGCATCTTGCTGTATATATATCCGCTTGAAAAAGCCCACTTCGGGGCGAAATGGATCGGGCCTTGCAGTTCAACCGTTGCGGTCGGGCTAAGTCTGTGAGCTGCTTTTTGCAGACGATGCTGCCCTTGTCGCCCATTCAGAAGCAGCCCTGCAGCGCCTCACATCCTACTTTGCAACAGCTGCAGAAGTCAGCCTGAAGAAAACTGAGGTCCTCTACCAGCCTGCACCATGGGAAGAACATCATCATCCCCATGTCAGCATAGGCAAATCTGTGCTTTAGTCCGTTCAACAGTTTACCTACCTGGGAAGTATCATCTCTTCCTTTGCATCCTCCCAGGATACGAACTACAGTTCCATCACTAACGCTGCAGGCTGTACCACAGGAGTTACTTCCATTATGGATTTGGGGTAGCACGTCATTCAGTTATCTAATTGGATTATGCGATTTTGACCTATTGGGACTTACCTTTCCATCGATTAGTCCAAAGGTACCGTGATCCCAGCGGACTGTGATTTTGCTATTTTGGACACATTGTGTGGACTTTGATATTGATGAAAGACACTCTCGTGACTGTGTTTGGGTATTACATGCCAGCTTGTTTAATGTGTTACATTGAAATATGATATAGTCTTTATACTGTTTGCTTGTCCCACTTTGTCGTGTTTAGCTGCATTCCCTACAGCTTACTCTTAGTTACTACTAGCTTGGGAACCTGGCCCTGCCCGGGTTATTTGAGAAAGGCATTGTGGCCCAGGTTGGTCCTTATCAGTTGTTTATGTGGCTTGCAGTGGTCTCAAAAAGTGAGGGAATGTACTTCAAGTTCCAGAATCCATTGTCCATCGTCCTCCAAATTGCACCAGATGTAGAGTGGGTCATGGGGGTTCTGTGTGCCAAATTTGGTCTTGATCAGTTATTGGTTGAGGGTTGTAGCAGTCTTGAAAAGTGAGTGGAGGTACTTCAAGTCCCATCATCGGTGGTCCATCCTCCTCGATACTGCACCAGGATGTAGAATGAGTCATGGGGGCTCTGTGTCCCAAGTTTGGTCTTGATCAGTCATTGGATGAGATTGGCAGCAGTCTTGTGAAGTGAGTGGAGGTACTTCAAGTCCCATCATTGGTGGTCCATCCTCCTCGATACTGCACCAGGATGTAGAATGAGTCATGGGGGCTCTGTGTCCCAAGTTTGGTCTTGATCAGTCATTGGATGAGATTGGCAGCAGTCTTGTGAAGTGAGTGGAGGTACTTCAAGTCCCATCATCCGTGGTCCATCCTCCTCGATACTGCACCAGGATGTAGAATGAGTCATGGGGGCTCTGTGTCCCAAGTTTGGTCTTGATCAGTCATTGGATGAGATTGGCAGCAGTCTTGTGAAGTGAGTGGAGGTACTTCAAGTCCCATCATTGGTGGTCCATCCTCCTCGATACTGTACCAGGATGTAGAATGAGTCATGGGGGCTCTGTGTCCCAAGTTTGGTCTTGATCAGTCATTGGATGAGATTGGCAGCAGTCGTGTGAAGTGAGTGGAGGTACTTCAAGTCCCATCATCCATGGTCCATCCTCCTCCAAACTGCACCAGGATGTAGAGTGGGTCACATGGGCTCCGTGTGCCAAGCTTGGTCTTGATCAGTCATTGGATGAGGGTCGCAGCAGTCTTGAGAAATTTGTAAAGGAACTTCAAGTCCCATCATCCATGGTCAACCCTCCTCCAAACTGCAGCAGGATGTAAAGTGGGTCATGGGGGCTTTGTGTGCCAAGTTTGGTCCTGATCAGTCACTGGATGAGGGTCGGGAAGTGAGTGGCGGTACTTGAAATCCCATCATCCATGGTGCACCCTCCTTTAAACTGCAGTTGGATAGAATGTGGGTCATGGGGGCTCTGTGTGCCAAGTTTGGTCTTTATCGGTCTTGGTTCTGGGCTACAGTGGTCTGTGGGGAATGAAGGGTTTGAAAGTACTATGAATCCTATAATCCATGGAGGTACATCAAATCCCATCATCCATGGTCCTCCCTCCTCCAAACTGCAGTAGAATGTAGCATGGGTCATAGGGACTCTGTGTGCCAAGGTAGGTTACTGTCAATGCAGGCCATACACAATGTTCCATGAGCTGAGGCCTAGTTGGAAAAATCAAGTTAATGAAGCCTTACTGTCAGTGCAAACCTTAAACAGCATCCCATTAAGTGAGGCCTAGTCAGGAAAACCTAGTTGAGGAAGCCTTACTGTCATTTTTGGACCTGGTCTGTGATTTATAGGGGCTGCAGTGTTGTTTGGGAAGTGAATGAGGTGAAGGTACTGCAAATCCCATCATTTGTTGCCCATCCTGCCCTAACCCACACCAGGTTGTGAAGTGGGCCATTGGGCCCTTGTTTGCCAAGTTTGTTCCTGATCCGTCATTGCTGTGGAGTGCAGTAACTGACTGCCTGAGGCCTTTCCTTTTCCCTCTGTGTCACCTTAGAATGCTGGAATGTAGATGGCCAATCAGAGTCCTTTATGCAAATACTCCCTCGGTGTCACGCAATCGCCTCTGTCTGCTGCCTTAGAATTTTGGAGTTCTGAGGCTGGCCAATTAGAGTCCTTTATGCAAATAATCCCACAGTGGGAGCCAATCAGAAAGCTGCCACATATCCTTCTGCCCTTCCGCCCTCCGCACACATGCATACATACATACATACAAACATTCCGCTTTATTATATACTAGCTGAGGACCCGGCGGTGCCCGGGTTATTTGAGAAAGGCATTGTGTGCCAAGGTTGGTTCCTATTAGATGTGTATGTGGCTTGCAGTGGTCTCAGGAAGTTAGTGAAGGTACTGCAAGTTCCATTGGCCATGGTCCATCCCCCTCCCAACAGCACAGGATGTAGAGTGGGTCATGAGGGCTTTGTGTGCCAAGTTTGGTCTTCATTAGTCATTGAATGAGGGTTGCAGCAGTCTTGGGAAGTGAGGGGAGGTACTTCAAGTCCCATCATTCGTGGTCCATCCTCCTCAATACTGCACCAGAATGTAGAATGAGTCATGGGGGCTCTGTGTGCCAAGTTTGGTCTTGATCAGTGTTTGGATGAGGTTGGCAATGGTCTGGTGAAATGAGTGGAGGTACTTCAAGTCCCATCATCCGTGGTCCGCCTCCGAACTGCATCAGGACGTCCATTGGGTCATGGGGGCTTTTGTGCCAAGTGTGGTCATGATTATGCACTGGATGAGGGTCGCAGCGGGCTTGGGAAGTGAATGGAGGTACTTGAAATCCCATCCTTCATGGTCCATCCTCCTCTAAACTGCAGTAGGATGGAGTGTGGGACATGGGGGTACTGTGTGCCAAGTTTGGTCTTATGGCTCAGGGCCGCCTTGGTCTGTGAGGAATGAAGAGTTTGAAAGTACTACAAATCTCATAGGCTGTGATGGTACTTCAAGTCCCATCATCCATGGTCCTCCCTACTCCAAACTGCAGTAGAATGAATCATGGGTCATAGGGGCTCAGTGTGCCAAGGTTGGTTACTGTTAATTCAGGCCATACACAATGTCCCATTAACTGAGGCCTAGTCAGGGAAATCAAGTTAATGAAGCCGTACTGTAAATTTTGGGCCTGGTCTGTGATTTGTAGGGGCTACAGTGTTTTCTGGGAAGTGAAGTGGGATGCAAATCCATCATTCGTGGCCCATCCTACCCTAAACTCTCTTTTGGGGCCTGGCTATACACAATGTCCTATTAACTGAGGCCTAGTCAGGAAAATCAAGTTAATGAAGCCTTACTGTAAATTTTGGGCCTGGTCTGTGATTTGTAGGGGCTACAGTGTTTTCTGGGAAGTGAAGTGGGATGCAAATCCCATCATTCGTGGCCCATCCTACCCTAAACTCTCTTTTGGGGCCTGGCTATACACAATGTCCTATTAACTGAGGCCTAGTCAGGAAAATCAAGTTAATGAAGCCTTACTGTAAATTTTGGGCCTGGTCTGTGATTTGTAGGGGAATGTTGATGGTGCATTTTTTCCCCTCAGTGGGAAGAAATCCTGTTGTTTGAATGTAGAGGCCTGGATTCTGGGATGCTGGCTAATCTGTGGCTATCAATGCCCTCTGTCTGGTGCCTTAGAATTTTGGAGTGCCAAGGCTGGCCAATCAAAGGACTTTATGCAAATAGCTGGCACTTAGAATTTTGGAGTGGCGAGGCTGGGCAATCAAAGAACTTTATGCAAATAGCTGGCACTTAGAATTTTGGAGTGCCAAGGCTGGCCAATCAAAGGACTTTATGCAAATAGCTGCCACATATCGCTGTGGCCTGTGAAAGTGGCTGCCACATATCCGCCCTTCCGCCCTCCCGCCCTCCGCACACATACATACAAACATTCCGCTTTATAAAGGTATACAGATACAGAAGATAGAGAAGAGATAGAGATATACAGAAGATACAGATATACAGATATATCAGAAAGTAGAGCAATAAGGGCCAAAGGATTCCACCCTGGCAGGAAGCAGCCAGGCTTTGGACTTGCAAGGCTATTCCATGCTAATCAAGCTGGCCAATTGCAACATTCACACTTGCCTCCAACGGACAAGAGTTCTTTCTCCCACCCTGGACATTATTCCACAGATATATAAACCCCACTTGCCTATTTTCCACCAGACCTCACAACCTCTGAGGATGCCTACCATCGATTTGGGTGAAACGGCAGGAGGGAATGCTTCTGGAACATGGCCAGACAGCCCGGAAAGCTCACAGCAACCCATGTCTGAACTAATGGGAACACTCAGCGTTTCGGAAGTGATTTGTGATAGCAGATAGATTTGCGATTGGTCATACTTGCTCATGTGTTGCTTCTGCCGTGTGTCAATGGCTATGGCAGTGTTTCCCAACCTTTTTTGAGCCGCGGCACACTTTTTACATTAGCAAAATCCTGGGGCACATCACCAACCAAAATGACGCAAAATGACACTCTAACACTGTAATACATATAGTTAATATGTTTTAAATGTATTAATACACTCAGTGTGAAACTGGGCTTGTTTCGATGAACACAACATAGATATCCTGGCAGGAATGGCAGAAAGACACAAACTTCCCACACAGAACTCCCATAACTAAGAGAAAATGCTATAAGAGTTTAGTGGGCATTGACCTTGAGTTTTGGAGTTGTAGTTCACCTATATCCAGAGAGCACTGTGGATTGAAACAATGTTGGAAAATAGACCTTGACATTTGGGAGTTACAGTTTCTGGGATTTATAGTTAACACACAATCAAAGAGCATCCTGAACTCTTGCAACAATGGAATTGAACCAAACTTTGCCTATTGAACTCTCATTACCAACAGAAAGTACTGAAAGGGTTTGCATGGGAACTGACCTTGAGTTTGGAAGTTGTAGTTCACCTACACCCAGAGAGCACTGTGGACTCAAACAATGTTGTGTTATGTTGTTGTTTGTTTTCTATCCAGAATCACAGTGTTGGAAGGAGGCTCACCACTTTAAGGTCCCTCAAACAGGCATGGGAAAACTTCGGGTCTCTGGGTGCTTTGGACTCCAACTCCCACCATTCCTAACAGCTTGAGGCAGGCATGTAGCCAGGGGGGGGGCTAAGGGGGCTTCAGCCCCCCCGAAATTCTCAGGGTGGTCCGCGAAAAGGCCTTACTGGCACATTATTTAAACTGTTATGTTTATTCATATCATGATCTGATCACCATGCTCATTATATCCCACATTAATGGGGTTATTGGGATAACAATACAAAAAGATTTCCACCCAGTCTCAGCCCCCCAACCAAACTCAGCCCCCTCCGAAACAAAATCCTGGCTACGGCCCTGGCCTGAGGCCTTTCCTGCTTAAGTGGCTGAGGGGGGGAAAAGGAAAAGAGCCTGAGGCTGCTAGGAATGGTGGGAGTTGGAGTCCGAAACACCCAGAAGGTCCAAGTGTGCCCATGCCAGCTTTTGACAGAGACCTCTTCCTCACCCCCTTTGCGCCCTTTCTTCCCCCTCCTGCCCAACACTTACTTTTTCTTCTACACTGCCGCTTCTGCCGCCATTTTGACCCGAGGGGGTAGCGTGAGCGTGTCCGGGAGGGGAGGGGGGAGGGAGGAAGACGTGACGCGTGCGGGCGCTACTGCGCAGATTCGCCCCAGAGCAAAGCGAGGCAAAGTGAGCAGAGCGAGGCTGGGAAGACGAGAGCCTGAATGGAGAAGAAAAAGTGTTTGGCAGGAGGGAGAAGAAAGGGTATTGGAGGTTCCAATTTCCTACGGCACAGCTGAGGATCGCTTATGGCACACTAGTGTGCCACGGCACACTGGTTGGGAAACACTGGGCAATCCAAGGGAGAATTTATGGTGTAGGAACCAGGCCTTTAGAAACACCAGGCTGTTGTGCTTTCTTGTATACAGCGGGAATTACATGTCGGACTTCACGTTCTGCCCATAGACGTTCCATAAGAAGAGAGTGAGAGAAAATGTCATGTTTCGATATGGGAAGCAGGGAGCAAATAGGAGCAATAAAGTCCAGGGAAGTCAAATTAATACCACATTTTTGGAAACTGCTCTCAGTTTCACATTAATTAAAACCAGGCTTTATACTGTGTTAAAAGTGTGCATTCAATCTTTCTGGCCAACTCCATGTTCTCTGGGGCTCCCGCTCAACTATGTTGTAGTTCCTGATCATGTACGATCGCCAAAACAAGTGGAACAAGATAGAATTACTGGCTTAATAGTGTGCTCGATCTCACTTCGCATGCGTGTGACATGTTCTGGGGAGGAGATTTTGTACTGCTCTTGGCCTAATGATTCATTCTACGTAATGCAATGGCCAGAGAGGCAAAAACCCAGAAGCATGCCTTTAAATTACTGTTTCTCAACCTGATAGTTGGGACCTGGGGGGTGGGGTTGAGAGGGGGCTTCAAAGGGGTCACCATATTTCTGATGCTCTTAGGAACCCCCTTGGCATAGCTTTTTGGGTTCACGGTGCTCTCCTGATGTAGGTGAACTATATATATATCTCTCGGCATTACTTCGCAAACGAAGATTCTTAGGAAGGACTCATCCCACGCTTTTGACAAGAGCGTTGATGACTAAAAAGGCCAATCTGAGATAGTCAAGTTCGGTTGCAGAAAGCACAGCAGAAAGTCTCCTTGGGTGATGTTGTTTCCAAGTTGCGGTTCTTTCTAAGAACATAAGAACATAAGAAGAGCCATGCTGAATCGGGCCTCAGCCCATCTAGTCCAGCATTCTGTGTCACACAGTGGCCCACTAGTTGTACACAGGGATCTCTAGCAGAAAGAAGGGCAAAACCCTCACCTGCTCCCGACCCCCCACAACCAGTACCCGGGGAAATCCTGCCTGCCTCCATCAACACAGAGGTGGCACTTGGATGTCCATTTCAGTAGCTACTGATTCCCTTGGTATCCATGAATCTGTCTAATGCGTTGTCATTTCTCTTCGAGACCTGTTCGCCGTGTCTTCTCGAAAGAGGCCGCAGCATTGTGGATAGTGCGTCTCCATGCCTCCCGATGTGAGGCCAGGGTGGACCATTGTTGGTGATTAATCTGGCCGAGCCTGAGATGTTGTTTCAGGGGGTCCTTATATCTCTTTTTGGGGTGCCCCACTTGCGAGTTCACCATAGAGTAGTATCTTTGGGAGGTGGTGGTCCTCCATCCTAGAGACGTGCCCTGCCCAGCGCAGCTGTCTTCTCAATAGCATGGCCTCAACGCAGGTGATCCCTGCTTGCTCAAGGACAGCAACATTCGTCACATAGTCGGTCCAGTGTATATTTAGGATTGTGCGAAGACTACGCTGATGAAAGCGTTCGAGGAGTTGTAGGTGTTGGCGATAGGTGACCCATGTTTCAGACCCATAGAGGAGAATAGACAGTACGATAGCTCTGTACACACTGATTTTGGTGCTTTGCCTCAGGTGCTTGTTGCTCCGGACTCTTTTGTGAAGTCTTCCAAATGCACTATATGCCTTTGCTAATCTGTGATCTATCCTGGCGTCTGAAGAGATGATGCTTCCCAGGGCGGTGGACTGCTGAACAGATTTAAGCACAGATTTGCCTATACTGACGTGGGGATGATGGTGTTCTTCCTGCGGTGTGAGCTTGTAGAGGACTTCAACATCTCTCCTAAATCACTGTCAATTCAACCCAAATCTTGCCAGTATTTTCTGTTGGTCATGGGGGTTCTGTGTGGGACGTTTGGCCCAGTTCTGTCCTTAGTGATGTTCAGAATGCTCTGTGATTGTAGGTGAACTATAAATCCCAGCTACTACAACTCACAAATGGCAAGGTCTATTTCCCCCAAACTCCACCAGTGTTCACATTTGGGCATATTGAGTATTAGTACCAGATCCATCATTGCTTGAGTCCACAGTACTCTCTGGATGTAGTTGAACTACAACTCCCAAACTCAAGATCAATGTCCACCAAACCCTTCCAGTATTTTCTTTTGGTCATCGGAGTTCTGTGTGTCGAGTTTATTTCAATTCCATCGTTGGTGGAATTCAGAATGTTCTTTGATTGTACATGAACTATACATCTCAGTAACTACAACTCCCAGATAACAAAATCAACCCCACCAGGATTCAAATATGGGTATTTGTGCCAAATTTGGTCCACTGAATGAAAATACATCCTATATATCAGATATTAAATGACAATTCATAACAGTAGCAAAATTACAGTTATGTAGTAGCAACGAAAATAATGTGATGGTTGTAGGTCACCACAACATGAGGAATTGTATTAAGGAATTGTATTGTTATGTTGGGCAATTTCACTCTAGATCAGGGGTGGGCAACCTACGGCCTGCAGGCCGGATCCGGCCCGGCAGCCAATGCTGTCCGGCCCTTGGCTCCCTGAAGGCTTCATCCTGAAGAGAGGGAGGCGAACTCCCATTGGGGCGGCTACAAACATGAAAAAGCAGGCAGGCAAGCGGAAGGGAAGGGAGGGGGAAGAAGGGGGGGTCAGGAGCAAGAGCATGCCTCTTTGAGCAAATTGAGGATTCGTGCCAAGTGTGGTCCAGATCCATCATCATTTGAGTCCACAGTGCTCTCTGGATATAGGTGAACTACAACTTCCAAACTCAAGGTAAATGCCCAGCAAACCCTTTCAGTACTTTCTGTTGGTCTCATGAGAGTTCAGTGTGCCAAGTTTGGTTCAAGATGGCTGAATGGCCATCTGTGAGGAATGTTTGATTGTGTTTTTCCCTTATGGCAGAAGGAGGTTGGACTGGATGGCCCTTGGAGGTCTCCTCTTTGACAACCTGTTGTTGATATTGTTGTTATTATTATTAGCAGAGGCTGAAAGAATATTATGCCTTAATGTTCAGGGTTATAGGCCTGTGTGGAAAGTCCCTGGGTTATCTGACTTCCTTTCCACACATCTGAATAAAATCCCATGTTATTTGCTTTAAACCAGATTATATGAGTGTGGACTCAGATAACCCACTTTAAAGCAGATATTGTGGGATTTTCTGCCTTAATGTTCAGGGTTATAGGCCTGTGTGGAAGGGCCCTGGCAGAGGGAGGTTGGACTGGATGGCCCTTGGAGGTCTCCTCCTACTCTAGGAACCTGTTGTTGTTGTTGTTATTATTATTGGCTGAATGGCCATCTGTGAGGAGTGCCTTGATTGTGTTTTTCCCTTATGGCAGAAGGAGGTTGGATTGGATGGCCCTTGGAGGTCTCCTCCTACTCTAGGAACCTGTTGTTGTTGTTATTATTATTATTGGCTGAATGGCCATCTGTGAGGAGTGCCTTGATTGTGTTTTTCCCTTATGGCAGAAGGAGGTTGGACTGGATGGCCCTTGGAGGTCTCCTCCTACTCTAGGAACCTATTCTTGTTATTATTATTGGCTGAATGGCCATCTGTGAGGAGTGCCTTGATTGTGTTTTTCCCTTATGGCAGATGGAGGTTGGACTGGATGGCCCTTGGAGGTCTCCTCCTACTCTAGGAACCTATTGTTATTATTACTATTGGCTGAATGGCCATCTGTGAGGAGTGCCTTGATTGTGTTTTTCCCTTATGGCAGATGGAGGTTGGACTGGATGGCCCTTGGAGGTCTCCTCCTACTCTAGGAACCTATTGTTGTTATTAGTATTGGCTGAATGGCCATCTGTGAGGGCCTTGATTGTGTTTTTCCCTTATGGCAGATGGAGGTTGGACTGGATGGCCCTTGGAGGTCTCCTCCTACTCTAGGAACCTATTGTTATTATTACTATTGGCTGAATGGCCATCTGTGAGGAGTGCCTTGATTGTGTTTTTCCCTTATGGCAGAAGGAGGTTGGACTGGATGGCCCTTGGAGGTCTCCTCCTACTCTAGGAACCTGTTGTTGTTATTATTATTATTGGCTGAATGGCCATCTGTGAGGAGTGCCTTGATTGTGTTTTTCCCTTATGGCAGAAGGAGGTTGGACTGGATGGCTCTTGGAGGTCTCCTCCTACTCTAGGAACCTGTTGTTGTTATTATTACTATTGGCTGAATGGCCATCTGTGAGGAGTGCCTTGATTGTGTTTTTCCCTTATGGCAGAAGGAGGTTGGACTGGATGGCCCTTGGAGGTCTCCTCCTACTCTAGGAACCTGTTGTTGTTATTATTATTATTGGCTGAATGGCCATCTGTGAGGAGTGCCTTGATTGTGTTTTTCCCTTATGGCAGAAGGAGGTTGGACTGGATGGCCCTTGGAGGTCTCCTCCTACTTTGGGAACCTGTTGTTGTTATTATTATTATTTGTAGTAGTAGTAGCAGAGGCTGAATGAATATCATCATCATTATTGTTATGAATAAATTCAGGGGCTTATTATACTCACATTTAGTTGAATTCAGTCTTAAAATATATTATAATGCTCTCACTGAAATAAATTTCCAAATATTTTGCTTCGATGGCTCTCTGAGTCAAAAAGGTTCCCGGCCCCTGATATAATGAATCGCAAATGATACAAATGTTCACATTTTGTTTACCATTTTTTGTAAAATTTTAGTGAATAAATCTCATTTTTCCTATGACAACCTCTCTTTTTCATCGCTCGTAACATATACTCTTATCAGTCTTATTAATATATCAAAAACGCAATTTAGTGCCATTATTATTATTGTTATTATTATTAAAGAAATTCAATTGATATTATGTAGAATGTAGTTCTGCCTTTAGGTGCGGCCCTCCATCATATTTTTTGTCTCTCGTGTGGCCCCTTGGAAAAAATAATTGCCCACCCGTGTATTAAGGGGTCGCAGCATTAGGAAGATTGAGAACCACTGGTCTAGGTCAGTGTTTCCCAACCTTTTTTGAGCCGCGGCACACTTTTTACATTTGCAAAATCCTGGGGCACACCACCAACCAAAATGACACAAAATGACACTCTAACACAGTCATACATATAGTTAATATGTTTTTGAATGTATTTATACACTCAGTGTGAAACCTGGACCTGTTTCGATGAACACAACATAGATATCCTGGCAGGAATGGCAGAAAGACACAAACTCCCCACACAGAACTCCCACAACCAAGAGAAAATGCTATAAGAGTTTGGTGGGCATTGACCTTGAGTTTTGGAGTTGTAGTTCACCTATATCCAGAAAGCACTGAGGACTCAAACAATGTTGGATCAGGACCAAACTTGGCATGAATACTCAATATGCCCAAATATGAATGCAGATGGGACTTCAGGGGGAAATAGACTTTGACATTTGGGAGTTCTAGTTGCTGGGATTTATAGTTCCCCTGCAATCAAAGAGCATTCTGAACCCCACCAATGATAGAACTGTGCCAAACTTCCCACACAGAATCCCCAGGAGGCAAGAGGTCTATTTGGGGAAAGGGAGGCGGGCCTTCCCAATGCATGGAGACGGAGAGACCAAGTAGACAACGGGTGAGGAGGGGGGTGTTTGTAATTTTGTGCGTTTATTGAGGTACGTTTCTTAGGGTTTTTATACTTCAGCACACTAGACAACCCCCCCCCCCCCCACTGCCTGGAGGTTCCAATTTCCCAAGGCACACCTGATGATCGCTCACGGCACACTAGTGTGCCCCGGCACACTGGTTGGGAAACACTGGTCTAGGTAATGGCCAGAGATGCAAAAATCCAGAAGCACATTTTAAAATAATGCTCAGATATGTTTATGTTTTTACTATATTTATTTATTTATTTATTATTTCGCATTTGTCTGTGGCCCCCCCCCCAACGGCTCGGGGAGACTTACAACAGTTCGTAAAATACAATTGTCAGATAACTCATAATAACGCACAGTAATACCATTAAGATGGAATTACAATTAGAACAGTTGAAGCCACAAATGGAGTCGCAGTGGGCTGACAGCCAGGCGGCGCGAGCTACAGTCTAGCTAACTCCGAAGGCTTGTTGGAACAGCAATGTCTTGACTGCTCTCCTGAACGGGAGGAGGCCCTGGGTGGCACGGATGCCGGCGGGCAGTGCGTTCCACAGGGTAGGGGCTGCAACAGAGAAAGCCCGGCGGCGGGTTGCGGACAGATGGTAGGTCCTCACATTTGGGATGACCAGGAGGTTTAGCTCTTCGGAGTGCAGTGATCTGGTGGGATGATATGGGACAAGGCAGTCCCGCAGGTACACTGGCCCCAGACCATGTGAGGCCTTAAAAGTCAGGACTAACACTCTGAAGGCAATCCGGCATTCAATTGGGAGCCAGTGCAGTTCGCGCAGGATTGGCGTGATGTGGTGGCCAGGAGTCGCGCTGCAGCGTTCTGCACCAGCTTGAGTCTCCGGATTACCGACAGAGGAAGGCCAATGTAAAGAGCGTTACAGTAGTCCAGCCTCGAGATGACCGTGGCTTGGATCACTGTGGCTAAGTCGCGCGGGACAAATAGGGGCCAGCTTCCTCGCCTGGCGAAGATGGGAAAATGCTACCCTGCTGACGCTGGAGACGTGGGCCTCCATCGACAACAGGGGTCTAAGGTTACTCCTAAGCTCTTAACAGAGGGCGACGGACATAATGTCACGCCGTCCAGGGTTGGAAGCTGAACATCCCTACAGCCCGGAGGACCCAGCCACAGGATCTCCGTCTTGGCCGGATTCACCTTCAACCTACTGGCTCGCAGCCATCCAGTGTCGGCCTCAAGGCAACGATGGAAATTATAGTCCTGCTTATGAATTTTAAGAAGGTCCTGAGTTTCAGGTCCCAATAACTGGATTTTACTCCCTACTGCTGTAGTGCTTTGCCCGCTTTTCTCTCCAATTCTTCACCTTCGTCCAAGTCACTATACTTCTTTCAGTGTGAAGTGGAGGTTTTCGGCTGGCTTATAAGCGATTTGAATCCAGGGGTGTGTAATGGAAAAACTGAAAACAATCATAAAATGCTGCTTGGAGTGAAGTCACCTTTCGCCACTAACCAGCGCTTTAGCAATAACAATGCTGGCAGAAGACAGAGCCTTGTGTATTTTAACACACCTTCTGGCCCCATTGGGTCAAGAGAGCCACAGGGACGTTTCTGCTTGTTTTAGTTAGTTTGAAAGCAGCCTCCAAATTACTCATGCACTTCGGGGGGGGGGGGGAGCATAGTTATGACTCTTCCTTAAAATAGCCGGCCTCAAACCACCACCTCCCAGGGTATTTCATAATAAATGGAAGGTAAATATTAATAACACTCCTCCCCAGTCGTGCTGAAGAATATTCTTTTGTTTGTTTGCGAAAAGGAAAGAGAAACTTTTGTGGAGACTGAACTTGACGTTCTCCGAGGGAGGTTGAAAGGGTTTGGAAGAGAAGGATGGGGAACGGAACGACAACAAGCGGATCCAGCAGTTATAGTTCCCTAGGCCAGTGTTTTTCAACGTTTTTTGAGCCGCGGCACATTTTTTTCATTGACCAAATCCTGGGGCACACCATCAACCAAAATGACACAAAATGACACTCTAACAAAACATATAGTTAATATGTTTTTAAATGCATTTATACACTCAGTGTGAAAAGATGAACACAACATAGATATCCTGGCAGGAATGGCAGAAAGACACACACAAAACATACTAATACTAACCAAAAATGACACAAAATGTCTAACACAGTAATACATTTTTATATGTTTTAAAAGCATTTATACACTCAGTGTGAAACCTGGGCCTGTTTCGATGAACACAACATTGATAGCCTGGCAGGAATGGCAGAAAGACACAAACTTCCCACACAGAACTCCCATAACCAAGAGAAAATGCTATGAGAGTTTGGTGGGCATTGACCTTGGGTTTTGGAGTTGTAGTTCACCTATATCCAGAGAGCACTGTGGACTCAAACAATGTTGGATCAGGACCAAACTTGGCATGAATACTCAATATGCCCAAATGTGAACACAAATGGAGTTTGGGGAAATAGATGACATGTCTGGGATTGATAGCTTACACACAAACAAAGAGCATCCTGAACTCTTGCAACACTGGAAATGAACCAAACTTGGCATATTGAACTCTCATTACCAACAGAAAGTACTGAAAGGGTTTGCTTGGGAATTGACCTTGAGTTTGGAAGTTGTAGTTCACCTACACCCAGAGAGCACTGTGGACTCAAACAATGTTATGTCATGTTGTTATTTGTTTTCTATCCAGAATCACAATGTTGGAAGGAGGCTCACCACTTTAAGGTCCCTAAAACAGGCATGGGAAAACTTCGGCCCTCTGGGTGCTTTGGTCTTCAACTCCCACCATTCCTAACAGCCTAAGGCCCTTTCTTGCTTGAGTGGCTGAGGGGGGGGGAAAGGAAAAGGACCCGAGGCTGCTAGGAATGGTGGGAGTTGGAGTCCAAAACACCCGGAAGGTCCAAGTTTGCCCATGCCAGTTTTCGACAGAGACCTCCCCCTCCCTCTTTTCACCCTCCCCTCCCGGTCGAACACTTACTTTTTCTTCTCCACTCGGGCTCCCTTCTTCCCAGCTTCGCTTTGCTCACGCTGCTGCTTCTGCCACCATTTTGATCCAAGGGGGCAGCGTGAGCGTGTTCAGGAGGGGAGGGGGGAGGGAGGAATACGTGACCCATGCGGGCGCTACTGAGCAGACCCGCCCCACGTCTTTGTCCCTCCCCCTCCCCTCGGATCAAAATAGCGGCAGAAGCGAGCAGAGCGAGACTGGGAAGAAGGGAGCCCGAGTGGAGAAGAAGAAGTGTTCAGCAGGAAGGGGAAGAAAGGGTATTGGAGGCTCCGATTTCCCACGGCACACCTGATGATCGCTCACGGCACACTAGTGTGCCACGGCACACCAGTTGGGAAACACTGATTTAGGGGACATGTAGTTCACCTACACCAGGGCTGCCAGGAAGTCGATCGCGATCAACCAGTTGATCTTGGGACCGAAGGAGGTCTATCCCAGCCGAATCGCTTCTCAGAGGGGGGTGGAGCCAGGCCGCGCCAAGCCCCGCCCCCTCCCTCGGTTTGAGGAGGGCAGTGCCAAGCCAACCTTTCAGGCCATGCAAGGCCTTAAAGGTAAGAACCAACACCTTGAAGGAGATCCGGTGCTCAATTGGCAGCCAGTGCAGATCCTGCAAAACAGGTGTGATGTGGCGGCCTGCTGGGGTTCCAGACAGGAGCCGGGGCGGCAGTGTTCTGCACCAGCTTGAGCTTCCGGTCGCCGACAAAGGAAGGCCAACGCAGCGCGTTACAGTAATCCAGCCTTGAGATGACCGTAGCTTGGATCACCGTGGCAGGTCATTCGGAGATAGGGGGCCAGCCTCCGAGCCTGTCGCAGATGAAAAAAAGCAACCTTGCTGACCGCGGAGACCTGGGCCTCCATGGTCAGCTGGGAGTCCAGATGGACCCCCAGGCTCTTAACGGAAGGCGATGGGCATAGCGCCACACCGTCCAGGGTCGGAAGCTGGACATCTACACCACCCGAGCGGCCCGACCACAAGATCTCCGTCTTCGCCTTGTGCTAGCTATGCCACCACTGGCTTGGCATTGCCATCCTCAAGCCTGGAGAAGCTGCTGGGAGCTCCAAAGCCAGAGGGGGGGAGGGGCTTGGCACGGCCTGGCTCCGCCCCCTCTGTCCAAGCCCCGCCCCCTCCCCTCTCCAGCCTTGAGGAGGTGGGTAGAGCTATCTGTATTGGTTTTAATGTAAGCAGCTCGCATGCTGAAAAAGTGTGGGCACCGCTGACCTACACTATGAACCCAAACAACTATGGACAAATACTCAATATGCCCAAATTTGGACACTGGTGGAGTTTTGAGAAAATATGCCCTTCTCATTTGGGAGTTGTGGTTGTTGGGATGTATAGTTCACCTGCAATCTACGAGCATTTTGAACTCCACCAACAATGGAATTGAGCCAAACTTGGCACACAGAGCCCCCAATCGTACACCGCCCCCTTTAAAGGGGTTCACCCCCCCAATTCTCCTTGGATCGCCTCACTGTCCACTAGGGCAGTGTTTCTCAACCTGGGGGTCGGGACCCCCAGGGGGGTCGCAAGAGGGTTTCAATGGGGTCGCCAAAGACCATCAGAAAACATATATTTCTGATGGTCTTAGGAGAAGAAGGTAGAAGATCTCTCCGCTTGTCCTTCCCTTTCTTTTTGGAAACAGACTGCGAATTCCCCCATCCAAAGCTCTCCTCTGCTGTGATTGGCAGGCTTCCCATCCAATGGGGGAGGGCTGTTTCTGAGACTCCAAGCAGGGAGGGAGAGGAGGTGTGCTCGGTGCATGGCAGCATGATGCGCATATGTGGGTGAGGGAGAGTGTGTGGGATGGAGGTTCACGCCAGCGAGTCCCTTCAAGGCATGAGGTTCTTGCACCCCACCAATTCTATCATTGGTGGGGGTGCAGGGGCTCTTTGATTGTAGGTGAACTAAAAATCCCAGCAACTACAACTCCCAAATGTCAAGATCTATTTTCCCCAAACTCCACCGGTGTTCGTTTTTGGGTATATTGATGATTCATGTCAAGTGTGGTCCAGATCCATCACTGTTGAGTCTATAGTCCTCTCTGGATGTAGGTGAACTACAACTCCCAAACTCAAGTGGTCATGGGAGTTTTGTGTGCCAAGTTTGGTTCAATTCAAATGTTGGTGAGTTCAGAATGCTCTTTGATTGTAGGTAAACTATAAATCCCAGCAACTACAACTTCCAAATGACAAAATCACACACACACATGCCCAAATACAGCTATGAAGTAGCAATGAAAATAATGTTATGGTTTAGGGTCACCACAACACGAGGAACTGTATTAAGGGGTCACAGCATTAGGAAGGTTGAGAAACACTGCACTAGGGGGTGGTACCGCCCACTTTGGGAATCAGTGCTAGCTCTTCCTTAAAATAGCCGGCCTCAAACCACCACTTCCCAGGGTATTTCATAATAAATGGAAGATAAATATTAATAACACTCCCCAGTCGTGCTGAAGAATATTCTTTTGTTTGTTTGGGAAAAGGAAAGAGAAACTTTTGTGGAGGCCGAACTTGATGTTCTCCGAGGGAGGTTGAAAGGGTTTGGAAGAGCAGGATGGGGAACAGAACGACAACAAGCGAATCCAGCCGTTATAGTTCCCTGGGCCATTCTTAATGAAGATAAGACAAAAATGACTCATCGAGCCAGAACTTTGCCATCTCTCTCAACTGTTGCATGTCAGATTCCTCAGTCCGCATTCGCACACACTATACATACGAGGGCGGGTCAATAAGTCCGTGACTTTTTGAATGTCCCGCCTCTTAACTGAAAGGGCGACACTGCTCCTGTCGACAGGCACCTGTCAGTTGACTCCTGTCAAAATTTGAACAAGCTGCGTCATTTCGTTTGTGTTTGACAGCCATTAATAGCAGACTACCGCGTGATTTGAGGAGAAAATGGAAAAAAGTGAATTTTGTGTGCTCATTAAGCATTACTTTTTGTGGAAAAAACCATCACTCAAACCAAGGCTAAGCATGATAAATGCTATGGGGACTCTGCACCATCCATTTCAATGGTAAAAAAGTGGTTTGCTGAATTTCGTTGTGGCCGTACAAGCACGGAAGATGCCGAACGTTCTGGGCGCTCAGTTGAGGTCTTGACACCCGAAACAATTGAAAAAATTCACCATATGGTGTTGGCCGATCGGAGATTGAAAGTTCGAGAGATTGTGGAAGCCATAGGCATCTCACGTGGCTCAGTGGTTCCAATTTTAAATGATCACTTGCGTATGAGAAAGCTTTCCGCAAGATGGGTGCCGCGTTTGCTCACAATCGACCACAAACGCAACCGTGTGACCATTTCGCAGGAGTGTTTGGCGTTTTCAACGGCAATATGGGCGGGTTTTTGCGCCGTTTCGTAACTGTGGACGAAACGTGGTCCACCACAACACACCAGAGACCAAACAGCAGTCAAAACAGTGGGTTTCTCGGGGTGAATCGGCACCAAAGAAGGCCTACATTCGCCTTTTCTCCAGCTCTGAGGTCTACTTTCGCCCTTCTCCAGCTCTGAGGCCTACTTTAGACCCCAGAAGACCTACTTTCTCCCCTCTCCAGCTCTGAGGCCTACTTTCCCTTCTCCAGTCCTGAGAAGGCCTCCATTCTCCTTTACTACAGCTCCGAGGCCTACTTTAGTCCTCAGAAGACCTACTTTCTCCCCTCTCCGGCTCTGAGGCCTACTTTCTCCCTTCTCCAGTCCTGAGAAGGCCTCCATTCTCCTTTTCTACAGCTCCGAGGGCCTACTTTAGTCCTCAGAAGACCTACTTTCTCCCTCTCCAGCTCTGAGGCCTACTTTCCCCCTTCTCCAGTCCGGAGAAGGCCTACATTCGCCTTTTCTCCAGCTCTGAGGCCTACCTTAGTCCCCAGAAGACCTACTTTCTCCCCTCTCCAGCTCTGAGGCCTACTTTCTCCCTTCTCCAGTCCTGAGAAGGCCTACATTCTCATTTTCTACAGCTCCGAGGCCTACTTTAGTCCTCAGAAGACCTACTTTCTCCCCTCTCCAGCTCTGAGGCCTACTTTCTCCCTTCTCCAGTCCTGAGAAGGCCTACATTCTCATTTTCTACAGCTCCGAGGTCTACTTTAGTCCTCAGAAGACCTACTTTCTCCCCTCTCCAGCTCTGAGGCCTACCTTCTCCCTTCTCCAGTCCTGAGAAGGCCTACATTCTCATTTTCTACAGCTCCGAGGCCTACTTTAGTCCTCAGAAGACCTACTTTCTCCCCTCTCCAGCTCTGAGGTCTACTTTCCCCCTTCTCCAGTCCTGAGAAGGCCTCCATTCTCCTTTTCTACAGCTCCGAGGCCTACTTTAGTCCTCAGAAGACCTACTTTCTCCCCTCTCCAGCTCTGAGGCCTACTTTCTCCCTTCTCCAGTCCTGAGAAGGCCTACATTCTCCTTTTCTACAGCTCCGAGGCCTACTTTAGTCCTCAGAAGACCTACTTTCTCCCCTCTCCAGCTCTGAGGCCTACTTTCTCCCTTCTCCAGTCCTGAGAAGGCCTACATTCTCCTTTTCTACAGCTCCGAGGCCTACTTTAGTCCTCAGAAGACCTACTTTCTCCCCTCTCCAGCTCTGAGGCCTACTTTCTCCTTTCTCCAGTCCTGAGAAGGCCTACATTCTCATTTTCTACAGCTCCGAGGCCTACTTTAGTCCTCAGAAGACCTACTTTCTCCCCTCTCCAGCTCTGAGGCCTACTTTCCCCCTTCTCCAGTCCTGAGAAGACCTACATTCTCATTTTCTACAGCTCTGAGGCCTACTTTAGTCCTCAGAAGACCTACTTTCTCCCCTCTCCAGCTCTGAGGCCTACTTTCTCCCTTCTCCAGTCCTGAGAAGGCCGACATTCTCAGTTTCTACAGCTCCGAGGCCTACTTTAGTCCTCAGAAGACCTACTTTCTCCCCTCTCCAGCTCTGAGGCCTACTTTCTCCCTTCTCCAGTCCTGAGAAGGCCTACATTCTCATTTTCTACAGCTCCGAGGCCTACTTTAGTCCTCAGAAGACCTACTTTCTCCCCTCTCCAGCTCTGAGGGCTACTTTCTCCCTTCTCCAGCTCTGAGAAGGCCCACTTTCTTCCTTCACCAGTCCTGAGAAGGCCTACTTTCTCCAGCTCTGAGTACCTTTTCCAGCTAAACGAAAGCTTCCTTTCTCCCTTCTCCAGCTCTGAAAGGGCCCAACTCACTATGGCAACAGTGGGCAGACTTACTTTGTGGCTCCGTCCTTCCTTCCTTCCCCTCATACACATGTCACTTTTCTTTCCCAGTGGCACAGAGGGCCACTTTACCTAACAACAGACAATCCAATGACATCACAGAGGGCCACTTCACCCAGCAACAGCTTGTGTAGCACAAACAGACAGGCAAACAATGAATGGCGAATATTATGCCAACTTATTGGGTCGATTTAATAAGGATTTGAAAAAGAAATGACTGCAATTTGGCCAAGAAAAAGTTCCTTTGCACAACGACAATGCAAGGGTGTACACATGTGCGGTTGCCATGGCAACAATCCGTGAATTTTGATACGAATTGCTCCCTCATCCGCCCTATTCTCCGGATTTAGCCCCAGGCAAACATACACACTTCTGACTTTTACGTATATCAAATAGATATCACAAATCAAGCTTACCTGATGGTTTGTCAGTTGAAGTTGGGATACTCGTAACCGGCGGCATGGTAGGTAGAGTAGGCGGTAGAACTTTTAAATTCTGGTCACTTTGGATCTCATTGGTAGATATCTGGTTAATGATACGGTTGTATGTAGGTGGCTGGTAGACTCGGTTTGGCGACTGTGGAGGCTGGAGGACCGGTTTCATGGATGGCGTTCTTTGGCAGTGCTCTTCCAGTTGCGCGATAACGATCGATTGGTTATTGGCGATGGAGACCAAATGCTGGTATTTGTGCTCCAGGTCTTTGTACTTGTTGGCCAGCTGCAGCATGTCCGCCGTTTGGTTCAGGATCTTGTTCTCCAACTGGGAAAGCTCCAAAGCGTTGTCCCGCTTCCGGATGATTTCGTGCAGCAGCTGCATGTAGAGTTGCGTGACTCGCGAGTTCATGTTGCGGCTCTCTTTGCGCAAGAGCTTCACCTCGTTGACGATCCCTCCGTCGACCTCCACCAACTGCTGGAGGGTTTCGATTTGCCTCTTTTGCTTCAAGAGTTCGTTGTTCAGGAGCTCGAGCTCCTGCTTGTTTACCCTGTTTTCAAGTACGACGTCAGGCTCTTTCGAGTTCACACAAATGGCGCCCGTTACTTTCTGCTGAGGTACAATGAAGGTGTAGGTGCATTTGTCTTGAGTGTCAGTGGAGCGTTTGTACCTGTTTGCGTACACAAATTCTCGTTCTTCTCCCTCGCCGTTGCCTTCAAAAACGTGGGTCTTACCATGGATTCCCACGACAGCCATTAGTAATAAGCACACTTCTGCCTTCATGGTCCTTTCTTGCGACTGCTTCCTTTATGAAGGAACTGTTGAATCTGTTGTAAACACATAACAAATGCAAAAAGGTAAATACTTAATAATAGATCAAAGCAACGAACAAACAATCTTCTTCCGTGTATTCAGTGTATGTAAACATGATGTGCAACCGTTATAGCAGTGTTTCCCAACCTTTTTTCGAGCTGCGGCACCTTTTTTACATTTACAAAATCCTGGGGCACACCACCAACCAAAATGACACAAAATGACACTCTAACACAGTAATACATATAGTAAATATGTTTTAAAATGTATTTATACACTCAGTGTGAAACCTGGGCCTGTTTCGATGAACACAACACTTCCTCCTTGACTTTCTGGCAGGAATGGCAGAAAGACACATTTTTTACATTTACAAAATCCTGGGGCACACCCCCAACCAAAATGACACAAAATGACACTCTAACACAGTAATACATAAGAACATAAGAAGAGCCATGCTGAATCGGACCTCAGCCCATCTAGTCCAGCATTCTGTATCACACAGTGGCCCACCAGTTGTACACGGGGATCTCGAGCAGAAGGGAGGGCAAATCCTTGAAGTTGTTCAGGCTGACAGCTGTCACAACCTCTACATATAGTTAATATGTTTTCAAATGTATTTGTACACTCAGTGTGAAACTTGGGCCTGTTTCGATGAACACAACATAGATATCCTGGCAGGAATGGCAGAAAGACACAAACTTCCCACGCAGAACTCCCATAACCAAGAGAAAATGCTATAAGGGTTTGGTGGGCATTGACCTTGAGTTTTGGAGTTGTAGTTCACCTATATCCAGAGAGCACTGAGGACTCAAACAATGTTGGATCAGGACCAAACTTGGCATGAATACTCAATATGCCCAAATCTGAACACAGATGGCGTTTGGGGAAAATAAACCTTGACATTTCGGAATTACAGTTTCTGGGATTTATAGTTAACACACAAACAAAGAGCATCCTGAACTCTTGCAACAATGGAATTGAACCAAACTTGGCCTATTGAACTCTCATTAACAACAGAAAGTACTGAAAGGGTTTGCTTGGGAATTGACCTTGAGTTTGGAAGTTGTAGTTCACCTACACCCAGAGAGCACTGTGGACTCAAATAATGATGGATTTAGACCACACTTGAAATGAATACTCAATATGCCCAAATATGAACGCAGAAAGAGTTCAGAGGAGGGAATATTACTGTGTTAGAGTGTCATTTTGTGCCATTTTGGTTGCTGGCATGTCCCAGGATTTTGGAAATGTAAAAAGTGTGCCGCGGCTCAAAAAAGGTTGAACATAAGAACATAAGAAGAGCCATGCTGAATCGGACCTCAGCCCATCTAGTCCAGCATTCTGTCTCACACAGTGGCCCACCAGTTGTACACGGGGATCTTGAGCAGAAGGGAGGGCAAAACCCTGACCTGCTCCCGACCCCCCACAACCAGTACCCGGGGAAATCCTGCCTACCTGAAAAACACTGATTTAAGGGATACACAATTTTTATACCACTACAATATATACCTGAGATACAAAATAAGAATTTAAGTGAGTAGTCAAGTGACTTCATTTCCCAAAACAGTTGACTGTTGTTAAGTTATGTAATCTTGGACTTGTACAATTCTCTAAAGCAGCCTTACTCAACCTTCCCAATTCTTCATGTTGTGGTGACCCCGCAACCATAAAATTATTTTCGTTGCTACTTCATACCTGCCATTTTGCTACTGTTATGAGTTGTAATAATAATATCTGATATGCAAGATATGCAAGCCTTCAACACTGTGAGCAGGAAAAGTCTGTGGCAGATCCTGGAATGTCTAGGACAGTGGTTCTCAACCTGTGGGTCCCCAGGTGTTTTGGTCTACAACTCCCAGAAATCCTAGCCAGTTTACCAGCTGTTAGGATTTCTGGGAGTTGAAGTCCAAAACACCTGGGGACCCCCAGGTTGAGAACCACTGGTCTAGGATGTCCCCCCAAATTCCTCAAAATGATTATCCTGTTACATGAGGGCCAGCGCGGTCAAGTCAGATACGGCGATGCCCTCTCGGAGCCCTTTCTCATAACGAATGGAGTGAAACAAGGTTGTGTCCTTGCACCAACCCTATTTACAATCTTCTTCAGCATGATGCTCCAAAGGGCTACGGCAGACCTCGAAGAAGAAGACGGCATATATATACGCTATCATACTAATGGTAGCTTGTTCAACTTAAGCCGCCTGAGGGCTCGCACTAAGACTCCATCTAGTCCAGTGTTTCTCAACCTTCTTAATGCCGCGACCCCTTAATACAATTCCTCATGTTGTAGTGACCCCCAACCACAAAATTACTTTTTGTTGCTACTTCATAACTGTAATTTTTCTATTGTTATGAATCGTAATGTAAATATGTGATATGCAGAATGTACATATTTTCATTCACTGGACCAAATTTGGCACAAATACCTGATACACCCAAATTTGAATACTGGTGAGGTGAGGGCAGGGGGATTGATATTGTCATTTGGGAGTTGTAGTTGCTGGGAGTTATAGTTCACCTACAATCAGAGAACATTCTGAACTCCACCAATGGGGGAATTGAACCAATCTTGGCACACATGACCAACAGAAAATACTGGAAGAGTTTGGTGGGCATTCACCTTGGGTTTTTGGAGTTGTAGTTCACCTACATACAGAGAGCACTGTGGACTCATCTGGACCAAACTTGGCATGAATATTAAATATGCCCAAATGTGAACACTGGTGGAATTTGGGGAAAATAGGCCTTGACATTTGGGAGCTCTAATTGCTGGGATTTATAGTTCCCCTACAATCAAAGAGCACTCTGAACCCCACCAATGATAGAATTGGGTCAAACTTCCCACACAGAACTGCCACGACCAACAAAAATACTATGTTTTCTGAGGGTCATTGGCGACCCCTCTGACAACCCCTCACGACCCCCCCAGGGGTCCCGACCCGCAGGTTGAGAAACACTGATCTACTCCATGAGCTGCTTTTTGCTGACGATGCTGCCCTTGTCGCCCATTCAGAAGCAACTCTGCAGCACCTCACATCCTGCTTTGCAACAGCTGCAGAGCTATTTGGGCTGGAAGTCAGCCTGATCTTAAGTCCGTTCAGCAGTTCACTTCCCTGGGAAGCATCATCTCTTCAGACACCAAGATTGACAAAGAGATAGATCACAGATTAGCAACGGCATAGAGTGCATTTGGAAGGCTTCACAAAAGAGTCTGGAGCAACAAGCACCTGAGGCAAAGCACCAAAATCATTGTATACAGAGCTATCATACTGTCTATTCTCCTCTATGGGTCTGAAACATGGGTCACCTATCGCCAACACCTACGACTCTTCGAACTCTTTCATCAGCGCTGTCTTCGCACAATCCTAAATATACACTGGACCGACTATGTGACGAATGTTGCTGTCCTTGAGCAAGCAGGGATCACCAGCATTGAGGCCATGCTATTGAGAACACAGCTGCGCTGGGCAGGGCACGTCTCTAGGGTGGAGGACCACCGCCTACCAAAGATACTACTCTATGGTGAACTTGCCACAGGTCAGCGCAAGAGAGGCGCCCCAAAGAAGAGATACAAGGACTCCCTGAAACAACACCTCAGGCTCGGCCAGATTGATCTCCAACAATGGATGAGTCCTTCCTAAGAATTTTCGTTCGCGAAGGAATGCCGAGATTAATATATGATATGCAGGATGTATTTTCATTCACTGGACCAAATATGGCACAAATACCCAAAATCAATCTATCTGATGGCCCTGGTGTCTTAATCCCCAGCAGTTTTGGAAGATCCTTGTGCAGAGCATTGAGAAGAAGGCTCCATTGTAACATGAATGCAACATATCCCCCTTTGTGTGCATGCGCTTAGGGTATAGTATGAAGGGTTTCTTCTGCCAAAGGAAGGAGTAACTGCCTGTTTCAAATAAGCTCTGTGTAGTCTTTAAAACGTCATTCAAAATCGAGAAGCAATTGGAAACATAAATCCAGCCTCTCTCAGACAGCTTTAAGTTGCATAGCCAGCCTTTGCTCGGCAGGTCACACTTGGTGACCCTGGCAGGCCTCCAAGCCTCATGCTTTACACAGTTGAGCTATTCTTGAGAAATGTCTTCAGTATAGTAGTTGTTAGGAAGGGGGAGCCTTTCCTGCTTCAATATCTGGCTTTCAGGTTGCGTTTTCTACATTTTTTTTTCTTTGCTAACCCTTATTTGCCATGAATGGAATCTCAGTTTTTCTGTTGACGTTGCTCTTTGTCTCACCAAGAGTAGCCATTACAAAATAGATGTGCTCTCACCAAAGAAGGAAAAGGAAGGACGCAGGTGGAGAAGGAAGACTAGGAACATATTGGTCGGGGATGGGATTAAACCAGGCATGGGCAAACTTGGGCCATCTGGGGACTTCAACTCCCACAATTCCTAACAGCCGACCAACTGTTCCAAAACAAGTTTGCCCATGCCTGGGTTACACTTGTCGTTTAGTGCAGTTTTTAATCCATTTATACCAGACCTGGGCAACCTCTGGCCCGCGGGCCAGGTGCGGCCCGTCAGCCGATTCTGTCCAGCCCGGGGAGAAGGGCATCGGGGGGGGGGGGCAAGAGGAAGGGGTGCCGCTGCTGCCATCCCATCGCGGGCTGTGGGGCCTGCGTCGGCAGACGCAGAACAATCGGAGGAGCGGCGGCTTTGGCGTGCCTGCCATCCCAGGACTAGACTACTGTAACGTCCTTTACATTGGCCTTCCTTTGTCAGTGATCCGGAAACTGAAGATGGTGCAAAACACTGCGGCTTGACTGCTGGCTGGAGTGACACTGACGTGTCACATCACACCAGTCTTACAGCGATTACATTGGCTTCCCATCGAGTACCGGATTGCCTTCAAAGTGTTGGTGTTAACCTGTAAGGCCTTGCATGGTTTGGGGCCAGTGTATCTGAAGGACCGCCTTTCCCTGCACATTCCCCAGAGACCACTACGGTCCATGGACCCAAATCTGTTGGATGTACTGTCAATTAGGACTTGCCGCTTGTCATCTATGCGACAGCGTACTTTTCCTGTAGTAGCGTCTAACCTTTGGAACGCTCTGCCAGAGGAGGTCCGAGCAATAACTGATCTGCAGGCCTTTCGGAGGGCCTGCAAGACCAACCTCTTCCAACAGGTGTTTAACCTCTAGAGCAGGGGTGGGCAAATTACGGCCCACGGGCCGAATCCAGCCCGGCAGCCGATTCTGTCCGGCCTGGGAGAAGGGTGTCGGGGTGGGGCCAAGAGGAAGGAGTGCCGCTGCCGCCATCCCATCGCGGGCTGTGAGGCCTGCGTCGGCAGACAGGCCAGAGAAGCGGCAGCTTTGGAGCACCTGCCATCCTTGGAGGCGATCCGGACCTGCAACGGGAGCACTCGGCGACCTGCGGGGGCTGATCGCCGTGCGACCCGGAAGACTTGATCTTCTTCCGGGTCGCCAGGGCGATCAGCCACCATCAGTGCTCCTCCTGCAGGCCCGGATTGCCTCCAGGGATGGCAGGCACTCCAAAGCCGCCGCTCCTCTGTCCTGTCTGCTGACACAGGCCCCACAGAGCCTGCGATGGGATGGCGGCAGTGGCACCCCTTCCTCTTTGCCCCGCAGGCCGATCAGTTGGGGAACGGCTGGGGGCCAGAGCGGGTGGAGGCCTGCAGCCTCTGATCGCCTGCTGCTCTGCTCTCCTGTGCTGCCGCGGCAGCTGGGTCCCGCCATCCTCTGGGCTGGGTCCATTGCCATTCCCATCCTCTGGGCTGGGTCCATGGGCCATTCCATCTTGGTTCTGTTATTCAACATCCTTGCACAGCTCTTCTTTAATTTAATTTAATTTAATTTTAGTGGTTTTTATTATTATTTTATAATACTGTTATAATAATAATATAATAATATAAGAAATAATATAATATAATGTTATATTATATTATAATTTCAATATATTATAATGTCTATATATATATACTATAATATAAAAATTATGATATTAATACTAATAATATATGCATATTTCTTGATATATTAATATGAATGATGTGTAATATATTGTAAATATAGTAAGTAAATAAATAAGTTATGTAGATTAGAATGCAGTTCAGCCTTCAGGTGCGGCCCTCCATAATATTTTTGGGCCGTCATGTGGCCCCTTGGAAAAAATAATTGCCCCCCCCCCTGCTCTACTGTATTCCTCATGTCTTGGCTGTTGAGGTGGTTGACAAAAGCATAAAAGGCAGTAACCGCTCGCGCTACGTTTTCCCTTTCAGTGTTTGCTGAGCTAATTCGGCCTCGAGGCCTACAACTTGAAACTTGTTATCACCTAACGAGTATAGTAAAAACATCTCTCCTCCCAAAAGTATTACTTTATTTCTCTTCTTGTTCTTGAGAATACAAAACAAAGCCAAATATTGACTTTGGCATTGCAACGTAACAAGTGAAAACCCAAAGATTCAGTGTCGGGATTGTCCTGATCTTTTGTCAGCCTTGGTGTATTTCATAATTACTTTCTCTGCTCTGAATTAAGATACAGTATGCTTTGTTGCTTTTCGAAATGTAAATGATCTGTTGAAAAGGGCTCAGCAAAGTTTTTGGGGTGCTCATATTGGTCTTCACATGCTGTTAAAAATCGAGAAAATGTCAACATCTTACACCAGTGTTTCCCAACCAGTGTGCCGTGAGCGATCATCAGGTGTGCCGAGGGAAATGGGAACCTCTCCAATGCCCTTTCTCCCCCCTCCTGCCGAACTCTTTTTCTTCTCCACTCGGGCTCCCTTCTTCCCAGCCTCGCTCTGCTCGCTTTGCCTCGCTTTGCTCTGGGGCGAGTCTGCGCAGTAGCGCCCGCACGGGTCACGCCTTCCTCCCTCCCCCCCTGAACACGCTCACGCTGCCCCCTCGGATCAAAATGGCGGCAGAAGCAGCAGTGGAGAAGAAAAAGCGAGTGTTGGGCAGGAGGGGGAAGAAAGGGCGCGAAGAGGGAGGGGGAGGGGGAAGAGGTCTCTGTCGAAAGCTGGCATGGGCAAACTCCAGGCCTTCCAGGTGTTTTGGACTCCAACTCCCACCATTCCTAGCAGCCTCAGGCCCTTTTCCTTTCCCCCCTCAGCCACTTAAGCAGGAAAGGGCCTCAGGCTGTTAGGAATGGTGGGAGTTGGAGTCCAAAGCACCCAGAGGGCCGAAGTTTTCCCATGCCTGTTTTGGGGACCTTAAAGTGGTGAGCCTCCTTCCAACATTGTGATTCTGGATAGAAAACAAACAACAACATAACATAACATTGTTTGAGTCCACAGTGCTCTCTGGGTGTAGGTGAACTACAACTTCCAAACTCAAGGTCAATTCCCAAGCAAACCCTTTCAGTACTTTCTGTTGGTAATGAGAGTTCAATATGCCAAGTTTGGTTCAATTCCATTGTTGCAAGAGTTCAGGATGCTCTTTGTTTGTGTGTTAACTATAAATCCTAGAAACTGTAACTCCCAAATGTCTATTTTCCCCCAAACTCCATCTGTGTTCACATTTGGGCATATTGAGTATTCATGCCAAGTTTGGTCCTGATCCAACATTGTCTGAGTCCACAGTGCTCTCTGGATATAGGTGAACTACAACTCCAAAACCCAAGGTCAATGTCCACCAAACTCTTACAGTATTTTCTCTTGGTTATGGGAGTTCTGTGTGGGAAGTTTGTGTCTTTCTGCCATTCCTGCCAGGATATCTGTGTTGTGTTCATCGAAACAGGCCCAGGTTTCACACATTTAAGAACATATTAACTAAATGCATTACTGTGTTAGAGTGTCATTTTGTGTCATTTTGGATGGTGGTGTGCCCCGGGATTTTGTAAATGTAAAAATGTGCCGTGGCTCAAAAAAGGTTGAAAACACTGTCTTACTCAATCAGTCTTTCTTTTTTGAGATAGCAATTTGTATCTATGGCATGGGAATGCGATATGTGTGGCATCCCTTGAAAGGGATGCTTTGATCCTGGTCTCGTTGCCAAACCTTTAATGAATATATGGCATTGGTCCAGTTTCAAGGGGGGAAAAGAAAGGTTCCTTGGCAAAGAAGCACACAAAAAAGTGGGTCTTTCAGAAGGTTTTCCCCCTTCCCCCCAAAACAGCTCTATTCATACTGAAAATGGAGAACATGTGGCCCGGACCTAATAATACCTTATTAGCTATTTATATATTCTGAAAAGTAAGCTCTCCTAATGGTGGGTTAGTAGTTCATGAAACATTTTTATGAAGTTGTTAACTCTGGTACATCTACCGTGATATATAGCCTTCAGCGTTATAAGAGAGAGACTTATGGGTAATCACATTCAAGGACTACAAATGCTCTTATATCTGTATGCGGGAAAACATTTTGTAATGTGAAAGGAAATAATGGAATAATGTTAATTTTGAAATGCCATGGGACTGACCTAACCGACGCCTGCAAAGTTTTAACCAGTGGTTCCCAACCTTTTTTTTGACCAGGGACTACTTGATCAGGGACCACTTTGATCAGGGACCACTTGACTAGGGACTATTTACTCAGGGACCACTTGACAAGGGACTACTAGACCAGGGAGCACTTTGATCAGGCACCACTTGACAAGGGACTACTTGACCAGGGACCATTTACTCAGGGACCACTTAACCACAGACTACTTGACCAGGAACCACTTACTCAGAGACCACTTTGAACAGGGACCACCTTGACCAGGGACAACTTGACCAGGGACCACTTACTCAGGGACCACTTAACCACGGACTACTTGACCAGGAACCACTTACTCAGAGACCACTTTGAACAGGGACCACCTTGACCAGGGACCACTTTGATCAGGGACCACTTGACTAGGGACTACTTACTCAGCGACCACTTGACTAGGGACTACTTGACCAGGGACCATTTACTCAGGGACCACTTAACCAGGGACCACTTACTCAAAGACCACCTTGACCAGGGACCACTTACTCAGGGACCATTTGACCAGAGACCACTTTGATCAGGGACCGCTTACTCGGGGACCAGTTTGATCAGGGACCATTTGACTAGTGACTACTTACTCAGGGACCACCTGACTAGGGACCACTTAACCAGGGACCACTTACTCAAAGACCACCTTGACCAGGGACCACTTACTCAGGGACTACTTGATCAGGGACCGCTTGACCAGGGACCATTTACTCAGGGACCACTTAACCATAGACTACTTGACCAGGGACCACTTACTCAGAGACCACTTTGAACAGGGACCACCTTGACCAAGGGACCACTTACTCAGGGACCATGTGACCAGAGACCACTTTGATCAGGGACCACTTACCCAGGGACCAGTTTGATCAGGGACCACTTGACTAGGGACACTTGACCAGGGACCATTTACTCAGGGACCACTTAACCAGGGACCACTTACTCAAAGACCACCTTGACCAGGGACCACCTTGACCAGGGACCACTTGACTAGGGACCACTTACTCAGGGACCACTTGACCAAGGGCCACTTTGACCAGGGACCACTCTCCAACATTAGTACCAAAAGGGTTACGAATTAGTTTTTGGGCCACCTTATAATCAGTTTGGTTATTTGGGGTGCTGATTCAGAAAACGGGCGTTGGGTAGACCACATCAGCTCTAGCTTCTGATACAGAACATATGCCACCCAGTAGTCACCAAAGAACACCATCTTTAATAATCTAGAGCTGATGTTGTAGTTGTAATCTTTTGTGAATAGTCGGCCTCTCCCCTCCCGACTTCCCTGTTGGCTCGGAACTATAAGAGGGTTTCACAATACCAGTCGCGCTTGTTGCCAAGTTATTTCGAGGCAACAGTGTAGTAATGGTGAGGCCGTGGACCATATTTTGATTTTTATGGACCATTGGTGGTTCACGGACCGCAGGTTGGGAACCACTGAAAACCATTCAAAATGTGGACCATAGAAGCACAGATTTTTTGTTATCATGCTATGAAAACATGGTGACCAGTGTGACTCCAGCTATTTTGCAGTTTCATCTAAAGCAGTGTTTCCCAACCATTGTGCCGTGAGCGATCATCAGGTGTGCCGTGGGAATTGGGAACCTCCAATCCCCTTTCTTCCCCCTCCGGCCGAACACTTTTCCTTCGCCACTCGGGCTCCCTTCTTCCCAGCCTCGCTCTGCTCGCTTTGCCTCGCTTTGCTCTGGGGCGAGTCTGCGCAGTAGCGCCCGCACGGCTCACGCCTCCCTCCCTCCCCCCTCCCCTCCTGAACACGCTCACGCTGTCCCCTCGGATCAAAATGGCAGCAGAAGCGGCAGTGTAGAACAGGGCTGTCCAACAGGCGGCCCTGGGGCCGTACACGGCCCCCGAGCCCCTTCCCTCCGGCCCCCTACCTTGTTTTAATAAAATACAAATTAAAAATAAAATTTGTTTTAAAAAATTAAAAAAAACACCTACTTCCGGGTTTAGGCAAGCATCGCGAGACTACGCCAGCCACAGACGGGATTTCAAGGAAGGTCGAAATCCCGTCTGTGGCTGCGTAGTCTCGCAATAGCTACCGAAATCTCGGGTCCCGCGGGATTCCTCTTCCTATGGAGGGGCCTCGCTTCCCGCCCCGCGGATGGGAGAGCCGCCGCGCCCGGCCTGAGCTTGGCCTCGGCTCCAGCGGGGCTCTTTGGGGACAGCAGCGGCGTTGGCGCTTCGGCCCTGTGGCGGGGCTCCCGCAGTATGGGTAAGGAAGGGCCTGGCTCGAATCAATCAATCTAAAAACAGTGGGACGGTGGGTGAGTGGGGGAGGGAAGGGTCCCTCAGTGGTAGTTTCCTTGGTGACGCTTCCTTCCCCTCCTCCGCCTCCGCGCCCCCTCCCCCTTGTTGTGCTGCCTTCCCCCGCATGCAGGGCGCAACGTGGCTTCCTTTGCGCCTGCCCCCGTGGCTTGTTTTCCCTTCAGGGAGAGAGGGAGGGAGCTCTTTGGGCCTCCTCCACCCGCCTCTGGGAAAGGAGGCCCCATCCAGCCCTGTGAAGGCATTGAGGTGATTGGGTGGGGTTTTTTTGGTGTGTCCCAATTTGAGTGTGGACTCAAATAACTCAAAGGTATTAGGAAACATTTCCCCAAACCCACCAAGGTTCCCATTTGGGTATATTGAGTATTCATGCCAAGTTTGATCCAGATCCATCATTATTTGAGTCCACAGTGCTCTCTGGATGGAGGTGAACTACAACTCCACAACTCAAGGTCAATTGTAAGTAAATTGGAGCCGGGGAGGGGGCGGAGCCTGGGGAGGGGCAGGGGCGGAGCCGGGGGAGGGGGCGGAGCCGGGGGCAGAGGCAGACCCTTCGCCCCCCCAGGTGATCAGTGACCGGAATTCCGGCCCTTGGGCCCGTAGAAGTTGGACAGCCCTGGTGTAGAAGAAAAAGTAAGTGTTCGGCAGGAGGGGGAAGAAAGGGCGTGAAGGGGGAGGGGGAGGAAGAGGTCTCTGTCCAAAGCTGGCATGGGCAAACTTGGACCTTCCAGGTGTTTTGGACTCCAACTCCCACCATTCCTAGCAGCCTCAGGCCCTTTTCCTTCCCCCCCAGCCACTTAAGCAGGAAAGGGCCTCAGGCTGTGAGGAATGGTGGGAGTTGGAGTCCAAAGCACCCAGAGGGCTGAAGTTTTCCCATGCCTCTTTTAGGGACCTTAAAGTGGCGAGCCTCCTTCCAACATTGTGATTCTGGATAGAAAACAAACAACAACATAACATAACATTGTTTGAGTCCACAGTGCTCTCTGGGTGTAGGTGAACTACAACTTCCAAACTCAAGGTCAGTTCCCAAGCAAACCCTTTCAGTACTTTCTGTTGGTAATGAGAGTTCAATATGCCAAGTTTGGGTCAATTCCGTTGTTGCAAGAGTTCAGGATGCTCTTTGATTGTGTGTTAACTATAAATCCCAGAAACTGTAACTCCCAATTGTCAAGGTCTATTTTCCCCAAACTCCATGGGCATATTGAGTAATTCATGCCAAGTTTGGTCCTGATCCAACATTGTTTGAGTCCACAGTACTCTCTGGATAAGGGTGAACTACAACTCCAAAACCCAAGGCCAATGCCCACCAACTCTTATAGCATTTTCTCTTGGTTATGGGAGTTCTGTGTGGGAAGTTTGTGTCTTTCTACCGTTCCTGCCAGGATATCTATGTTGTGTTCATCGAAACAGGCCCAGGTTTCACACTGAGTGTATAAATACATTTAAAAACATATTAACTCTATGTATTACTGTGTTAGAGTGTCATTTTGTGTCATTTTGGTTGGTGGTGTGCCCCAGGATTTTGTCAATGTAAAAAGTGTGCCTCGGCTCAAAAAAGGTTGAAAAACACTGATCTAAAGTACTACCATATCATTATAAGCATTTACTCCCTAAGAGCAGAAGAAAATCTCCCGGCCTTGCCTTTTCAGAAATTAATTTTCCCGACTTCAGCAAGAGCTGCAGATTCCAAGCAGCAACTCCCACAGTCGAAAAGGGCTGACATTCCAAAAGTAAACAAGCCACTGGCCTGACATAATTTACACAAAACAGGTTCATGAACTGAAACACAGTGAAAATAAGCGCACTTTCTTTCAATCCTGAACTGGCATCTAAGAACACATCTGGTGAAGGACACGTATCTTTTCATTCTGTTTTCTACCAAATGAGCTACTCAGAAGCAAGAACAATGTGTTTTGCTGTAAGATTGGAGAAAGACAAGAGAGACAGACAGACAGGCCTTATGACTAACGGTAAAGGTTTCCCCTTGACATTAATTCTAGTCGAGTCCAACTCGGAGGAGTGGTGCGCATTTCCATTTTTAAGCCAAAGAGCCAGCGTTGTCTGTAGACACCTCCAAGGTCACGTGGCTGGTTACCTTCCTGCTGGTCTACTCACATTTGCATGTTGAACTGATAAGTTGGCAAAAGCTGGGGCTAATTTTTATTTATTTATTTATATACTTTATTTATATTCCGCTCTTCTCACCCCGAAGGGGACTCAGAGCGGATTACAGATACTTAGCAGACGATCCCTGCCGTTTCCACATACACACATATAGACGAACAGAGGCACACTCTGGCCACCAGGGGGAGCTGACGCACTCCTCATATCTTTATTTATATTCCGCTCTTCTCACCCCGAAGGGGACTCAGAGCGGATGACAGGTACACATACTTAGCAGACAATCCCTGCCGTTTCCACATACACACATATAGACAAACAGAGGCACACTCTGGCCACCAGGGGGGGCTGACGCACTCCTCATCTCTCTTCTCACCCCGAAGGGGACTCAGAGCGGATTACAGGTACACATACTTAGCAGACAATCCCTGCCGTTTCCACATACACACATATAGACGAACAGAGGCACACTCTGGCCTCCAGGGGGGGCTGACGCACTCCTCACCTCTCTTCTCACCCCGAAGGGGACTCAGAGCGGATTACAGGTACACATACTTAGCAGACAATCCCTGCTGCTTCCACATACACACATATAGACGAACAGAGGCACACTCTGGCCACCAGGGGGGGCTGACGCACTCCTCATACCTTTATTTATATTCCGCTCTTCTCACCCCAAAGGGAACTCAGAGCGGATTACAGGTACACATACTTAGCAGACAATCCCTGCCGTTTCCACATACACACATATAGACGAACAGAGGCAAACTCTGGCCACCAGGGGTGGCTGACGCACTCCTCATCTCTCTTCTCACCCCGAAGGGGACTCAGAGCGGATTACAGGTACACATACTTAGCAGACAATCCCTGCCGTTTCCACATACACACATATAGACGAACAGAGGCACACTCTGGCCTCCAGGGGGGGGGGCTGACGCACTCCTCACCTCTCTTCTCACCCCGAAGGGGACTCAGAGCGGATTACAGGTACACATACTTAGCAGACAATCCCTGCTGCTTCCACATACACACATATAGACGAACAGAGGCACACTCTGGCCACCAGGGGGCTGACGCACTCCTCATACCTTTATTTATATTCCGCTCTTCTCACCCCAAAGGGAACTCAGAGCGGATTACAGGTACACATACTTAGCAGACAATCCCTGCCGTTTCCACATACACACATATAGACGAACAGAGGCAAACTCTGTCCACCCCTCCTCATCTCTCTTCTCACCCGAAGGGACTCAGAGCGGATTACAGGTACACATACTTAGCAGACAATCCCTGCCGTTTCCACATACACACATATAGACAAACAGAGGCACACTCTGGCCACCAGGGGGCTGACGCACTCCTCATCTCTCTTCTCACCCCGAAGGGGACTCAGACCGGATTACAGGTACACATACTTAGCAGACAATCCCTGCCGTTTCCACATACACACATATAGACGAACAGAGGCACACTCTGGCCTCCAGGGGGGGCTGACGCACTCCTCATCTCTCTTCTCACCCCGAAGGGGACTCAGAGCGGATTACAGGTACACATACTTAGCAGACAATCCCTGCCGTTTCCACATACACACATATAGACAAACAGAGGCACACTCTGGCCTCCAGGGTGGGGGGGCTGACGCACTCCTCATCTCTCTTCTCACCCCGAAGGGGACTCAGACCGGATTACAGGTACACATACTTAGCAGACAATCCCTGCCGTTTCCACATACACACATATAGACGAACAGAGGCAAACTCTGGCCACCAGGGGGGGCTGACGCACTCCTCATCTCTCTTCTCTCCCCGAAGGGGACTCAGAGCGGATTACAGGTACACATACTTAGCAGACAATCCCTGCCGTTTCCACATACACACATATAGACGAACAGAGGCAAACTCTGGCCACCAGGGGGAGCTGATAAAAATAATAATCATTTATTTCTTCAAATTTCTAGACCACCACTCCTCGAGGGCTCAGAGCGGTTTACAAGCAAAATGAAGAGTAAACATAATACAAAGACAAAGTACACTAAAACAAAACAATCACAGTTAAATAACAGTCAGGTTATGCCATTTCTAGCTAACTCTAGCTGGACTTCCATTGTGAGGCCCAGGGACGGCCTGATCGCAGCTAGGAGGAACCTTGGCGACTTGGGCCTTCTAAGTCCCAACCTTGGGGCTATGGGAGTTCAATCTAGCCCAGCTCCCAAAGCCAGTCTAGATCTATATTTCTAGTGCTTACTACTTCTCGAAATATTGTCCGAGTTAGATCCGAGGCCGTCCCTGTCTTCAGCGTTCATCCCAGAGGTTATGGGGGCAACTCGATCTCTACGATGGACCTTAATGTTGTCTCTATTTGCCGGAGAGGAACCCATCGACCTAGGAACCCCTGCGTCCTGGGAGATTGCAGTCTCTGGACCAGGGGTGCTCAGAATGGTGATCGGGATCACTAGGGTGATCTTTGGGCCTCATCCTGGTGATCTTGAGGCCCCTGACCAGGTTTTTTGCAGTTGGTCCTCTTCACGCGCCCCTGCACGCTGCAAAGAAGCCCTCCGTCGTTGCTCCTCCCCGCTCGCGCGCCGCCTCAAAAAACTCCAGAGTCCAAGAGGCAGAATGGGCCCCCTTTTTTGGATTCCTCCTCCTCCCTCCATCCTTCTCCAGCCACTCAGAGTCGTCGGAGACCAAAGGGGGCGGGCCTGGATGACGCGATGCATGGCTGAAGTGCCCATTCTGCCTCTCAGACTTCTCGTGAGCTCTTGGAGGCAGCACGCATGCTGGCGGTGTGGAAATAGGAGCAATGACGGAGGAGGAGAAGAAGGACGCTTTGGGGTCATTTCCCTACTGCATCTCAAAGGTCGGTCTTTTTACTTTGGGGTGGGTGCTTGATTGTTCTGTGGCATGTCTCTTTGTTTATTTTTAATGTTTAAAAATTGCCTTTTAGCTCCAAAGCCTCTCTGCTTGCTTTGTTCCTTGAGAAATATATGTTGGGGAATATGGAAATGTGGTTGGATAGGGGTGGTTGGATATATTTTTGCATGCCCCTTTGTTTACCTTGCTGAGTATTAAATGGCCTTGCAGTTCAACAGCCTCTCTTCTTACTTTCTGGCTGATAATATGTGTGGTAAAATGGCAGTGTGGGAGAAATGGGGTGGTTGGATGTATTTTTATGCTCTGTTTTATATTGTTGTTATTGAATTGAAATGTTGATGTTTTATAACTTCATTTTATGTAAACTGCCCCGAGCCTGCTGGAAGGAGCGGTACATAAAAATGAATAATAAATATAAATAAATAAATAAGAAAATAGTTATACGTTTTACATTTCTGGGTAGGTGATCTTTGGGACTTGGTTTTTTTTGTTTTTTAAAAAAATATATTTATTGGGGTTTTTCCATAAACAAACAGTGAAAGTGGGGGAACAGTCTCAGGTAGAGGACAGTAGGAATGATAAAGGAGAGGCTGAGAGTGGTGACGGGAGAGGGGGTGGAGGGAGTGGGAAGGGGAAGGGGTTAGGGTTAGGATTAGGGTGGTGCTGGGGGGGGGGGGTTGGTAACGAGGGATGGGGGGGTATAAAGGGGCAAGGGTCCGGGGTAGTGAAAGCGGCTGTTTGATCTGGGTTCTGGAAAGGCTAGCGATGAGTAATGGTGATGGGAGGAGATAAAGATAGGGGTAACTCGTTTCCTTCTAAGGTCCTTGTTCACGGACGCTCCTTGGTGGTCTCTTGCAGTCTCCCTCCTTGTTGAGCTGGACATTTCTTTTTTACAGGTCTTCTTTTTAGGCTCGTCCTCCTTCTCCTTCCTGAGACGGGTCTTCACAACCCTCTGTATCCAAGAGTATTCTGTTGCTTTTCGGTTTTGCCCTTTTGAAAACTTTTTTCCCTTAGCCTTCAAAATCTTTCCGGTGTTTGGTGACCAGTGTCCGTTCCCTGTCTTCCAGCGTAGCCGGGCTCGTGCCCCTTCACGACCCTCGGCCTCCATTCTAACCGTTCTCCCTCGGCGATTCGAGGCCTTCCGTATCCATCTCCAGGATGCCACAGCTCGTAGGCCTGAAATACGCCTTGAGAGAGTAGTAGTTTTTCTTTAAGTTGTTCCTTCTTCCTTGTTGGGCTGTTTCCGTCCAGCCTCTCTTCCTATTGGGCTGCGTCCCCTTCTTTTTGCCGTCCTTCTTATCTGCAACCAGGCTGGGGCTTTTGGGTGTTGCAGCGGCCTCTTGGCTTTTCCCCTCTTCTCTTTTTTGGGGAGCAGAGGTATTAGGGCCCTTCGAGGTCGTTCTTGCAGCATCCAGTGGGGCTACCTCACTATTTTTGGGGTGGGGTCCTCTTTCCTCTGATCCTGCCCGCGGTTTTACGTTCTCCTTCCCTCCCTTCTCTCCACCTTTACATAGTGTTGCGTTCTCCCCCTTGACCCGGGGTGCATCTTCTCCATCCTCATAGAAGATCATCAACCCTGGCCCTGTGAGGAACGCTTCTTCCTTTGGTTCTGTTCTTGCCTGTAGGTAGCACCCCCGGGTCGCACCCATGTGATCTTCCTGCCGGGACAGCACGGTATCCATCTTCCGTAGGAATCCTTCTTGGGCTTCCCCTATTCTTCGCAGCTCTGCAAGGACGTCCCTCAAAGTTATTTCCTCCTCTTCTTTTCCCTCTTCTTGTCCCATCCTCCTCTCTCTTGTACTTGAGGTATTCGTTATTTATTTATTTATTATTTGTTTATTTGTTCAGTTGTTCAAGTGATCATTTATTTAGCCTGATGTTGCGTTCACTTCTTATTTCTGGCTTTGGTCTCCCTTTGCCTTCTCCTTTTAGTCCTATTATTACTTTGGTTTTGCCCCCCCCCCACCTCCTGGTACTAGGGATGCAGACAGGGGCTTCTGTGAGGGAGCCTCCTGAGTTCTTGAGGAGAGAGGGGGAAGGGGTGCTTTTTTTCTTCTTCTTCAAAATGGCGCTCCCGCCAAAACTTCCTTCTTCGCCCCCTTGTTAATTCTCAGCCGCCATCTTGTGCTCGTTGTCAGACTCTTCTCCCTCTCTCCCAGCCTGAGTCTGCTGGGTTCTTCTGCCCCTTCCTCTGTGTCCCCCGGTCTGGTTGGTGTCGCTCACCTCTTTTTCTTTGTTGGAGGGGGCCGATCCCCCGCGCCCGGGTGCCGATCGCGGTTCCCCCGGCTTCCCCGCTGGCTTCCTCGCTGCCTTTTCCCTTTTCACGCCACCGGCGGTGGCGCTCCTACATGCCGCGCTGTTGCTGGTCCCCCGCGCTCGCGGCCGGTACTGATCCTCTTCTCCTCCTGCCCTTTGCTTGGGGGGGGGAGGCCCGGCTGGGCCAGCAGTAAGTGCGGGTCGCCACCCGCTCCCTGCTCCCCGGCTCGCTCGCCGCGCCGGCCGAGATCCGGGCCCGCTCGATCTCCTCCTCTTGAGGAGGGGGAGACCTCTGGGGCCACCAGACCACGCCTGTCGGCTTCGCGCTCCCTCCGGACCCCTCTGTCCGCTGGGAGGGAGGGCGTATATCGCCCTCCGGCCAGAAGAGCAGGCGGCACTTCAAGGAGCCCTCAAAGTGCCCGTCCTGCCGCCATCTTCGCCGGGCCGGAAGTCCGGGACTTGGTTTTTTAATCAGTAGCTCCCATGCTGAAAAAGTGTGAGCTCCCCTGCTCTGGACGGTCCGTTGGCGGACCAGAAGTTGGGAGTTTTTTTGCTTTCCTCCTCCGGCGTCTCTTCCGTTGTCTGTGTGCTCGTCTCTTCTGAACAGGAAAGACCGCCTCCTCTCGGCGTCGTCAAGGTCTTCAGCCATTTTGACCAGTCCCCATGCTCCCAATTCGTCTCCACCAGGCGGTCATGGTGCCAGAGGCGGATCCCTCGAGGCCAGGCCAGAATTCCCGTGGTATCCAGGCGCATCCGGGCACACCACGGGCATCCCGCCGATGCAGGGCAGCTGCATTTGTCAGCACCGCATACGATCGGCCATGGGCAGCAGGTCTCTGTCTCGGCACCCCAACCAGGGTCCGGTGCGACGGGGGAACAATCCGGCTTAGTAGGATCCGTCACCGGGGCTAAGTACCCTTCCACCCCAGCCTCCAGGTCTGATTCCCTTCTGATGTCCTCCTCCTCGGCCATCTTCCTGGCAGCAACATCCGGGGGGATAGTAACTCGTTCGTCCAAGTCTAGGTCTCCCAGCCCCTTGTCGATGGACCTCTCGGCTGGGAAATCCCAGGACTGATCCCAGCATAGATCAAGGGATTCTTGCTGGAGGGGCATTGGGCGAGAGCTCACCCTGTCCTGTGGATTCAAACCGCTGACCTCCTTGTCAGCAAGTACTGCAGCTTAGCAGTTTAACGTGCTGCACCACCTCAGCCCTCTGTATATGTCTATGTGGCTGCTTCCCTCTGTCTCCTTTCCCCAGACAGAAAGCAGCTAGGCCTGCAGGGCCGTTTCAAGCTAATCAAGCTGGCCATTTGCAGCATTCCCATTTACCTCAAACAGGCAAGAGTTCTTTTTCCCACCCTGGACATCATGTCTAGTTTCCAACAGACCTCACAACCTCTGAGGATGCTTACCATAGATGTGGGCAAAACGTCAGGAGAAAACATGGCCATAGAGGCCAGAAAACTCACTGCAACCCAGTGATTCCGGACATGAAAGCCTTCGACAACACATATGGCTCCAAACTCTGACCAAGAAGTCAATTACTCTGGGCGCACTATTGAAAGGCCTACTTTCTGTCATCCTCAAGTGGCGTATCCTCACCATCCATCTACGAAACATAGTCATAACAAATTGTCCAGAAAATGTTAATGCATAGACTAGTAAAGTTGGCACAGTGGGTTAAACCGCTGAGCCGCTGAACTTGCTGACTGAAAGGTTCCATTCTGGGCAGCGTCGTGAGCTCCCCCTGTTAGCCCCAGCTTCTGCCAACCTAGCATTTTGAAAACATGCAAATATGAGTAGATCAATAGGTACCGCTCCACTGGGAAGGTAACAGCGCTCCATGCAGTCATGCTGTCCACATGACCTTGGGGGTGTCTATGGACAGCGTCGGCTCTTCGGCTTAGAAATGGAGATGAGCACCACCCTCCAGGGTCAGACACGACTGGACTTAATGGCCCCAACTTTACCTATTGAAGTTGGGGCCAGAAAGGTTAAAACAAGCTGACCACCTCAAAGCAACAACAGTAGGCCAATGTCTTTAGACTAGGGGTATCATTGATCTAGGGCAGGGGTAGGGAACCTATGGCTCGGGAGCCAGATGTGGCTCTTTTCATGATTGCATCTGGCTCTCCAGAGCAGCCCAGGCCTCGGTTTCCCAGCATGCAGTGGGGAGGAGTGACGCAAATGCACCGCGGCGGCTGCTTCCGTGCCGCCATCGCCACCACTTCCTCATCCCCTGCTGCTCTTGGGGCCCTGCACCCTCTTCACCGGGGATGGCGGAGCCTGGCGGAGCCTGGTGGCGGCGTCTCATCCTCATCTTCTTCCGTCCTTCGCCACGGACCTCAGGGAGGCGGCGGAGGCAGGCCTGGCCCTGGCGCTGCGGACCCGGCCTCTCTGTCCGTGGGGGATACCCAGGTCATCACCCTCATAGTTGGGCAGCTTAAGAGCCGCTGCCTCTTTGACGCCTTCTGGAGGGACTGCCTTGCCGACGTCGACACCAAGGTCCGCCTTGACCCCGCACCCTCCTCCCCTTCCTTCCGTTCTCTCCCTTTCTTTTCCCCTCTCTTTTTCTTTCATTCTTTTTTTCCCCTCTCTCCCTCCCTTCTTTCCTCCCTCCCTCTTCGTTCCTTCCTTCCTTTTCCTTTCTTTCCTTCTCTTCTTCCTTTTCCATCCCTCTTTCCCCTTCCTTCTTTCTTCCATTCTCCCTCTTCCTTCCTTCCTTCCTGTTCCTTTCTTTCCTTCTCTTCTTCCTTTTCCATCCCTCTTTCTCCTTCCTTCTTTCTTCCATTCTCCCTTCTTTCCTCTTCCTTTCTCCCTCTCCACCCTTTCCTTCTCTCCTTCCTTTCCCTCCCTCTCTCCTCTTCCTTCTTCCATCCATTCTCCTTCCTTCCCCCCTCTTCCTTCCTTTTCTATTCTTTCCCCCCCAAGTCTTCCTTTCCTTCTCCTTCCTTTCTTTTCACTTCCCCCTCTTTCCCCTTCTTTCTTTTCTTCTTTTCCCATCATTATTTTCCTTCTTCCTCACTCCCTTTCCTTTCTTTTTCCCACCCTTTCCTTTCCTCCCCATTCCTTCTTCCTTTTCCCCTCCTTGTCTCTCTTCTGCTTTTGTTTGCTTCTTTTTCCATAGTTCATTCTTCTTTTCTTTCTTCCTCTCCCCCTCCCTTCTTTATTTCCTCTGTCTTTCTTTCTTTCTTTCTTTCTTTCTTTCTTTCCCCCTTCCTTCCTTCCTTCCTTCCTTCCGCCTTCTCTTCCTTCCCAGAGTCCTGAGCGTGACTTTTGCAGAGCCAGGTCTGAAGTGTCCCAGAGTCATTCTGCCAACGGGGGAATCCTTTTCTCATCGTATGTACGTATAGACTCACATTGAGTTGAATTCAGTCTTAAAATATATTATATCTATTCTATGGCTCTCACTGAAATACATTTCCAAATATTTTGCTTTCATGGCTCTCTGAGTCCAAAAGGGTCCCGACCCCTGCTCTAAACGGTCTACAACAGTGCTGTCCAACTTCTGACGGGTCCAGGGCCGGATAAGAGGTCACTGATGACCTGCGGGGCCGCTCGGCCCCGCCCCCAGGCCCCGCCCCCCAGCCCAGGCCCCGGCCCCTTCTAAAGCCGCCGAAAAAGGAGGAGTAGGCGACGCCAAGAGCAGCGCGTCACAGGCCTGGCGTGACGCGCTGCTCTGGCACCGCCTCTCCTCCTTTTCAGCGCCCCTCCCTTCCTAGGGCCGGGAGCCGCCGAAGGGCAGAAGGCGGCGCCAACGGCAGCGCGTCACAGTCCTGGCGTGACGCTGCCCCTGGCCCTATACTCTCCTCCTTTTGGCGCCCCTCTCCTTCCTAGGCCGGGGGAGCCGCTGAAAAGGAAGAGTAGGCGGTGCCATGAGCAGCGCGTCACGCCAGGCCTGTGACGCGCTGCTCTTGGCGCCGCCTTCTGCCCTTTTGGTGGCTCCCCGCCCTAGGTAGGGAGGGGGGGCGCGGAAAAGGAGGAGCTGGCTCTCTTCCTCCTCCCTGCCCCGCCTCCCCCTCCCCCCCGGCCGCCATTTTTTTAAAAAAAAATCGATTTTTTTAAAAAAAAAAAATTTAAAAATGGCGGCTGAGGGCATAGGTGGGGCCGTGTCCAACAGGCTACGGGACCGGATCCGGTCCTGGGGCCGCCAGTTGGACAGCCCTGGTCTACAATAAGCATCCATTCGACCCCAGACTTGCACCTCTGAAAAACTGAGATTACGGTTACCAAGTCAGAATTTTCTTAGGTCGAAATGTCTTGCAAGTTACACATTTCTTCACACACTAGGAATTTACAACCCAAGCACTATATGTTTATATAGGAGGGTGGGTCAAAAAGTGTTGCCTCCTGTGTCATAAAAACGCTATGAATGAACATAAAACAGCAGAAGTGGTTGGAAGCCTGAACTGTCCTCTGCACAAAACTACCGTTCAACATAGTCCCATTTGCGCCATCGTTTAACCCAGGCATCCGAACCATTTGGGAAAAATTAAGAGTTTTGCTTCGTCACCCATGATTTTAAAGTTGTTTCAACGTCATTCAGGTCGTTAAATCTGAAACCACGTCGGTTGTCTCTCAGAGGTCCAAACAGGTCAAAATCAGAAGGGGCCAAATGATAAATATTCTTCAAGCAGTCGTGTATTTCCTGAGACGCACAACTTTCTTTGGCCAGAAATTCAGTGAGTTCAATGGATCGGAAAACACATATTTCTGATGGTCTTAGGAACCCGTTAGCAGAGAAGGCTGAACATCTCTCCGCCTGTTCTTCCCTTCCTTTTTGGTGTTGGTGAACTACAACTCCCAGAATTCAAAAACTACACCTCCTAGAATTCGAAAACAGAAACCCCCACCCCAACAGTATTCAATGTTGGCTATGTAAGTAGTGTACCAAGTTTGATGCAGATCCATTGTGGGCTATGTTCAGAGTGGTCTTTGATTGAAGGTGAGCTATAAATCCCAGCAACCCCTTAATACAGCTCTTCATGTTGTGGTGATCCCCAACTATAACATTATTTTCGTTGCTACTTCATAACTGTAACTTTGCTAGTGTTATGAATCATAATGCAAATGTCTGATATGCAGAATGTTTTTTTCATTCACTGGGCAAAATTTGGTAGATGCTGGTTGGATTGGGGGGAATTTATTTTGTCATTTCGGAGTTGTAATTCCTGGGATTTATAGTTCATCTACAATCAAACCCTATTTACTATCTTCTTCAGCATGATGCTCCAAAGGGCTACAGCAGACCTACAAGAAGAAGACGGCATATGTATACGCTATCGTACTGATGGCAGCTTGTTCAACTTAAGCCGTCTGAGGGCTCGCACTAAGATTCTCAACTATCTAGTCCGTGAGCTGCTTTTTGCTGACGATGCTGCCCTTGTCGCCCATTCAGAAGCAGCCCTGCAGCGCCTCACATCCTGCTTTGCAGCAGCTGCAGAAATGTTTGGGCTGGAAGTCAGCCTGAAGAAAACCGAAGTCCTCTACCAGCCCACACCACAGGAAGAACACCATCATCCTCACGTCAGCATAGGCAAATCTGTGCTTAGGTCCGTTCAGCAGTTCACCTACCTGGGAAGCATCATCTCTTCAGACGCCAAGATTGACAAAGAGATAGATCACAGATTATCAAAGGCATAGAGTGCATTCGGAAGGCTTCACAAAAGAGTCTGGAGCAACAAGCACCTGAGGCAAAGGACCAAAATCAGTGTGTACAGAGCTATCGTACTGTCTATTCTCCTCTATGGGTCTGAAACATGGGTCACCGATCGCCAACACCTACGACTCCTCGAACGCTTTCATCAGCGCTGTCTTCGCACAATCCTAAATATACACTGGACCGACTATGTGACTAATGTTGCTGTCCTTGAGCAAGCAGGGATCACCAGCATTGAGGCCATGCTATTGAGAACACAGCTGCGCTGGGCAGGACACGTCTCTAGGATGGAGGACCACCGCCTCCCAAAGATACTACTCTATGGTGAACTAGCAAATGGGGCACCCCAAAAAGAGATATAAGGACCCCCCTGAAACAACATCTCAGGCTCGGCCAGATTGATCACCAACAATGGTCCACCCTGGCCTCACATCGGGAGGCATGGAGACGCACTATCCACAATGCTGTGGCGTCTTTCGAGAAGACACGCCGAACGGGTCTCGAAGAGAAACGACAACGCAGAAAGAACCGCAACTTGGAAACAACATTACCCAAGAAGACTTTCTGCTGTGCTTTCTGCAACCGGACTTGCCTATCTCAGATTGGCCTTTTTAGTCATCAACGCGCTTGTAAAAAGCGTGGGATGAGTCCTTCCTAAGAATCTTCGTTCGTGAAGTAATGCGAGAGAGAGAGAGAGAGAGAGAGAGAGAATCAAAGAGCATTCTGAACTCCACCAATGATGGAATTGAACTAAACTTGGCACACAGAACTCCCATATGGACTCAACCAATGATGGAGCTGCACCAAACTTGGCATGGATACTCAACATGCCCAAATGTGAACACTGGTGGAATTTGGGGAAAATAGACCTAGACATGTGAGTGTTATAGTTGCTAGGATTTATAGTTCGCCTACAATCAAAGAGCATGGGCGGATCTTAGTGGAGGCAAAGTAAGCGGCTGCCTCAGGGCGCCACGTGGCCAAGGGCGCATCCGGCAGCGGCCGCCAGGTCTGGCACATCATGCTGCGCCAGTGCTGTGGGTGGCCGGCGCATGGGCGGGAGGCTCCGCCCCGGCTGCAAAATGTTTCCTCGTCCTTTTCCTCCCCTTGGGAGTGCATTTCGCTACTCCCTCCACCAGAAGTGCTCGGTCCCAAAATTGCATGCGCAAAAATAGCTGTTTGCGCGCATGCGTGCTCCATCATCACCACACTGAAGACCCAGGGGGCGCCAAAGAAAGGTTGGCTTACTAACATTTTTTACCTTCGTTTCGTCCTCTCAAAGAGCATTCTGAACCCCACCAACGATAGAATTGGGCCAAACTTCCCCCATGGTCATGGGACCGCCATGGCCAACAAAAAATACTGTGCTTTCCGATGGTCTTTGGTGACCCCTTTGACACCCCCTCACGACCCGAGGGGTCCCGACCCCTTGGTTGAGGAACACTCATTTAGAGCAGTGTTTCCCAACCAGTGTGCTGTGGCACACTAGTGTGCCGTGAGCGATCACCAAGTGTGTCGTGGGAAATGGGAACCTCCAATCCCCTTTCTTCCCCCTCCTGCCGAACACTTTTTCTTCTCCACTCGGGCTCCCTTCTGCCCAGCCTCGCTCTGCGCGCTTTGCCTCGCTTTGCTCTGGGGCGAGTCTGCGCAGTAGCGCCCGTACGGGTCACGTCTTCCTCCCCCCCCCCCTCCTTAACACGCTCACGCTGCCCCCTCGGATCAAAATGGCAGCAGAAGCGGCAGAGTAGAAGAAAAAGTAAGTGTTCAGCAGGAGGGGGAAGAAAGGGCGCGAAGGGGAAGGGGGAGGTCTCTGTCGAAAGCTGGCACGGGCACACTTGGGCCTTCCAGGTATTTTGGACTCCAACTCCCACCATTCCTAGCAGCCTCAGGCCCTTTTCCTTTTCCCCCTCAGCCACTTAAGCAGGAAAGGGCCTCAGGCTGTTAGGAATGGTGGGAGTTAGAGACCAAAGCACCCAGAAGGCCGAAGTTTTCCCATGCCTGTTTGAGGGACCTTAAAGTGGTGAGCCTCCTTCCAACATTGTGATTCTGGATACAGAACAAACAACAACACAACATGACATAGTTTGAGTCCACAGTGCTCTCTGGGTGTAGTTGAACTACAACTTCCAAACTCAAGGTCAATTCCCAAGCAAACCCTTTCAGTACTTTCAGTTGGTAATGAGAGTTCAATAGGCCAAGTTTGGTTCAATTCCATTGTTGCAAGAGTTCAGGATGCTCTTTGATTGTGTGTTAACTCTAAATCCCAGAAACTGTAACTCCCAAATGTCAAGGTCTATTTTCCCCAAACTCCATCTGTGTTCACATTTGGGCATATTGAGTATTCATGCCAAGTTTGATCCTGATCCAACATTGTTTGAGTCCACAGTCCTCTCTGGATATAGGTGAACTACAACTCCAAAACCCAAGGTCAATGCCCACCAAACTCTTATAGTATTTTCTCTTGGTTATGGTAGTTCTGTGTTGGAAGAGAGAGACTGACAGCTGTTCAGCAAGACCTCCGTGTGTGTCTTTCTGCCATTCCTGCCAGGATATCTATGTTGTGTTCATCGAAACAGGCCCAGGTTTCACACTGAGTGTATAAATACATTTAAAAACATATCTATTATATAAATGGGTTCACGTCATGTGATGTATACCTCAAACAAAGAAACCTTACAACGCAGAAACACAATACTTGCCAACAGAAATAGGCCTCAAGCAAGGTACGTTTGTAGCAAAGAAACTTGCCCCCCCAAAACCTAAAAGGCCCCCAAAACACCGAGTACAAATAAAACTACATTTACCAGCATCCTCCGGGCAGCCAAAGACTCACTCAGCCTCTACATTCTGAACAACATGATTGGCTGCCAATAAGGGCGGATTTGCATAACTGCTGCACTGGCCAGCCAACATGAAAATTCCGATCCATACTAAACTGCCAAAACAGAATAAGGAAAAGGCCTGAGCCAATCCCCAACACAAACACCCAAATCACTTCCAACCGACGATTTACACCCCAAAAATCACAGACCATGCCCAAAATTGACAGTAAGGCTTCATTAACTTGATTTCCTAACTAGCCCTCACTTACTGGGAAGCTGTTTACGCCTAAATTGACAGTAAGGCTTCATTAACTTGATTTCCTAACTAGCCCTCACTTACTGGGAAGCTGTTTACGCCTAAATTGACAGTAAGGCTTCATTAACTTGATTTCCCTAACTAGGCCTCACTTACTGGGAAGCTGTTTACGCTCTGAATTGACAGTAAGACTTCATTAACTTGATTTCCCTAACTAGGCCTCACTTACTGGGAAGCTGTTTACGCTCTGAATTGACAGTAAGGCTTCATTAACTTGATTTCCCTAACTAGCCCTCACTTACTGGGAAGCTGTTTACGCTCTAAATTGACAGTAAGGCTTCATTAACTTGATTTCCCTAACTAGCCCTCACTTACTGGGAAGCTGTTTACGCTCTGAATTGACAGTAAGGCTTCATTAACTTGATTCTCCCGACTAGACCTCAGCTCATTGGACATTGTGTATGGCCTGAATTGACAGTAAGGCTTCATTAATTTGGTGTTCCTAACTAGGCCTCAGCTCATGGGACATTGTGTATGGCCTGAATTTACAGTAACCTACCTTGGCACACAGAGCCCCGACCATGCATGATGGGACTTGAAGTACCACCATGGAAAATGGGATTTGTAGTACTTCAAAACCCATCATTCCCCACAGACCACTGTGGCCCAGAACCAAGACCAATAAAGACCCAACTTGCCACACCATGCCCCCATGACCCACACTCCATCCAACTGCAGTTCAGAGGAGGGCACACCGTGGATGATTGGACTTCCTCGCATCTCCTAAAAAGGGCACAGCAACACGCGCCGGGTACAGCTAGTTAACTATACGTATGACTGTGTTCGAGTGTCATTTTGGTTGGTGGTGTGACCCAGGATTTTGTAAATGTAAAAAATGTGCCGCGGCTCAAAAAAGGTTGAGAAACACTGATTTAGAGTATCTATAAATACATGCATACATAAAGCTCATGCCTCTCTGCGCTTTCATCTCCTCTCATGTCCTTTATATAGGGAATAGTATCTCATTTTCCATCCCACGCCAATGTAGGATGGGGCCAGAACATATTTTTGTTGCTGCCATCTCATCTTCAGAAACAAAAATACACCCAGGATACCTTGCCACGCTACCATGGAACACTGCCATGTTGGGTACACAAAGGATAGTGATTGCTTTAATAAGCGTGCCGCCTACACATTGTGTTTAGCAGCCGTTGGAGTTCGGCCTTGTTGAAACTAGATTAGGCTCCTCAGAGTTCAAGCTTCTTCTAACATTACTGTAAAGCCATGTAAAACCCAAACATGACTGATTGAGAGCTAGGCATTATGAGCATTTGGAAAGTTTTCCTTCATAATAGTTGAACAAGCTGAACCGCGTATCGAGGCTTTTTGGCAGGACCTTCAATAAGCAGCAAGGCTTCGTACCTACCGAGAACTCATGAAAGGCCCAGTGTTTCGCCATATGGCATTGCTTCCTGAAAAAACAAACCTGGGCCTGTGCCCATATATATTAACATATGGGATCATGACAGGCTCTTTATGGGGTATTCTTCCCCTTTTCGGGACGAGGATACCCTTGAAATGTAAATTGCAACATACAATCTTTAGTTTCCTTTGTAAACTCCGATGCTATGCATCAAAATCCAAGACTTCCATTGAGATTTATATACTCAGGCGGGTCAAAAAGTAACGCCTCCATCGCTCTAACTTTTCTTTCTCTCACAGCTATTGGACTATCTATGCCAGTGTTTCTCAACCTTTTTTGAGCCGCGGCGCACTTTTTACATTCGTAAAATCCTGGGGCACACCACCAACCAAAATGACACAAAACGACACTCTAACACAGTCATACATAAAGTTAATATGTTTTTAAATGTATTTATACACTCAGTGTGAAACCTGGGCCTGTTTCGATGAACACAACATAGATATCCTGGAAGAAAGACACAAACTTCCCACACAGAACTCCCATAACCAAGAGAAAATGCTATAAGAGTTTGGTGGGCATTGACCTTGAGTTTTGGAGTTGTAGTTCACCTATATCCAGAGAGCACTGTGGACTCAAAACAATGTTGGATCAGGACCAAACTTGGCATGAATAGTCAATATGTCCAAATATGAACACAGATGGAGTTCAGGGGAAATAGACCTTGACATTTAGGAGTTGTAGTTGCTGGGATTTATAGTTCCCCTACAATCAAAGAGCATTCTGAACCCCACCAATGATAGAACTGGGCCAAACTTCCCACACAGAACCCCCAGGAGGCAAGAGGAGGTCTCTACTTGGGGAAAGGGAGGCGGGCCATCCCAATGCATGGAGAGGGAGAGACCAAGTAGACAACGGGTGGGGAGGGGGGTGTTTGTGCCTTTATCGGGGGTGGTTTCTTAGGGTTTTTATACTTCAACACACTAGACCCCCCCCCTTCCTGGAGGTTCCAATTTCCCACGACACACCTGATGATCGCTCACGGCACACTAGTGTGCCCCGGCACACTGGTTGGGAAACACTGATCTATGCATAAGATCAGACCTGGGCAATCTTTGACCCTCCAGGTGTTTTGGACTTCAACTCCCACATTTCCTAACAGCCGGAATTGTCGGAGTTGAAGTCCAAAACACCTGGAGGGCCGAAGTTTCCCAGGCCTGCATAAGATGATAACATTATTTTCATTGCTACTACAAAACTGAAATTTTCGTCCAGTTTGAATTGTCATGTAAATATCCAATATGCAGGATGTATTTTCATTCACTGGACCAAATTTGGCACAAATACCCGATATGCCCAAATTTGAATACTTGTGGGGTTGGAGGATTGATTTTTAGGATTTGTAGTTGCTGGGATTTATAGCTCACCTGTAATCACTTCTGGAAAAATCCTTGCAAGGATACTCCCGAACAGACTAGTTCCTGCTGTTGCAGAAGAACTTCTCCCTGAAAGCCAGTGCGGCTTCAGAGCTAACAGGAGCGCCACAGATATGGTTTTTGCCCTTAGACAACTGCAAGAGAAATGGAGAGAGCAGAACAAAGGACTCTATGTCACATCTGTCGACCTCACCAAGCCTTCGACAGTGTGAGCGGAAAAGGTCTGTGGCAGATCCTGGAACGTCTAGGATGTCCCCCCAAATTCCTCAAAATGATTATCCTGTGACATGAGGGCCAGTGAGGTCAAGTCAGATACTGCGATGCTCTCTCGGAGCCCTTTCTCAGAACTCATGGAGTGAAACAAGGTTGTGTTCTTGCACCAACCCTATTTACAATCTTCTTCAGCATGATGCCCCAAAGGGCTACGGCAGGCAGAAGAAGACGGCATATATATACGCTATCGTACTGATGGTAGCTTGTTCAACTTAAGCCGTCTGAGGGCTCGCACTAAAACTCTAAACTATCTAGTCCGTGAACTGCTTTTTGCTCCGTTCAGCAGTTCACCAGATGTTGTTTCAGGGAGTCCTTGTATCTCTTTTTTGGCGCACCTCTCTTGCGTTGACCCGTGGTGAGTCACCATAGAGTAGTATCTTTGGGAGGCGGTGGCCCTCTATCCTAGAGACGTGCCCTGCCCAGCGCAGCTGTGTTCTCAATAGCATGGCCTCAATGCTGGTGATCCCCGCTTGCTCAAGGACAGCAACATTAGTCACATAGTCGGTCCAGTGTATATTTAGGATTGTGTGAAGACAGCGCTGATGAAAGCGTTCGAGGAGTCGTAGGTGTTGGCGATCGGTGACCCATGTTTCAGACCCATAGAGGAGAATAAACAGTACGATAGCTCTGTGCACACTGATTTGGGTGCTTTGCCTCAGGTGCTTGTTGCTCCAGACTCTTTTGTGAAGCCTTCCGAATGCACTCTATGCCTTTGCTAATCTGTGGTCTATCTCTTTGTCAATCTTGGCGCCTGAACAGATTATGCTTCCCAGGTAGGTGAACTGCTGGACGGACTTAAGCACAGATGTGCCTATGCTGACGTGGGGGTGATGGTGTTCTTCCTGTGGTGCGGGCTGGTAGAGGACTTCCGTTTTCTTCAGGCTGACTTCCAGCCCAAACAGCTCTGCAGCTGTTGCAAAGCAGGATGTGAGGCGCTGCAGGGCTGCTTCTGAATGGGGAACAAGGGCTGCAGCAGCAGCAAAAAGCAGCTCACGGACTAGATAGTTTAGAGTCTTAGTGCGAGCCCTCAGATGGCTTAAGCTGAACAAGCTGCCATCAGTATGATAGCGTATATATATGCCGCCTTCTTCTTCTTCGAGGTCTGCCGTAGCCCTTTGGAGCATCACGCTGAAGAAGATTGTAAATAGGGTTGGTGCAAGAACACAACCTTGTTTCACTCCGTTAGTTATGAGAAAGGGCTCCGAGAGAGTATCGCCGTATCTGACTTGACCGCGCTGTTATATGTTCATTCATAACGATTTTATGACACAGGAGGCAAAACTTTTTGATCCATCCCTTGTATTCCGCCATTAGAAACAAAACCAATCCAAAACCAGTCCCTTACCTAGTGAACTATTGGTAAATAGTACGGTTGGTCTCTGCGGTTTAAACATTATTTGAAATCGGATTAAATTCGTATAAAAAGTTAATTTAATTGTTTTTGAACCATGTGCTCCAACCCGGAAGTATCATTTCTTTACCGAACCTGGGGCCCGCCATTTTTCTTGATTATTGTAATTAGATCGTATCTTCCCTCTCAGTTCTTCTAACAGGAATATTTATCTCCTCCAAAATAGCTTTTCAGGGTACTTACAGACATATCACGGCCCTTTGCCTGGTCGGAGGATAATTACAGTAAAAGACCTCCAGGAGGAATTGAAGAAGCAAGGGGGAACCATAGAGAAAAAACGGGAACTCCTGGAGCGCCTTGGAGGACTGAAGGGAAAATAGCACTTTAAACATCCAGAAAATCAGGGTAGATAGAAGGAAAGAGGAGGAGAAGCAGAGAATAAAGGCGGAAAGAAGAGGAGGAGGGAGTGACATTACCACATAGTGAACAAGGGAAAACTACAGAAGCAAGGGGAAACCATAGAGAAGAACCGGGACTCCTAGAGCGCCTTGGAGGACTGAAGGGGAAAAAGCCTTCGGTCACTTTTCCTCCAACCAAGCAGAAGGGCTGCACAGCACTGTGATACTCTGTAAGTCACCCTAAAAAAGCAATTTTGTCGAAGGTTGATATATTCCTGTTACAAGAACCTCATACTGTATAAGTTGGTGGTACCATTTCTATATCTTACTAGCTGTTCCCGGCACGCGTTGCTGTGCCCTATTTAGGAGATGGTGGAATGTTATGTATGGTCTTGTTGGGTATGTGTATGTGTATATATGTATGTGTGTGTGTATATGTGTGCTTGTATATGTGTGCTTGTATATGTGTGCTTGTATATATGTTTTTTTGTTTGTATGTGTATATATGTGTTTGTGTGTATGTCTATATGTGTGTGAATGTGTGTATTTATGTGTGCTTGTGTGCATGTTTGTATGTAGTTTTATATATAGGTAGTTTGTTGTGTGTTTGTATATATGTGTGTGCATGTGTTTTTATGTGTGTATTTTTGTGTTTATGTGTTTTTGTGTGTTTCTCTATGTGTGTATGTTTGTGTATATGTGTTTTTGTGTGTTTGTCTTTGTGTGTGTGGTTGTGTGTATATGTATAGTTGGTTTTGTGTATGTCTATATGTGTGTGAATGTGTGTTGATGTGTATTTGAATGTGGTGGTGTATATATTTTGGTGTTGTGTAGTGTGGTGGGCAGGAAATGTAGGAAGGAGGGGAAGAAGGTATTTGAAGGACCCCTGGAAGGTTTAGGCCCCAGAGAGAAGCAAGGGCGAGCCCAGAAAGAAATCTGTGTAAAGGGAGGATAGGTATTACCGTGGGTTGGCTGCGGTTTCGGCGGGTCTCAAGGGAGGAAAGTGGGGAGGGTGTTCTGGTTATGTGGATGCCGCGGTGGTTTTCCTTCTCTCTCACCTATCTGGAGGTGGGGGGGGGGGCAGTGTGAAGTTGCTTTGAGGACGGGAGGAGGCGGCGGTGGGGCTTGAGGAAGCGGGCATTGCGGCGGCCGCCTGATCCTGGGCCGGAAAAGGGCTTGTAGATGTTGGAGAAGGCGGGGCCGGGCAGGGGACTACAGTTCCCAGAAGGCCCCGCGCGACCACTCTGGTGTATTTCCGCCCTTGTCTCCGCCCTGCTTCCGAGTGAGCCGCGCGGAGCCTTCTGGGAGGTGTAGTTCACTTACCTTCCTGGCGCCGCATGGATTCGGGTCGCGCGGACGCCTATCCCGCGGTGTTCTTGGCGTCTCTCTTGCCGTGCGTCTTCCTGTGTGGTACCCGGGCCGCGGCGGGACGTGGATGCGGCGGGTAAGGAGTGGGGGGCGCGGGTGGGGTGGGAGGGAGGAGGAGGAGGGGCGGGGCGTTGTTGCTGCCGCGGTCGCCGCCGTGCGCTGTGTGCGCCTGCGTGGGATGGTTGTTATTGTGACGTGGTTATGGTTGCCATTTTGTGTGTCTGGGTACGTTGAGGTCTATGGCGGCAGTTTTGGGGGTGTTATTTTAGGGTCTAGTGAGGTACCTAGGGCTGTGTTTTTGTGCCCTTAATGTACCTTGTGGTCGGTTGGAATGTATTGGGTGGTTTTTGTGCTTCGGGGGCGTATAGTTTTCCTGTCCATTTGCCCCTTTGCACGACCACTTCCCTTTTATATATATAGATAAATGTTCAGCTCCAGTCAATTGCACTCCAGAAGTGAAGGCAAATGTTTCCCCCTTGATTTGCCTGTGATGTCAGCCCTGTTTTCCTGCTGTGCGCATGCGCTGGAATAAGAACTAATAACGAATTTCATTATTAATTACATATCAATTAATAATTTTTTGGAATTTTTTTGGTAAGTATTTCTATTACTAATTTAAAAAATCCCCCCCCCATTGTATTTTAGAACCACTTTTTTATGGATCAACCAAGCCTAGTAAATAGACCTCTATAAACCAGAGGGAAGCAGTCCTGTTACTTTTGTGTGGCTAAAGCTGTGCTGGTCAACCCTTCCTTTGGAGAAGAGCTTATTGGGAAGGAGGCAGGACTCTGATCCATGGCCAGAGATCCTTAATTCACTATTTGAGAACTTTTATTTTGAAATAGGACCAGATCCCCGTGGAGGACTTCAAAGAGACCTTGACCAAACTTCCAGTTTTCCCCCTTTTGAGTGAACAGGCTCCATAATTGCCACGATTGCTTCTGGGTCGAACAGAAATTCAGCAGGCAGCATCTTTTTGCGGAGCCTAGTAGCGAGTTGCGGCCAAACTTTACACTTGTTCCACTTCTCTTTCCCAGAGGGCCCCACTTTATTTTCTTTCCGGCCAAGAAACGCCGAAAGGCGAATTTGATCGCTTGCCTTTTCTGTTTTTTTGTTTTGTGTGTCAAGAGCTTTGCAAAAGAAGAGCTTTGCAATAGCAAAGTCCGATCTCCCTCGCTTCAGGTTTCACACTTGGCATCGGACGCAAAAGCCGCCGTGAGGAATGTTTTCAAAATAGCCAACTTTGCCTGGTCTGGTCATTTTTTTTTTTAAGAAAGTGCTTTCACTCGAAACATGCAAACAGTGATATTCTAGGAGCTGTTGCTTAGAGGAACCGTCTGTATCTTTTAATCTGATCAGTGTGTCGGAGGAAAGCAAAGGCCCGTTCCCTGGGTTGTAACACAATAGTCCTTTAAAAAAAAACGCACAAGAAGTAGCACAAAGTAGAGAGAACTTTCCTATGTCGCATTTAGACACGAAATGCATAGAATCAATACCGTGATGGGATTGGTAGGGTTTTTGATTCCAATAAGGACCTTTAAAGTGTTGATATTTCAACAAACTATAAATCCCAGCAACTACAAGTCCCAAATGTCAAGGTCTATTTTCTCTAAACTCCAGGAGTATTCACATTTGGGCATATTGAGTATCTGTGCCAAGTTTGGTCTAGATCATACCTGGGCATCCTCCGGCCCGCGGGCCAATTCTGCCCGGCCTGGGGAGAAGGGCATCGGGGGGCAGGGCCAAGAGGAAAGGGGTGCCGCTGCCGCCATCCCATCGCGGGCTGCGGGGCCTGCGTCGGCAGACAGCCCGCCACTCCGGAGAATGGTCAGAGGAGCAGCGGCTTTGGAGTGACTGCCATCCCGGGAGGCGATCCAGGCCGGCAGCGGGAGTAGTCGGCAACCAGTGGCGGCTGATCGCCCTGGCGACCCGGAAGACTTGATCCTCTTCCGGGTCGTCAGGGCGATCAGCCACCTCAGGTCGCCGACTGCTCCCGCTCTAGGTCCGTATCGCTCCCGGGATGGCAGGCACTCCAAAGCCGGGATGGCAGGCACTCCATGGCAGGGCGATCAGCTGGGGAATGTCTGGGGGCGAGAGCGGGTGGAGGCCTGCAGCCTCCAATCGCCTGCTGCTCTGTTCTGTCGCGGCGGCAGCTGGGTCCGCTTTGCCACCCTCTGGGCTGGGTCCATTGGGCCATTCCATCTTGGGATCCTTCCTCTCTTGAGGATGTCAGCCTCTATCTTGGTTCGCACCTTGTCTCCTTGAATTTCATTTCATTTTATTTTAGTGGTTATTATTATTATTATTATTTTATAATAATTTTATAGTAATATAATAAATAATATAATGTTATATTATATTATAATTTCAATATATTATTATGTCTATATATACTATAATATAATAATTATGATATTAATACTAATAATATATGAATATTTCTTGATATATTAATATGTTATTATTAATGATGTGTAATATATAGTAAATAAATAGATAGATAAATAAATAATGTAGATTAGAATGTAGCTGAGCCTTTAGGTGCGGCCCTCCATAATATTTTTTGGTTCTCGTGTGGCCCCTTGGAAAAAATAATTGCCCACCCCTGGTCTAGATCCACAATGCTGTCTGTTTCCAAATATGCATCTACACCAGTGTTTCTCAACTTTCTGACTGACTGACTGACTTTATTATTTCTGAGTCGCCCTCCACGTTAGTGCTCCGGGCGACTTACACACAACAAATTCCACAATTAAAATAGAGTATTTAAACTAGATTAAAATATTCAGTGGTTAAATGCAGGGGCCAGGCTCGGTATTTGAGTTCCTGGTTCTGCATTAGCCATGGGCTTTCCTAAATAGCCAGGTCTTCAGAGCGGTCAGGAATTGGGGCCGGTCGAGGGAGGCTCTCTGGTCCGGTGGCATCGAGTTCCAAAGAACGGGGCCACAACGGAGAACGATCTCCGCCTCGTGGCCTCCAGGTGGGCCTCTTTCAAGCCTGGTACGTGAAGAAGGTTCTTGTTTGCTGGCCGGGGTCCTTGAGTAGGCATCAACAGGCGGTCTTTAGGTATGTCGGGCCCCGGCCCCGTAGGGCTTTGAAAGCCAAGGTCAAGGTCTTGTGTAAGGCTCTATACTCAACGGGCAGCCAGTGCAGGCGCTGCAGAGATGGTGTAATGTGGCATCTCATCGATGTTCCTGTGGGAAGCCTGGCGGCCGCGTTCTACACATTCTGAACCTGCGGGTTAGTGACCGGTAGACTACATACAGCGCAAAGCGTTACAGTAATCCAGCCTTGATTTAACCGTGGCATGGATTACTGTAGCTAGCGCCTTCCCGAAGATAGGGCGCCTATTGTCTCGCGTGGCGCAGGGGGAAGAAGGCCCTGTTGCTCGTGGAGGCAACCTGGGCCTCCCTCGCCCGGTTGGAGTCCAGGATAACACCAAGGCTTTTTACTGAGGGGGACGGAATCAGCGGTTCCCCTTCAAAGGGGGGCAGCGAGAAAGGTGGTTCTGGGCGGCCCAATTTCCTAATGCTGCAACCCCTTAATACAGTTCCTCTTGTTGTGGTGACTCCCAAGCATAACATTATTTTCGTTGCTACTCCATAACTGTCATTTTGCTACTGTTATGAATTGTAATGTAAATATCTGATATGCAGGATGCATTTTCATTCACTGGACCAAATTTGGCACAAATACACAATGCACCCAAATTTGAATACTCATATATGAATATTCATATATACGTTCAGAGCAGTGGTTCCCTACCTTCCTAATGCCGTGACCCCTTAATACAGCTCTTCATGTTGCGGTGATCCCCAACCATAACATTATTTTCGTTGCTACTTCATAACTGTAATTTTGCTAGTGTTATGAATCATAATGCAAATGTCTGATATGCAGAATGTATTTTTCATTCACTGGGCAAAATTTGATAGATGCTGGTTGGATTGGGGGGAATTTATTTTGTCATTTGGGAGTTGTAGTTGCTGGGATTTATAGTTCACAGACAATCAAAGAACATTCTGAACTCCACCAACGATGGACTCAAACCAAAGTTGCCACACAGGATTCCCATGACAAACAGAAAATACTGTAAGGGTTTGGTGAGCATTGACCTTGTATTTTGGAGTTGTAGTTTACCTGCATCCACTGTGGACTCAAACAATGGTGGATCAGGACCAAACTTGGCATGAATACTCAATATGCCCCAATGTGAACACAGATGGAGTTTGGGGAAAATAGACCTTGACATTTGGGAGTTACAGTTTCTGGGATTTATAGTTAGCACACAATCAAAGAGCATCCTGAACTCTTGCAACAAGGGAATGGAACCAAACTTGGCATATTGAACTCTCATTACCAACAGAAAGTACTGAAAGGGTTTGCTTGGGAATTGACCTTGAGTTTTGGAGTTGTAGTTCACCTATATCCAGAGAGCACTGTGGACTCAAACAATGATGGATCTGGACCACACTTGGCATGGATACTCAATATGCCCCAATGTGAACACTGGTGGAGTTTGGGGAAAACAGTGTTATAGTTGCAAGGATTTATAGTTCACCTACAATCAAAGAGCATTCTGAACTCCCCCAACGATGGACTCAAACCAAACTTGGCACACAGGACTCCCATGACCAACAGAAAATACTGGAAGGGTTTGGTGGGCATTGACCACCATTGGAGTTAAAGTTTACCTGCATCCACTGTGGACTCAAACAATGATGGATCTGGACCACACTTGGCATGGACACTCAATATGCCCCAATGTGAACAGTGGTGGAATTTGGGGAAAATAGTGTTATAGTTGCAAGGATTTATAGTTCACCTACAATCAAAGAGCATTCTGAACCCCACCAACGATGGACTCAAACCAAACTTGGCACACAGGACTCCCATGACCAACAGAAAATACTGGAAGGGTTTGGTGGGCATTGACCACCATTGAGTTAAAGTTTACCTGCATCCACTGTGGACTCAAACAATGATGGATCTGGACCACACTTGGCATGGACACTCAATATGCCCCAATGTGAACAGTGGTGGAATTTGGGGAAAATAGTGTTATAGTTGCAAGGATTTATAGTTCACCTACAATCAAAGAGCATTCTGAACCCCACCAACGATAGAATTGAGCCAAACTTCCCCCATGGTCATGGGGGTCCCCCCAAAATACTGTGCTTTCCAATGGTCTTTGGTGACCCCTTTGACACACCCTCACGACCCCCCCCCCCCGAGGGGTCCCGACCCCCAGGTTGAGAAACACCAAAGATTCAGTATCCTGATCTTTTGGAAGCCTTAGTGTATTTCATACTTACTTTCTCTGCTCTGAATTAAGATACAGTACGCTTTGTTGCTTTTCGAAATGTAAATGATATGTTTAAAAAGGGCTCAGCAAAGTTTTTGGGGTGTTCACATTGGTCTTCACATGCTGTTAAAAATCGAGAAAATGTCAACATCTTACACCAGTGTTTCCCAACCAGTGTGCCGTGGCACACCAGTGTGCCGTGAGCGATCATCAGGTGTGCCGTGGGAAATGAGAACCTCCAATACCCTTTCGTCCCCCTCCTGCCGAACACTTTTTTCTTCTCCACTGGGGGTCCCTTCTTCCCAGCCTCGCTCTGCTTGCTTTGCTCACACTGCTGCTTCTGCGGGAGGGGGGAGGGAGGAAGACGTGACCCATGCGGGCATTACTGCGCAGACTCGCCCCATGTCTTCCTTCCTCCCCTCCACAGTGCTCTTTGGATATAGGTGAACTACAACTCCAAAACTCAACGTCAATGCCCACCAAACTCTTACAGTATTTTCTCTTGGTTATGGGAGTTCTGTGTCGGAAATTTGATTCCATTCCATCATTGGTGGAGTTCAGAATGCTCTTTGATTGCGGGTGAACTATAACTCCCAATAACTACAACTCCCAAATGACAAAATCAATTTTTTGACTGATGGTCCCTACTTGGGTTAGTAGAGACTGACAGCTGTTGAGCAAGACCTTCGTGTGTGTCTTTCTGCCATTCCTGCCAGGATATCTATGTTGTGTTCATCGAAACAGGCCCAGGTTTCACACTGAGTGTATAAATACATTAAAAAACGTATTAACTATATGTATGACTGTGTTCGAGTGTCATTTTGTGTCATTTTGGGTTAGTATTAGTATGTTTTGTGTGTGTGTGTCTTTCTGCCATTCCTGCCAGGATATCTATGTTGTGTTCATCGAAACAGGCCCAGGTTTCACACTGAGTGTATAAATACATTTAAAACGTATTAACTATATGTATGACTGTGTTCGAGTGTCATTTTGTGTCATTTTGGGTTAGTATTAGTATGTTTTGTGTGTGTGTGTGTGTCTTTCTGCCATTCCTGCCAGGATATCTATGTTGTGTTCATCGAAACAGGCCCAGGTTTCACACTGAGTGTATAAATACATTTAAAAACGTATTAACTATATGTATGACTGTGTTTGAGTGTCATTTTGTGTCATTTTGGTTGGTGGTGTGCCCCAGGATTTTGTAAATGTCAAAAATGTGCCGCGGCTCAAAAAAGGTTGAAAAACACTGATTTAGAGTATCTAAACTTGGCATGGATACTCAATATGCCCCAACGTGAACACTGGTGGAGTTTGGGGAAAATTAGACCTTGACATTTGAGAGTTGTAGTTGCTGGGCTTTATGTTGCTGTGATGTGTTTTATGATGAAGTCGATACGCTGTAAACCGTCCTGAGCCAGTTGGAAAAGACGGTATACAAATCGAAATAATAAATAAATAAAATAAATAGTTCACCTACAACCAAAGAGCATTCTGAACTTTACCAATGATAGAATTGGGTTAAACTTCCCACACAGAACCTCCAAGACCAACAGAAAATACTATTATTATTTTATTTTATTATTTATTATTTACGGCATTTTACTCCGCTCTTCTCAACCCCCGAGGGGGGACTCAGAGCGGCTTCCAAAAGGCACAATTTGATGCCTACATCACAATCGCAGTATTAAAACACAATACCAAACCCTCCAGCATTCGACACTAAAATACATTAAAATACAATTATATTCACACATCCTATGCATTCACCTATGTTCAAAACAGTGTTCCGTCCATAAAAGCATTGAGCCCTATTCACCAACTTTCCATCAAACTACTAAAGTGCTGTCCTGTGCTACCATGCGAACGCCTGGTCCCACTTCCAGGCTTTCACTTTTTTCCTAAATGTCAGGAGGGATGGAATTGATCGCATGTCGCTAGGGAGCGCATTCCACAGATGGGGAGCCACCACTGAGAAGGCCCTCTCCCTCGTCCCCACCAGCCGCACCTGGGAAGCCGGTGGGAGCGAGAGCAGGGCCTCCCCGGATGATCTTAAAGCAGTGTTTCCCAACCTTTTTTGAGCAGTGGCACACTTTTAACATTAAAAAAATCCGGGGGCACACCACCAACCAAAATGACACAAAATGACACTCTAACACAGTAAAGAACGGTTGGGGGTTGGTGGCCTGTTGGGAGCAGCTGCTGGGAGTGCCAAAGCTGGGGAGGGGACGGAGCCAGGCTATGCCATGGCCCGCCCCCTACCCCCGGCTTCACCTCTCCCAGCAGCTGCTCCAGCCTTGAGGGGGCAGCGCCAAGCCAGCGGTGCCAGAGCCAGCACAATGCTGGCTTGGCACTGTCCCATCAAGGCTGGAGCAGCTGCTGGGAGTGCCGAAGTTGGGGGAGGGGGCAGAGCCAGGCCGCGTCATGCCCCGCCCCTTCCCCCAGCTTCAGCTCTCCTATAGAGGAGGAGCATGAGCGGTGGACGGGCTTCAGTGGGCGGGGCTCCTTCTCCACGCGGCTTCAGCGAGCGAGGCGGCGAGTCATGGTGGAAGTCATGGCGGATTGGAGGCTGGCTGGGGAAATGGCCAAGGAGGCGGCGCCGGCCCCTTCTTCTTTTTCTTCGCCACTGTCCTGCCCTTCCTCCTCCTCCCCCAAGCAGCAGGAGTTCGGCAGGAGGGGAGGAAGGGGGCAGAGAGCTTTTCTCGCGGCACAGCAGGAGGTCCGTCACGGCACACTAGTGTGCCACGGCACACTGGTTGAGAAAGACTGTCTTAAAGTACGAGGTGGGACGTAGCGGCAGATGCGTTCGGACAAGTAAGCTGGGCCAGAACCGTATAGAGCTTTAAAGGTCAAAACCAGCACTTTGAATTGAGCCCGGAATTGGACCGGCAGCCAGTGGAGCCGACACAACAGGGGGGTGGTATGCTCCCTGTATGTAGCTCCGGTTAGTAGTCTGGCTGCCGCCCGTTGGACTAGTTGTAATTTCTGAACTGTCTTCAAAGGCAGCCCCACGTAGAGCGCGTTGCAGTAATCTATTCTATTATGTTCTTTGGCAACTCCTCTGACACCCCCATCCCGACCCCCAGGTTGAGAAACGCTGACGTAAACACTTAACAGAAACCCTGTAGACAATATTCCAAAGTTTATATCCATACATCTTAATTAGAATTCCACATCTAAGGATTAGCAGCGTGTCACATCCTGACTTTTCAAATCCGAATCTGAGGACTTGACGACAAAAAAAATAAGAATAACTTCCGAGCTAGCCGAGAAAATACAAACGTGATACCTTTTCAGATCCTTACCCTTTTTCCTTTGGGCTTCTTTCTTCAAGCTTCAGACTTTTAGGAAGTCAAAGATTCACCGACTTGGCTCGTCCACAGAAAGGGTGACATCACCGAGAAGCAAAATAAACTATTTCATCTCTGGATTCGGATGGATTGAAAGCGCGCCTGCGTTTCGGTTCTGGGCTTGGAAGGATGGCAACAGAAGGCTACTGCAGTCCGGGCGTAATTTCCTTATTGTTCTGTCCCTTTAAGGTGAACCTAAGCCATGCCAGAGACATTGAGGGGACAATAGGCAGCGGCAACCACTTGCTTTTCAGGAACGCCGGCTCTTCTGCACTCCTGAGCTTTCAATCCATCACTTCAAGCGTAGCTAAAACAGCCCTATTTGAACTTCAGCTCCTTTGTGGTGGGTTTACATGCGGAGAAGGGGGAGGATAATGAAGCGTGCAGCAAGCAGGGAAGTTCTGGTTGGGTGAAATCCGCTTTCCCCCCTCCCACAAGGGTAAGGGATCCACCAGCAAGAGACACCCATTCGCTCGGGGCCTCCCCTTCACCGCAAACAGTAGAGGGCTGGCCGAGTCCAAACTTTTGCCAGTGATGTCACAGCTTTCGGCAGCCCGGCAGAGTCTAGCTTGGAGCAGCCGACTGCCTCCCTGGACTTTGTCAATGCGCTGCCCTGCAAAACCTTACATGCCTTAAGACAGGAACACGTCGTACATTTTTTTTCCGTCCCAGGGTGTAGTTTCTTTTTACTAGAATTATGTAACGGTTTCTTAACCCAACCGCCACCAGTGCAAAACACACACTGGCACAAAAAAATGGGTGGTGTTTCCTTTTTTTAAAAGTATGATTAATTGTGAGTCATTGCTTACACTGATGTGTAGTGCTTGCATTACAATTGTTGCTTGCTTGCTTATTTACTTACTTAGGCGATCCCTCGTAGGCCAAGGATGATGGTCCTCAAAGTCAGTGTTTCCCAACCAGTGTGCCGGGGCACACTAGTGTGCCGTGAGTGATCATCAGGTGTGCCGTGGGAAATTGGAACCTCCAGGAGGGGAGGGAGGAGAGTCTAGTGTGTTGAAATATAAAAACCCTAAGAAACCTACCTCGATAAAGGCACAAAATGACAAACACCCCCCCTCCACCCGTTGTCTATTTCAGTCTTTCTCAACCAGTGTGCCGTGGCACACTAGTGTGCCGTGACGGACTTCCTGCTGTGCCGCAAGAAAAGCTCTCTGCCCCCCTTTCTCCCCCCCTCCTGCCGAACTCCTGCTGCTTGGGGGAGGAGGAAGGGCCGGGCAGTGGCGAAGAAAAAGAAGAAGGGACCGGGGCGCCGCCTCCTTCGGCCGTTTCCCCAGCCAGCCTCCAATCCGCCATGACTCCCACCATGACTCTCGCCCCTCGCTCGCTGAAGCCGCGTGGAGGAGGAGCCCCGTCCACTGAAGCCCATCCACTGCTCATGCTCCTCCTCTGTAGGAGAGCTGAAGCTGGGGGGAGGGGGCGGGGCATGGGTTAGGGCCGCGGCCTGTAGGAGAGCTGAAGCTGGGGGGAGGGGGCGGGGCATGGGTTAGGGCCGCGGCCTGTAGGAGAGCTGAAGCTGGGGGGAGCGGGCGGGGCATGGGTTAGGGCCGCGGCCTGTAGGAGAGCTGAAGCTGGGGGGAGGGGGCGGGGCATGGGTTAGGGCCGCGGCCTGTAGGAGAGCTGAAGCTGGGGGGAGGGGGCGGGGCATGGCACGGCCTGGCTCTGCCCCCTCCCCGGCTTCGGCACTCCCAGCAGCTGCTCCCAGCAGGCCACCAACCCCCAGCCGTTCTTTACTGTGTTAGAGTGTCATTTTTTGTCATTTTGGTTGGTGGTGTGCCCCCGGATTTTTTTAATGTTAAAAGTGTGCCGCGGCTCAAAAAAGGTTGGGAAACACTGGTCTACTTGGTCTCTCCCTCTCCATGCATTGGGAAGGCCCGCCTCCCTTTCCCCAAGTAGAGACCTCTTCTTGCCTCCCCCCCCCAGGGCCTAATGCCGGATGGTTCAGTCCAGCACTGGCCCTGCCCCTCCCTTCTCCCCCTCCTCCCCGGTGCGCGCGAAACCACTATCGGCCTCCCTCCAACTCCTTGCCCGCCGCCGCCGCCTTCCTTCTTGCCTGCTTCGCCAGCCCTGACATGCTCACCCGGGCCGCCCTGCTGACCCCCGAGGAGCTGCGCAGGTGATGAGTGAGGCTCCTGCTCCCCACAACCCCAATTCAAGCCTGGTGGGGAAGGAGGGGGCAACCTAAGTGAGAGGGAGACTGCTGGTCTTTCGAGGCCCCCCTCCAGATACTGTAACTCCCAAATGTCAAGGTCTATTTTCACCAAACTCCATCTGTGTTCACATTTGGGCATATTGAGTATTCATGCCAAGTTTGGTCCTGATCCAACATTGTTTGAGTCCACAGTGCTCTCTGGATATAGGTGAACTACAACTCCAAAACTCAAGGTCAATGCCCACCAAACTCTTATAGCATTTTCTCTTTGTTATGAGAGTTCTGTGTGGGAAGTTTGTGTCTTTCTGCCATGTGTATAAATACAGGGCCTCCCCGGATGATCTTAAAGTACGAGGTGGGACGTAGCGGCAGATGCGTTCGGACAAGTAAGCTGGGCCAGAACCGTATAGAGCTTTAAAGGTCAAAACCAGCACTTTGACTTGGGCCCGGAATTGGACCGGCAGCCAGTGGAGCCGACACAACAGGGGTGGTATGCTCCCTGTATGTAGCTCAGTTAGTAACCCTGGCTGCCGCCCGTTGGACTAGTTGTAATTTCCGAACTGTCTTCAAAGGCAGCCCCACGTAGAGCGCGTTGCAGTAATCTATTCTGGATGTGACCAGGCGTGGACGACCCGTGGCCAGATCAGACTTCCCAAGGTGCGGGCGCAGCTGGCGCATGAGTCTTAATTGTGCAAAAGCTCCCCGGCCACCGCTGAGACCTGGGGTTCCAGGCTCAGCGATGAGTCAGGATCACTCCCAAGCTGCGAACCTGCGTCTTCAGGGAGTGTCACCCCATCCAACACAGGCTGTAACCCTATGCCCTGTTCGGCCTTTCGACTGACCAGGAGGACCTCTGTCTTGTCTGGATTCAGTTTCAATTTGCTAGCCCTCATCCAGTCCGACACAGCGGCCAAGCACCGGTTTAAGGTCTGGACAGCCTCCTTGGTGACAGGTGGGAAGGAGTGACAGATCTGGACGTCACCTGCGTACAGATAACACCTTACTACTCCGAATGATCTCTCCCAGCAGTTTCATGTAGATGTTAAATAACATCAGGGACAGTACTGAACCCTGAGGGACTCCACAAGACAAAGGTTGCTGAGCCGAACAGGTGTCACCCAACAACACCTTCTGGAGCACGCCCTTCCCAGGGAAGGATTGGAGCCACTGCAGAGCAGTACCCCAAGCCCCATTTCTGCAAGACGACCCAGAAGGATACGCCGTGGTCAACGGTATCGAAAGCCGCTGAGAGGTCTAGCAGAACCAACAGGGACACACTCCCTGTCGAGTTCCCCGGCGTAGATCATCTCAAGGCGCCAAGGCTGTTTCAGTACCATGTCCCGGCCTAAAGCCAGACTGTGCCGGATCAAGATAATCAGTGTCTACCAAGAACCCCTTCATTAGGGTACGCAAGCCTCTCCCCCACCAGGAGCTCCTTGTGAGTTGCTGGGAAAAAGGTGAACTGCCATCAGATCTCCGAGATGCAGTTATCATCACCCTGTATAAGAAAAAGGAACAAAATCCGATTCCTCAAACTATTGAGGTATAACACTGCTCTCCATTGCTGGAAAAATCCTTGCAAGGATACTCCTGAACAGATTAGTTCCTGCTATTGCAGAAGAACTTCTCCCGGAAAGCCAATGCGGCCTCAGAGGTAATAGGAGCACCACAGATATGGTTTTTGCCCTTAGACAACTGCAAGAGAAATGTCGAGAGCAGAACAAAGGACTCTATGTCACATCTGTCGACCTCACCAAAGCCTTCGACACTGTGAGCAGAAAAGATCTGTGGCAGATCCTGGAACGAGTAGGATGTCGCCCCAAATTCCTCAAAATGATTATCCTGCTCCATGAGGGCCAGCATGGTGATGTCAGATATGGCGATGCTCTCTCGGAGCCCATTCTCATAACTAATGGAGTGAAGCAAGGTTGTGTTCTTGCACCAACCCTATTTACAATCTTCTTCAGCATGATGCTCCAAAGGGCTACGGCAGACCTCGAGGAAGAAGACGACATATATATATGCTATTGTACTGATGGCACCTTGTTCAACTTAAGCCGTCTGAGGGCTCGCACTAAGACTCTAAACTATCTAGTCCATGAGCTGCTTTTTGCTGACGCCGCCCTTGTCGCCCATTCAGAAGCAGCCCTGCAGCGCCTCACGTCCTGCTTTGCAGCAGCTGCAGAGCTGTTTGGGCTGGAAGTCAGCCTGAAGAAAACGGAAGTCCTCTACCAGCCCAAACCACAGGAAGAATACCACCATCACCACGTCAGCATAGGAAATCTGTGCTTAAGTCCGTTCAGCAGTTCACCTATCTGAGAAGCATCATCTCTTCAGACGCCAAGATTGACAAAGAGATAGATCACAGATTAGCAAAGGCATAGAGTGCATTCGGAAGGCTTCACAAAAGAGTCTGGAGCAACAAGCACCTGAGGCAAAGCACCCAAATTAGTGTGTACAGAGCTATCGTACTGTCTATTCTCCTCTATGGGTCTGAAACATGGGTCACCTATCGCCAATACCTACGACTCCTCGAATGCTTTCATCAGTGCTGTCTTCGCACAATCCTAACTATACACTGGACCGACTATGTGACGAATGTTGCTGTCCTTGAGCAAGCAGGGATCACCAGTGTTGAGGCCATGCTATTGAGAACACAGCTGCGCTGGGCAGGGCACATCTCTAGGATGGAGGACTACCGCCTCCCAAAGATACTACTCTACGGTGAACTCACCACGGGTCAGCGCAAGAGAGGCGCCCCCAAAAAGAGATATAAGGACTCCCTGAAACAACATCTCAGGCTCGACCGGATTGATCACCAACAATGGTCCGCCCTGGCCTCACATTGGGAGGCATGGAGACGCACTCTCCACAATGCTGCGGCCTCTTTCGAGAAGTCACGCTGAACGGGTCTCGAAGAGAAACGACAATGCAGAAAGAACCGCAACTTGGAAACAACATCACCCAAGGAGACCTTCTGCTGTGCTTTCTGCAACCAAACTTGCCTATCTCAGATTGGCCTTTTTAGTCATCAACGCGCTTGTAAAGAGCGTGGGATGAGTCTTTCCTAAGAGTCTTCGTTCACGAAGTAATGCCGAGAGATTAGGAGTACGTATTTGCTTTTGGTTGTGTTTATACTTTGTAAACCGCTCCGAGCCTCCGGGGAGCGGCGGTATGTAAATGTGAAGTATAAATAAATAAATTCATGCCTCTTCAAATTCTGCAGCACTGCTGGTTATAGCTGACCTCCAGTTAAGAGTACTCAAGCGCCAGGGCTTCCCAGTTCCCTTTTTGTATCTACATTATGTCACAGTTTTTAAGATTGGATTTAAACCCATCTTTAAATCTCTTTTTTCTTATGCAACAACGTTTCCTATTCTTGAGTTGGACGCAGAGTAACTGCTTTGGGAGACGGTGATCAGGCATTCAGGCAATGTGTCCAGTCTAGCATGGCTTCAGTGTTGGTGGTCTTTGCTTCTTCCAGCACGCTGACATTTGTCCACCTGCCCTACATCAGACCTGGGCAGCCTACGGCCCACGGGCCGGATGCGGCCCGGCAGCTGATTCTGTCCGGCCCGTGGTGAAGGGGGTGGGGCGGGGCCAAGAGGAAGGGTGCCACTGCCGCCATCCCACCGTGGGCTCTGTTGGGCTGTGTCGGCAGACAGGCCGGAGGAGCAGCGGCTTTGGAGTGCCTGCAATCCTTGGATGCAATCCGGGCCTGCAGCGGGAGCTCTCGGCGACCTGCGGGGGCCAATTGCCCTGGCGACCTGGAAGACTTAATCGTCTTCCGGGTCGCCAGGGTGATCAAGTCTCAGATCGCCAACTGCTCCCCCTGCAAGCCCAGATCGCTCTCAAGGATTGCAGGCACTCCAAAGCCGCCGCTCCTCCAGCCTGTCTGCACTCCATGGCAGGCACTCCATGGCAGCGCGATCGGCTGGGGGCGAGAGCGAATGGAGGCCTGCAGCTGCCGATCGTCTGCTGCTCTGCTCTCCTGTGGCGGCGGCTGGGTCCACTTTGCCATCCTCTGGGCTGGGTCCATTGGGCCATTCCATCTTGAGATCCTTCCTCTCTTGAGGATGTCAGCCTTCATCTTGGTTCGCCCCTTGTCTTCTTGAATTTAATTTAATTTTAGTGGTTTTTATTATTATTTTATAATAATAATATTATAATAATATAATATAATAATGTTATATTATAATTTCAATATATTATAATGTCTATATATATATACTATCAAGCAAAAATATATATACTAACAATATATGAATATTTCTTGATATATTAATATGTTAATATTAATGATGTGTAATGTATAGTAAATATAGTAAATAAATAAATAATGTAGATTAGAATGTAGTTCAGCCTTTAGGTGCGGCCCTCCATAATATTTTTGGCTCGTGTGGCCCCTTGAAAAAAAAAATAATTGCCCACCCCTGTTCCAGAAGCATTCTCTCCTGAAGTTTTGCCTGCATCTATGGCAGGCATCCTCAGATGGATAGAAAGTCCAGTAGCTGTGAAAGAAATGAAAATTAAGAGCGATGGAGGCATCACTTTTTGACCCATCCTCGAATATATATATTTAAAAAGCAATGACAGTATTTTCAACGACAGTATCGCATCAGTGTTATGATGCTACCTGAAATCTGACAGCTGCTTTGATTTGCCAGATTGCATGTCAGATAATACCTTGCTCTGTTTTACAGATTCTGGGATGGAATTCAAAATGTAATATACTTTCCACACCTTGCACGCTGACATAATCCTTAGCATGGAACTGTTTCAGCCGTGCTACACATATGTCATGCTCAAAATGTGTACAGTTCTGAAAAGGTGTTTTTTTAATGTCTTTGTCTTGAAAGGGGGGTTGAAACGAGAGGGAATGTTCTAAAGGAGAAAGCAATCCAACATTTTGCTCCCATGTTTTGGTGACTCAACTGTACACAAAGAACTTTGCAAGTGAGGTGATCAGAGTTAGAGTTGGTACCGGCTGTTAGGAATTGTGTGAGTTGAAGTCCAAACAGGGGCGGTCCTACTGTTAGGCAAAGGACGCCGCTGTGTGGGGCGCCATCTGGGTAAAAAGGGCGCATTCCCCCCCTCCCGCCAGACAGCGTCCAGCCGATGTTCCGCTTTTGGGCCTTGTGCGCTCCGACGCTGCGCCCCGCTCCCTGCTGTGTCTGCTGGTGCTGCTGGCCTTGGAGGTGGGAGCTGGCGAGAAGGCAAAGGCGGGCTCCTCCTCCCCGGCCCCGTCTTCCGTGGGCGCGGAGGGGGAGTCCGGCTCGGGCTGCCCGGTGTGCCTATGGCGGCAGCGCAGCAAGTAGTTCCGGCTGGAGAGCATCAAATCCCAGATCCTGAGCAAGCTGCGGCTGAAGGAGGCGTCCAATATCACACGCGAGGTGATCAACCAGCTGCTGCCCAAGGCGCTGCTCAGGACCTTCTGTGCATGCGCGGAGGGGGGGGGGGGCAAAATAATGTTTTGGGGCGGGGCGGCAAAATAATGTTCGCTTACCATTTAAAATTTCCTTAGACCGCCCCTGATTCCAAAAACACCTGGAGGGTCCAAGTTTACCCATGCCTGGTTTATACAGTAACATTATTAGTATACTAGCTTGGATACCCAGCAGTGCCCGGGTTATTAGAAGAAGGCATTGTTTGTTTTGGGATGTTAGGTAATGTCACCGAAGTAAAAGCACCGGGAATGTGGCACAGCTGGCTAAGTGTCAGCTCCATACGATCTCTCTGACCAATAGGTCATGAGTTTGAGGCCTGCCCAGGTCGAGGTGGGTGCTCTACCTTTAAGTGTAGTCTGCTGTCGACCTTTGTAGCCTGAAAGACAGTTGCATCTGTCAAGTAGGAGATAGCGATACCACATGAAGTGGGGAGGCAAATTTTGACTGAAATATGAGGCCATTAAAGAACTCCAGGAACGCTGAGAAATGTGGAAGGAACAACAAGGGACGCTGGGAACGCTGAGAGATGAGTGTGTCCGCTCCCCCTGGTGGCCAGAGTTTGCCCCTGTTCGTCTATATGTGTGAATGTGGAAATGGCAGGGATTGTCTGCTAAATATGTGTACCTGTAGTTCGCTCTGAGTCCCCTTCGGGGTGAGAAGAGCAGAATATAAATAAAGTAAATAAATAATTAATAAATAAACAAGGGACGCTGGGGACGCTGAGAGATGAGGAGTGCGTCAGCTCCCCCTGGTGGCCAGAGTTTGCCTCTGTTCGTCTATATGTGTGTATGTGGAAACGGCAGGGATTGTCTGCTAAGTATGTGTACCTGTAATCGGCTCTGTGTCCCCTTCGGGGTAAGAAGAGCGGAATATAAATAAAGTAAATAAATAATAAATAAATAAACAAGGGACGCTGGGAGATGAGGAGTGCGTCCGCTCCCCCTGGTGGCCAGAATTTGCCTCTGTTCGTCTGTATGTGTGTACGTGGAAACGGCAGGGATTGTCTGCTAAATATGTGTACCTGTAATCCGCTCTGAGTCTCCTTCGGGGTGGGAAGAGAGATGAGGAGTGTGCCAGCTCCCCCTGGTGGGCAGAGTTTGCCTCTGTTCGTCTATATGTTTGTATGTGGAAACGGCAGGGATTGTCTGCTAAGTATGTGTAGCTGAAATCCTCTCTGAGTCCCCTTGGGGGTGAGAAGAGTGGAATATAAATAAAGTGTACTATTATTATTATTTGGTCCAGATCCATCGTTGGCTGGGTTCAGTGCTCTCTGGATAAGCGTGAACTACAGTTCCCGGACACCCAAGGCAATCGCTCCCAAACCCTGACAGTATTCGTAGTTGGCCATGTTGGGCCTGTGTGCCAACTTTGGTCCAGATCCATCCTGCAGTATGTCCAGTTGGTCATGGGGCTTCTCTGTGCTAAATTTGGCCCTAGTGAATTGTTGGTGGGGGTCACAGTTTCTCTGGTTGTAGGTGAATTATAACTCCCAAAATCAAGGTAAATTCCCACTAACCTCTGCAATATGTTAAGTTGGTCATGGGGATTCTCTGGTCACAGTCCATTATCGGTGGGGATCACAGTATCAGTGAAGATATTGCAAGTCCCATCCTCCATAGCAAGTTTGGTCCAGATCCATCATTGGTTGGGTTAACAGTGCTCTCTGGATGTAGGTCAAGTACAAGTCCTGTAAATCAGTGTTTTTCAACCTTTTTTGAGCCGCGGCACATTTTTTACATTTATAAAATCCTGGGGCACACCACCAACCAAAATGATACAAGATGACACTCTAACACAGTAATACATATAGTTAATATATTTTTAAATGTATTTATACACTCAGTGTGAAACCTGGGCCTGCACAGAACTCCCATAACCAAGAGAAAATGCTATAAGAGTTTGGTGGGCATTGACCTTGAGTTTTGGAGTTGTAGTTCAACTATATCCAGAGAGCACTGTGGACTGAAACAATGTTGGATCAGGACCAAACTTGGCATGACTACTCAATATGCCCAAATGTGAACACAAATGGAGTTTGGGGGAAATAGACCTTGACATTTGGGAGTTACAGTTTCTGGGATTTATAGTTAACACACAATCAAAGAGCATCCTGGACTCTTGCAACAATGGAATTGATCCAAACTTAGCATATTGAACTCTCATTACCAACAGAAAGTACTGAAAGGGTTTGCTTGGGAATTGACCTTGAGTTTGGAAGCTGTAGTTCACCTACACCCAGAGAGCACTGTGGACTCAAACAATGTTATGTTGTTGTTTGTTTTCTATCCAGAATCACAATGTTGGAAGGAGGCTCGCCACTTTAAGGTCCCTCAAACAGGCATGGGAAAACTTCGGCCCTCTGGGTGCTTTGGACTTCAACTCCCATTATTCCTAATAGCCTGAGCCCCTTTCCTGTTTAAGTGGCTAAGGGGGGGAACCCCGCTCTTCTCAACCCTCGGGGGGTTGAGAAGAGCGGGGTAAAATGCTGGAAATAAATAAATAAATAAAAGGGCCTGAGGCTGCTAGGAATGGTGGGAGTTGGAGTCCAAAACACCTGGAAGGTCCAAGTTTGCCCATGCCAGTTTTCGACAGAGACCTCTTCCTCCCCCTCCCCCTTCGCGCCCTTTCTTCCCCTTCTGCCGAACACTTACTTCTTCTTCTACACTGCCGCTTCTGCCGCCATTTTGATCCGAGGGGGCAGCGTGAGCGTGTTCAGGAGGGGAGGGGGGAGGGAAGGAGGAAGATGTGACCCGTGCGGGCGCTACTGCGCAGACTCGCCCCAGAGCAAAGCGAGGCAAAGCGAGCAGAGCGAGGCTGGGAAGACGGGAGCCCGAGTGGAGAAGAAAAAGTGTTCGGCCGGAGGGGGAAGAAAGGGGATTGGAGGTTCCCATTTCCCACGGCACACCTGATGATCGCTCACGGCACACTGGTTGGGAAACACTGCTTTAGATGAAACTGCAAAATAGCTGGAGTCACACTGGTCACCATGTTTTCATAGCATGATAACAAAAAATCTGTGCTTCTATGTTCCACATTTTGAATGGTTTTCAGTGGTTCCCAACCTGCGGTCCGTGAACCACCAGTGGTCCATAAAAATCAAAATATGGTCCACGGCCTCACCATTTCTTCTACACTGCCGCTTCTGCCGCCATTTTGATCCGAGGGGGCAGTGTGAGCGTGTTCAGGAGGGGAGGGGGGAGGGAGGGAGATGTGACTCGTGCGGGCGCTACTGCGCAGACTCGCCCCAGAGCAAAGCGAGGCAAAGCGAGCAGAGCGAGGCTGGGAAGAAGGGAGCCCGAGTGGAGAAGAAAAAGTGTTCGGCAGGAGGGGGAAGAAAGGGGATTGGGGGTTCCCATTTCCCACAACACACCTGATAATTGCTCACGGCACACTGGTTGGGAAACACTGCTGTAAATCATGGTGAATTCTTCCAAACTTCTTGTTCAATTGCTGATCAATTCCACTGTCTGTTGTGTGTCATAGGCTGAAGGTGAACCCGTCGAAGACGGAGATCCTATGGCCTGGTCGGCCTGGGCTGGGTGGGTGCCGGTTGCCTACCCTGGATGGCGAGCGGCTTAACCCATCGCCATCGGTTAAGAGCTTGGGGGTTTCGTTGGACTCCTCGCTGACCATGGAGGCTCAGGTCTCGGTGGTCAGCAGGACGTCATTCTATCACCTCCGACAGGCTAGGCGACTGGCACCCTACCTGTCCAGGAACGACCTGGCCACGGTAATCTAAGCGACGGTCATCTCGAGACTAGACTACTGTAATGCCCTCTACGTTGGCCTTCCCTTGTCGACAATTCGGAAAGTCAAGCTAGTGCAGAACGCCGTGGCTCGCTTGCTGGCAGGAGTGCCGGTGAGGGAGCACATTACACCCATCCTCCGGCAACTGCACTGGCTTCCTATTGAGTACCGAATTGCCTTCAAGGTGTTGGTTCTGACCTTCAAGGCCTTACACGGCCTAGGGCCTGCGTACCTGAGGGACCGCCTTACCCGTACTCTCCCCGAGATCACTGCGTTCAGATGAACAAAATCAAACTAGGCACACTAGACCAACCAACTTTGCTATATGTCCTCTCAATCCGTGTGTTGACGATGCAATGTGTTTTAATGTGGTTTTATGTTTTGCTTTTATTAATTGTAGGGCCGCATGTCGACTTGTTGTGGCATGTTGCCCGTATATATTTTTTACTGTTATCCGCCCCGAGCCTGCTGGGAGGAGCGGAATACAAAAATGAACAATAAATAAATAAATAAATAAAGGGTGGGAAAGTGTTACGGGAGAGGCAGTAGGTGGGGTCATGCAAATTCCACAGCAGTGGAGAGAGAAAGGTACCCTGGGATGTGGAAAAAAACAGAGCATCTAGGATGAAAGTGTCTCTGCTTGAAATCCTTCCCTTGGGTGGGGGCAGAATGGTGTTTCTGGAGGACAATAGCAGGGTTTGGTGCTCACTATAACCTGAAATGTCATTGGCGGGAGGGCTTGGTGTCTCTTCCAACTCTATGACAAATGTCATTCCAGTTGGCTTCTTCCACCAGGATCGAAGTGCCGAAGACAAAGCTTTGTGTGGCTGTATGATAAATATAGCTTTCCTCATAAATGATAAACTCGAGACCAATAAAAGTAGAAGAATGTCTTCATGATCCTGTAAACCGTCTGCTCTGTTTTCTGCACTTCCTGTTATTGTACAAAGCTCTAAATCCAAATGTTGGACCCGATTAGAGTAGAGGCATCCAATAATTTGCTAATTGCTAAATCCCATTGATTCAACTGACCTACTCTAGTTGGGACTAGCAGTCGGAGCTAGTCCTTTGCTTCTGAAAGAGACAAAGCACAGTGTAACTGCACTTGATAATCAGGCCCGGATTAAAGGCTTCTGCCGCCCTAGGCCACACTCACTAAATCTGGGGGCGGGGCTGCGGCCGCTTGAGGGGGCGGGGCCTCTTGTGGGGGGCGGAGCCGGCACGAGGGAAAAGGAGCTGGGAGAAGCCTCGCCACTGCTGCGCTGCCCCTAGGGCGACGGACGTGCCTTCCCCGCTGCCTCCCATGCAACCGAGGAGATAGCGCGGGAAGGCATGTCCGTCGCCCTAGGGGCGGCGCAGTAGCGGGCGCTTCTCCCCGGCTCCTTTCTTCGCGCAGGTGATCCGTCCTCCTCCCTTCACTGAAAGGAGCTGGGGGAAGTCCCGCCACTAGGGCGACTCACGCGGTTTTCGTCGCCGCCGCCGCCCCGTTCGCCTGTGCCCCAAACACCAGCAGGGCGGTGGCGAAAACCACGCAAGTCGCCCTAGTGGCGGGACTTCCCCCAGCTCCTTTCAGTGAAGGGAGGAGGGACGGACTACCCCGGGGCGAGAGAAAAGGAGCCAGGAGAAGCCGGTGCAAGGGCGGTGGCGGGGGAAGCCGCGTGAGTCTCCCTAGTGGCGGGACTTCCAGCGGTGCCTTCTCCCTCCCGCCGGTTCCGCCCCTCCCTTCACTGAAGGGAGGAGGGGCGGAGCCGCTGCCGGCGTGAGGGGAGAAGGCGCCGCCGGAAGTCCCGCCCCTAGGGAGACTCACGCGGTTTCCCCCGCTGCCGCCCTTGCACCGGCGCCACTCCTCCCTTCACTGAAGGAAAGAGTGGCGCCCGCACGAGCGGGGCAGCGGCGGGGGAAGCCGCGTGAGTCTCCCTAGGGTCGGCGGGACTTCCCCTCACCCCTTCCTTCAGGCCCGGAAATGCCCCCCCCCAAAATCTGCCGCCCGAGGCCATAGCCTCGGGTGGCCTTATGATTATTCCGGGCCTGTTGATAATACAAGACAATATTGTCAGTTTCTTAAACTGAAGAGGATTTCATTTGAATGGGAATGCTGTAATATCATGTTTCCTTTTTTACTTTCCCCAAATACGGAGTTTACGAGCGGGAGTTCATAAAAGATTCCCCCTGACCCACTTCCTGTGGACTGAGAGCAATGAAACTTGACCCAGTTCTGACTCCTTCTCCCCATGGGTGCCACCTAGGGACACACACGTCTCCTATCTTTTTAAGCAACTGTAAACACCAGGCTCGTAGAAGTCGACAGGTTGCTCCAAAAGCCATGTTGCGACTTCGGAAATCAGAATCTCATCCTCTGAGAAATTCTTGCTCTTCCAAAATTACTTAATTGTTGGAAGGAGGTGGAAGTCCGACGGTGCAAGGTCATGATGAATCAGGATGCTTCCATTGCATCGACTGGACTTTAGTCTCAGGATCCTGGTGATGGACTCAGCTCTCACCCTGAGTGATCAGTCTGGTTTCCATGGCACATCATTTTCAATAGAGCCTGAGAGCATTTGACTCGTTCCTGCTTCTGGAAAGGTGTGAGCAGCCGGGGGACCCAGCGAGTGGATACCTTATGCATGTGAAGACGTCCTGGATGGTTTTTTCCACGGACCCCACACTCATCTTTATTTATTTTATTTATTTACTAGCTTGGGGACCCGGCCCTGCCCGGGTTATTTGAAAAAGGCATTTTGTGCCAAAGTTGGTCTTTATCAGTTGTTTATGTGGCTTGCAGTGGTCTCGGGAAGTGAGGGAAGGCGCTGGGAGTCCCATCGTCCATGGTCCTTCCTCCTCCAAACTGCACCAGGATGTAGAGTGGGTCATGGGGATTCCGTGTGCCAAATTTGGTCTTGCTCAGTTATTGGATGAGGGTCGCAGCAGTCTTGGGAATTGAGTGTAGGCACTTCAAGTCCCATCATCTGTGGTCCACCCTCCTCGATACTGTATCAGGATGTAGAATGAGTCATGGGGGCTCTGTGTGGCAAGTTTGGTCTTGATCAGTCTTTGGATGAGGTTGGCAGCGGTCTTGTGAAGTGAGTGGAGGTACTTCAAGTCCCATCATCCGTGGTCCACCCTCCGAACTGCACCAGGATGTGAAGTGGGTCATGGGGGCTTTGTGTGCCAAGTGTGGTCATGATCATGCACTGGATGAGGGTCGCAGCGGGTTCGGGAAGTGAGTGGAGGTACTTGAAATTCCATCATCCATGGTCCGCCCTCCTCTAAACTGCCATAGGACGGAGTGTGGGTCATGGGGGCACTGTGTGCCAAGCTTTGTCTTTATCGGGCTTTGTTCAGGGCTGCAGTGGTCTGTGGGGAATGAAGGGTTTAAAAGTACTACAAATCCCATAATCTGTGGAGGTACTTCAAGTCCCATCACCCATGGTCCACCCTCCTCCAAACTGCAGTAGAATGTAGCGTGGGTCATAGGGGCTCTGTGTGCCAAGGTAGGTTACTGTCAATTCAGGCCATACACAATGTCCCATGAGCTGAGGCCTAGTCGGGAAAATCAAGGTAATGAAGCCTTACTGTCAATTCGGGCCTTAAACAGTATCCCATTAAGTGAGGCCTAGTCGGGAAAATCAAGTTAATGAAGCCTTACTGTCAATTTTGGGCCTAGTCAGTGATTTGTAGCGGTTAGAGTTTTTTTTGTGAAATGTATTGAGTGAAGGTACTGAACATTGTATCTCCAACGGAAAGAAACTGTCAACTGGCTAATATGTCCCTTGTATCTACACAGCATGATACATACAGTAAATGTGGATCTGTCTTTCCATAGTATCGTAGTAACTGAGGCCTAGTCAGGAAAATCAAGTTGAGGAAGCCTTACTGTTATTTCCGTCAGGCCCTTTCAGGCCGTTTATGTAGTAACTGAGACCCTGTTAATTCAGTCAGGCCCTTTCTGCTCTCTGTCTGGTGGCTCAGAGTTTTGGATTTCTGAGGCTGGCCAATCAGAGTCCTTTATGCAAATAATCTGGTGCCTTAGAGCAGGGCTGTCCAACTTCTACCGGGTCCAGGGCCGGAATAGAGGTCACTGATGACCTCGGGGGCCGCTCGGCCCCGCCCCCAGGCCCCGCCCCCAGCCCAGACCCCGCCCTCTCCTAAAGCTGTCATTCTCCCGGGCAGCGCGTCACAGGCCTGGCGTGACGCGCTGCCCTTGGCGCCGCCTACGCCTCCTTTTCGGCGGCCCCCCCGCCCTTCCTAGGGCGGGGGAACCGCCGAAAAAGGGCAGAAGGTGGCGCCAAGGGCAGCGCTTCACAGGCCTGGCGTGACGCGCTGCCCTTGGCGCCGCCTACCTCCTCCTTTTCGGCGTGGAGAGAGGGACGGAGGGTGCGGTGCAGGGAGGAGGAGCTAGCTCTCTTCCTCCTCCCTGGCCCGCCTCCCCCTCCCCCCCGGCCGCCATTTTTAAAAAAAAAATTAGAATTTTTTAAAATTTAAAAATGGCGGCTGGGGGCATAGCTGGGGCCGTGCCCAACAGGCTGGGGGGACGGATCCGGCCCCAGGGCCGCCAGTTGGACAGCCCTGCCTTAGAGTATCGGAGTTCTGAGGCTGGCCAATCAGTGTCCTTTATGCAAATAATCCCACAGTGGCAGCCAATCGAAACGCTGGCACATATTCCTCCCTCCGCACCACCGCACCACCCACCGCCCGCAAACACTGACTTTTATTATATACATAGATTTGTTAGATTTATTGGCCGCCATTCCCAGCCAGCTCGGGGCGGCTCACATCAAGCACCACAATAAAACAACAAATCTACAACAGCAATAAAACCACAAGGATAAAACAATTCCTAAGTGATAACACAATCCTAGGGGATAGCACATTACAACTCAAAGGCCTGCCGAAATAGGGCCGACATTTTGAGCTAGATGGCGAATGGTTACATGACGATTTTCCAAAATGGCGACCTCCACTTGCTCGATGGTGTGTTTATCAATGGCAGAGTGGGGTCACCCTGGAATGGGAGCTATTTGCACCGAAGTCCGACCACATTGGAAATTACGATAGCAATTCTTGACTCCGTCATAAGATGGGGAATCATCACCATAAACTTATTTCATCTCATCAAATGTCTCCTTTGGTGTGCAGCCTTTCAAGTCAATGAATTTGAGGACTACTACCGTGTTTCCCCGAAAGTAAGACAGCGTCTTACTTTCTTTTGACCCCCAAATCCCCACTACGGCTTACTTTGGGGCACGTCTTATATTGGCGACGGTACCCCGAAAGTAAGACGAAAGTAAGACTTACTGCGGGCGGCATGGCGTGGCTTCCTGGCTGGGCGACGAGAGAGGCTCCCAGAGGGGCTCAAAAGGGGCCCGAATCCGCCTCCTCTTCCTCCTCTTCCTTCCAGCGGCGCCTTCCATCCTCCTCCTCCTCTTCCTCCCAGCGGCGCCTCCCTCTCGCCGGTTCGCCCCTCCCTTCACTGAAGGGAGGGAGGCGAGCCGCCAGCGAGAGGAAGAAGGCGCTGCCGGAAGTCCCGCCCGCAGGGTGACTCAGGCGTCTTTCCCGCCGCCGCCCCCGCGCCGCGCTCCAAACACGAGCGGGGCGGCGGTGCGGCGGCGAGCGCCTGAGTCGCCCTGGGGCGGGACTTCCGCCGCGCTCTTTCTTCCCTCTCGCTGGCGGCGGCTCCGCCCCTCCTCCCTTCAGTGAAGGGAGGGGGCGGAACCGGCGAGAGGGAGAAGGCGCCGGCGGAAGTCTCGCCCCCAGGGCGACTCAGGCGCTTTTCGCTGCCGCCCCGCTCGTGTTTGGAGCGCGGGCGAGCGGGGCGGCGGCGGGGAAAGACGCCTGAGTCGCCCTGCGGGCGGGACTTCCGGCGGTGCTTTCTTCCCTCTCGCCGGCGGCGGCTCGCCCCTCCTCCCTTCACTGAAGGGAGGGTGGAACCGCGAGAGGGAAAGGTGCCGCCGGGAGGAAGAGGAGGAAGAGGAGGAGGAGGATTCCGGGCCCCTTTTGAGCCCCTCTGGGAGCCTCTCGTCGCCCAGCCAGGAAGCCACGCCATGCCGCCCGCAGTACGTCTTACTTTCGGGGTACGGCTTATATAAGCCGACCCCTCTGACACCCCCGATACGTCTTACAATGGGGGGTGTCATACTTTCGGGGAAACACGGTATGTATTCCACTGGGTCCATTCTCAAACCTCACACCACTTCAGTACTTGTACAATCAGGACAGTTATCAATTCAGAGCTGTAAATTGGCACGTAACCTATAGAGACTTATATCATTATACAGTTTCAGCATCCTATTTATCAGGCTACTCTACGAGGGTTTGGCCCGAGCCTGACTGCTTGTATTTATTTTATTTATTTTGGGATTTTACCCCGCTCTTCTCAACCCCCAAGGGGGGACTCAGAGCGGCTTACAGTACGGCACAATTCGATGCCCACATGTATTCGATGTGTGAACGCCCTACTATGCCTTACAATTAATTTGGGTTTAGATAAAGTGCGACAGTGCACGAAACAGAGCGGGACTCCTGTCATGTACTTCCGTTAACCCGGCTCCTGGATACTACGACTTCGGTGTGTTCACCCGGCCATTGAGCCTGCAATATTGACTTTTATTTGACATTATTGAACTTGAACTTTGGGATCACCCTTTACTTTGACTTGTTCTCTACGCGAACTGAGTTGCATTGCATTCAATTGTATCAGAGCTATTGCCTTGATTACATTATTTCATTTGGATATATGTATATATACTGTTATCACGGATTATTGTGATTAAGAATATTTTCTGTGTTTGCCAATTACCCATATGTATAAGTCTCGATTTCTTATACTGATACTATCATATGATTTATTCAAATAAGACAAAGAATTACTGCACTCTATATTGTGTTTGATTTATAATTCGCTTTAGCATTAGGTCCGTTTTCTTTATTATAAATAAACCACTTTACCCAGGAATGATAAATTCGAAACCGGGCGGTAATTGGAAGAGACCGTAGGATCTAATCCCGGTTTCTTCAGCAATGGAGAGACCACCACCTCTTTCAATCCCTCTGGAAACACTCCTTGCTCAAGGGAGGTGTTGATTATATTCAACATTTAGGTAATGAGAAGACAGTTTTAGTGACAGCTGGTGTTGATAAGTCTAGAACAGTGTTTTTCAACCTTTTTTGAGCAGTGGCACATTTTTTACATTTACAGAATCCTGGGGCACACCACCAACCAAAATGACACAAAACGACACTCTAACACAGTCATACATACAGTTAATATGTTTTTAAATGTATTTATACACTCAGTGTGAAACCTGGGCCTGTTTCGATGAACACAACATAGATATCCTGGCAGGAATGGCAGAAAGACACAAACCTCCCACACAGAACTTCCATAACCAAGAGAAAATACTATAAGAGTTTGGTGGGCATTGACCTTGAGTTTTGGAGTTGTAGTTCACCTCAATCCAGAGAGCACTGTGGATTCAAACAATGTTGGATCAGGACCAAACTTGGCATGAATACTCAATATGCCCAAATGTGAACACAGATGGAGTTTCGGGAAAATAGATATTTGGGAGTTACAGTTTCTGGGATTTATGGTTAATACACAATCAAAGAGCATCCTGAACTCTTGCAACAATGGAATTGAACCAAACTTGGCATCTTGAACTCTCATTACGAACAGAAAGTACTGAAAGGTTTTGCTTGGGAATTGACCTTGAGTTTGGAAGTTGTAGTTCACCTACACCCAGAGAGCACTGTGGACTCAAACAATGTTATGTTATGTTGGGGGGGGGGGTTCTATCCAGAATCACAATGTTGGAAGGAGGCTCACCACTTTAAGGTCCCTCAAACAGGCATGGGAAAACTCTGGCCCTCTGGGTGCTTTGGACTCCAACTCCCACCATTCCTAACAGCCTGAGGCCCTTTCCTGCTTAAGTGGCTGAAGGGGGGAAAGGAAAAGGGCCTGAGGCTGCTAGGAATGGTGGGAGTTGGAGTCCAAAACACCTGGCAGGTCCAAGTTTGCCCATGCCAGCTTTCGACAGAGACCTCTTCCTCCCCCTTCGCGCCCTTTCTTCCCCCTCCTGCCCAACACTTACTTTTTCTTCTACACTGCCGCTTCCGCCGCCATTTTGATCCGAGGGGGCAGTGTGAGCATGTTCAGGAGGGGAGGGGAGAAGGGGGAAGATGTGACCCGTGCGGGCGCTACTGCGCAGACTCGCCCCAGAGCAAAGCGAGGCAAAGCGAGCAGAGCGAGGCTGGGAAGAAGGGAGCCCGAGTGGAGAAGAAAAAGTGTTCGACAGGAGGGGGAAGAAAGGGGATTGGAGGTTCCCATTTCCCACGGCACACCTGATGATCGCTCACAGCACACTAGTGTGCCACGGCACACTGGTTGGGAAACACTGATCTAAGATTTTAACCAACTAGCTTGCTCCTTGAAGGCAACCAGTTCTGTAGAGCTGGTGGAAAGGCACCTTAAGCATCGGCGTCACACTGTAATCTGTGTTGTCTCCAATAAGGAAGATAATCCAACCACATTTTACAAGAAATTGGAAATCTGGCTGTCCTCTTGGATTACAAGAAGGAGCATGTCTGTTCCATTAGCCAAACAGCATTGTTAAAGGAGACATAAAAACCTTAATCTCGGCTGGTAATAGCCGCAGATTCATTACTCTGGTGGGGCAGTAAATAGACATTGCAACATTTATAGGCTTCATGCTGACAGCTCCCTTGGAAGACGGTTTTGTGGAAGACTGAATGTTTTGGGGAAAAAACAAAATTTTACATTATTTATGTGTTCTGCATCAATGTTCAATGTAGAACTGTATCCTCTTGGTCCTGATTTACAACATGTGTTCCTGTTCTGGACAAAACCTAGTTACCAGCATGAAAACATTGTTAGAGATACTGTGAAGACAGGTAAATCTCACCACAATCCGATTTCTAGACCAGTGTTTCCCAACCAGTGTGCCGGGGCACACTAGTGTGCCGTGAGGGATCATCAGGTGTGCTGTGAGAAATTGGAACCTCCAGGGGCTGGGGGGGGGGGGGAGTCTAGTGTGTTGAAGTATAAAAACCCTAAGAAACGTACCTTGATAAAGGCACAAAATTACACACACACCCCTCCCCACCCATTGTCTACTTGGTCTCTCCCCCTCCATGCATTGGGAAGGCCCGCCTCCCTTTCCCCAAGTAGAGACCTTCTCTTGCCTCCTGGGGGTTTTGTGGGGGACGTTTGGCCCAGTTCTATCATTGGTGGGGTTCTGAATGCTCTTTGATTGTAGGGGAACTATAAATCCCAGTAACCACAACTCCCAAATTTCAAGGTCTATTTCCCCTGAACTCCATCTGCGTTCATATTAGGGCATATTGAGTATTCATGCCAAGTTTGGTCCTGATCCATCATTGTTTGAGTCCACAGTGCTCTCTGGATATAGGTGAACTACAACTCCAAAACTCAAGGTCAATGCCCACCAAACTCTTATAGCATTTGATGGGAGTTCTGTGTGGGAAGTTTGTGTCTTTCTGCCATTCCTGCCAGGATATCTATGTTGTGTTCATGGAAATAGGTCCAGGTTTCACACTGAGTGTATAAATACGTTTAAAAACATATTAACTATATGTATTACTGTGATAGAGTGTCATTTTGTGTCAATTTGGTTGGTGGTGTGCCCCAGGATTTTGCAAATGTAAAAAGTGTGCCGCGGCTCAAAAAAGGTTGGGAAACACTGTTCTAGGGAGGAAGAAGGAAGGAGGGAGAAGGAGGGAGAAGGAGGGAGAGGGAGGGAGGGAAGGAAGGAAGGAAAGAAAGGGAGAAGAGAATAGAAAGGATGAAGAAGAGAAAGAAGAGAAAGAAAGGGAGGTAGGGAAGGAGAAGAGAGAGAGAGAAAGGTGTATGAGGAAAACAAAAAAAGGAAGCAACACAAAAGCAAAAAAGCCATGCATACCCAGTCAATGCTGGAGATATATATGTGTGTATATATATATATATATATATATATATATATATATATATATATATATATATATACACACACACATACACACACACACATACATACACACACACACACACACGTAAAATGTAAAGCACATGGCACTTCTCCTGGACGACTGCACAGACTAATCCCGTTCTTCTGGATGCCAAAGAAGCCCTTAGGTTAGATAGTGAAAAAGGTGCCAAGAGCTTAGAAAGGCTCATTTTGGCAAAGCATCCCCCAAGGAGACTTGCAAAGAATCCACTTACACATTTCGTCTGGTTCTGATTTTTTGGAAAGAGAAATGTTTGATGACAACAACAAAAAAAGTTAGCTAAACACAAACCGGCTTCTGAATCCATGTCTCCACTTAAAGTCAACGGCAAACCATCTGTTTTGTTTTTCTTTGGGTTTAGAATGGAGCCTTGTTGAAGGCAAGAGTGTTGTTTGTTTTACAGAATAGAAGTCAGAAGATTTTGCTATTGTTGGTTGATTTGTGTATGATGCTTGCAAATTCTTTGAAGAAAAATAAGAGTTCGTGAAAATTAGAAATGTTTGTGGTTTCTTTATTTATTTATTGTGTCATAAGCACATTGAGAATACAATTATAATGTTTTTTAAAAACCACAAAATTAAAAACTTGATGTAAGTTCCTTTGACCAGAAGCTGGCCACTTGGAGCGCCTCTGGTGTGAAGAAGGTTCTCCGTTGTGCATGTGGCAGGGCTCAGGCAGCATTGTAGTAGGTGGTCTGTCGTTTGCTTTTCTCCGCACTCGCATGGCACGGACACCACTTAAGATTAGCTCTGCATCTTGTGGTGCCAAAGCGCAGTCTATTCAGGCCCGGATTAACTGTTTGTGGCCCTAGGCCACACTCTGGAAGCGCCGCCCCTGGGGGCGGGGCCGCTTGCGGGGGGACGGAGCCGCTTGTGGGCATGCGCAAGCGGTGCGGCGTCCTCCGCCATGTTCCTGGGTGCCGCAGCGGCCACCAGGAACTTTCCCTTCCTTCCTCTTCCTTCTCCGAGGAGGAGGAAGGAAGGGAAACCCCCGGGCAGCCGCTGCAGCACCAAGGAACGCCATGTCGGTGGGGCTGGGTGACGTCAGGCGCGGCGGCGAGGAGGAAGAGGCGGAGTGAAGCCGCGTCAGGGGCCCTAGGGGCTCCGCCTCCTCCTTGCTTCCGCCAGGGCCCCCTCCTTCCTTCACTCAAGGAAGGAGTGGCACCCGGTGCGAGCGACGAAAAAGGGGAGGGAAGTCCCACCCCTAGGGCCTCTGACGCGGCTTCCCTCTGCCTCCTCACTCGCGTTGGCCCCGCCCCTCCTTCCGTCACTCAAGAAAGGAGCGGCGCCCGGCGCGAGCGACGAACAGGCGAAGGGAAGTCCCGCCCCTAGGGCCTCTGACATGGCTTCCCCCTGCCTCTTCGTCGCTCGCGTCGGCCACGCCCCTCCTTCAGTGAAGGAAGGAGGGGCGGGGCCGACACGAGCGAGGAGGAGGTGGAGGGAAGCCGCGTCAGAGGGCCTATGGCGCTCCGCGCACAGGCGCAGAAGCGCCCAAAGATTGAACTTTTTAAAAAAACTTAAATTGTTTTTAATTTTGGGGGGTCCGGACCTGCCGCCCCCCCATGGCTGCCGCCCTAGGCCATGGCCTGGGGTAGCCTTATGGATAATCTGGGTATGAGTCTATTCAGTGCCTTCCAAGTCACCCAGTCTTCTGTTTGCCCAGGAGGGACTCTCACATCTGGCATCAACCATTGATTGAGGTTTCGGATTTTATCCTGCCACTTTTGGACTCTCGCTTCCTGAGGCGTTCCTGCAAGTTTATCCGTAGATCTTAGGAAGCTATTTCTTGATTTAAGGCAGTATTTTCCAACCTTTTTTGAGCCGCGGCGCATTTTTGACATTTACAAAATCCTGGGGCACACCACCAACCACAATGACACAAAATGACACTCTAACACAGTAATACATATAGTTAATACGCTTTTAAATGTATTTATACACTCAGTGTGAAACCTGGGCCTGTTTCGATGAACACAACATAGATATTCTGGCAGGAATGGCAGAAAGACACAAACTTTCCACACAGAACTCCCATAACCAAGAAAAAAGAGTTTGGTGGGCGTCCCCTGGGGGCATCTGGGCATCCCCTGGGGGCAGCGAGGCCGGGTCTGCGGTGCCAGGGCCAGGCCCGCCTCTGCTGCTTCCCCGAGGCCCGTGGCGGAGGATGAAGAGGAAGATGAGGTGCCACCACCGGGCTCCGCCATCCCCAGCAAAGAGGGATCGGGGGATGAGGAAGAGGCAGCAATGCTAGCACAGAAGCGACAAGTCGCGACGCATTTGCGTCACTCCTCCCCACTGCATGCTGGGAAATCGAGGCCCGGTCTGCTCTGGAGAGCCAGATGCAATCATGAAAAGAGCCATAGGTTCCTGACCCCTGCCATAATCCCACAAGGAAACCTTGAGTACGCAGCACCTTTAATACATTTCATCCTCACTGTTTCTCTTATTAGCGTCCTGAATATAAATGTAGGCACAGATTTTGTGTCAATATTTATATAGTTTGGGATCATTTATTACCTTTCGGAATGGTTTTAGGCACGCAATCCCACAACCCTTCAGCAAGCTGAGAAGCTGCAGAATGCTGTGAAAGAAAAAAAAAACCAGCTCACTGAAATGGGCCATCTTTAAAAAAAATGTTTTCTGGTCAAGGCAAATTCTTTCCGCAATATTTTATGTGCAGTTGGCACTCCTGGTCCTAAATACAATTTCCAAACATTTGCTCACATGTACTAATATGTGAGCTTGGTTTGAAGTAGCCACAGCTTTTTGATGGGCATTTCCAGTGCCAAAACCAAAGAGATTTGGGGGGGAAGCATAGTTAGTTTACACGAAACTGCTGATCCTTCAACCTCCTTTCCTCCCACCTAATTTTGGCCTCACGTGCAAGATATCTAACGGATGGCTTCTTATACTGAGGCCTGGAGCCTCTTGATAAGTTCTCCATTCCCAGTGCTAGATGCCAACTACTACCGTGGTTCCCCGGAAGTAAGACACCCCCGATTGTAAGACATATCGGGGCTGTCAACAGTAAGCGGCCCTGGGGCCTCATGTGCCGCTACACACCTCCGCACACCCCACACCCGCCAGGCCTCCAAGGGAGGGGGAAGAGAGCCAGGGCCGGCCCCTAACCCTGTTTTCTTCCAATAAAATACAAATAAAAAATGGCGAAGAAAAAATATACCTACGTGGGCATGGCGACGGGTACATCTTGGGTTATATAAGGCGAAAGTGCCGTAGGGGGACTTTTGGGGGAAAAGAAAGTAAGACGCTGTCTTACTTTCGGGGAAACACGGTAGATCAGGGCTGTCCTACACGGCCCCCGAGCCCCTTCCCTCCGGCCCCCTAACTTGTTTTAATAAAATACAAATAAAAATATCCCTTCCGGGTTTAGGCAAGGGAGCCTACACCAGCCACAGACGGGATTTTCCGTCTGTGGCTGGTGTAGGCTCGCGATGCTTGCCTAAATCTCAGGTCCCGCAGGATTTGCGTCCAAGCCAGTCCCCATTCCCTCAGAGAGAGGGAGGAGGGGAGTGAGGTAGGGAAAGCCCCTCCTGGCTCCGTCCTCTTCCCGTGGAGGGCCCTCGCTTCCCGCCCCGCGGAGGGGAGTGCCGCGCCCGGCCTGAGCTTGGCCTCGGCTCCAGCGGGGCTCTTCGGGGACGGCGGCGTTGGCGCTGGGCCCTGTGGCGGGGCTCCCGCAGTATGGGTAAGGAAGGGCCTGGCTCAAATCAATCAATCTAAAAACAGTGGGACGTTGGGTGAGGGGGAGGGGTCCCTCAGCGGCGGTTTTCTTGGCGACGCTTCCTTCCCTCCTCCGCGCCCCTCCCCTTGTTGTGCTGCCTTCCCCCGCGTGCAGGGCGCAACGTGGCTTCCTTTGCGCCTGCCCCCACGGCTTGTTTTCCCTTCAGGGAGGGAGGGAGCTCTTTGGGCCTCCTCCACCCGCCTCTGGGAAAGGAGGCCCCATCAAGCCCTGCGACGGCATTGAGGTGTTTGGGGTTTTTTTGGTGTGTCCCAATTTGAGTGTGGACTCAAATAACTCAAAGGTATTAGGAAACATTCCCCCAAATCCACCAGTGTTCCCATTTGGGTATATTGAGTATTCATGCCAAGTTTGGTCCATCATTATTTGAGTCCACAGTGCTCTCTGGATTGAGGTGAACTACAACTCCACAACTCAAGGTCAATTGTAAGTAAATTTGAGCCGGGGAGGGGGCGGAGCCGGGGAGGGCAGAGGGCAGCCGGGGGTGGAGCTGGAGGGGCGAGCAGGGGCAGACCCTTCGGCCCTCCAGGTGATCAGGGACCGGAATTCCGGCCCTTGGGCCCGTAGAAGTTGGACAGCCCTGTACTAGACAGTTTTACCTTGCCTTGTCCTTTTAGCACATCTCTGAAAGTGCTGCCTCCTGTTCAGTGGCCTCTGTTTAATTATCTGGATCCAGATAACCTGGTTCCGGTACAGTGTGGTTTTAGGCCGGGGCATGGTACCGAGACAGCCTTGGTCGCCTTAGTGGATGATCTACGCCGGGAGCTGGACAGGGGGAGTGTGTCCATGTTGGTTCTGCTGGACCTCTCAGCGGCCTTCGATACCGTTGACCACGGTATCCTTCTGGGACGCTTTGCGGGAAATGGGCCTTGGAGGTACTGTCTTGCAGTGGCTTCGGTCCTTTCTGGAGGGCCGATCTCCGAAGGTGTTATTGGGAGACACCTGCTCAACCCCACAACCATTGTCTTGTGGGGTTCCTCAGGGTTCAATACTATCTCCCATGTTGTTTAACATCTACACGAAGCCGCTGGGGGAGGAAATCCGGAGTTTCGGAGTGCGGTGTCACCTGTACGCAGATGATGTCCTACTCTGTCACTCCTTCCCACCTACTACTAAGGAGGCTGTTCGGGTCCTGAACCGGTGCTTGGCACTGTGTTGGACCAGATGACGGCTAACAAATTGAAATTGAATCCAGACAAGACAGAGGCACTCCTGGTCAGTCAAAAGGCCGAACAGGGCATAGGGTTACAGCCTGTGTTGGATGGGGTTACACTCCCCCTGAAGACGCAGGTTCGCAGTCTGGGTGTGATCCTAGACTCATCGCTGAGCCTGGAACCCCAGGTTTCGGCGGTGACCAGGGGAGCATTGGCACAGTTAAAGCTTTTGCGCCAGCTGCGCCTTTACCTTGGGAAGTCTGACTTGGCCACGGTGGTCCACGCTCTGGTTACATCCCGTATAGATTACTGCAATGCTCTCTACATGGGGTTGCCTTCGAAGACTGTTCAGAAGCTGCAACTAGTCCAATGGACAGCAGCCAGGTTGATAACAGGAGCAGCACTCAGGGAGCGCACAACTCCCTAGTTGCGCCAGCTGCACTGGCTGTGCCAAATTTGGTCCAGATCCATGGTTGTTTGGGTTCAGAGTGCTCTCCAAATGTAGGAGAACTACATCTCTCATAAATCACTGTCAATTCCTCCCAACCTTCTCCCATATTTTCTGTGGGTCATGGGGTTTCTGTGTGCCAAGTTTGGTCCAGATCTGTCATTCATGGGGTCTCGGCTGTGAAAGTCCAAGCTGAATTGGTTGAAGGTACTGCAAATCCCATCATCCATTGTCTATACCAGTGTTTCTCAACCAGTGTGCCGGGGCACACTAGTGTGCCATGAGCGATCATCAGGTGTGCCGTGGGAAATTGGAACCTCCAGGAGAAAAGGGGGGGGGGGGGAGAGAGTCTAGTGTTTTGAAGTATAAAACCCCTAAGAAACCTACCTCGATAAAGGCACAAAATTACAAACACCCCCCTCCCCACCCGTTGTCTACTATAACTATACATCCCAGCAACTACAACTCCCAAATGTCAAGGTCTATTTCCCATGAACTCCATCTGCGTTCACAATTGGGCATATTGAGTATTCATGCCAAGTTTGGTCCTGATCCAACATTCTTTGAGTCCACAATGCTCTCTGGATATAGGTGAACTACAACTCCAAAACCCAAGGTCAATGCCCACCAAACGCTTATAGCATTTTCTCTTGGTTATGGGAGTTCTGTGTGGGAAGTTTGTGTCTTTCCGCCATTCCTGCCAGGATATCTATGTTGTGTTATCGAAACAGGCCCAGGTTTCACACTGAGTGTATAAATACATTCAAAAACATATTAACTATATGTATTACTGTGTTACAGTGCCATTTAGTGTCATTTTGGTTGGTGGTGTGCCCCAGGATTTTGCCAATGGGAAAAGTGTCCCGCGGCTCAAAAAAGGTTGGGAGACACTGGTCTATACTCCCCCCAAACATATTGTTTTTGTGATTAATCACTATGTTTTAATTATGTTCAATTTGTAACAATGAAAATACTTCCTGCATATTAGATGTTTGCATTAGAATTCGTAAGAGTAGCAAAATTATTTACGAAAATATGGATGGGGTCACCACAACATGAGGAACCTTATTTAGGGCTCACGGCATTAGAAAGGTTGAGAACCACGGCATTAATACATATATCTTTCTGTTTAATTGCTATTAAAAATTTTAAAAATTAATTTCTAGGGGGGCGGTGAGTAATTTTTTTTCTGAAAAGGAGACGGTAGGCCAAAAATTTTTGGGAACCTCTGGTTTAGAAACTAATTGAAAATCCAAAAGCCCAGAGTCAGGCACCGTAATCCAGGCCAGGCATGAAGTTGGCTCCTAAAAGACAGTTTGTCTTAGGACTTAAAAACATATGGAATAGGAACAAAACACATGGGCAATACATGTGTCTGCTTTTTTTTTTTTTACACTAATCCTCTAACTAGCTCATCTCAATTTTGCTGCAGGTTAGGATGCCAGTAGGAATGTGTTTTGGAACACAACGTGAGGGCCACGGCTCAGGCGGCCAAGGCGCATATTTCTGATATTAGAGAAGCCGCGTATTGGAAAGGCAACGAAATTGTGTTCTGAACAATCTATAAAGTTTGACAGGAAATATGCTGCACATGGCTGTGCTCCCAATGGAGGCCGAGATCCACCGCTCGCATGTCCTTTCTAAAGACTGCATAAATGACTGACAGAATCCCTTATGGCAGCGTTCCTCAACCTGGGGGTCGGGACCCAGGCCCGGATTAACCGCTTTTTGCGCCCTAGGCCACACTTTGGAATTACGCCTCCTTTAAGCCAACCTCTACCGCACCCCCCACCTCTCTCACCTCGCGCCTCCGCAACCTTCCCATCCTGTGCCAATGGGGCTGAGGGGAAAGGTGCGCGCGCGCTGTCACTGAAGAGAAGGGCACAGGCCCCTTTGTGTGGTGGGGAGCGAGTTCGTTACCCCTCGGGAAGGAGGCAGGGGAGGGTAAGCGAGTGCCGCAGAGCCGAGGCCCAAAGGGACGGCGAAAGCCGGGCTGGGTCCAGACATTCTCTTCGTCTGGGGCAGCGGCTTTAGGGGCGACCCCATGTGCGGCTCATGGCCCAGCGGCTGCAGAGAGTCAGGGTCTTCCTCCACCTCAGGCTCCCCTCCGGGCCTGCACGCCGCACGCCGCCCTTCTTTCATGCGGCCTCCTCTTCCCTCAGCAGCCTGCGAAGGAAGCCGCTCCAGGCCAGGCCAGGCGCCCCTTCCCCTCCCCTCAGGTGCAGAAGCACTAGCTGAGAAGCAGCGGCGTAGATGGATGGGCTGAGGGTGACACGGCGAGCATGAGCGCTGCCTCCGCGGAGCCCGGCCTTGGCTCCACCTCCTTTCGGGTACCAGGCGGCAGGAGCCAATCGTGGCGCGATTTTTTTTATTGTTTTATAACATTTTTTTTGGTCCGTGATCTGCGCCCCTCCCCTCGGCTTGCACCCCTAGGCCATGGCCTAGTTTGGCCCTATGGGTAGTCCGAGCCTGTCGGGACCCCTGGGGTGGTCACAAAACACCATCAGAAAACATATATTTCTGATGGTCTTTGGCAGAGAAGGTTGAAGATCTCTCCGCCTGTCCTTCTCTTCTTTTTTGGAAACAGAGGGTGAATCCTCCCACCAAAAGCCCTCCTCTGCTGTGATTAGCCTGCCTCTCAACCAAGGGGAGGAGAGAGCAGGCATGCTTGGCGCATGGCAGCGTGATGCACGTGTACAGGCGAGGAAGAGCATGCAAGGCTGGAGGGAGGCTCACACCAGCGAGTGTTTTTAAGGCATGGGGGTTCTGTGTGGGAAATTCGGCCCAATTCTATCGTTGGTGGGGTTCAGAATGCTCTTTGATTGTAGGTGAACTATTTATTATTTACTAGCTGTACCCGGCACGCGTTGCTGTGCCCTATTTAGGAGATGCGAGAAAGTCTGAGTATGTAAGGGTTGGAAATGATGTTACTTACGGTCTTGGTGGGGTCATGTAGGCATGAATTGCGCACTTTCTATGTGTGCTCCAAATGATGTCATCTGGAAGCATGAGTTGTATTGTCTTATATAGCGGAGGAAGTGTTTTGATTGTGGAGTGTCTCCACTCAGCAAAGTCTGTAGTGGTTGTGGAGGAGTGGCAAGTGGTGGTAGGGAGACTTTACCGGCTAGGCAGCACATTCCTGTTGTTTCTGCTGGGTATTTCAGGGCTTTGCAGTGTGTGCAGATGTGCGTTAGGGTGCCAATGTTGGCCTCTGGCGCCATGCTGTAGTCTTCTGCAGCGTTGTATCTGAAGGCTAGGCGGTGGAATTGGTTGTGGTGTTTTTGAAGTTTGTTTTCTGTGTTGCGACATCGTGTTTCTGCGCTCCTTGCGCGCTGCTGTTGTGTTGCATTTCTGCGTGTTTGTTGTTCCTGGCTGCGCGCTTCTTCTTGTCGTGCAGTTCTTTGCATTTGGTTCTCAGCTGTGCGTCGTGCAGTGACCTGTTGTCTGTGTCTCTGCTGCGCAGTGTGTTTCTGTTCTGGCGTTTGTTCTGCCCTTTTTTGTTTGATGTATGTAGCGTTGCGAGTGTGTCGTCCGATGCTGTTATTTTTAGAAGGCATGGCTTGTCTTTTGGGTCAGTTTCTGTCTGTGTGGAAGGAAGGAATGGTTTTTGTTTGTGGTGGTGGTAGGTGTTGTGTGTACGGGGTCCCGTAAGGTTGGTGAGATGGGTTGTGATTGGAAGTTGTGTTGTGTTGTGTGGGTAGGAATTGCTGGAGAATTGCTCCCTCGTAGAGTTTGGTTTTGTCAGTTTAACCCTCAAACACCAACTGACAACTTAGATCTCTCAGCATTCTATCCTAGCCTTGGATGGCTCTGGCCAGCGTTGCTATGGTTACTCATCCTCCCTGCATTTTGTGTGGGCCAATGTCGGCCAATGGCATTCGCTGGCAGCCGCGGAGGATGCTGGGAAATGTAGTTTTTTTACTCGTTGTTTTGGGGGCCTTTTAGGTTTTGGGGGGAAAAGTTTCTTTGCTACAAACATACGTTGCTTGAGGCCTATTGCTGTTGGCAAGTTTGGTGTTTCTGCATTGTAAGGTTTCTCTGTTTGGGACTGTCGTTCCATGACGGGAACCCCTTCATATAATAGATTTATTATTTCGATTTCTATACCGCTCCTCCCCGTAGGCTCGGGGCGGTTCACAAAATCTAAAAACATATACATTAAAAAGCAATACATATAAAACCATTTTCTACGAGATTTTAAGAGGGGGCGCTAAGATTGAATGCTTGCCGGAAAAGGATCGTCTTACAAGCCTTCCAAAAAGGCACCAGTTCTCGAATTGATCGGACTTCATCCGGTAGAGCGTTCCATAGAGTCGGAGCCACCACTGAGAAGGCTCTTTGCCTTGTAGCTGATGAGTGGCAAGTTCGGATAGAAGGGACATCAAGGAGGATTCCTACCAAGTTTGGTCCAGAGCGATCATTGCTTGAGGCCACGGTACTCTCCAGATGTAGGTGAACCACAACTCCAAAACTCAAGGACCACCAAACCATTCTAGTATTTTATTTTGGTCACGGGAGTTCTGTGTGTCAAGTTCGGTTCAATTCCGTCATTGGTGGAGTCCAGAATGCTTCTTGATTGTAGATGAACTATAAATCCCAGCAACTTCAACTCCCAAATGACAACATGACAGCGAGTGGAAAGGGGAGGTATGGTTTCCGAGGGGGCTCCACTTACTTGTGGGGTCCTTCAAGGTGCCATTCTCTCCCCTTTATTATTTAACATCTATATGCAGCCACTTGCTGGTCTGGTCCGAAGCTTTGGGCTGGAATGTTATCAGTACGCTGACGACACCCAGCTCGTTCTGAAGATGGAAGGCCGGCCGGACTCCATACCCAGCAAAGACGGAGATACTGTGGCTGGGCCGCCCGGTGGGTGGGGAAGTCCAACTGCCTGGCTTGGATGGCGAGGCATTACGCCCGACATCCTCAGTAAAGAGCCTTGGGGTTGTCTTAGACCCGTTGCGGTCGATGGAAACCCAGGTCTCCACCGTCAGCAAAACCGCTTTCTTCCATCTGCGGCAAGTCTGGCCCCCTACCTATCCAGAGACGACCTGGCTGCCGTTCTCCAAGCCATGGTAATCTCGAGACTGGACTACTATAACACCCTTTACATCAGCCTGCCCTTGTCAGTGATCCGGAAACTAAAGCTCATCCAGAATGCCGCTGCCCGACTTCTCACTGGGACCCCAGTGAGATGTCACATGACACCCATTCTCCAGCAGCTCCATTGGCTTCCGGTCGAGCACCGGATCACTTTCAAGGTGATGGTGTTAACCTTCAAGGCCTTGCGTGGTCTGGGGCCGCTGTATCTGAGGGACCGTCTCTTCCCCTACCAACCCCAGAGGTCACTTCGATCTGAACAAATGAATCTCCTGGAAGTGCCAACTTTTAAAGCAATTCGCCTCACATTGACCCGGCGCAGAGCCTTTTCTGTAGTAGCGCCGCCAATCTGGAACACCCTTCCAAGTGACGTGCGGGCCTTGCATGATCTACTCTCTTTCCGCAAGGCCTGCAAGACCCACCTTTTCCGGCTAGCCTTTGATCGCGAAACTGGAAAATCTTTATTGGTCTAGTTTAATACGTTGTTTTTACTTCTGTGATGCTTTAATATGTTTGTAAGCTGCCCCGAGCACTCGGGGAGTGGCAGCATACAAGTCCAAATAATAATAAATAAATAAATACATACATAAATACATAAATAAATAAACATCAATCCCACCAGTATTCAAATTTGGGCGTATCAGGTATTTGTGCCAAATTCGGTCCAGTAAATAAAAATACATCCTGCATATCAGATATTTGCATGACGATTCATAACAGTAGCAACAAAAAAAATGTTATAGTTGGGGGTCACCACAACGTGAGGCCCTGTATTAAGGAAGATTGAGAAACACTGCCTTATGGCTTGTTTCCTCTCAGGTGTAGCAAGAGTGGCATTGCTCCTCTCTTTCTGAGTCTTCTTTGCTGAGTTCATCATCAGTGTAATAGTCAACCCAGAGAACATAGAGCTATCATGTAAGACAGGGCTGTCCAACTTCTACGGGCCCAAGGGCCGGAATTCCGGTCACTGATCACCTGGGGGGCCGAAGGGTCTGCCTCCGCCCCCGGCTCCGCCCCCTCCCTGGCTCTGCCCCCTCCCCGGCTCCGCCCCCTCCCCAGCTCCGCCCCTCCCCCCCGGCTCCACTTTACTTACAATTGACCTTGAGTTGTGGAGTTGTAGTTCACCTCCATCCAGAGAGCACTGTGGACTCAAATAATGATGGATCTGGACCAAACTTGGCATGAATGCTCAATATACCCAAATGGGAACACTGGTGGATTTGGGGGAATGTTTCCTAATACCTTTTGAGTTATTTGAGTTTACACTCAAATTGGGACACACCAAAAAAATCCAAACACCTCAATGCCGTCGCAGGGCTTGATGGGGCCTCTTTTCCCAGAGGCGGGTGGGGGAGGCCCAAAGAGCTCCCTCCCTCCCTCCCTGAAGGGAAAACAAGGCGCGGGGGCAGGCGCAAAGGAAGCTACGTTGCGCCCTGCACGCGGGGGAAGGCAGCACCACAAGGGGGAGGGGGCGCGGAGGAGGGGAAGGAAGCGTTGCCAAGGAAACCGCCGCTGAGGGACCCCTCCCCCCCCTCACCCAACGTCCCACTGTTTTTAGATTGATTGATTCGAGCCAGGCCCTTCCTTACCTATACTGTGGGAGCCCCGCCACCGGGCCGAAGCGCCAACGCCAACGCCGTCCCCAAAGAGCCCCGTTGGAGCCGAGGCCAAGCTCAGGCCGGGCGCGGCGGCTCTCCCATCCGCGGGGCGGGAAGCGAGGGCCCTCCACAGGAAGAGGACAGAGCCAGGAGGGGCTTTCCCTGCCTCACTCCCCTCCTCCCTCTCTCTGAGGGAATGGGGGCTGGCCTGGAAGCAGCCGCGAGGGAGGAGGAGGCGCGCGCCCAGGCCGGCCGCAAATCCCGTGGGACCCGAGATTTCGGCAGCTATCGCGAGACTACGCAGCCACAGACGGGATTTCGACCTCCCTCGAAATCCCATCTGTGGCTGGTGTCGTCTCGCGATGCTTGCCTAAACCCGGAAATAGGTATTTTTTTTAAAAAAAATTTGTTTTATTTTTGTACTTTATTAAAACAAGTTAGGGGGCCGGAGGGAAGGGGCTCGGGGACCGTGTGTGGCCCCAGGGCCGCCTGTTGGACAGCCCTGATGTAAGATGTTCAGAAATATGGACTCTATGTTAGGCTTTGATGTTCCAAGAATTTAGTCAGTCTTAAACATCATCTGCGAAGCCTTCTTTGAACCAGAGTGGCTTTTGTCATTATTATGCTTCTTCGCCGCCACCATAATCTCTAAGTGCTTGGTATTAGGCCATGTCAGAGGAATGTTTCGTATAAACGGAAAACAGAAAATAGTTTGTGTATTTTAATCTGCACATTAGGGACTCCAATTTACTTTATCTCTTTAGCTGGAATTCTGCTTCAAAAACAGCTGTATGAACTCCAAAACCCCCAATAATTTCCAAAAGTTAACCAAAAAATCAAAGCAAAACAATGTACTTTAGAATGATCTACAAGAAGAAGAAAAAACAACAGAGATATCCGTGACTATAAATGCTTTTGGTGTTTACTAATCTATAATGCAGTGTTTTGCAACCTTTTTTGAGCCGCGGCACGTTTTTTATGTTTACTAAATCCTGGGGCACACCACCAACCAAAATGACACAAAATGACACTCTAACACAGTAATACATGTAGCTAATATGTTTTTAAATATATTTATACACTCAGTGTGAAACCTGGACCTGTTTTGATGAACACAACATAAATATCCTGGCAGGAATGGCAGAAAGACACAAACTTCCCACACAGAACTCCCATAACCAAGAAAAAATACTATAAGAGTTTGGTGGACATTGACCTTGGGTTTTGGAGTTGTAGTTCACCTATATCCAGAGAGCATTGTGGACTGAAACAATGTTGGATCAGGAACAAACTTGGCATGAATACTCAATATGCCCAAATGTGAACATAGATGGAGTTTGGGGAAAATAAACCTTGACATTAGGGAGTTACAGTTTCTGGGATTTATAGTTAACACACAATCAAAGAGCATCCTGAACTCTTGCAACAATGGAATTGAACCAAACTTTGCATATTGAACTCTCATTACCAACAGAAAGTACTGAAAGGGTTTGCTTGGGAATTGACCTTGAGTTTGGAAGTTGTAGTTCACCTACACCCAGAGAGCACTGTGGGCAGGAGAGTGACGAAAGGGTATTGGAGGTTCCAATTTCCCACGGCACACCTGATGATCGCTCACGGCACACTAGTGTGCCACGGCACACTGGTTAAGAAACACTGCTATAATGCCATCTGTGGTGAAGTTATATGTCTTTATTACAGGTTTTAAATATGGTTGATATTTATATATATGTATATATGTTGAAGGGGTAAAAACTTGGCAAACCCTAAAGGGTTAACGGAGATATTAGTGTGCAGGAGACCTGTGGGTAGATGTTTTGGCCTTCAACTCCCAGAAACCCTAACAGCTGGTGAGCTGGCTGGGAATTCTGGGAGTTGTAGGCCAAAACACCTGGGGACCCACAGGTTGAGAACCACTGCTCTAAGGGATTTCTGTTACCGTGGAAACAGGAGGCAGAGCCTGCAACTAGCCTTAGAATCTTTGAATTCAAACTTAAGCAGTTGGGAGTTGACAGCGAAAGTCGGAGAGAGGGTGTGTGGAAAGTTAGAGAGTCCGTTTTAACCAGCTGTCAGCAGGTTTAAAAAAAGACTCGGACTCTACTCTGAGAAAGAGAGTAGAAGAAAAGCTGTGTTTGAACTGCTAGGAAAGCAGTTGGGTTTAAGGACAAGCAGTTAGTGTAAAGACTGCTGAGTTATTGGTTCTGGGAGTGCAGCTATATAGTGTCAAGTTGTATCTCCATAGTTAGTGTATTATAACCTTAAGATACGTGCCTCTAAGAAGATACTGTAACCACCTAAGCTTTGGAACTCTGAAACCTCCACACTTAGAACAACGTTTGAATAAACTTTACAGTTCTTTAACAAAGAGATCTCCCTGCGTAGTTCCTTCACACACAAGCCTCTAAAACAACTTCTTCTGAGTGGGTAGCCAAATATAGTGAATGGTGGCAGCGAAGGTTAACAAATAGTGTCAGTGGGAGTTTGGGTTAGAGGGATACCCTGCTCTGACACAGTAATCGGAAGGTCAGTGGGAAAGCTGACTGGTGTGAATACTTATATGGTGGCAGCAAGTGGAATTAAAAGAAGTTTCTATATAAATTGGTGGTAAGGGTGGAAGAAGAAAACTACCCGGCCATAGTTGATAGTGAAATATAGAGAGTCTATTACATATTTTGGTGGCAGCGGTGGGATAGCCTGCCCTGCCACAGTTCTCCACAGTTATATTGAAGAAAAGGGTTATTACATATTTTGGTGGCAGTTGAAGGAGTAATATAGTGGAGTCTTTACATATTTTGGTGGCAGCGGTGGGATTCTAAAGGAAGGTCCACCCTGCACAGTGGTCAATGACGGTCAGCGGACCTCGAATCCTTACACCATCTATCTTTAACAAAACATATTTGGAATAATGTTTGCCAACTGGTAGACCAAACTAATAGTGTGGATCCTAATTAACACTGGATGAGTCATATCATTTCATATCTATATCTATACACTGTGCTGGTCTATGACTGACTGACTGACTGACTTTATTATTTCTGAGTCGCCCTCCACGTTAGTGCTCCGGGCGACTTACACACAACAAATTCCACGATTAAAATAGAGTATTTAAAACTAGATTAAAATATTCAGTGGTTAAATGCAGGGGCCAGGCTGGGTATTTGAGTCCCTGGTTCTGCATTAGCCATGGGCTTTCCTAAATAGCCAGGTCTTCAGAGCGGTCAGGAACTGGGGCAGGTCGAGGGAGGCTCTCTGGTCCGGTGGCATCGAGTTCCAAAGAACGGGGGCCACAACGGAGAACGATCCCGTCTCGTGGTCTCCAGGTGGGCCTCTTTCAAGCCTGGTACGTGAAGAAGGTTCTTGTTTGCTGGCCGCAGGGTCCTTGAGTAAGCAGGCATCAGCAAGCGGTCTTTTAGGTATGTTGGGCCCCGGCCCCGTAGGGGCTTTGAAAGCCAAGGTCAAGGTCTTGTGAAAGGCTCTAAACTCAACTGGAAGCCAGTGCAGGCGCTGCAGAGATGGTGTAATGAGGCATCTCATCGATGTTCCTGAGAGAAGCATGGCGGCCACGTTCTCCACAATCTGAGCCTGCGGGTTAGTGACCGGGGTAGACCTACATACAAAGCGTTACAGTAATCCAGCCTTGATGTAACCGTGGCATGGATTACTGTAGCTAGCGCTTCCGTCGGAAGATAGGGCGCCAATTGTCTCGCTTGGCGCAGGTGGAAGAAGGCCCTTTTGCTCGTGGAGGCAACCTGGGCCTCCACCGACAATTCGGAGTCCAGGATAACACCAAGGCTTTTTACTGAGGGGGACGGGGTCAGCGGTTCCCCTTCAAAGGGGGGCAGCGAGAAAGGCGGTTCTGGGCGGCCCGGCCATAAGATCTCCGTCTTTGATGGATTTATTTTAAGTTTGTGGGCGCGGAGCCATTTTGTCACTGCTTCTAGGCCTCGATTGAAGTTTTCGGGCACCGAAGTTGCGCCAGGCTCCAGTTTCAGTAGGAGCTGGGTGTCATCGGCATATTGGTAGCACCCTAGGCCGAAGCTCCGGGCTATACCAGCCAACGGCCGAACATAGATGTTAAACAACGTTGGTGATAATATGGCGCCTTGGGGCACTCCGCACTCGAGGAGAGATTTCCTAGATGTTTGGCCTAGCCATTCAACTCGCTGACCAAAATAAATAATTTGATTTGATATATATACACATAATAAAAGTAAAATTATGTATGTGTGTGTGGCTGGGGTGTCACCTGTGCTCCATGGGAGAGCCGGTCTATACCTGTCTATCTTCTGATTTATGTTCTTCCGGAATTCGCCATGGACGCCTCCAGATATGCTTTTGGGTCTTGATAAAGAGAATTTGCGAAACAGGGTGGCCAAGTGATAAGTCTCCTGTCAACCCTCTAATCCCCTTTTGGGGAGAACATTGGCGTTCCATTGTTTCCCTCCTGGATGCTGTGTTTTTCTGCAGTGAGTCTATTCTACGAAGTTCCACCTTAAGAGATTCAGACCTCCAGTTTCAATCCACTCTTTTCGCCATTGGGCGTTGATGCAGGAATACCTACAGTATATGATTTGCACCCCGATATATTACTGAATTTACTAGATATATCATATGGTGTATAAGGAACACCCTGGTGCAGAAAGACTTTTCATTCGTAGATGCTATTGGACTGTCCCGGGTTATATCTCCACAAAACGCGGAATATATGAAAATACATCGTTTTGAGAGTTTCCTTTAAACTCCCTCTAACTACCTCTTTTGAGTGTCCTCACAACAACAAACTTTTCAATGGGTTATTATTGGTGTATTGATTCATGTGCGGACTGTTATTGCCATTAATTGTTGTTTATATACGGACATGTGTGGAAGATTGATGTTATGGATTTTTTTCTTGCAATTGTGATATTGATGTACGGTGCTCACATCTATCTATCTATTTATCTATTCTATGTATATAATAAAAGTCAGTGTTTGCGGCGGGAGGTGCGGAGGAATATGTGGCAGCATTTCGATTGGTTGCCACTGTGGGATTATTTGCATAAATGACTCTGATTGGCCAGCCTCAGAACTCCAACACTCTAAGGCACCAGACAGAGGGGATTGGTTGCCACTGAGGGAGTATTTGCATAAAGGACTCTATTTGGCCAGCATTCCTACATCCCAAATCTCAAAGGTGCCAGAGAGAGTACTTCACAAAAAGCCTTCCTTTTGACAGTAGGGCTTCCTAGGCCTCAGCCTGAATTGACAGTAAGTCTTCCTCAACTTGATTCTCCTGGCTAGGCCTTAGCCTGAATTCACAGTAAGACTTACTTAACTTGATTTTCCTGACTAGGCCTCAGTTAATGGGACATTGTGTATGGCCTGAATTAACAGTAACATCCTGCCGCAGTGAGGATGGACCATGGATGATGGGACTTGCAGTACCTTCACTTACCTCCTGAAAACAATGCAACCCTCATCCAATCAACAATAAAGCCCAAACTTGGCAGACAGAGCCTCCATGACCCACTCTACATCCTGCTGCAGTTTGGAGGAGGGTGGACCACAGATGATGGGAATTGCAGTACATTCAGTAATTTCATTATACCACTGCAACTCCCAATAATGATGGATCAAGGCCAAACTTGGCACACAGAGCCTCCATGACCCACTGTACATCCTGGTGCTGTTTGGAGGAGGGTGGGCCATGGACAATGGGACTCGCAGTGCCTTCGCTAACTTCCTGACACCACTGTGACCCACATAAATAACTGCTAAAGACCAACTAAAACGTTTCTCAAATAACCCGGGCAGCGCCGGGTTCCCAAGCTAGTTTTATAATAATGTTTAAAGTGCTTTATTTTTGCTCAATGCCATTATAATATTGCAAGCAATTTGCCATAATTAGCACAGTCCCTTTTAGACACAAGGACACAATAAGGGTTTATATCATTACTTCTACTGTTTCCAGCATCTTTTGTGTGATCTTTTTCTGACAAGGGTAAAACCATATTGTATATTTTGATATAATTATAAGACTTTTGGATGATACAGACTTATTGTTTATTTGATAGAATTTTTTTCCTTTTTGTGTCTACTTGCTTCTACTTGGCAGTAGTTCCGTTGTTGTTGTGTTCCACCACAGACATCCCAGTGTTTCTAACTCTCTCCATTGGTGTGGAATTTGCATGATCCCGCCCACTGCCTGTCCTTTAACTCTTCCTTATTCTTTTCTATGGCACACAGCAAACAGAGGAATTGATCAGCAACTGAACATACTAGAGAAGTTTGGGGAGAATTTACCATGATTTATAGGAGTTGTAGGTACTGGGATGTATAGTTCACAATGGAAAAGGCTCTGCGTCTAGTCGATGCTAAATGAATGGTTTTGAAACTGGGAACCTCCAGGAGGTTCGAGTCCTCAGAACGAAGTGATCTCCGGGGCTGGTAGGGGGGTAAGACGGTCCCTCAGATACGCCGGCCTTAGACCATATAAGGCAGTGTTTTTCAACCTTCCCAATGCCGTGACCCCTTAATACAGTTCCTCATGTTGTGGTGACCCCCAACCATAAAATTATTTTCATTGCTACTTCATAACTTTTGCTACTGTTATGAATCATCATGTAAAATATCGGATGTATTTTCATTCGCCGGACCACATTTGGCACAAATACCTCATACACCCAAGTTTGAATAATGGTGTGATTGTGGGGGGTGATTTTAGTTCACCTACAATCAAAGAGCATTCTGAACTCCACCAACGATGGAGTTGAACCAAACTTGGCACACAGAACTCCCACGACAAACAGAAAATACTGGAAGGGTTTGGTGGACATTGACCTTGAGTTTGGGAGTTGCAGTTCACCTACATCCCCATCCTGTGGAACTCTCTGCCGCCAGACCAAAGAGCCTCCCTCGACCTGCCCCAGTTCTTGGCGGCACTTAAGACATGGCTATTCAGGAAAGCCTACGCATAACACGGAACCAGCGACTCAGAATTCACCGAGTCTGATATTTTAGTATTTTAACCATTTAATATTTTAATATTTTTAATATTCTAATCGCTAGTTGTGTAAGTCGCCCGGAGCACAAACGTGAAGGGCGACTCATAAATAATAAAGTTCAGTTCAGTTCAGTTCAGAGCACTGTGGACTCAAACAATGGTGGATCTGGACCAAACTTGGCACGAATAGTTAAGATGCCCAAAAGCGAACACTGGTGGAGTTTGGGGAAAATAGACCTTGACATTTGGGAGTTGTAGTTACTGGGATTTACAGTTCACCTACAATCAAGGAGCATTCTGAACCCCACCAATGATAGAGTTGGACCAAACTTCCCACACAGAACCCCCATGAGCTATAGAAAATAATGTGTTTTCTCATGGTCTTTGGCGACCCCTCTGACACCCCCTTGTGACCCCCAAAGGGGTCCCGACCCCCAGGTTGAGAAACACTGATATAAGGTCTTGAAGGTTAATACCATCACCTTGAAGGTGATCCAGTGCTCTATCGGTAACCAGTGAAGCTGCTGCAGGATAGGTGTTACATGACATCTCATTGGAGCCCCTGTGAGAAGTCGAGCAGCAGCATTCTGGATCACGGACAAGGGTAGGCCGATGTACAGAGCGTTACAGTAGTCTAGTCTTGAGATGACTGTTGCATGGATCACCGTGGCCAAGTCGTCACTGGTCAGATAGGGCGCCAGCCACCTAGCCTGCCGCAGATGGAAAAACGTGGTTTTGCTGGTCGCGGAGGCCTGAGCCTCCATTGTCAGCAAAGGGTCCAAGAGGACTCCTAGACCAGTGTTTCTCAACCTGGGGGTCGGGACCCCTGGAGGGGTCATGAGGGACTGTCAGAGGGGTCGCCAAAGACCATCTGAAAACACAGCATTTTCTGTTGATCATGGGGTGTGTGTGTTAAGGAAGTTTGGCCCAATTCTATCTTTGGTGGAGTTCAGAAGGCTATTTGATTGTAGGTGAACTATAAATCCCAGCAACTACAACTTCCAAATGTCAAGTCTATTTTCCCCAAACTCCACCAGCGTTCACATTTGGGCATATTGATATTCATGCCAAGTTTGGTCCAAATCCATCATTGTTTTGAGTTGACAGTGCTCTCAGGATGTAGGTGAACTACAACTCCAAAACTTAACGTCAGTGCCCACCAAACCCTTCCAGTATTTTCTGTTGGTCATGGGAATTTTGTGTCCCAAGTTTGGTTCAATTCCAACATTGGGTGGGGGGGGGGGGGGGTTCAGAATGCTCTTTGATTGTAGGTGAACTATAAATCCCAGCACCTACAACTCCCAAATGACAACATCAATCTCGCCTCCCTTTGGGCGATGGGTATATGTACCAAATTTGGTCCAGTGAATGAAAATGCATCCTGCATATCAGATATTTACATTATGCTTCATAACAATAGCAAAATCACAGTTGTGAAGTAGCAATGAAATAATACGATTGGGGGTCACTACAACATGAGGAACTGTATTAAGGGGTCACAGCATTACGAAGGTTGAGAACCACTGTCCTAGACTCTTAACTAAAGGTGACGGGCGTAATGCCTCGCCATCCTGGGTAGGTAGCTGGATTGCCCCACTTTCCAGATGACCCAACCACAAGATCTCCGTCTTTGCTGGATTCACCCTCAACCTGCTGGCACGCAGCCAGCCAGTAACGGCTTCGAGGCACTGATGGAAATTTACGGGTACGAAGTCAGGATGGCCTTCCATCCTCAGAACGAGCTGGGTGTCATCAGTGTACTGATAGCATTCCAGCCCGAAACTTCGAACCAGCTGAGCGAGTGGTCGCATGTAGATGTTAAATAACAAAGGGAGAGGATGGCCCCTTGAGGAACCCCACAGTTTAGAGGGGATCTCTCGGAAACTAAACCTCCCCTTTCCACACGCTGCCCCCGATTGTGGAGAAAGGACGACAACCAGGATAAGGCTGTCCCCCCGACTCCAAGTACGTCAAGGTGGTAGGTCAAAAGATTTAATTGACCGTATCAAATGCTGCTGTGAGGTCCAATTACCATCGTTGTCAAGCTGGCACCGAAGTTGATCTGAGATGGCGACCAACATCGTCTCCATCCCATGCCCCATACGGATCCGGACTGGAAGGGGTCTAGATCATCCATGTTGGTTAGAAACTGCTGCAGCTGCTCCGCTACTGCGCTCTCAATCACCTTACTCAGGAACGAAAGATTCGACACCGGGCGGTAACTGGAGGGAACCGATCCATCTAAATTCGGTTTCTTCAGTAGTGGAGAGACCACTGCCTCTTTTAAACCCTCTGGAAAGACTCCTTGCTCAAGGGAGTCATTAATTATCTTCAACAGTGGGTCACGTAATCCCTCCAGGCAAGATGTTACTAGCCAGGAGGGACACGGATCGAGGGAGCAAGTGGTTGGTTTATCTGCAGCTACGAGTCTATTGATGGCCTCTGCGTCCAGCAGGACGAACCGGTCGAGGGTGGGCCCAGCAAGTGGCCACGGAGTTTCAAGTTCACTAACTGTATCAATTGTGGCTGGGAGTTCCCGGCGGATCTCCGAGAGCTTGTCTGTGAAATAGCTCTGAAAAGTCTCGGCTGTGAGGGCCTGATCGTCATTATTTGGGACGGTAGGTAGGGACCGTCGTTAAAGATCGAAATACCTTAAACCAGGGGTGCCCACACTTTTTCAGCATGCGAGCTACTTATAATAAAACCAAGTCAGAAAGATCTACCTTCCGCGCATGCGCCTCCCGCGCTGCGCACCGTCCACGTTTGCTTTCGGAGAGAAGCAGGGAGGGGAAGGGGCTTGGCGTGGCCTGGCTCCACCCCCCTCTGGCTTCAGCTCTAGCAGCAGCTGCTCCAGCCTTGGGGAGGGCAAGGCCAAGCCAGTGGTGTCACGATGCACGGACTTGACCGGCCCCTTAATCACACACACAGAGACGGACTGAAGGCTAACTACTTAATTGAATATAGAAAACAGTTCCAAAAGGTATATTGTCCATAAAAATAGCAAAAGCAAATCCAAAGGCAATAGGTGAGCAATAGTTCAAAACACTTGGTAATTGTCCAAAGGCTTGGCAAAGCTCCGCTCAGCAAAGCGGATCAAGGAACAAAGCAAGGTTGCAAGATACAAAACAAGGCTTGAGTAAGCCACTAGCCAGACTCGGCTCCGTGGTCGAGCTTCGCTACATGTCTGCTCAGATGAGATGTGGCCGAAGTACTGAGGATCCGTTCCCACGGATCCTATACTTAATCCTTTTGCCGAGGTCCCCGACGGTCTAGGCTTCGTCGTCTCCAATCTCTGGTGACAGACCTCGGCCTGTCTAGGCTATGGAACCATCCCCTCCTGCTAGTCTCGATGTCCCGTCTCCTATCGAAAGTACGGCCTTGCCTGCCAACATCTGCCGCGCTATCTTCATGAGAGCTCTCCTCCCTAGATTCTTCCCAGCCGCTCTCTTCCATGTTTTCACTTAAAGGATCCTGTGAACCTCTCCCCCCCCGCCGTTCATAAGTTTCGCTATCACTGCTTTCCATTTGCACCTGGTGGTCTATCTCTTCGTAAGGGTCAGGCCAACCTTCATCCCAAGCCAGACTTTCTGTGGGCGAAGGAGGCCCAGTGATGGGAAACTCTCCTTCTGCTAACCCTTCTAAATCCTCTTCAGAATCCATCTCCGCTGCTGCAGGCCCTAATGCCAATGGGACCCCTGGTCCTGTCCCCTGCCCCCCAGGCACGAACGAGAACTGCTGTGCTACAAGTGGTGGCATAGCTAGGACAAGGCTGGCTTGGCCCTGCCCTCCTCAAGGCTGGAGCAGCTGCTGGGAGTGCCGAAGCCGGGGGAGACCTGGCTCTGCCCCCTCTGAGAAGCGCCCCATCCAGCTGCGATCGACCTCCTTCGGTCCCGTCGATCGCGATTGACTTCCTGGGCAGATCTGCCTTAAACAATTTAGCCGGGCGTGAGCTTGCAGACGCTATCAGAGATGCATAATATAATTTTCATTGACTGGAGTAGTTTCTCTAATGTGGACAGTGTCTGACTTATTAATTGCCTTTGTTTAAATGTGTCTGTTGGCCAAAAACCAAATGGCAAGAGAAAAGTGATTAATTTTGAGTCACATTCATTGTTTGCAAGTTCTTTCAGGGGAAGAGGCAAGTATAATTCTTTCCTTCAAATTTAGCAAAAGGAATTGCAAAGGAAGTAACAAAGTTGGCTTTCTAAAAATAGAGAGTCCTATTACCTCTCCCTTATATGGCTTCTCTAATGACTACTTCCCGACCCCTCCAAAAGGACCTTCTGATCTCATATCCAAAAGATCTCGGCAGCTGAAGTAATTCTATGTATTTATTGGAAATCATGAGCTTAAACACAAAGACCTCACCCCATACAATGTTTACTTTTGGTCCTGTAATTTTCCATACTTGCACTGCATTTCCAATTCAGTCTTTTCCAGAGGCTGAAACCCATCAAGCCCCAAATCAAGAACTGCATGGAAATTAATGGACGCAGATAAGAAAAAGTCAGCTTGATACTGCTTTAATCGTCATTGGTCTACTTTCTGCTCATATTTCCTTAAGGAAAAGTAACTCACTCCTGTGGTTTCCTATGGAGCGTGTTTTAAATTTGTTGTGCTATATTTTCTTTGGAGTGTGACAAATTTTGTCATTTCAGAAAGGCGAGATAAAGCATCTTTACATGATACATACATCCAGGGGCGGTCTAAGGTAATTTTAAATGGTAGGCGAACATTATTTTGGTGCCTCCCCCCAAAAAAAACGTTATTTGGCCCCCATGTAAAAGAAATATACAATTATAATATCACAATACCATTAGTAGTATTATATTGTATCAATGTATATACAATATATTATACCATACTCATACCATATTATATCATAATTATATTATACTACATTACAATAAATTTATATTATAATATATTGACATTATAATACAATATAACATTCTATTATATTATTATTATAAAATAATAAATAAAATTATTTATTTCAATAAAATTATCCTCTACTAAATATTTTCATGACTCCTATAAAACTCAACCCAAAATAAAGTAAAATAAAATATTATATATTACTATTTTGTACAATACCCCTATACTGCAATATTGTTTGTAATATTACATGTAATATAAAATATATCATTATTCTATTGTTATATTGTATGACAATATTAAGCAGAACTGTATAATAATCAACAAGGAATGCAATGTAAATGCATCAAAATCAGAATATATTACCTACCACCCGTCTCATAATCCATAGGAGTCTCCCATAAGTCCAAAATTAGGATCCCAATGTAAATGTAAATAGAAAAACAGCCAAAATGTTCAAATGAGGTCGAATACAGGCAGCGCGGCCTGGGCAAACTTGGGCCCTCCCTCTAGGTGTTTTGGACTCCAACTCCCACAACTCCTCATAGCCTCAGGCCCCTCAGGTCTAGACAGAAATAGTGCCGAAGAAAGGAAGGAGGGAGAGAAGAGGTCACAGAGGAGGAGGAAAGCCCTTCATTCATTCCTTCACTTACACTTCCTTCACTGATTCTTTTCTCCTTCCCTGCAAACGTGCGCGCGGCGGAGACAAAAGGAGAGGGGAAGCACTCCCTGCCTGCCCGATAGGGAGTGCTTTGCTTACAGGTTTCTGCGCAAAGGAGCTACTGGGCACGCGCGGAGGTTTTCGCGGATGTGCAGTTGCTCCTGCGCTCAACTTCAGCTCTGGAGCAACTGCGCCTGCGCGAAAACCTCCGCGCATGCCCAAAAGCGGCGTCGGAGCACACAAGGCCGGGGCCCAAAAGCAGGCAGCTGCGGTGCTACCTGAGGAACATCGGCAGGGACAGGATGGCGCCCCATGCGGCCAGGATGGCGCCCCCTTCCCAGATGGCGCCCTAGGCGGCCGCCTACTTGGCCTACCTTGTAGGACCGCCCCTGCATACATCCTTGTAAAGATGTGAAACTTGAGATATATTACTGTACTAGTTTGGGCACCCAGCGTTGCACAGGTTATTTGGGGGAGTCATTTTTTATTTTAGAAAATGCAGAAGGTTGTTGGTGAACTACAACTCCCAAAATCAAGCTCAATGATTTTTTTTATCCAAAAACCTGTGTTTCATTCAAAAAGTCACAGACTTATTGACCCAGTGGGCAGGGTCATGCAAATCCCACACCAATGGAGAGAGTCAGAAACACTTGGATGTCTGTGGTGGAGGAAAAACAGAAAATCTAGGAGAATATTGTCCCCGTATGTAAGCCTTCACTTGTGTGGTGGGCAATGTGGTGCTTGTGGATGATGTTGGCAGGACTCTTGTACGTGTTCATGACGCTCGCTGTAATCTGCGATGTCATTCAGTTGCTGATCAATTCCTTTGTCAGGTGTGTGCCATAGAAAAGAATAGGAAAGGGTTAAAAGAGAGGCAGTGGGCGAGGTCATGAAAATTACACGCCAATGGTGAGAATCAGAAACACTGGGATGTCTATGGTGGAAGAAACACATAAAATCTTGGATGAAATTGTCCCCGTATGAAAGCCTTCACTTGGGTGGTGGGCAGAATGGTGTTGGTGGAGTACATTGTCAGGGGTTGTCCATGTTTATGGCCCTCGCTATAACCTGCAATGTCATTGGAGTGAGGGCCTTTGGTGGTTCCTCATAGGTAGGGATCATAGCTGTTTGTGGAAGTGGGAGCCTGTCTGTAAAAGTGGGCACATACATATTTTTGCTTTTATTGTGTGTATAGATAGACCAGGGGTGGGCAACCTATGGCCCGCGGGCCAGATGCGGCCCGGCAGCTGATTTTGTCCGGTCCGGGGAGAAGGGCGTCGGGGGCGGGGCCAAGAGGAAGGGGTGCCGCTGCCGCCATCCCATCGCGGGCTCTGCGGGGCCTGTGTCGGCAGACAGGCCGGAGGAGCGGCAGCTTTGGAGTGCCTGCCATCCCTGGAGGCACACCGGGCCTGCAGCGGGAGCACTCGGCAACCTGCGGGGTCCAATCGACCTGGTGACCCGGAAGACTTGATGGTCTTCTGGGTCGCCAGGGCAATCAGCCGCCTCAGATCGCCGACTGCTCCCCCTGCAGGCCCAGATCGCCTCCAGGGATGGCAGGCACTCCATGGCAGGGCAGGGGGAACAGCTGGGGGAACGGCTGAGGGCAAGCGGGCGGAGGCCTGCAGCCTCCGCTCTGCTCTGCTCTGCTCTGCTCTGCTCTGCTCTGCTGCGGTGGCGGCTGGGTCCGCTATGCCATCCTCTGGGCTGTGGCCATTGGGCCATTCCATCTTGGAATCCTTTCTCTCTTGAGGGTGTCAGCCTTCATCTTGGTTCGCACCTTGTCTTCTTTAATTTAATTTAATTTTAATGGTTTTTATTATTATTTTATAATAATTGTATTATTATAATAATATAATAATATAATATAATAATGTTATATTATATTATAATTTCAATATATTATAATGTCTATATAATATAATTATTATATTAATACTAATAATATATGAATATTTCTTGATATATTAATATGTTAATATTAATTATGTATAATATATAGTAAATATTGTAAATAAATAAATAAATTATGTAGATTAGAATGTAGCTCCGTCCTTAGGTGCGGCCCTCCATAATATTTTTTTGGCTCTCGTGTGGCCCCTTGGAAAAAATAATTGCCCACCCTTGGTATAGATAGATTTGAAAATACAGAACTGTTTTAGATTTGACTTCAAGTCTCCATCCGTAGGCTTTGCTCTACCACTGCCGTCCTCTAGTCATATGGCACCAGATTAAAGCAAAACATCTAGTGGTGATTTCTTTTTTTACGTTCCTTTGACTGATCCCATTCATTTGGCCACTCGGGTGGTATTATATATTACATGTCACACATTCCCGCTGGTTTGGCAAAAGTCCACCCTCAATTTGCCATCGAAATACCCCCACGTCCTACCAAGACGAACCGGCCTGTTGATTCGTCTCCGCAGAAACGTTTTCCTTGCCCCTTCATTCACGGAAAGCTTGGTCCAAATTTCCGCAAACCAGGGAAACCACAGACTTTTTGGCTTCCTTTTCTGACTCTGAGCTAACCTTTTGAAAACGGAGCCTCTGGTTTTTGCAGTCTGCTGACGCAGGGCTTTTTTTTTTTTGGTTTTCTGGAGGCTGACCATTCAACGATAAATTGATAAGTCGCTTTTTCATGGTGCCCTGGGTTTGATTTAGTGCGCTGCAACATTGCAAATCGATGTGGAAAGGGTTGTAATGAATTACATCTATTAAGGCACAGCGTATTTTTGTCTTTTCTGGTTTTCCTATTACTTCTCCCTTGGATATAATAAGAAGGCAGGGGAGAGATTACATTCTGGGTTGTGGTGCTTGAGTACGCCAATTACGGGGTGCCTGTTACAAGAGTCAAAACAGTGCATTGCTACTAGCAAACAGCAAATAGTGGTCGCTTCCAGTCTTCCAGTGAGAGTGAAGGTGAACAGCATTGTGCTAGAACAGGCCTGTCCAACAGGTGGCCCGGGGGCCGTACACGGCCCCCTAGCCCCTTGGCTATGGCCCCTTACCCTCCTGCAATAAATAATATATTTTTAAATATATTTTTAAAATATTTTTTTCAATTAAAAAAATATTATTTATAATTATTATTTTTTGGTCCCGCCCCTTGGCTTTCTATTGGCCGCCTCTTCTCCTGAGGGAGGGGGCCAATGGGAGGGAGTGATGTCTCTCGGGCCCCGCCCCCTTGGCAGCAAACAGGAAGAGCGACCCGGCCGCATGGCTTTCCCCCCTCGGCAGCGCCGCTTCCTCCTCCTCAGGATTGCTGCTGCTCCGTCTGGGAGGCGCTCAGGCCCTCAGCGCCAGGGAAGCAAAAGGGGTTTGGGAGGGAGGGAGTGTGTCTGAGAGAGTGAGTGACAGAGAGAGAGAGAGAGAGAGGAGGGGGACCTGCCCTGGGCACACCTCTCCCCAGCGCAAAGGGAAGATCTCTCTGGCTCTCTCAGACACACACACACACACACACACACACACACACAAGCCCCTTCCTTTCTGACCCCTTCATTTGCATTTCATGAACTGTCTCTTTAATGAGAAGGAGAGAACCGGCCAGCCATAGGAGAGGGGAGGAGGAGAAAAGGAGGGGGGGAATTGAATGAGAGGGAGCTCAAGCAAAGGCCTCCCCCTTTCCCCTCCTTTTCCTCCCCCAGAATTATTTACATTCTTTGCAATTACCTGAGTTTACTTTGATGACTTGCACTGAATGGAATGGAACTGGCAGAATGAAAGCACACAGACCTTTCAACTGGGGGGCAGAGCCAGGGGAGGGGCGGAGCCAGGGCTTGGCCCCCCAGGTGATCAGTGACCGGAATTCCGGCCCAAGGTCCGGTAGAAGTTGGACAGCCCTGTGCTAGAACTATATGAAATCTGTCTCCTATACATTAATAACAGGAAACCATTAATACCAATTGGAGTTCAGAGAATGTTGAGAAAGAAATCTCAAGAGAAAAGGAATTGGGGAGAGGCTTTATTTTTACTTATTTATTTATTATTTTGATTTGTATACCGTCCTTTCCAATTGGCTCAGGACGGTTTACAGCATATCGACTTCATCGTAAAACACATCACAACCAACAACAACATACCGTGTTTCCCCGAAAGTAAGACGATGTCTTACTTTCTTTTTTACCCCCAAAAGCCCCACTCACGTCTTACTTTCGGGTACGCCTTATATTGACATACCCGAAATAATTCCTCACCCAGTAGGGCGACGGTGCCTGTGTGGGCCGCCGCCGCGCCGGCCACTGCTGCACAGCCAGCCACACGGGCCGACCGCTGCACGCCTCTTGCGCGGCACGCCTCTTGCGCGGCACGCCTTGCGCGGCACGCTTGCCTGGCCTCTGACACGACGCGCTCGCCCGCCTCTTGCTCCTTCCCCTCCCTCCTTCGTCCCATTCGAGAGAACGAAGGGAGGGGGAAAGGAGAAGGAGCAAGAGGCGAGGCGAAGCGGCATCGCGTCAGAGGCTTCGCCCCGCCTCTTGCTCCTTCTTTCCCCCTCCCTTCGCATGGACTTTCGGGGTACGGCTTACTTTCGGGTACGGCTTACATTAGCCGACCCTGACACCCCGATACGTCTTACAATCGGGGTGTCTTACTATCGGGGAAACACGGTAAAAGCAAACAGTAAAAACAATTAACCATGTTCAATTATAACCAGGAGGTTATTCATACATTGAATGCACGCCGGAACAACACTGTTTTACAAGCCTTCTGGAAAGCCGGTAGCTAATTGACTGCTTGGACTTCCGGTGGCAAGCTGTTCCACAGTTGAGGTGCAGCCACAGAGAAGGCTCTGTGTCTAGTTGATGACAGATGGATGGTTCGCAGGGAGGGAACCTGCAGGAGATTGAGGTCTTCAGAAAGGAGTGATCTCTGGGGAACATATGGGAGTAGGCGGTCCCTCAAGTACACTGGCCCCAGACCATGCAAGGCCTTAAAGGTTAAAACCAACACTTTGAAGATGATCCGGTGCTCAATTGGTAACCACTGCAGTCGCTGCAGAGTTGCAGTGATGTGCACCCTGGCTGGCACTCCGGCCAGGAGCCTCGCTGCTGCGTTCTGCACCAGTTTAAGCCTCCGGATGATCGACAAAGGCAGGCCAATGTAAAGGGCGTTACAGTAGTCCAGCCTAGGGATGACCGTGGCTTGGATCACCGTGGCTAGGTCATTTCCGGTGAGATAGGACGCCAGCCGCCTACCCTGCCGCAGGTGGAAGAAGGCGGATCTGCTGACAGCGGAGACCTGAGTCACCATTGTCAGCTGCGGATCTAACTGGACACCTGACTCTTTACTAAGTGCGACGGGTGTAGTGCCTCAGCACAAACAGTCAATATAAATCTATCTTGTGTAGGGATACAACAACAACTTATGCCTGCATCAAATAAGCACAATGCATAAAGTATCAAAATATAATTATCAACAGTAATACAGAGAGGATGCTCCCATTGAATACACAAACATCACATATATATACATATAATCAGTCTAGATGCTATAGTACATCAATACTCCCGCGTGGGCGCTGCTTAAAGCAAGCGGCAATGCTAAACTGTCCTGGCGTGGCGATACCAATGAACAAGGCTCGAGATATCGTTGTACTCACAGTCCTGTAGGTCAGTGTTTCCCAACCTTTTTTGAGCCGCGGCACACTTTTAACATTAAAAAAATCCGGGGGCACACCACCAACCAAAATGACACAAAATGACACTCTAACACAGTAAAGAACGGCTGGGGGATGGTGGCCTGCTGGGAGCAGCTGCTGGGAGTGCCAAAGCCAGGGAGGGGCGGAGCCAGGCTGTGCCATGCCCCGCCCCTCTCCCCGGCTTCACCTCTCCCAGCAGCTGCTCCAGCCTTGAGGGGGCAGTGCCAAGCCAGCCATGCCAGAGCCAGCACAATGCTGGCTTGGCGATGTCCCGTCAAGGCTGGAGCAGCTGCTGGGAGTGGCGAAGCCGGGGAGGGGGCAGAGCCAGGCTGCGTCATGCCCCGCCCCCTCCCCCCAGCTTCAGCTCTCCTACAGGCCGCACCATGCCCCGCCCCCTCCCCCCAGCTTCAGCTCTCCTACAGGCCGCGCCATGCCCCGCCCCCCCCCAGCTTCAGCGCTCCTACAGGCCGCGCCATGCCCCGCCCCCTTCCCCCAGCTTCAGCTCTCCTACAGGCCGCACCATGCCCCGCCCCCCCCCAGCTTCAGCTCTCCACCAGGCCACGCCATGCCCCTCCCCCTCCCCCCAGCTTCAGCTGTCCTACAGGCCGCGCCATGCCCCGCCCCCTCCCCCCAGCTTCAGCTCTCCTACAGGCCGCGCCATGCCCCCCCCCCCCCCAGCTTCAGCTCTCCTCCAGGCCGCGCCATGCCCCCGCCCCCCCCCCAGCTTCAGCTGTCCTACAGGCCGCGGCATGCCCCGCCCCTCCCCCAGCTTCAGCTCTCCGACAGGCCGCGCCATGCCCCGCCCCTCCCCTCAGCTTCAGCTCTCCTACAGGCCGCGCCATGCCCCGCCCCACCCCCCTGCAGCTCACCTACACGCCGTGCCAAGCCCCGCCCCTCCCCCAGCTTCAGCTCTCCTACAGGCCGCGCCATGCCCCGCCCCCTCCTCAGCTTCAGCTCTCCTATAGGCCGCGCCATGCCCCGCCCCCCCCCCAGCTTCAGCTCTCCTACAGGCCGCGGCATGCCCCGCCCCCTCCCCCCAGCTTCAGCTCTCCTACAGGCCGTGGCATGCCCCGCCCCCTCCCCCAGCTTCAGCTCTCCTACAGGCCGCACCATGCCCCGCCCCCTCCCCCCAGCTTCAGCTCTCCTACAGGCCGCGCCATGCCCCACCCCCTTCCCCCAGCTTCAGCTCTCCTACAGAGGAGGAGCATGAGCGGTGGGCGGGCTTCAGTGGGCGGGGCTCCTCCACGCGGCTTCAGCGAGCGAGGGGCGAGAGTCATGGTGGGAGTCATGGCGGATTGGGGGCTGGCCGGGGAAACGGCCGAAGGAGGCGGCGGCCCGGTCCCTTCTTCTTTTTCTTCGCCACTGCCCGGCCCTTCCTCCTCCTCCCCCAAGCAGCAGGAGTTCGGCAGGAGGGGGAGGAAGGGGGGCAGAGAGCTTTTCTCGCGGCACAGCAGGAGGTCTGTCACGGCACACTGGTGTGCCACGGCACACTGGTTGAAAAAGACTGCTGTAGGTAGTATATTCAAAGTAAAGCCAAAATAGGTTGGAAATAAGCCTCACAAACGTATTCAAAGTTCATTTCGGCGGGCGGCTTTTGCGACCGCTCGCAAATGCCTCCGTTGCAGGGAAGCGCCGTAAAGCTCACCAGTAGCGTTGTGCAGGAAAACCTTTGCGACAATGATGTCTGTTTTGGCGGCGCATTCAAACTGGCAAAGCACAAGATGGGATTCAAGGGCAGAAGCAAAGGAAGATGTAGCAATGGAAGGGGAATAGAGGTGCACAAAGTGGGAAATCGCCAAAGGAGGATCCAAAGAAGACTGGGTGATGGTAACTCAACCCCTCGCCGTCCAGAGTAGGAAGCTGGAGCCCACACCCACCAGGATGACCCAGCCAGAGGATCTCCGTCTTAGATGGATTCACTCTCAGCTTTGGGGAGGAAAAGGGCAGACTGGCTACGGAATAAAGCACCGGGAATGTGGCACAGCTGGCTGGGTGTCAGCTGCATAAGATCTCTACTGACCAGAAGGTCATGAGTTCGAGGCCTGCCTGGGTCGAGGTGGGCTCTCAACCTATTGTGTAGCCTGTTGTCGACCTTTGCAACCCAAAAGACAGTTTGTTTATTTATTTATTTATTTGTTTATTTATTTGTTTATTTATTTATTTGGTTTGTACACCGCTACTCCCAGGGGCTCGGGGTGGTTTACAGCACAATGTGTTGAAGCACAGATAGATAAAAATACAATAAGAACAGTAAAAACCCAACAAGCACAATAGAACTCAGGCGGGGGTCGCAGGCCTAAATAGGCGTGTCTTACATGCTCTGCGAAAGGTGTTTACGTCTCGCAGAGCTCGTGTCTCTGGAGGCAGTGTGTTCCACAATGTAGGAGCGATGATGGAAAAGGCTCGCCGCCTAGTAGACGTCAAATGAAAGGATTTTACATTGGGAATAGTTAGAAGATTCAGGTCATCCGAGCTTAGTGATCTGGGGGGTTATATGGAATCAGGCGATCCCGTAGGTACACTGGCCCCAGACCGAAATAAGGCCTTGAAAGTAAAAACACCTTGAAGGTGATCCGGTATTCAATTGGTAGCCAGTGCAGATCCTGCAAGATTGGAGTTATATGGCATGTCACGGGCTCCCTCTCGAGTAGCCAACCTGCAGCATTCTGCACTAGCTTAAGTTTTCGGATCACGGTCAAGGGTAGGCCAATGTAAAGAGCGTTACAGTAGTCAAGTCTTGAGATGACCGTGGCTTGGATTACCGTGGCTAGGTCATTCCAGGACAAATAGGGGGCCATACGCTTCGCCTGTCACAGATGGAAGAACGCGATTCTGCTGACAGTGGAGATTTGGGTCTCCATTGACAGCAGCGGGTCTGTCAATGTTGCATCTGTCAAGTAGGAAATTAAAAGTACCACTTAGGGGGGAGGCTAAATTTAACTAATTTACGAGACCATAAAAAAGATCTCCAGAAAACACACTGAGGAATGAAGGAGTGCGACAGCTCCCCCTGGTGGCCAGATGTTAAATTGCCTCTGTCTGTCTTGTGTGTTTATGTGTCTAAATGTAATGTGTACACTGTAATCCGCCCTAAGTCCCCTGTGGGGTGAGAAGGGCAGAATAGAAATAAAGTAAGTAAGTAAGTAAATAAATAAATAAATAAATAAATGGAGGCAAGTGTGAATGTTGCCATTGCCACAGCTCCCCCTGGTGGCCAGATGTTAAATTGCCTCTGTCTGTCTTGTGTGTTTGTGTGTCTAAATGTAATGTGTACACTGTAATCCGCCCTGAGTCCCCTGCGGGGCGAGAAAGGGCAGAATAGAAATGAAGTAAATAAATAAATTGAGGCAAGTGTGAATGTTGCCATTGCCACAGCTCCCCCTGGTGGCCAGATGTTAAATTGCCTCTGTCTGTCTTGTGTTTGTGTGTCAGCTCCCCTGGTGGCCAGATGTTAAATTGCCTCTGTCTGTCTTGTGTGTTTGTGTGTCTAAATGTAAGTGTGTACACTGTAATCCGCCCTGAGTCCCCTGTGGGGTGAGAAGGGCAGGTAAATAAATAAATAAATGGAGGCAAGTGTGAAATAAAAATGTTAAAGTCTAAATGTAAGTAAGTAAATAAATAAATAAATGGAGGCAAGTGTGAATGTTGCCATTGCCACAGCTCCCCTGGTGGCCAGATGTTAAATTGCCTCTGTCTGTCTTGTGTGTTTGTGTGTCTAAATGTAATGTGTACATTTTTGTAATCCGCCCCTGAGTCCCCTGCGGGGGTGAGAAGGGCGGAATAGAAAGGAAGTAAATAAATAAATAAATAAATAAATAAAGAAATGAAGTAAATAAATAAATTGCCTCTGAGGCAAGTGTGAATGTTGCCATTGCCACAGCCATTGCCACAGCCCTGGTGGCCAGATGTTAAATTGCCCCTGTCTGTCTTGTGTGTTTTGTGTGTCTAAATGTAATGTGTACACTGTAATCCGCCCTGAGTCCCCTGCGAGGTGAGAAGGGCGGAATAGAAATGAAGTAAATAAATAAATGGAGGCAAGTGTGAATGTTGCCATTGCCACAGCTCCCCCTGGTGGCCAGATGTTAAATTGCCTCTGTCTGTCTTGTGTGTTTGTGTGTCTAAATGTAATGTGTACACTGTAATCCGCCCTGAGTCCCCTGCGGGGTGAGAAGGGCGGAATAGAAATGAAGTATATAGATAAATAAATAAATAATGAGAAGACCAAGCAAACCATCTCATAATTCTCATTGGGTTGCTATGAGGTTTTTTGGGCTGTCTGGCCATGTTCCAGAAGCATTCTTTCCTGATGTTTCACCCATATCTATGGCAGGCATTCTCAGAGGTTGTGAGGTCTGTTGGAAACACACAACAACCCAAAACTGCTTGGTTCTAGTTCCGAAAGACATTAGTCCATTTATGAGCCAATATTCTTGAACAACCTTTTTGAGCGAGAAGAGTTTTATGGAATCATGATTTTGGACCATCAGAATCCATACGTAACCAGGACTGGCCATTCCTCCTTTCCTTCAAGGAGTACCCTCTCCATTGGCGCCCCTTGTTGTGGGGAGAGGCTTGCGTAGCCTAATGAAGTTGTGAGCTATGCAGGCGGTGGCATAATAGCCACTTATAGGGCCTCCCATGCCAAGCAGGTCTCAACCGAAGGGTCTCACAAAGAGCGTCAACGGGCAGGATGGGCTCTCTAGCCTTTTGGCAACCATCTTAAGAGAAGGAAAACTCTAATTTCAAACCCGGGCGGATGGTGCTTGTCTAACCTTGTAAGGTCAACCATCTAGCGCAGTATTTCCCAACCTTTTTTGAGCCGCGGCACACTTTTAACATTAAAAAAATCCGGGGGCACACCACCAACCAAAATGACACAAAATGACACTAACACAGTAATATATATAGTTAATATGTTTTTAAATGTATTTATACACTCAGTGTGAAACCTGGGCCTGTTTCGAGGAACACAACATAGATATCCTGGCAGGAATGGCAGAAAGACACCAACTTCCCACACAGAACTCCCATAACCAAGAGAAAATGCTGTAAGAGTTTGGTGGGCATTGACCTTGGGTTTTGGAGTTGTAGTTCACCTATATCCAGAGAGCACTGCGGACTCAAACAATGTTGGATCAGGACCAAACTTGGCATGAATACTCAATATGCTCAAATGTGAACACAGATGGAGTTTGGGGAAAATAGACCTTGACATTTGGGAGTTAAAGTTTCTGGGTTGTATAGTTAACACACAATCAAAGAGCATCCTGAACTCTTGCAACAATGGAATTGAACCAAACTTGGCCTATTGAACTCTCATTACCAACAGAAAGGACTGAAAGGGTTTGCTTGGGAATTGACCTTGAGTTTGGAAGTTGTAGTTCACCTACACCCAGAGAGCACTGTGGACTCAAACAATGTCATGTTATGTTGTTGTTTGTTTTCTATCCAGAATCCCAATGTTGGAAGGAGGCTCACCACTTTAAGGTCCCTAAAACAGGCATGGGAAAACTTCAGCCCTCTGGGTGCTTTGGACTCCAACTCCCACCATTCCTAACAGTCTGGGGCCCTTTCCTGCTTAAGTGGCTGAAGGGGGAAAAAGGAAAAGGGCCTGAGGCTGCTAGGAATGGTGGGAGTTGGAGTCCAAAACACCTGGAAGGTCCAAGTTTGCCCGTGCCAGCTTTCGACAGAGACCTCTTCCTCCCCCTTCCCCTTCACGTCCTTTCTTCCCCCTCCTGCCCAACACTTGCTTTTTCTTCTCCACTGCCGCTTCCTCCGCCATTTTGATCTGAGGGGGCAGCGTGAGCGTGTTCAGGAGGGGAGGGGGGAGGGAGGAAGCCGTGACCCGTGCGGGCGCTGCTGCGCAGACTCGCCCCAGAGGAAAGCGAGGCAAAGCGAGCAGAGCGAGGCTGGGAAGAAGGGAGCCCGAGTGGAGAAGAAAAAGTGTTTGGCAGGAGGGAGTAGAAAGGGTATTGGAGGTTCCCATTTCCCACGGCACACCTGACGATCCCTCATGGCACACTAGTGTGCCATAGATACACAAGTATAGACTTCACAATAGCAAAGATAACAAAAATATAATGTGTATTGAATCACAAAGCACAGGGTACAAACTGTAAGAGGGCAGTGACATAAGTGCCCCCTGGCGCTCGCAGTACCAATGAAGAGGGTGAAAATACCAGTCAATGGAGCGCAGTGTAGTCACCAGGCGGAGTTCCAGGAGCTGAGGTGAAGCGGCTCAATGGGGAAACACAGTACGCAAGGATGGGAATCACGGCAATGAGATAAACGGGTGGAATATTCCCGGCGTGATCCAAGCCTGTAATTAGCGGCCGAGGCAAATGCCTGGAAATCCTGCTCACAGAGGCTGTTTGCCCGGAGCACAGCGCACAATGCGCCGCGACTGGTAACCCGAGCCCCTTACGTCGTCCTGGGAGGGGTTCCGCTGGAGAGTTACACAAGCAGCAGTCCCAAGTGCCAGAGAAACGCCGGGCACGCCGCAACGGCTTCAGCTGCAGTGGGCCCGTCCGTTTCGCCGATAAACGGCTTTATCAAGCGGCCAGGTGCTATACAAGAAGGCGTTTCATGGAAAATATATAATCGTGCGATAACATGGCCCCATCATAGGTGATTCCATGGACCCGAGGGCTGTCACTGCCCTCTTACAGTTTGTACCCTGTGCTTTGTGATTCAATACACATTATATTTTTGTTATCTTTGCTATTGTGAAGTCTATACTTGTGTATCTCTGTTACCAGTGTGGTAAATTGATTGCTTGTGTATCACACTAGTGTGCCATGGCACAGTGGTTGGGAAACACTGATCTAGAGAAGGAAACTCAAATCAAACCTACGACCTGAGGACCTCGCTGCCACCGTTCGAGCGTGCTAGGCTCCGGCAGACGAACCTTTGGTTTAAAGAGTGAAGCCAGTTCTGTGCACACTGCGCTCCACCAGAAAAATCCATTGCACAGGCTTGAAGGAAACATCCAACCTCCTTAGTCATTGTAGAAAGCGTGGGGTGAGTCCTTCCTAAGAGTCTTCGTTCGCGAAGTAATGCCAGAGAGACCTTTGAATCTCTGCTTCTTTACTGCTACTTAGCCTGTGTATCACCACTGAATCGGTGAGTTTATTCCAGTGGCATCTTTTGTGGAGTCTGGCTTCTCAGAAACAACATTTTCCCAGTCCCTGTGGACTGTTTTGTGGTGAGGGGCGAAGGATATTGCTTTAGTCACCAAGTTTCCTTTCTCAGGCCCATCAGACCTATTATAATGTGGGTAGCAAGAATGGCAAGTGAGTGTCCTTGTGTACCCTTCCTGTTGAGAGTTGCGTTTCCCACAAATTCCCTTGTTGTGAGTGTTGCGGCCACAGATTCCCTTCTGCCAAGTTGTTTCCTCTCCATCCACATTCATATTCCTTGCCAATTAATTGAATTTCAGGGTGCTGGAGCACAATGTTTACTTCCCGTAGGTGACCATTTGCCCAAGTTTGGGATGCACTAATGAATGCTGCTTTGCGGCCCACAGATCATCAACTAGGAGCCTGGCTTCAATAACAATGGAGAAGTGTTTGTGTAGATGGAAAATATTTTTGCTGATGGAAACAGCTGCCCATGAGCTCACTCCCTGGAAAGCCTCCGGACGGCTTCTCATCTTATGGCGCTTCTCTCCCCACCGACCGCCTCCTCTTCTTTGCACAGTAGCATGTTCAAGAGCCAGGAGTTTAGGAAACTAGTGCTTTCTTTGGCAACTCGGCAGCCTTGGTTAAGAGTTCCCTCAATTTGGTGCTTTATTTCCTAACATTCTCCTTCCATAACGTTCCCACGGAACAGGGCTTCCTAGCTCGAAGAACCAGAACGATAGGAGGGAATAATGACCAAAAGCACACACTTTCCTCCACAAAACACATCCTTCTTTCATAGAAATCCTGGTATTATTTACCGTATTACTCACTTCCTGGAGTTTTGTCACTCAGCTGGAAAGAGCACTCCATGACTTGCGGCAGGTTTGGGTTTGTGGCTTTGGGGCAGCGCAGATCCTTCTGGCACCAGATGGCAATGGCTCCAGGCGACTGTCTTCTTTTCAGAGGCCCACGCAATTTGTGCAGGCTCCGGGAAGAAGAAGCGGGAAACCACCAGCCAATGAGTTTGAATATGCTATCACTGAAGCTAAGCAAATTTACTATTCCTCTCTGATAGCGTCTGCGAACTCACGCACAGCTCAATTGTTCAAGATAATTCGTTCTTTGACGACGGTCCCTACCGTCCCAAACAATAATGATCAGGCCCGTACAGCTGAGGTTTTTCAGAGTTACTTCACAGACAAGATCTCGTTACTCCCCCGGGAACTTCCTGCCACGATTGATAGAGTCAGCGAGCTCGAGACTCCGTGGCCCTCTGCTGGGCCCACCCTCAATCGGTTCGTCCCACTGGACGCAGAGGCTGTCGACGAACTGTTAGCTGCAGTGAGATCGACCACATGCTCCCTCGATCCGTGTCCCTCCTGGCTAGTGAAAGCTAACCTGGAGGGATTACGTAACCCTCTGTTGAATATAATCAACAGCTCCCTTGAGCAAGGAGACTTTCCAGAGGGCTTAAAAGAGGCAGTGGTGTCCCCGCTGCTGAAGAAACCGAATGTAGATCGATCGGTTCCCTCCAATTACCGCCCAGTTTCGAACCTTCCGTTCCTGGGCAAGGTGGTTGAGAGGGCGGTAGCGGGGCAGCTGCAGCAATTCCTTGAGGACACAGCCGCTTAGATCCCTTCCAGTCCAGCTTCCGCTTGGGGCACGGGACGGAGACCGTGTTGGTCGCCATTTCAGATCAGCTTCGATGTCAACTGGTCAAGGACGGTTTAGCGCTGCTTGTGTTATTGGACTTCACAGCAGCTTTTGATACGGTCAATTACAATCTTTTGGCCCACCGCCTTGCCGTTGCTGGAGTTAGAGGAAGAGCCCTGAAATGGCTGTTGTCCTTTCTCCACAACCAGGGACAGCGAGTGGAAAGGGTGGTTTGGTTTCCGAGAGGGCTCCACTTACTTGTGGGGTCCCTCAAGGTGCCAATCTCTCCCCTTTATTATTTAACATCTATATGCAACCACTTGCTGGTCTGGTCCGAAGCTTTGAACTGGAATGTTATCAGTACGCTGACGACACCCAGCTCGTTCTGAGGATGGAAGGGCGACCATACTCGGTACCCTCTTGTTTCCAACAGTGCCTTGAAGCTGTTACTGGTTGGCTGCAGGCCAGTAGATTGAGGGTGAATCCAGCAAAGATGGAGATACTGTGGCTGGTCCGCCCGGTTGGTGGGGAGGTCCAGCTGCCTAGCTTGGGTGGCGAGGCATTATGCCCGACATCCTCAGTTAAGAGCCTTGGGGTCGTTTTTGACTCGTTGCTGTCGATGGAGGCCCAGGTCTCCAGCATCAGCAAAACCACCTTTTTCCATCTGCGGCAAGCTAGGCATCTGGCCCCCTCCCTATCCAGAGATATTCGTGTTGGCTGGCCAATAGAGGCGTTATGCAAATACCAATCATGTTGTCAGAATGTAGAGCCAATCAGAACGCTGCCACATACATAGAAACATACAAACCCACAAACATACAAACATTCCGCTTTATTATATACTAGCTGTACCCGGCACGCGTTGCTGTGCCCTATTTTGGAGATGCGAGGAAGTCTGAGTATGTAAGTTGTGGTTGTTGGGGTCATGGCTGTGTTGTTGTGGGTTGTTTTGGTGGGTTGGATGTTGGAGTCCTGTGGAGTTGTTGTTGTGTGGTGTTGCTGGCGTTCTGCATAGCTTGTAGATATGCAATGGTTTTTGTCTTTCCGTCTGCTGTGTTGATGTAGAGGTTGATGTGTGTGTGTGTGGGGTACTTTGGAAGTGAGTGGAGGTACTTGAAACCCCATTATCCATGGTGTGTCCTCCTCTAATCTGCAGTTGGATGGAGTGTGGGTCATGGGGTGCATTGTTTGCCAAGTTTGGTCTTTATCGGTCTTGGTTCTTGGACACAGTGGTCTGTGGGGAATGATGGGTTTTGAAGTACTACAAATCCCATTATCCATGGAGGTACTTCAAGTCCCATAATCCATGGTCCACCCTCCTCCAAACTGTAGTATAATGTAGCGTGGGTCATAGGGGCTCTGTGTGCCAAGGTAGGTTACTGTAAATTCAGGCCATACACAGTGTCCCATGAGCTGAGGCCTAGTCAAGAAGAGCAAGTTAATGAAGCCTTACTGTCAATTCAGGCCATACACAATGTCACCCTTATTGGCAGCCAATCATGTTGTCAGAATGTAGAGGCTGGGAGAGTCGTTGGCAGCCCCGGAGGATGCTGGGAAATGTAGGGGTTTTTTTACTCGTGGTTTTGGGGGCCTTTTAGGTTTTGGGGGGAAAAGTTTCTTTGCGACAAACGTACCTTGCTTGAGGCCTATTTCTGTTGGCAAGTTTGGTGTTTCTGCGTTGTAAGGTTTCTCTGTTTGGGACGGTCTTTCCATGACGACTCTTCCTTTATATAGAGAGAGATTTATATTCCACCCTTCTCACCTTGAAGGGGACTCAAAGCAGATCACAGAACACATATATGGGGAAAAAATCCAATGCCCCCTCTCAACCTTCTCTTCTCCAAGCTACACATACTGTACGTACACAGCTTCCTAAGCTATTCCTCAGCAAGATTCATGGCTTCCAGACCTTTGACCGTTTCGATGGCCCTTCTTTGGACACCTTCCAGCATGTCCATATCCTTCTTGGATGATGGTGCCCAGATCTGGACACAGCATTATTCCAGGAAGAGAAACCCATATCAACATTTTGTGAGCATGGTGTTCCTTTCTAAGTGATTACAGATTGCTCGCTTAATGATCTGCTCTCGATTCTTTCCTTGAGACCAATTAGAAGATGATGGTATTGTTGGGAAAGGGAAAAGATTTGAAACGTTTTCTCTTTTGCAATTTGTAAACTTTTATGGCAATGTTTTACTCGTTAAGAAAGTGCCGGTTGATATGAAAATAAGCATTTTTCCCTCCAGTGACTTCATAATCTTTGGAAACTTTAAATCCTGTAATATCAAGACAATAGAGGAGGAAAACTTCTGATTTAGGCCTGCTAAAAGTTGTTCCTGGAGATATCAGTGCTCCGAGAGTAGCAATTTTGGTCCCAAATCAACCCTATGAGGAAAGGAGAAAGGAATTTGATCAAGGCCACCCAGTGAGCCTCCTCGTTCAGCAAAGCCTTACGCCTGGGTTTCTTAAACCATTGCTTTTGATATGTTCTATTTCTGTTGATGGCTTCATTATTTGTATGCTGTGTGCTTTCGCCTATATTATGTCAGGTGGCTCGAGGCCCAGGAGTGGCAAAAAAAGGTGGGCTATGAATAAGCAAAAGAGTAGTCATAAATCAAAGCCAATTTTTAAAAAATGCAGCATAAAAAGAATGGAGGACGAAAAGGGTCTTGTGGCATCATTCAGGCTGATTTATTTTAGCACAGCTTTAGTGTGCCGTCGCACCCAGGCTATAGAAGGGCAAGGACAAAGTCCCTCACCAAAGGCTCCTAAACAAGCTCTTCAGCCATGGACTCAGGGGACAGGTCTTGTCCTGGATGGGAACCTGGCTAAACTGTAGGAAACAAAGGGTGGTAATAAACGGACACTTCTCTGGGTGGAAAGAGGTGAGAAGTGGCGTACCCCAAGGTTCAGTTTTGGGTCCGTTACTTTTTAATTTATTCCTTAATGATCTGGACGTAGGAGTGAATTCTGAGGTAGCAAAAAAGTAAGAGTTCGGCAGGAGGGGGAAGAAAGGGCGCGAAGGGGCAGGGGGAGGAAGAGGTCTCTGTCGAAAGCTGGCACGGGCAGACTTGGACCTTCCAGGTGTTTTCGGCGGCCGGGAGCCGCCGAAAGGAGGAGTAGGCGGTGCCAAGAGCAGCGCGTCACACCAGGCCTGTGACGCGCTGCTCTTGGCGCCGCCTACTCCTCCTTTTTCGCGGCTTTAGGAGGGGGGGGGCCTGTGCTCGGGCGGGGCCTGGGGCGGGGCCTGGGGCGGGGCCGAGCGGCCCCGCAGGTCATCAGTGACCTCTTATCCGGCCCTGGACCCGCCAGAAGTTGGACAGCACTGGCATATACAATACAGTAAGCAATCCGAATTATATACATACCAAATAACTAGTGCAGGCCTGAAGAAGGTTTTTTTTAGCTTTATTGGAGGAACATCAGAAATGAAGGGAAACACCACAGAGACAGAAGAACAATAGATATAATATCGGAATCACTGGGTTGTTGTAAGTTTTTCGGGCTGTATGGCCATGTTCCAGAAGCATTCTCTCCTGACCTTTCTATTGCATCCATTGCAGGCATCCTCAGAGGTTGTGAGGTTTCACAACCTCTGAGGGTGCCTGCCACAGATGCAGGCGAAACAACATGTTTTCTCAGCAAAACACCTTTCTCAATGCCTTTTTCAGTTAAAACTGAGTTGGAAAAGGAGTCTTGACTACCGTCCCATATACTTCACCATTCAAATAAAGGTATAGCTTCCAAAATGTCTGTTCCTTCCATCCTTTAGTATGATCGAAGAAGACAAACAATTCTAGCTTTGTCTGAGGACAGCAGAAATATTTCATACAGACTTGCAGCCAAATTAAGGAGCCAGGGGGAACCAACAAGAGGACTTTCCCAGAAAAAAAAAAGAACTGTCTCGGACTGATTTCCAAAGTGATCAAAGACACATGTAGAACACAGAAAAACAAATTTATTTCAACCTTGGATTGTGCAAACGTGCCCTCGTGCTGGATGTCTAAGGGGGAATGCTGAGAATGACACAAGATATCCTACGAGGGACGTTCATTAAAGATTTCTCCTGACCCACTTCTGTTTATCACAGGACGCTGAAACTGCACATGTCTAATGATGTAAGCCTCTATAGGGTATGTGCCCATTTACAACTCAGAACTGATAACAGTCTTGATTGTATGGGTGCTGAAGTGGTGTGAGGTTTGAAAATGGACCCAGTGCAATACTAGAGACGTGTCCTGCCCAGCGCAGCTGAGTTCTCAATAGCATGGCCTCAACGCTGGTGATCCCTGCTTGCTCAAGGACAGCAACATTCATCACAAAGTCAGTCTAGTGTATATTTAGGATTGTGCAAAGACAGCGCTGATAAAAGCGTTCGAGAAGTCGTAGGTGTTGGCGATAGGTGACCCATGTTTCAGACCCATAGAGGAGAACAGACAGTACAATAGCTCTGTACACATTGATTTTGGTGCTTTGCCTCAGGTGCTTGTTGCTCCAGACTCTTTTGTGAAGCCTTCCGAATGCACTCTATGCCTTTGCTAATCTGTGATCGATCTCTTTGTCAATCTTGGCGTTTGAAGAGATTATGCTTCCCAGGGAGGTGAACTGCTGAACGGACTTAAGCACAGATGTGCCTATGCTGACGTGGGGATGGTGGTGTTCTTCTTGTGGTGCGGGCTGGTAGAGGACTTCCGTTTTCTTCAGGCTGACTTCCAGCCTAAACAGCCCTGCAGCTGAACGCCCCTCATAAGAAATATATTTCCAAGAAATGTTTGGGTTTTTATTCTACTAGCTTGAGGACCCAGCGGTGCCCGGGTCATTTGAGAAGTGCAGCAGGATGTAGAGTGGGTCATGGGGGCTCTGTGTGCCAAGTTTGGTCTTGATCCATCATTATTGGGAGTTGCAGTGGTATCATGAAATTACTGAAGGTACTGCAAGTCCCATCATCTGTGGTGCACCCTCCCCCAAATTGCAGTAGGATATAGATTGGGTCATGGGGGCTCTGTGTGCCAAGTTTGGTCTGTATTGTTGAATGGATGAGGGTTGTATTGTTTGTAGGAAGTGAATGAAGGTACTTCAAGTCCTATCATCTGTGGTCCGTTTCACACAAAACTGCACCAGGACGTAGAGTGGGTCATGAGGGCTCTGTGTGCCAGGTTTGGTGTTGATGAGTCATTGGATTAGGTTTGCAGCTGTCTTGGAAAGTGAGGGAAGGTACTGCAAGTCCCATCATCCATGGTCTGCCCTCCTCCAAACTGCAGTAGGATGTAGAGTGGGTCATGAGGGCTCTGTGTGCCAGGTTTGGTGTGGTTCAGTCATTGGATTAGGTTTGTAAATCAAATCCCATCATCCATAGTCCACCCTCCTCCAAACTGTAATAGAATGTAGCGTGGGTCATAGGGGCTCTGTGTGCCAAGGTAGGTTACTGTAAATTCAGGCCATACACAATGTCCCATGAGCTGAGGCCTAGTCAGGAACAGCAAGTTAATGAAGCCTTACTGTCAATTCAGGCCATGAGCTGAGGCGTAGTCGGAAAATCAAGTTAATGAAGCCTTACTGTCAATTTGGAGCTTAAACAGCATCCCATTAAGTGAGGCCTAGTCAGGGAAATCATGTTAATGAAACCTTACTGTCAATTTTGGGCGTGGTCTGTGATTTGTAGGGGTTTAAATTTTCTGTGGGAAGTGAATTGGGTGTTCGTGTGGGCGACTGCCTCAGGCCTTTGCCTTATCCTCCTCTGCCAGTTTAGAGGGTCGGAATCTTCATGTTGGCTGGCCAATAGGGCGTTATGCAAATACTCCCTCACTGGCAACCAATCATGTTGTCAGAATGTGGAGGCTGGGAGAATCGCTGGCGGCCGCAAAGGACGCTGGGAAATGTAGTTTTTTTGTATCGTTGTTTTGGGGGCCTTCTAGGTTTTTTGGGGGGGCAATTTCTTTGCTTAAAACCTACCTTGCCTGAGGCCTATTTCTGTTGCCAAATTTGATGTTTCTGCCTTGGATGGTTTCTCTGTCTCTGTCAGTCGTTCCATGACGGGACCTCCTTTATATAATAGAGATAGACACAACATTTTACATCCCCCCAAATATATATACTAGTATCTTTTGAACCACTTGGCTTTGCTTTGGTTCCCTTTTCTCCCTGCAAAATGACATAATCGAGAAAAGAACTGAAGATGGCCATCTTAACACATTGCTAGATGCTAAAGAAGCCTCTAGTCAAAGGAAGACCAGGTCGACTTTTCGCTCTCACAGCTGCTGTTCCTTTTATTTGAAATTTGGAATTTATCAAGAGATTTTGATGTGATAAAACCACACGAGTACAGCTTTGGCAGCCAACCTTCTTCGTTTCTGAAATCTTAGAGCATTCTTTCCAAGGCATGGCAAGAAAACATGGAAAAAATGTCCTTTTAATCGAAAATGCATTCTCTCTCCAAGAAGAAAGACGACAGAAAGAAGATGGAAAGTTTTATATGGAAATGTAGCAGTATTTTTTTTAAATGAAACTATAGGTTATTTCCTGAACAATAGCCCTTTTTGGGGTTGCACAGCAGGAAAAGCTGTAAGTGCTATGTATTTGGCAGAGGAAGTGTTCAGAAATGTTTCATCTAGGGTAGTCATTTGCACCAAAAAGGGGGAAAGATTTCTCATAAAATGGGAGACAGCATGCTGTAATGCTTTGACTATTGAACTAGGTTGCTGAGATTCCAGGTTACAAATCCCAATTTAGCCATGGAAATCAGTTGGGTGACTTTGAGATATAGTCTCTCGGTCTCAGCGGAAAGCTGAATGTATTTTGCCAAGAAAACATTGTGATGGGTATGTTATCACTCAGAACTTAAGACACATAACAACTATATATCCATCACTCTAGCTGCCTATCATATCTATCTTATCTCTGTCTGTCTTATCTACCTATCATCCATCCATCTATCTAATCTTATCTAATTTTTATGTACAGATACAGATGTATTTACTTCATTTCTGTTCCGCCCTTCTCACCCCGCAGGGGACTCAGGGCGGATTACAATGTACACATTACATTTAGACACACAAACACACCAGACGGACAGAGGCAATTTAACATTTGGCCACCAGGGGGAGCTGTGGCAATGACAACCTTCACACCTGCCTAAATTTATTTATTTATTTATTTATTTACTAGCTTGGGGACCCGGCGGTGCCCAGGTTATTTGAGGAAGGCATTGTGTGCCATAGTTCGTCATTGGTGTGGGCCACAGTGCTCTAAGGAAGTGAATAGAAGTACTGCAAGTCCCATCATCCATGGTCCATCCTCCCTCAAACTGCACCAGGATGTAGGGTGCATCTTGGGGGGTCTGTGTGCCAAGTTTGGTCTTGTTCTGTCATTGTTGGGGGCCTAGTCAGGAAAATCAAGTTGAGGAAGCCTAACAATATCCCATGAGCAGAGGCCTAGTCAGGAAAATCAAGTTGAGGAAGCCTAACAATATCCCATGAGCTGAGGCCTAGTCAGGAAAATCAAGTTGAGGAAGCCTAACAATATCCCATGAGCTGAGGCCTAGTCAGGAAAATCAAGTTGAAGAAGCCTAACAATATCCCATGAGCTGAGGCCTAGTCAGTAAAATCAAGTTAAGGAAGCCTTGTTGTCAATTTTGGGCGTGGTCTGTGATTTATAGGGACTACAGTGTTGTTTGGGAAGTGAATGATGTGAAGGTACTGCAAATCCCATCATTCGTGGCCCATCCTGCCCTAAACCACACCAGGTTGTGAAGTGGGCCATTGGTCCCTTGTTTGCCAAGTTTGGTCCTGATCCGTCACTGCTGTGGGCCGCAGTAGCTGACTGCCTGAGACCTTTCCTTTTCCCTATGAGTCGCCTTAGAATGTTGGAATGTGAATGGCCAATTGGAGTCCTTTATGCAAATAACATTTCAGTGGCAACCAATCCCCTCTGTCTGGGGTGGTAGAATGTTGGAGTTCTGAGGCTGGCCAATCAGTGTCCTTTATGCAAATAATCCCATGGTGGCAACCAATCGAAACGGTGACACATATTGCTCCCTCCGCACCACCGCCCGCAAACACTGACTTTTATTATATACATAGATAGATAGATGATAGATAGATAGATAGATGTATTTATTTGCGACATTTATATGCCACATATCCACTGTCAAGACACTACACTTGGAGAGTCATCATACTCAGATGAGGGATCACATAAGCACAAAAGAACTATATAGATTAGATAGAAACAGATAAAACAGATTGATCAATTTCATAGACGGGATAGATAAATCAGATCTATGTACATAATAAAAGCCAGTGTTTGCGGCGGTGCGGTGGGAGGAATATGTGGCAGCGTTTCGATTGGCTGACACTCCGGGATTATTTGCATAAATGGCTGTGACTGGCCAGCCTCCCAACATTCCAACACAGCACTGAGAGGAAAGGAAAGGGCCTGAGGCAGGTATCAATGGCTGGAGTTGAAGTTATCCAGTGGACAGTTTACTCTGTTGGAAATGGAATGTTCAGTACCTTCACCAACATTGCAGCCCCTGTACATAGAGAGAAAATGAAAGGCCTCAGGCAGTCAGCCACTGCGGCCCACAGCAATGACGGATCAGGACCAAACTTGCCAAACAGGGGCCCAATGGCCCACTTCACAACCTGGTGTGACTTAGGGCAGAATGGGCCACGAATGATGGGATTTGCAGTACCTTCACCTCATTCACTTCCCAAACAACACTGCAGCCCCTATACATAGAGGGAAAATGAAAGGCCTCAGGCAGTTAGCCAGTGCGGCCCACAGCAATGACGGATCAGGACCAAACTTGCCAGACAGGAGCCCAATGGCCCACTTCACAACCTGATGTGATTTAGGGCAGAATGGGCCACGAATGATGGGATTTGCAGTACCTTCACATCATTCACTTCCCAAACAACACTGTGGTCCCTATAAATCACAGACCACGCCCAAAATTGACAACAAGGCTTCCTTAACTTGATTTTCCTGACTAGGCCTCAGCTCATGGGATACTGTTAGGCTACCTTAACTTGATTTTCCTGACTAGGCCTCAGCTCATGGGATATTGTTAGGCTTCCTTAACTTGATTTTCCTGACTAGGCCTCAGCTCATGGGATAGTGTTAGGCTTCCTTAACTTGATTTTCCTGACTAGGCCTCAGCTCATGGGATAGTGTTAGGGCTTCCTCAACTTGATTTTCCTGACTAGGCCTCAGCTCATGGGATATTGTTAGGCTTCCTCAACTTGATTTTCCTGACTAGGCCTCAGCTCATGGGATATTGTTAGGCTTCCTCAACTTGATTTTCCTGACTAGGCCTCAGCTCATGGGATAGTGTTAGGCTTCCTCAACTTGATTTTCCTGACTAGGCCTCAGCTCATGGGATAGTGTTAGGCTTCCTCAACTTGATTTTCCTGACTAGGCCTCAGCTCATGGGATAGTGTTAGGCTTTCTTAACTTGATTTTCCTGACTAGGCCTCAGCTCATGGGATATTGTTAGGCTTCCTCAACTTGATTTTCCTGACTAGGCCTCAGCTCATGGGATAGTGTTAGGCTTCCTCAACTTGATTTTCCTGACTAGGCCTCAGCTCATGGGATAGTGTTAGGCTTCCTTAACTTGATTTTCCTGACTAGGCCTCAGCTCATGGGATAGTGTTAGGCTTTCTTAACTTGATTTTCCTGACTAGGCCTCAGCTCATGGGATAGTGTTAGGCTTCCTTAACTTGATTTTCCTGACTAGGCCTCAGCTCATGGGATAGTGTTAGGCTTCCTTAACTTGATTTTCCTGACTAGGCCTCAGCTCATGGGATACTGTTAGGCTTCCTTAACTTGATTTTTCTGACTAGGCCCCCAACAATGACAGAACAAGACCAAACGTGGCACACAGACCCCCCAAGATGCACCCTACATCCTGGTGCAGTTTGAGGGAAGATGGACCATGGATGATGGGACTTGCAGTACTTTAATTCACTTCCTTAGAGCACTGTGGCCCACACCAATGACTAGTCAGGACCAAACTTGGCACACATAGGACCAATGTGTCCTATGAAGCGGAGGAGGAGACAGTTAGAGGACGTGTGGCGGAATCTCCGTGACGAAGCGTCGAAATCGGCCTATAAGCAGTTCAAAGAGGCTTATGAGCGAGCTATCAAGGATGCTAAAAAGGTCTACTACTCTTCCTTGATAGAGTCAGCTAGCTCACGCCCAGCACAATTGTTTAGGATAATTCGGTCTTTGACAATAATCCCAACTGTCCCAAACGATAGGGGTTTGGCACCAACAGCTGAGGTTTTCCAGAGCTATTTTGCCGACAAGATTTCGACTCTCCGCCGGGACATCCCGGCCACTTTTGATACAGTTAGTGAACTTGAGACTCCGCCGCCACGGCGGGCCCACCTTCACCCGTTTCCAATTGCTGGACGCAGCAGCTGTCGACAAGTTACTAACTGCAGCTAGACCTACTACATGCTCCCTCGACCCGTGCCCCTCCTGGCTTGTTAGAGCGTGTCGGGAGGGGCTACGAGGCCCCCTGGGCACGATCATAAATAGCTCCCTTGAGCAAGGAGTCTTCCGGGGGATTAAAGAGGCAATGGTGAGACCGCTGCTGAAGAAGTCAATTTAGATCCTTCGGCTCCCTCAATTACCGGCCAGTTTCCAACTTGCCTTTCCTAGGCAAGGTGATTGAGAGGGCAGCAGCGGATCAGCTGCAGCAGTTCTTGGAAGACACAGCTGGACTTGATCCCTTCCAGTCCGGCTTCCGTTGGGCACGGGACGGAGACCGTGCTTCGCCCATTACAGACCAACTTCGCCGCCAGCTGGACCAGGGTGGATCGGCACTGCTCGTCTTGTTAGATCTGACGGCAGCTTTCGACACTGTAGATCATGCACTGTTAACCCACCGTTTAGCCGGCTCCGGGGTCGGGGGGACTGCCCTTAAATGGGTGGCCTCCTTCCTCCGGGACCGGGGACAACGTGTGGAGGGGGGCGGGGAGGTCTCCGGGAGATCCCCACTTGACTGTGGGGTCCCCCAGGGGGCCATCCTTTCCCCCTTATTATTCAACGTGTACATGCGCCCCCTGGCCCAGCTGGTTCGCGACTTTGGTCTGGAGTGTTATCAGTACGCTGATGACACCCAGCTTCTGCTGAGAATGGACGGCAGGCCGGACTCCGTACCCGATTGTTTCCATCAGTGCCTGGAGGCCGTGACTGGCTGGCTGCGGGCTAGCCGGCTGAAGGTGAACCCGTCGAAGACGGAGATCTTGTGGCCCGGTCGACCTGGGGGGGATGAGTGCCGGTTGCCTACCCTGGACAGCGAACGGCTTAGTCCATCGCCTGTTGTTAAGAGCCTGGGTGTTTACTTGGACCCCCTGCTGGCCATGGAGACCCAGGTCTCTGCGGCCAGCAGGGTGTCGTTTTTCCACCTACGACAGGCTAGGGGCGACTGGCGCCCTACCTTTCCAGGAAACGACCTGGCCACGGTGATCCAAGCGACGGTCATCTCGAGATTAGACTACTGTAACGCCCTCTACGTTGGCCTTCCCCTTGGCGACAGTTCGGAAACTCAAGCTAGTGCAGAATGCCGCCGCTTGCTGACGGGAACGTCGGTAAGGGAGCACATCACGCCATCCTGCGGCAACTGCACTGGCTACCTATTGAGTACCGAATTGCCTTCAAGGTGTTGGTATTAACCTTTAAGGCTCTACACGGCCTAGGGCCTGCGTACTTGAGGGACCGCCTTGCCCCGTACATTCCCCCGAGATCACTACGTTTTGAGGAGGCGAACTGGCTCCTGATTCCATCGGTCCGCGCCTGTCACCTGTCTGCCACCAGACAGAGGGCTTTCTCTGTGGCGGCTCGGTACTCTGAACTCTCTCCCGGACGATGTCCGAGCCGCCACGGAGCTACTCCCGTTTTGCAGGGCATGTAAGACTGCCCTGTTTAGAATGGCCTTCAGCTAGGCGAATCTGCCGAACATACCCATCTTCCTAATTAGCATCCTGGTTCAAGGAACGCCATGGCATGTCTGTAATTTTAATACGGTATCGGCTGTATACTGTTTTACTATGTGTTTTATGTTGATTTTATTGTACGGCAACAGGGACGCTACTTGTCTGCCGAATTTTATGCTGTTATCCGCCCCGAGCCTGCAGGGAGGAGCGGAATACAAGATGGAACAAATAAATAAATAAATAAATAAAAATAAATGGCCCACTTTACAAACCTGCTGCAGTTTACGGCAGGATGGCTCACAAATGATGGGATTTGCAGTACCTTCACCCAATTCATTTCCCACAGAAGTGTATAGAGCTCAAAGGAGATGACGTTGAAAAATAAAATTATTTTTTATCCCAAATCCTGTGTTTTATTCAAATAGTCACGGACTTATTGACCCGCCCTCGTCTCTGCCCTTTTGTAGAATAATAAGGCATCTAGTGGAGACTCCCACGTCGTGGCCAAATAGTTCTCTGGCAAACGTATCACGGGCTTGGACTTTTCAGCAGCTGCAGTGACATTTCATCCATTGAGGTTTTGCAAACCTTTCCATTGACAACAGCTGCTTTTATGTGCTAACTCTCTGGTTGCAATGGTTGTTCGCACACTGTTGTCGGCGTATCATGTTCCTCGAGGAGTTCTTGAAATTTGAAAGAAAAATGAGTGGAAATGTCTTAGTCTTAAATTAGCTGCAATTCATAATAATGATGAAGGTGCATAATAAAAATCAGCTCTCTTTCGAGGCAGAGCGCATTAAAAAGACAGGATGTCATTGTTATTACCAAAGTCTGTTATGGGACCTATAAATGACAGCTTGATACAACATGGTTTGACAATAAAAAAAAATGTCAGGATGTGTAAGATCTCACTAGAGCATACCCTGTTCCAAAACAGACATTAAGTTGTGAGTTTCCCAATGAAATAAATTAAATAATCATGTTCAGGAATAGCTTAGAGCAGTGTTTCTCAACCTTCCTAATGCCGCGACCCCTTCATACAGTTCCACATGTTGTGGTGACCCCCCAACCGTAAAATTATTTTCATTGCTACTTCGTAACTGTGATTTTGCTACTGTTACGAATTGTAACGTAAATACCGTGTTTCCCCGAAAGTAAGACACTCCCGATTGTAAGACGTATCGGGGGTGTCAGAGGGGTCGGCTAATGTAAGCCGTACCCCGAATGTAAGCCGTACTCCATGCGAAGGGCGGGGGAAAGAAGGAGCAGGAAGCGGGGCGAGCGGCGTCACGTCAGAGGCCTCTGGCGACGCTGCCGCCCGCCTCTGCTGCTTTTCCTTCCCCCGCCCTTTGATCACTCGAACAAAGGGCGGGGGAAAGAAGGAGCAAGAGGGGGAGCGAGCGGCGTCGCGTCAGAGGGCTCTGACGCGACGCTGCTTCGCTCCACCTCTTGCTCCTGGTCCTTCCCTCGCCCTTTAGTCACTTGAACAAAGGGCGGGGGGAAAGAAGGAGCAAGAGGGAGCGGCGGCGTCGCGTCAGAGGGCTCCGCGGCGCTGCCTCCCGCCTCTGCTCCTTTCCTTTCCCCGCCCTTTGATCACTCGAACAAGGGGCGGGAAAGAAGGAGCAAGAGGGAGCGGGCGGCGTTGCATCAGAGGGCTCTGGCGCGCGCTGCCGCCCGCCTCTGCTCCTTTTCCTTCCCCGCCCTTTGATCACTTTCGAACAAAGGGGCGGGAAAGAAGGAGCAAGAGGGGAGCGAGCGGCGTCGCGTCAGAGGGCTCTGGCGGCGCTGCTTCGCCCGCCTCTTGCTCCTTTTCCTTCCCCCGCCCTTTGATCACTCGAACAAGGGGCGGGAAAGAAGGACAAGAGGGGGAGCGAGGCGGCGTTGCATCAGAGGGCTCTGGCCCGCGGCTGCTGCCGCCCGCCTCTTGCTCCTTTCCTTCCCGCCCTTTGATCACTCGAACAAGGGCGGGGGAAAAGAAGGAGCAAGGGGGAGCGGCGGCGTTGCATCAGAGGGCTCTGGCCGCGGCCGGCTGCGCCCGCCCCTCTTGCTCCTTTTTCCCCGCCCTTTGATCACTCGAACAAGGGCGGGAAAGAAGGAGCAAGAGGGGGAGCGGCGTTGCGTCAGAGGGCTCTGGCCGCGACGCTGCTCGCCCGCCTCTTTGCTCCTTTTCCCCCGCCCTTTGATCACTCGAACAAGGCGGGCGAAGAAGAGGCAGAGGGGGAGCGGCGCCGTTGCGTCAGAGGGCTCTGACGCGACGCTGCCGCCCGCCTCTTGCTCCTTTTTCCTTCCCCCGCCCTTTGATCACTCGAACAAGGCGGGAGAAACAAGGGGGAGGAAGCGGCGTCGCGTCAGAGGGCTCTGACTTGGCGCGCTTCGCCCGCCTCTTGCTCCTTTCCTCCCCGCCCTTTGATCACTCGAACAAGGCGGGGGAAAGAAGGAGGGAGGGGCGGCGTCGCGTCAGAGGGGCTCTGGCCGCGGCGGCTGACGCCCGCCTCTGCTCCTTTCCTTCCCCCGCCCTTTGATCACTCGAACAAAGGGGCGGGGAAAGAAGGAGGGAGGGGGCGGCGGCGTCGCGTCAGAGGGCTCTGGCGCGGCGCTGCTCGCCCGCCTCTTGCTCCTTTCCTTCCCCCGCCCTTTGATCACTCGAACAAGGGGGGAAAGAAGGGCAGAGGGGGAGCGAAGCAGCGTCGCGTCAGAGGCCTGGAAAAGAAAAAGAAAAGCAGCAGTTCTTTGGGCGGCGGAGGAGGAGGCGGAGGAGGAGGCGGGACCGAGTGACGCTGCGGACGGGGGTACGGCTTACCGTCGCCCAATGTAAGCCGTACCCCGAAAGTAAGGCGTAGTGGGACTTTTCGGTGGGAAAACACGGTATCTGATATGCAGGATGTATTTTCATTCACTGGACGAAATTTGGCACAAATACCCAATACACCCAAATTCGAACATTAGTGGGGTTAGGGGGGATTGATTTTGTCATTTGGGAGTTGTAGTTGCTGGGATTTATAGTTCGCCTACAATCAAAGAGCATTCTGAGTACTGGCAAAAATGGAATTGGGCCAAACTTGGCACACGGAACTCTCATGAACAACAGAAAATACTACGGTGTTTCCCCGAAAGTATGACACCCCCGATTGTAAGACGTATCGGGGGTGTCAGGGGGTCGGCTAATGTAAGCCGTACCCGAATGTAGCCGTACCTCGCTGCCGCCGCCGCAGCCGGCCCATCGGCGCGGCACACCTCCGCGCGCGCCTTTCTGCCAGGCCTCCAAGGAAGGGAGGGGGAAGAGAGCCAGAGGTGTGGCAAGGCGGCACTGCGTCAGAGTGACGCGTCGCCGCTTTGCCACGCCTCTTGCTCTTTTCTCCCTCCCTTCCTTCGTCCAGAAAGCTGCGCCGCGGAGGTGTGCCGCGGCCGATGGGCCCAGTTGCGGCGGCGTGGGCGTGACGGCGGCAGCGGTGGCGGCGTGGGCGTGGCGACGGGGTACGTCTTAGTTTATATAAGACGTACCCTGAAAGTAAGACGTAGGGGGACTTTTCGGGGGGGAAAGAAAGTAAGACGCTGTCTTACTTTCGGGGAAACACGGTAGAAGAGTTTGGTGGGCATTAACCTTGAGTTTTGGAGTTGTACATCCAGAGCAGGGGTGGGCAACCTACGGCCCATGGGCCGGATGCGGCCTGGCAGCCGATTCTGTCCGGCCCGGGGAGAAGGGCATCGGGGGCGGGGCCAAGAGGAAGGTTTCCAAACCAACTCTTTGGAGAAAGGCGGCCTCTCTGAGGCGAATAAGCCCTTCCCTCCCTCTCCTTTCCTCTCTCGCCGCGCTCCTTGCTGTCTTGAGGCTCTCCTAGGCGAAAGGGAGGCCTCAGTCTCCGCCTCAGCCACCGCCGGGCGCTTCTCCCGCTGACATCACGCCACTCTGCCCCTTGCCCTTCCCCCTCCACTTTGACGTCAGAAGAAGCAGAAGAAGGCGCGAACCTTCCTTCCTCCTTCCCTCACAGAACCAACTCAGGAGAGTTCTGGCTCGTGGTGAAGGGGCATGGCCAAAGGGGAGGAACGGCGGTTGGGGCGACTGTTGGAGGAGCCCTGACTGACGGCTACGGAAGCAGCCAATCAGAGGAACGGATACGCCCCGCAAAGGGGTGGGACCGCGGGAGGCGGCGCGAGGACAAAAAGCGTGGGTGGGGCGAAGTGAGTGACAGCTGATTTTATCCAATGGGAGGGGAAATAGAGTGAGGGGCGAGAGCGGGCGGAGGCCTGCAGCCTCCGATCGCCTGCTGCTCTGCTCTCCTCTGCTGCTGCAGCGGCTGGGTCCGCTTTGCCATCCTCTGGGCTGGGTCCATTGGGCCCTTCCATCTTGGTTCGCATCTTGTCTTCTTGAATTTAATTTTATTTTAGTGGCTTTTATTATTATTTTATAATAATTTTATAATGATAATATAATATCTTTCTCGGCATTACTTCGCGAACGAAGATTCAGGAAGGACTCATCCCACGCTTTTTACAAGCGCGTTGATGACTAAAAAGGCCAATCGGAGATAGGCAAGTTCGGTTGCAGAAAGCACAGCAGAAAGTCTCCTTGGGTGATGTTGTTTCCAATTTGCGGTTCTTCCTGCGTTGTCGTTTCTCTTCGAGACCCATTCGGCGTGTCTTCTCAAAAGAGGCCGTAGCATTGTGCATAGTGCGTCTCCATGCCTCCCGATGTGAGGCCAGGGTGGACCATTGTTGGTGATCAATCTGGCTGAGCCTGAGATGTTGTTTCAGGGAGTCCTTATATCTCTTTTTTTAAAAAAAAAAATCTTTTAAAATCTTTATTAAGAATATATAAAAACAGAAAGTACCTATTATATAGGACAGTTTATTTATTTATTATTTATTTATTATTTCGCATTTGTCTGTCGCCCCCAACGGCTCGGGCGACTTACAACAGTTCGTAAAAATACAATTGTCAGATAACTCATAATAACTCACAGTAATACCATTAAGATGGAATTACAATTAGAACAGTTGAAGCAACAAATGGAGTCGCAGTGGGCTGACAGCCAGGCGGTGGGAGCTGCAGTTGAGCTAACTCGAAGGCTTGTTGGAACAGCAATGTCTTAACTGCTCTCCTGAACGGGAGGAGGCCCTGGGTGGCACGGATGCCGGCGGGCAGTGCGTCCCACATGGTAGGGGCTGCAACAGAGAAAGCCCGGCGGCGGGTTGTGGACAGATGGTAGGTCCTCACATTTGGGATGACCAGGAGCAGGGCCGTAGCCAGGATTTTGATTCGGGGCTGAGTTTGGTTGGGGGGGCTGAGACTGGGTGGAAGAGGGTCTACCCTAGCAAACCTTTTGTATTGTTATCCCAATAACCCCATTAAATGTGGGATATAATGAGCATGGTGATCAGATCATGATATGAATGAGCATAACAGTTTAAATAATGCAGTGCTGTCCAACTTCTGGCGGGTCCAGGGCCGGATAAGAGGTCACTGATGACCTGCGGGGCCGCTCGGCCCTGCCCCCAGGCCCCGCCCCCAGCCCAGGCCCCGCTCCTCCTAAAGCCGCCGAAAAAGGAGGAGTAGGCGGGCGCCAAGAGCAGCGCATCACAGGCCTGGCGTGACGCGCTGCCCTTGCCCCACCTTCCTACTCCGAAAAAGGAGGAGAGGCGGTGCCAAAGAGCAGCGCCACGCCAGGCCCGCTGCTCCTTCCTAGGCCGGGGCCGCCTAGGAAGGGAGGAGGCAGAAGGCGGCGCCAAGAGCAGCCTGGCGTCACGCCAGGCCTGTGACAGGCCGCTGCTCTTGGCGCCGCCAGGCCTCTGCCGCTGCTTTTGGCGGCTCCCCGCCCCTAGGTAGGGAGGGGGCGCGAAAAGGAGGAGCTAGCTCTCTTCCTCCTCCCTGCCCGCCTCCCCCTCCCCCCCGGCCGCCATTTTTTAAAAAAAATCGATTTTTAAAAAAAAAATTAAAAATGGCGGCTGAGGGCATAGGCCCCGGGGCCGCCAGTTGGACAGCCCTGAAATAATGTACCAGTAAGGCCTTTTCGCGGACCACCCTGAGAATTTCGGGGGCTGAACCCCCTTAGCCCCCTGGCTACATGCCTGCCAGGAGGTTTAGCTCTTCGGAGCGCAGTGATCTGGTGGGATGATATGGGACAAGGTGGTCCTTTTGACTGAGAGGCTGGTCAATCACCGCATAGGAGGGCTTTTGGTGGATTTGCCGGCTGTTTCCAAATAGCAAGAGAAGGACAGGCAGAGAGATTTTCAGCTTTCTCTGCTAAAGAGGTTCCTAAGACCATCAGAAATACATGTTTTCCTGTGGTCTTTGGTGACCCCTCTGAAACCCCCTCACAACACCCCCGGAGTCCCAACCCCTAGGTTGAGAAACACTGGCTTAGACCTTTGTAGGGAAGCCTGAAAAAGGAAAAATATGCCTTTCGGATTATGTAATAGGACTTCCTTCATAAAACTTTGTGCCCGTCCTCATTGCCGTTGCTGTTGGCGAAGAAAGGAAACTACGTGGAATACTTTCCTGGACGGTCTGGAAAAAAAGTGGGATTGGGCTGTGCTTTGATGAATCAGAAGCCCTCCAGACTCTTTGTACCATTAGTTGCATGTGTTTCTGCAGAGGTCTCTTTTCGGAATAGTATTTGCTGGCTGCAGATACGGAAAACCAATCAAAAAGGAGCCGGAGCCAGAATGGGGCATCCAGCGGATAACCTGAATATCTTTTCTTTCAACTTTATTGAATAATATCTTAGATACTCGGTATTGATCACGTTATTAGAAGCCTTTTTTTAAAAAAAAATTACAAAATACATAAGGTTGTGGGTGAACTACAACTCACGTCATGCCAAGTTAACCCCTTGAAACTCCATCTATACTTAAAGTTTGCCATGTTGGACAAGTTATTATTAAACCATTATTAAAGAAAAAATTACTAAGCACATAGAAGAACAGGCATTGCCGAAGGAAAATCAACATGGTTTCTGCAAAGGCAAATCATGTCTTACTAACTTGATAGAATTCTTTGAGGGTGTAAATAAACACATAGATAAAGGGGACCCAGTCGATATTGTTTACCTTGACTTTCAAAAGGCTTTTGACCAAGTCCCTCACCAAAGGCTCCTAAATAAGCTCTCCAGCCATGGACTCAGGGGACAGGTCTTGTCCTGGATGGGAACCTGGCTAAACTGTAGGAAACAAAGGGTGGTAATAAACGGACACTTCTCTGGGTGGAAAAGAGGTGAGAAGTGGCGTACCCAAGGTTCAGTTTTGGGTCCGTTACTTTTAATTTATTCATTAATGATCTGGATGTAGGAGTGAATTCTTGAGGTAGCAAAGTTTGCAGACGACACTAAATTGTTCAGGGTAGTTAAAAATGAAACTGACTGTAAAGAGCTCCAGAAAGATCTCTCGAAATTGAGTGAATGGGCAACAAAGTGGCAAATGCATTTTAACCTAAACAAGTGTAAAGTCATGCACATCGGGGCAAAGAACCCCAACTACACCTACCAATTGATGGGGTCAAAGCTTTCCGAGACAAACCAGGAAAGGGATCTTGGGGTCTTGGTGGACAGCTCAAGGAAGATGTCTACCCAGTGCGCAGCAGCAGCGAAAAAAGCAAATTCTATGCTTGGCATGATCATGAAGGGAATCGAAAACAGCCTTGAAAGACGGCGTTTAAGAGGTGACTTGATCGAAGTGTATAAAATCATGCATGGGATAGAAAAGGTGAATAGAGAAAAAATATTTTCTTTGTCACAAAACACTAGGACTAGAGGGCACTCCCTGAAGCTCCAAGGTAGGAAAGTTAGGACTAATCAAGGGAAATATTTCTTCACCCAGAGGGTCATTGGGTTATGGAACTCACTTCCAGAGGAGGTTGTGACAGCTGTCAGCCTGGACAGCTTCAAGGCAGGATTAGACAGATTCATGGATACCAAGGGAATCAGTAGTTACTGAAATGGACATCCAAGTGCCACCTCTGTGTTGATGGAGGCAGGCAGGATTTCCCCGGGTACTGGTTGTGGGGGTCGGGAGCAGGTCAGGTTTTGCCCTCCCTTCTGCTCGAGATCCCTGTGTACAACTAGTGGGCCACTGTGTGACACAGAATGCTGGACTAGATGGGCTGAGGCCCGATTCAGCATGGCTCTTCTTATGTTCTTATGTTCTTAAGTTTGCTCTAGATCAGGGGTGGGCAATTATTTTTTCCAAGGGGCCACACGAGAGCCAAAAAATATTATGGAGGGCCGCACCTAAAGGCTGAACTACATTCGACATAATATCAATTGAATTTCTTTAATAATAATTTTAAAAGGCACTACATTGTGTTTTTGATATATTAATAAGACTGACAAGAGTATATGTTATGAGCCATGAAAAAGAGAGGTTGTCATAGGAAAAATGACATTTCTGACATAAGGGAAAATCACAATCAAAGCGTTCCTCACAGATGGCCATTCAACCATCTTGAACCATCTTGTGGTGGAGTTTGGGGAAAATAGAGCTTGACAATTGGGAATTGTAGTTCCTGGAATTTATAGTTAACTCAAAGATCATCCTGAACTCCAGCAACAATGGAATTGAACCAAACTTGGCACACTGAATCTTGAGACCAACAGAAAGTACTGAAAGGGTTTGTGCATTGACCTTGAGTTTGGGAGTTGTAGTTCACCTATATCCAGAGAGCACTGTGGACTCAAACAATGTTGGATCAGGATCAAACTTGGCATGAATACTCAGATGGAGTTTGGGGGAAAATAGACCTTGACATTTGGGAGTTACAGTTTCTGGGATTTATAGTTAACACACAATCAAAGAGCATCCTGAAATCCAGCAACAATGGAATTGAACCAAACTTGGCACACTGAACTCTCATGAGACCAACAGAAAGTACTGAAAGGGTTTGCTGGGCATTGACCTTGAGTTTGGAAGTTGTAGTTCACCTACATCCAGAGAGCACTGTGGACTCAAATAATGATGGATCAGGACCAAACTTGGCACAAATCCTCAATATGCCCAAAGAGGCAGAAGAGAAAAGAAGAGGAGGAAGACGAGGAGGACGAAGTAAACGGAGGAAGCCAGGGAGGAAATGGAAGCACCCCTCCCCCCCCCGCATGCTCTGGCCTCGTCCCCGTCCCTTTCCTGCTCTGGCCCCGCCCCTCTCCCTCGCTGCACTCCCCCTCCTTCCCTCTTGCGTTCATGTGGTGGAAGGGGGAAGGAATGAAACAGGGAAAGGAGGAAGGAAGGAAAGAGAGAGGGAGGGAGGGAGGGAAAGAAGGAAGGAAGGAAACAGGGAGGGAAGACAGGAAACAGAAGTCGAGAAGGGAAAGAGCGCGAGGCAAGAGGGAGGGGGGAGTGCACGAGATGGAAGGGAAGAGGAGGAGGAGGAGGAGGGCGAAGGCATGCTCTGCGGCGGCGCTTGCTCCTGGCCGCCTCCTCCTCTCCCCCCTCCCTTCCCCTCCGCCCTGCTTTCCTGCCTGGCTGCTTCTTCACGTTTGCTTCTTCAACATGTAGTCGCCCCAATGGGAGTTCGCCTCCCTCTCTTCAGGATGAAGCCTTGAGGGAGCTGCGGGCCGGTCAGCATTGGCTGGCGGGCCGCATGTGGACGGCGGACCGCAGGATACCCAGGTCTGCCCTAGATGCATCATCGGTGGAGTTCAGTATGCTCTCCAGCTGCAGGATGAATTACAGCTCCCACCGTGGTGGGTCAGTCTCATCAAATCCCTCCAGTATGTTCAGTTGGTCATGGCGGTTCTGTGTGCCAAGTCAGGTCCAGGTCCATCACCGTTGGGTTGCGGAGTGCGTGGTGCAGATCCATCATTTGCGTTCACAGTGCTCTCCGGATGTAGGTGAACTATAATTCCTATAAATCAAGGTGAATATCCCCCAAGCCCTCCAGTATGTTCAGTTGGTCATGGGGGTTCTGTGTGCCAAGTCAGGTCCAGGTCCACCATCGTTGGGTTGCGGAGTGCATGGTGCAGATCCATCATTTGCGTTCACAGTGCTCTCTGGATGTAGGTGAACTATAATTCCTATAAATCAAGGTGAATATCCCCCAAAGCCCCCCTGTATTTTTTGTTGGTCATTGCGGTTCTGTGTGCCAAGTCAGGTCCAGGTCCATCACCTTTGGGTTGCGGAGTGCATGGTGCAGATCCATCATTTGCGTTCACAGTGCTCTCTGGATGTAGGTGAACTATAATTCCTATAAATCAAGGTGAATACGCCCTCCTGTATCTTTTATTGGTCATGGGGGTACTGTGTGCCAAGTCAGGTCCAGGTCCACCATCGTTGGGTTGCGGAGTGCGTGGTGCAGATCCATCCGTTCACAGTGCTCTCTGGATGTAGGTGAACTATAATTCCTATAAATCAAGGTGAATATCTCCCCCAAGCCCTCCTGTATTTTTTGTTGGTCATGGTGGTTCTGTGTGCCAAGTCAGGTCCAGGTCCATCATCGTTGGGTTGCGGAGTGCGTGGTGCAGATCCATCATTTGCGTTGACAGTGCTCTCTGGATGTAGGTGAACTATAATTCCTATAAATCAAGATGAATATCCCCCCAAGCCCTCCAATATGTTCAGTTGGCCATGGCGGTTCTGTGTGCCAAGTCAGGTCCAGGTCCATCATCGTTGAATATCCCCCAAGTTGCGGAGTGCGTGGTGCAGATCCATCATTTGCGTTCACAGTGCTCTCTGGATGTAGGTGAACTATAATTCCTATAAATCAAGGTGAATATTCCCCCAAGCCCTCCTGTATTTTTGTTGGTCATGGTGGTTCCATGGTGGATCAGGACCAAACTTGGCCAAGTCAGGTCCAGGTCCATCACCGTTGGGTTGCGGAGTGCATGGTGCAGATCCATCATTTGCGTTCACAGTGCTCTCCGGATGTAGGTGAACTATAATTCTTATAAATCAAGGTGAATATCCCCCAAAGGCCCCCCTGTATTTTTTGTTGGTCATTGCGGTTCTGTGTGCCAAGTTAGGTCCAGGTGATATCTCCGTCATTTGTATTTAAACCATTCTTAATTTAATCACACTTAATTTGTTCCATTCCCTCCTTCCTGTACTGTAGCAATTGCAAGGAGCCTCAATGCCATTTCCAGATTTCCACTAATAGCCAAGGAGTCTTACTCACAAAAATAAGGGAGGTTGGGAATTTTCCTATTCTGGGATGCTTGCGGACTCTGTAAACATGGCTAGTCCACGTGTTGGGAGAGGGAAAGCCACAGTGAATTCCTGCTCTCTCCCATGCACACAGCTCTCTTCTCTTTGAGGATGACCTGGAGTGGCCTTCCCCAGATTATTGTGACTGAGGTTCAGGAAGATAGACATGCCCAAAGGTTTCAACAGGCGCAATAATGTTAAGATCCTTTTCCCTTAAGAGGAAGCTCTTGTTGAAACAGGAATAGCCAACTGTCCACACGGTACTCTATAACAGGGCTGTCCAACAGGCGGCCCTGGGGCCGTACACGGCCCCCGAGCCCTGGGGCCCCTGTGGCCCCCTAACTTGTTTTAATAAAATACAAATAAAAAATAAAATAAAATAAATAAATAAAATACTTCCGGGTTTAGGCAAGCATCGCGAGACTACGCCAGCCACAGACGGGATTTCGAGGGAGGTCGAAATCCCATCTGTGGCTGCGTAGTCTCGCGATAGCTGCCGAAATCTCGGGTCCTGCAGGATTTGCGGCCGGCCTGGGCACACGCCTCCTCCTCCCTCGCGGCTGCTTCCAGACCAGCCCCCATTCCCTCAGAGAGAGGGAGGAGGGGAGTGAGGCAGGGAAAGCCCCTCTTGGCTCCGTCTTCTTCCTGTGGAGGGCCCTCGCTTCCCGCCCTGCGGATGGGAGAGCCGCCGCGCCCGGCCTGAGCTTGGCCTCGGCTCTAGCGGGGCTCTTTGGGGACGGCGTTGGCGTTGGCGCTGCGGCCCTGTGGCGGGGCTCCCGCAGTATGGGTAAGGAAGGGCCTGGCTCAAATCAATCAATCTAAAAACAGTGGGACGTTGGGTGAGGGAGGGAGGGGTCCCTCAGCGGCGGTTTCCTTGGCGACGCTGTCTTCCCCTCCTCCGCGCCCCCTCCCCCTTGTTGTGCTGCCTTCCCCCGCGTGCAGGGCGCAACGTGGCTTCCTTTGCGCCTGCCCCCGCGGCTTGTTTTCCCTTCAGGGAGGGAGGGAGGGAGCTCTTTGGGCCTCCTCCACCCGCCTCTGGGAAAGGTGGCCCCATCAAGCCCTGCGACGGCATTGAGGTGTTTGGTTTTTTTTTGGTGTGTCCCAATTTGAGTGTGGACTCAAATAACTCAAAGATATTAGGAAACATTCCCCCAAATCCATCTGCGTTCATATCTGGGCATATTGAGTATCCATGCCAAGTTTGGTCCAGATCCATCATTATTTGAGTCCACAGTGCTCTCTGGATGGAGGTGAACTACAACTCCAAAACTCAAGGTCAATTGTAAGTAAATTGGAGCCGGGGAGGGTGCGGAGCCAGGGAGAACATAAGAACATAAGAAGAGCCATGCTGAATCGGACCTCAGCCCATCTAGTCCAGCATTCTGTATCACACAGTGGCCCACCAGTTGTACACGGGGATCTCGAGCAGAAAGGAGGGCAAAACCCTCACTGCTCCCGACCCCCACAACCAGTACCCAGGGAAATCCTGCCTACCTCAACCAACTCCGAGGTGGCACTTGAATGTCCTTTTCAGTAACTACCGATACACTTGGTATCCATGAATCTGTCTAATCCTGCCTTGAAGCTGTCCAGGCTGACCGCTGTCACAACCTCTTCTGGAAGTGAGGTCCATAACCCAATGACCCTCTGGGTAAAGAAATATTTCCCTTTATTAGTCCTAACTTTCCTACCTTGGAGCTTCAGGGAGTGCCCTCTAGTCCTAGTGTTGTGTGACAGAGAAAATATTTTTCTTTATTCCCTTTTCTATCCCATGCATGATTTTATACACTTCGATCAAGTCACCTCTTAAACGCCGTCTTTCAAGGCTGAAAAGACCAAGGCGTTGCAACCTGGTTTCATAAGGGAGCCGCTCCATCCCTTGGATCATTCTTGTTGCCCTTTTCTGTACCTTTTCCAGTTCCGTTATATCCTTCTTGAGGTGCGGAGACCAGAATTGTACACAGTACTCCAGATGTGGCCTCACCATCGATTTGTAGAGAGGTAATACAACATTTGCCGACCTATTTTCGATTCCCTTCCTGATCATGCCAAGCATAGAATTTGCTTTTTTCGCTGCTGCTGCGCACTGGGTTGACATCTTCCTTGAGCTGTCCACCAAGACCCCAAGATCCCTTTCCTGGTCTGTCTCGGAAAGCTTTGACCCCATCAATTGGTAGGTGTAGTTGGGGTTCTTTGCCCCGATGTGCATGACTTTACACTTGTTTAGGTTAAAATGCATTTGCCACTTTGTTGCCCATTCACTCAATTTCGAGATACCTTTCTGGAGCTCTTTACAATCAGTTTCATTTTTAACTACCCTGAACAATTTAGTGTCGTCTGCAAACTTTGCTACCTCAGAATTCACTCCTACATCCAGATCATTAATGAATAAATTAAAAAGTAACGGACCCAAAACTGAACCTTGGGGTACGCCACTTCTCACCTCTTTCCACCCAGAGAAGTGTCCGTTTATTACCACCCTTTGTTTCCTACAGTTTAGCCAGGTTCCCATCCAGGACAAGACCTGTCCCCTGAGTCCATGGCTGAAGAGCTTATTTAGGAGCCTGTGGGGAGGAGCCGGGGGTGGAGGCAGACCCTTCGGCCCCCCGGTGATCAGTGACCGGAATTCCGGCCCTTGGGCCCGTAGAAGTTGGACAGCCCTGCTTTATAGCAAGGCTGACAAATTTCTTTGGAAACTCTCCATGGTAGGCATCAAGCTGTGTCTAGAAACCCTCCTTAGATGTCACCTACATTACAAACACAAGAATTTCAAAGAGTTAGGAGTAAAATAGCAGGCACAAAGTAGATATGTTTTTTTTCTGATCACTCTCCAATTAGAAGAACATTTTGGTTGTTGTTGATGATGATGCGGATGCGATGGTTTATTTGTTACATGTCAAGGATGGCATCCTGCCCGTAAACCAGTGCCTGTCATCAGTGATAGACTGGATGAAGGCTAATAAATTGAAAGTAAATCTAGATGAAACAAAAGTACTCCTGGTCAGTCAAAAGGCAAACCAAGGTGTGGGATTACAGCCAGGCCCGGATTACCCATAAGGCCAACCTAGGCCATGGCCTAGGGGCGCAAGCCGAGGAGGGGGCGCAGATCACGGACCCAAAAAAAATATGTTGAAACAAATAAAAACGTCAAAAACGCTCACGAACACAAAGTTCTGTTGAAAAGACAGGCGCGACCTCGTGCGTCCCCTTGCCGGACGTTATTGCCCTCTCTCTCTCTCCTCCTTCCTCCTCCTTTTGCCCCCGCCCCTCTCTCATTCTGAATTGTACATAGAGAGAAAGAGAGCACGTGCCAAGCAACCACCACAACCGTCCTCCTTTCTTTTCTCTCCCCCCCTCTGGTGGGCGGAACAAACATTGGTCCCGCCCCCTTCTACTACTACTCCTCCCTCCTTTCCCCCCTCTCGCTTTCCCGAACCCCGTCACATGCCGGGAGGGGAAGGTGCCGCGAAGACATCAGATACCTTTAAAAAAAGAAAAGACCTCGAACGCTCCTTCGCTCCCTTCCTTATGCAAGGCACATTTACGGAAATTGCCCAAAAGAGCCGAAGGGCTTGGCTTTGGTTTCTTCGAAGGGGGAAGCTTTCTGAAGACTCTAATCTTCCAATACCATTTTTTAACCTCAGGAATGAACTACTGAGTAGCAGAAGTGTGAAATATTGACTGTTATCATTTGTAGGGGGGGGTCTTCAATGGATTCACGATTTAGCTGGGGTTGGCAGCCAGGGCAGTCTGGCTTCAAGGCATTGATAGGAAACAATCGGATAGTCCGGCCTGTCATCCATTCTCAGCACCAGCTGGGTGTCATCGGCGTACTGATGACACTCCAGGCCAAAATCGCGGACCAGTCGGGCGAGCGGATGCATATAGCTGTTAAACAATAAAGGGGAGAGGATGGCTCCCTGGGGGACCCCACAACTTAATAGGAGTCTCCCAGAAGCCATCCCTCCCCTCTCCACACGTTGTCCTCAGTCTTGAAGAAAGGAGGCCACCCATTTAAGGGCAGTCTCCCTAACTCCCGTCACGACTAAACGGTGGGTCAATAATGCGTGATCCACCGTGTCAAAAGCTGCTGTGAGATCTAACAACACCAGCAGCGCTGACCTGCCATGGTCCAACTGGCAACGAAGTTGGTCTGTAATGGAGACAAGCACGGTCTCCGTCCCATGCCCAATACAGAAGCCGGACTGGGAGGGGTCAAGTCCAACTGCGTCATTTAAGAACTGTCGCCACTGCCCTCTCATCACCTTGCCCAGAAACGGCAAATTAGAAACCGGGCGGTAACTGGAGGGAACTGAAGGATCTAAATTCGGTTTCTTCAGTAGCGGTTTTACCATGGCCTCCTTCAAACCCCCTGGGAACACTCCTTGCTCAAGGGAGCTGTTGATTATCCTACACAGGGGGTCTCGTAACCCCTCCCGATAAGATCTAACTAGCCAGGAAGGGCACGGGTCCAGGGAGCATGTAGTTGGCCTAGCTGCAACCAGAATCTCATCGTCAGCTGCTGCGTTCAGCAGTTGGAAACAGCTGAAGGTGCGCCCATGGAGTGGTCACGGAGTCTCGAGTTCACTTACTGTATCAATTGTGGCTGGGATGTCCCAGCGGAGCTTTGAGATTTTGTTGGCAAAATAGCTCTGAAAGGGCTCAGCTGTTCGAGCCAATTCCCTATCATTTTGGACGGTCGGAATTGTCGTCAATGATCGAATCACCTTAAATAGTTGAGCTGGGCGTGAGCTAGCCGACTCTATCAGGGAAGAGTAATAGACCTTTTTGGCTTCCCTGATAGCCTGCTCATAAACCTATTTAAATTGTTTGTTTATTTATTTATTCTTTCGGCTTCTAGACCGTTCCCTCTAGGAGCTCGGAGCGGTTTACAAGACAGTGTGAAACAAGCAGTGTAAAATACGGTAGGCAAACAAACAACAAGTTAATCTAATTTTTTTACTAATGCTAAAATATTTCTAAAATATTTCTAAAACTAGACTAAACAGTGAGCATATCAGTTACTCGGCTGGAAATGCCAAGCGAAAGAGAGCCGTCTTGCAATCTCTACGAAATGGAGACAATTCTCTAATTCCTCTGACTTCCTTTGGTAGGGCATTCCACAAAGTTGGTGCCACCACCGAGAAGGCCTTTTGTCTTGTTGAGGAAATATGGCATTGTCCGATGGAGGGACATTGAGGAGATTTTGTTCACCGGAGCGTAAGGATCTCTGGGGACAGTATGGGGAGAGGCGGTCCCTCAAGTACACTGGCCCAAGACCATACACGGCCTTAAAGGTTAACACCAACACCTTGAAGGAAATCCGGTGCTCAATAGGCAGCCAGTGCAGTTGCCGCAGTATTGGTGTAATGTGGCATCTCGCTGGAGCCCCAGCCAGAAGACGTGCCACGGCGTTCTGCACCAACTTGAGCTTCCGAATCATCACCAAGGGTAGGCCGATGTAGAGGGCGTTACAGTAATCCAGTCTCGAGATGACCGTCGCCTAGATCACCCTGGCCAGGTCGTTCGCGGATAGGAAGGCGATCTTATAAGCCAATCACAATGCTCCGTCACAGAGGTCTCGCCACACGACCTCTAGCCATCTCTTTTCCCGTTTCATCGCTTGTAGTCCCTCAGTAAACAAAGGTGAGCGATGTACACAGGGTTTGAGAGGGCGTCTGGGGGCGATTTCGTCTAAGTCAGCGGAGAGACTGATGTTCCAAAGCTCTACTTGCCTATCGACTGAGTCGCTGGTGAGGTCCAGATCCCTCAGAGTATTCAGGAACCTTATGGGTCCCATAAGTCTCTTCGGGCGAACCCAAATAGGTTCAGCACCCTTACAGGGTGGGATTTGGTGTCAATTCAGTGGTTTTTGAGTTATGTTAATCTCACAAACGAATGTGACATTTTTATTTATATAGATTAATCTACATTAAGCAGCACTTCTATAGGTTGTATTGTCATAGGTTTTCATGGCTGGATTCACTGGGTTGCTGTAAGTCTTTCGGGCTGTATGGCTATGTTTCAGAAGCATTCTCCCCTGACATTTCGCTCACATTTATAGGTTTGTTGTAGGTAGTACGGTATGAAGAAAACTTGAGTTTAAAATGTGGTTTGACTTATCCTGGAAGAAGATGGAATCCTAGGCATCCGCACAGAAATTATACATCAGTCTTTTCGTTCTTAATGAAAACAGCATGATGTTGGGCAAGATCCTTCTGTGAATAAGCCCCTTTTGAGTTGTTTCAATAACAGATATTTCAGGAAAATGTGACTGTTAACCAAGAAGAACCTCTTTTTATTGAAATACTGAAACGTTGAATCGGTCTCTCTTGCCATTCTCAGCTCTGTTTGCACGCACACAATGGGGATCACACCAATCCAGTTCTATGAGTTGTGTTCAAAAATAGCGGTAGTATTGTGCCTGAAGAGTCAAGGAAGGACTTAGTTGACGTAGGATACAGTGAAGTTGGAATGAGCTCCAAGGATCATCTAGCTCAGGGCTGTCCAACAGGCAGCCCTCGGGCCGTACACGGTCCCCCAGCTTGTTGGACACGGTCCCCAGCCGCCTTTGACAAAAAATTCAAAAAATTAATTTTTTAAAAGGCAGCCGGGGGGGGGGGGCAGGGAGAAGGAAGGGAGCCAGCTCCTCCTCCCTGCACCGCCCCCCTCCGTCCCTCTCTCCGCGCTGCCCTTCCTAGGGAGTGGGAACCGCCGAAAAGGAGCAGTAGGCGGCGCCAAGGGCGGCGCGTCCGAGGCCTGGGGTGACGCGCCGCCCTTGGCGCCGCCTACTGCTAGGAAAGGCGGGGGAGCCGACTAACTTCTCCCTCCAAAGCCCCTCCTCCTTCACCCGGGATCCAGGCAATGCCGCGGCCCGGGTGAAGGAGGAGGGGCTTTGAGGAGAAGGTAGCCGGCTAACTTCTCCCCTCAAAGCCCCTCCTCCTTCACCCGGGATCCGGGTGAAGGAGGAGGGGCTACGCGAGTGACCCCGCCCCCGCGAGCGGCCCCGCCCCCTGCTCACTGATCACCTACGGCCCCCCAGGTGATCAGTGACTCTTCTTCCGGCCCTTGGGTTGGAAGAAGTTGGATAGCCCTGATCTAGCTTTGAGACCACAAGCAGCACTTTCCTCACTTCTGCTCTATGGTTATATATTCTAATCTATCTATCTATCTATGTATATAATAAAAGTCAGCGTTTGCGGGTGGTGGGTGGGTGGTGCGACTGAGCGAATATGTGCCAGCGTTTTGATTGGCTGCAACTGTGGGATTATTTGCATAAATGGCTGTGACTGGCCAGCCTCCCAACATTCCAACACAGCACAGAGAGGAAAGGGAAGGGCCTGAGGCAGGCATCAACGGCTGGAGTTAAAGTTAGCCAGTGGACAGTTTTTTCTGTTGGAAATGGAATGTTCAGTACCTTCACCCAAGACACTTCTAAGGTGACTCAGAGGGAAAGCAAAAGGCCTCAGGCACTCAGCCACTGCGGCCCACAGCAATGACGGATCAGGACCAAACATAGCAAATAGGGGCCCACAGGCCCACTACACAACCTGGTGTGATTTAGGGCAGGATGGGCCACGAATGATAGGATTTGCAGTACCTTCACCTCATTCACTTCCCAAACAACACTGCAGCCCCTATACATCACAAACCAGACCCAAACTTGGCACACAGAGTACCCATGACCCACTCTACATCCTGGTGCAGTTTTGAGTGGGACAGACCACGGATAATTAGATTTGAAGTACCTTCACTCACTTTCTGAGACCGCTGCAACACTCATCCTGAGACTTCCAGTACCTTCCCTCACTTCCAGACACCACTGCAACCCTCATCCAGAGAATGATCAAGACCAAATGTGACACACACAGCCTCCATGACCCACTCAACATCCTGGTGCTGTTTGGAGGGGGATGCACCATGGCCCCCTCCCAGTACCTTCACTAAGTTCCTGAGACCACTGCAAGCCACATAAACATCTAATAGGAACCAACCTTGGCACACAATGCCTTCCTCAAATAACCCGGGCACCGCCGGGTCCTCAGCTAGTTGAGAATGAAAAATGGTCATTGTGGCTTCATTCACTTGGCAGAGCAAGGACTATTGGGGATCTCCACCAGACATTAAAGCAGATGGCGCCAATGTTTCTCCTATGAAAAGTGCTCCAGACCTGCATTCATGGTTTTCTGTAGGTGAGCAGATGGCATAGCTTCTGTATCTCAAAGACTATAGCTCAGTTTTTCCCAACCTTTTTTTCACCAGGGACCACTTTGACCAGGGACCACTCTCCAACGTTCGTACCAAAATGGTTACAAATCCGTTTTTGGTCACCGTTAGATTTGGTTTGATTATTAGTAGTGCTGATTCAGAAAATTGCATTGGATAGACCACATCAGCTCTAGTTTTTGATACAGAACATATACCATTCAGTAGTCACCATCTGGTCGCCCACAGAAAACCATCTGTATACCTTTATAAAACGGAATGTTTGTATGTGTGTATGTGTGTGTGTGTGTGTGTATGTGTGTATGCGGAGGGCGGAAGGGCGGATATGTGGCAGCTATTTGCATAAAGTCGTTTGATTGGACAGCCTCGCCACTCCAAAATTCTAAGGCACCAGACAGAGGGCATTGATAGCCACTGATTAGCCAGCATCCCAGAATCCAGGCCTCTACATTCAAACAACAGGATTTCTTCCCACTGAGGGGATAAAAGCCAGCAACCCAGAATCCAGGCCTCTACATTCAAACAACAGGATTTCTTCCCACTGAGGGGAAAAAAGCCAGCATCCCAGAATCCAGGCCTCTACATTCAAACAACAGGATTTCTTCCCACTGAGGGGGAAAAATGCACCATCAACATTCCCTCCCCACTTGGCTCTGTGAAAACAAAATGGATTCCTGTATTCTCCTCCCCCTCAGCTTTTAGAAAACGGCTGCCTGCCATGCACCCTTTTAAAGTTACCAATAGCAGGCCATAACATTACAGGGCCCAAAATAGAGTTTAGGGCAGGATGGCCGACAAATGATGGGATTTGCATCCCAATTCACTTCCCAGAAAACATTGTAGCCCCTACAAATCCCCTTCTCCCAGATAGGCCCAAAAGAGGCATCCATCTTCCCTCTTCAACACAGTGTCAGAGAAAGGCAGCTTCTGACAGGATCTTTAGAACAGGCACTGTCACTCTACAAGGTAAGGCCCTACTTCACTCCAAAGACACAAGAGAAAACAATAAATACCTTTCTCTAATGCCTTTTAATGCTTATATAAATAATTCTGGCCCAAAGCCCCTCCCCCAGCCTCATTGGACCTTACTGCTAATTCCATGCAGGCCTTTTCCATTTTTTTACTCCTTTCTGTTTTACACCGGTATACTTTCACAGGCCAGGGCGGATATGTGGCAGCCACTTTCACAGGCCAGGGCGGATATGTGGCAGCCACTTTCACAGGCCACAGCGACCAGCGCGGGGGATGGACCTGCACCAAACTTGGTACACATAACCCCCTATGACATGACCCACGTATTATGGGATTTGTAGTACTTTCCAAGACTTTGGTTCCCACAAACCACTGAGGCCACCAAAAAGGACCAATACAGACCACACTCAGCACACACAGCCCCCATGACCCACTCTACGTCCTGGTGCAGTTCGGAGGAGGGTGGGCCATGGATGATGGGACTTGAAGTGCCTCTACTCACTTCCCAAGTCCGCTGCAACCCTCATCCAATCACTGATCGAGACCAAACTTGCCATATATAACCCCATGACTGCCTTCACGTCCTGGTGAGGTTTGGGGAGGACTGACAATGGATGATGGGATTTGTAGTACTTTTACACCCCTCTGTTCCCACAGACCACTGTGGCCCCCAACAAACACCGAGAAAGTCCACACTTGGCACACAGAGCCCCAGTGACCCACTCTACCTCCTACTGAAGTTTGGGGGACAGAACATGGATGATGGGACTTGCAGTACCTTCCCTCACTTCCCAATCCTGCTACAAACCTAATCCAATGACTGATCAACACCAAATCTGGCACACAGAGCCCTCATGACCCACTCTACAGCCTGGTGCAGTTTACTGTGAGACGGACCACGGATGATGGGACTTGAAGTACCTTCACTCACTTCCGAATCCTCATCCATTCACCAATACAGACCAAACTTAGCACACAGAGCCCCCATGACCCAATCTACATCCTACTACACTTTGGGGGGGACGGGACACACAGAGATGATGGGACTTGCACTACCTTCAGTAATTTCATGATACCACTGCAACTCCCAATAATGATGGATCAAGACTAAACTTGGCACACAGAGCCCCCATGACCCACTCTACATCCTGCTGCACTTCTCAAATGACCCGGGCAGGGCCGGGTCCCCAAGCTAGTATTTAATATTTAGAGCTGATGTGGTAGGAGATTGAGCCTCAAACTCCCACTGACCTCAGTTGTGCTCCCAGGTGAAAGATCTCTCCCTTCCAGCTCCTTACCTTCCGTTGCTAAGGAATGACTAGGGGAAAGGGTTTATTTATTATTTATTTATTTATTTTATTATTTCGATTTATATACCCCCCCCCCTTCCCAAAGAGGCTCAGGGTGGTTCACACTAGTGAACGACATAATCACAACATAGTTAAAAACATAATAAAACAGATTGAGTCAAGAGTGGAATTTAACAGCCTTAAAGGTTAAACGCCTGTCGGAAGAGATGGGTCTTGCAGGCCCTCCGGAAGGCCTGTCGGTCAGTTATTGCTCGAGCCTCCTCCGGGAGGGCGTTCCAAAGCGTAGGCGCTACTACAGAGAAAGTACGCTGCCGCCTCGAGGACAAGCGGCAGATCTTGAGTGATGGAACCTCCAATAGGTTTTGATCCATGGACCATAGTGGTCTCTGGGGAATGTGCAGGGAGAGGCGGTCCTTCAGGTACACTGGCCCCAGACCATAAAAGGCCTTAAAGGTTAACACCAGCACTTTGAACGCAATCCGGTACTCGATGGGGAGCCAGTGCAATCGCTGTAGGACTGAAGTGATGTGGCACGATAGTGCCGCACCAACCAGCAGTCGAGCCGCAGCATTTTGCACCATCTTCAGTTTCCGGGTTACCGACAGAGGAAGGCCAAAGTAAAGGGCATTACAGTAGTCCAGTTTCGAGATGACCGTGGCCTGGATTACCGTAGCCAGGTCGTCACCGGAAAGGTAGGGCGCCAGCCGCCTTGCCTGGTGCAGATGGAAAAACGCCGCTCTGCTCACGGTGGAGACCTGAGCCTCCATTGTCTCCAGAGGGTCCAGTTGGACCCCCAGGCTTTAAACCAGGGGCGGCGGGCTAACCACCTCGCCATCCATTATTGGCAGTTGGAGCTCCCCCCCCCCGGGGCAACCCAGCCACAGGACCTCCATCTTCGACGGGTTCACCTTCAATCTGCTGGCCCGTAGCTACCCAGTCACTGGTTCAAGGCACTGATGGAAATAATCGGGTACAGAGTCCGGCCAGCCTTCCATCCTCAGCACCAGCTGGGTGTCATCAGCGTACTGATGGCACTCCAGACCGATGCTACGCACCAGTTGGGCCAGTGGACGCATGTAGGTGTTAAATAATAGAGGGAGAGGATAGCCCCTTGGGGGACCCCACAGTTAAGGGGGACCCTTTCCGAGACCATCCCTCCCCTCTCCACCCGTTGTCCCCGATCTTGGAAAAGGGGGGCCACCCATTTAAGGGCGGACCCCCTCACTCCCGTCATGGCTAAACGGTAGATCAATAGTGAATGGTCGACTGCGTCAAATGCTGCCGTGAGGTTCAATAACACGAGCAGCGCAGATCCACCTTGGTCCAACTGGCAGCGCAGCTGATCTGTGATGAAGAGCAGCACCGTCATGTTCCCGTGCCCAACACGGAAACCGGACTGGAAGGGATCTAATCCGACAGTGTCGTCCAAGAACCGCTGCAATCTCCTTGCTCAGAAACAACATCCAGTACATGAGATGATATATTCCACCCGTAAATATGAAGTTGTTGTAAACCAGTGTTTCTCAACCTTGGGGTCGGGACCCCTTTGGGGGTCGCGAGGGGGTGTCAGAGGGGTCGCCAAAGACCATCAGAAAACACATTATATTCTATTGGTCATGGGGTTTCTGTATGGGAAGTTTGGTCCAATTCTATCGTTGGTGGGGTTCAGAGTGCTCTTTGGTTGTAGGTGAACTATAAATCCCAGCAACTACAACTCCAAAATGTCAAGGTATATTTTCCCCAAAATCCACCAGTGTTCGCTTTTGGGCATCTTGACTATTCGTGCCAAGTTTGGTCCAGATCCACCATTGTTTGAGTCCACAATACTCTCTGGATGTAGGTGAACTACAACTCCAAAAGTCAAGGTCAATGCCCACCAAACCCTTCCAGTATTTTCTGTTGGTCATGGGAGTTCTGTGTGCCAAGTTTGGTTCAATTCCATTGTTGGTGGAGTTCAGAAAGCTCTTTGGTTGTAAGTGAACTCTAAATCCCAGCAACTACAATTCCCAAGTATCAAGATCTATATTCCCCAAACACCACCAGTGTTCACATTTGGATATATTGAGTATTTGTGCCAAGTTTGATCCAGATCTATCATTGTTTGAGGCCACAGTGCTCTCTGGATGTAGGTGAACTGCAACTCCCAAACTCAAGGTCAATGTCCACCAAACCCTTCCAGTATTTTCTGTTGGGAGTTCTGTGTGCCAAGTTTGGTTCAACTCCATCGTTGGTGGAGTTCAGAATGCTCTTTGACTGTAGGTGAACTATACATCCCAGCAACTACACCTCCCAAATGACAAAATCACCCCCCACAATCCCACCAGTATTCATACTTGGGTGTATCAGGTATTTGTGCCAAATGTGGTCCGGCGAATGAAAATAGATCCGATATTGTACATGATGATTCCTAACAGTAGCAAAATTACAGTTATGAAGTAGCAATGAAAATAATTTTATGGTTGGGGGTCACCACAACATGAGGAACTGTATTAAGGGGTCACGGCATTGGGAAGGTTGAGAAACACTGTTGTAAACGGAAGAGTCAAGTCATGTCGCTTTGGTTTACGCCGCAACCAAGCATGTGATACTGGAAATGCCTCTCCTTACTGATCACGGCTCTGGCCTCTCTTCTGAATAATTGCTCCGTATGTTTGCCCACAAGTCATCCACCTATGCATGCGCATAACCACAATACAGTCTTATCAAAAGCTACACACACATGACCTTACGAAGAATGTTACATTAATCTCGTCTTTCTTCTTCTCCTGAGTGAACTATGTTTGCCCAGAATCGTCCAAACAAGACGCAACCTCAACTTGTTTTCGGCTTCCTTGGAAGCTTATATGAAGAGACATTATCTTCTCCTTATCCCCCTATCTCATACCTTTGCAAGTTTTTACTTGAGGCACCTGCAGTCTGTAATTCCCAACCCTGTGTGTGTATTGATTTTAACTTTCGTATACATTTTGCTGTAAAAATAATGGCATGCCCGTCGTTCGTTTTCGAGCAAGCGCCTATGTATGACTAATTCCTTCCCCCATAAAATTGTGGCTTCTCCTGTTGAGTCATGAACCTAATAAATGTCTTTACTAGCGTGGAAACAGAGGGAGGAAAGCACAACCTCGACGGGATCATTGACTGCAGTGTTTTGGAACCCCTTAAGATTTGCAAACAATAAGGTTGTGGTGGTTTGAGACAATGTCAAAGAAGCCAATTGTGGTGATAGGAACAAAGGACATTCTATTTCTGGAGAGACCGGTTGAATTCAATGGAAATATTTTGGGAGTTTGTGTGTGTGGATAGGACGTCTTACATAACTACCGTATGTACTTGAAGAGAAGCCGAGTTTTTCAGCTTTTTTTGAGCTGAAAAAGCCTCCCTTGGCTTATAATGGGGCCAAGGCCGGGCAGCGGAGCCTTGAGGCTATTGCTCAACTCAACTTTATCTCTTACTAGCTTGGGGACCCGGCGGTGCCCGGGTTATTTGAGGAAGGCATTGTGTGCCAAGGTTGGTTCCTATTAGATGTTTATGTGGCTTGCAGTGGTCTCAGGAAGTGAGGGAAGGTACTGCAAGTCCCATCGGCCATGGTCCATCCCCCTCCCAACAGCACCAGGAGGTAGAGTGGGTCCTGTGGGCTCTGTGTGCCACGTTTGGTCTTGATCATTCATTGGACGAGGGTTGCAGCGGTCTCTGGAAGTGAGGGAAGGTACTGGAAGTCCCATCACCCATGGTCCCCCGATCTCCAAACTGCGCCAAGATGTAGAGTGGGTCATGGGGGCTCTGTGTGCCAAGTGTGGTCTTGGTCAGTCATTGAATGAGGTGGCAGCGGTCTCAGAAAGTGAGTGAAGGTACTTCAACTCCCATCATCTGTGGTCCGTCCCACTCAAAACTGCACCAGGATGTAGAGTGGGTCATGGGTACTCTGTGTGCCAAGTTTGGGCCTGGTCTGTGATTTGTAGGGGCTGCAATGTTCTGTGGAGAATGAATTGGGTGAAGGTACTTCAAATCCCACCATTTGTGAGCCAGCCTGCTATAAACCGCAGCAGGTTTGTAAAGTGGGCCATTGGGCCTCTGTGTGCCAAGTTTGGTCCTGGATTTTCATTGGTGTGGGCCAATGGAAGGAAGAGGGAGAATGGAGGAAAGAAGGAAGGAGAGAAGGAAAGAATGGAAGAGGAAGGAAGGAAGGAAGGAAGGAAGGAAGGAAGGAAGGAAGGAAGGAAGGAATGGGAGAGAGGCAGGGAAAAGGAAGGATAGAAGGAAAGAATGGAGGAGGAAGGAAGGAAGGAAGGAAGGAAGGAAGGAAGGAAGGAAGAGGGAGAATGGAAGAAAGAAGGAATGGGAGAGAGGCAGGGAAAAGGAAGGATAGAAGGAAAGAATGGAAGAGGAAGGAAGGAAGGAAGGAAGAGGGAGAATGGAAGAAAGAAGGAATGGGAGAGAGGCAGGGAAAAGGAAGGAGAGAAGGAAAGAATGGAAGAGGAAGGAAGGAAGGAAGGAAGGAAGGAAGGAAGGAAGGAAGAGGGAGAATGGAGGAAAAAAGGAATGGGAGAGAGGCAGGGAAAAGGAAGGATAGAAGGAAAGAATGGAAGAGGGAGGAAGGAAGGAAGGAAGGAAGGAAGGAAGGAAGGAAAAGGAAGGAAGGAAGGAAGGAAGGAAGGAAGAGGGAGAATGGAAGAAAGAAGGAATGGGAGAGAGGCAGGGAAAAGGAAGGAAGGAGAGAAGGAAAGAATGGAAGAGGAAGGAAGGAAGGAAGGAAGGAAGAGGGAGAATGGAGGAAGGAAGGAATGGGAGAGAGGGAGGAAAAAGGGAAGGAAAGAAGGAAAGGAATGGAGGGAGGGAGGGAGGGAGGGAGGGAGGGAGGGAGGGAGGAGGGAGGGAGGGAGGGAGGGAAGAAGGAATGGGAGAGCCAGATGCAATCATGAAAAGAGCCACATCTGGCTCCCGAGCCGTAAGTTCCCTACCTCTGATATATGGTATGCAAGCTCCAATATGACTACTGTTTCACTGCCACAGTGAAGGAGGTTCAAAACTGAATACCGTAGAGAGGCCATACTGAAAGAGGAAAACACAGATAATGTTGCTTGTTTTGGTTCTCTCTGAACAACTCCAGAGGCAATATGGCATCCTCACATCCTCTCTGCACTAGAATATGTACTACAAAACCAAGCAACTACAGTCATTCCCTTTTCCGATCCAATCTCCATCATTGAATCTCAATGGCACATGAGACAGTGTGGCGTGGTAAGGAATCCGGATCAATAGAATTGGGCTTTCCTGACTTACCTTTGACTTTCAGCACTTGAATGTCTCCTTTCGTTGTGGCTGAATTTGCTTGCGATGCCTGACTCCATTCCTCCCTTTGATTCCAGGGATTTACCTGTTGGATTTAATCTACATCGATTCAGCATATCCTGCCTCGGGAAGCATCATGGAGAACGAACAAAGGTCCAACCAAATGAACAATATCCTCCGAATAATTGCCGACTTGCAAGTCTCCTGTAGCTACGGTGGGTATTTCTTGAAAATTTTTTGAAAAATGGAAATCTCCATAACCTTTGGAAAGGCGTGACCTTGTTAGAAGTCATTTATTTATTTATTATTCCATTTTATATAACGCTCCATTCCTATAGGCTCGGGCGGTTCACACAATAAACATATGCAGTAGAAACATAATAAAACAACATCCGGGAGAGACGGTCCCTCAGGTAGACAGGCACTAGGCCAGAGGTGGGTGGCACACGGCCCGCGGGCCGGATCTGGCCCGGCAGCTGGTTCTGTCCGGCACGAGGAGAAGGGCGTTGGGGGCAGGGCCAAGAGGAAGGGGTGCCGCTGCCGCCATCCCATCGCGGGCTCTGTGAGGCCTGCGTCGGCAGACAGACCGGAGGAGCGGCGGCTTTGGAGTGCCTGCATCCCTGCAGGCGATCTGGGCCTGCAGCGGGAGCACTCAGCGACCTGCGGGGGCTTATTGCCTTGGTGACCCGGAAGACTTTATCGTCTTCTGGGTCGCCAGGGCGATGAGCCGCCACCACCGATCGCCTGCTGGTCTCCTTTTTTTTTTGTCCTGGCGGAGGGACACGAAGACAGAGCGCTGTGCTGCGTCCCTGCTACGCCCCTGCAGTGAGCGGCTGAGGAAGGAAGGAGGGAGGCGGACAGGAATACCTGCCTCCCGCCCCGAGCGGGGCATGGAGCCCTCGGGCAACGACCTCCACGTTCAAAGAGTCCCCGCCTTCCTCCGAGCTCCCTTTGGAGCCCCCCCAGCGGGTGAGTGGCAGGCAAGCAGAGAGGGCGAGCAAAGAAGGCAGGCAGGCAGGCAGTCTCTCTGAGGCAGGCCACACACACGCTGGGTCCACTTTGCCATCCTCTGGGCTGGGGCCAATGGGCCATTCCATCTTGGGATCCTTCCTCTCTTCAGGAAGTCAGCCTTCATCTTGGTTCGCACCTTGTCTTCTTGAATTTTATAATAATTCTATTTTAGTGGTTTTTATAATAATTTTATAATAGTTTTATAATAATATAATATAATAAATAATATAATAATGTTATATTATAATTTCAACATATTATAATGTTTATATCTATATATATAAAATGAGAGTGGACGTGCATTGACTGGTATAGACGGGAAAACTATTGCCCCCTCAGGCACAAAACCCACCCAATACATTTCTCCATACCACTAGGTACCTATAGGGCACAACAAACCCACCTTCCTACCTTCCAACCCCCAAAATCAGCCCCAAAAACCGCCCATTGGCTCCCGTTCTGCGCTGGCCACGGCGCATAACAGAGGAGAGCCATCGCAGCGCAGGCGCACTCCACCCCCCAACGCAGGACAGAGGGAGAGCAAACACACTGCACACTCCGACTCCCCCAACCCCAACCCATCCCCCACCCCCAACCCATCCCGTCCCCCTCTCTCCCCCACACACCAGCACCTTCACCGCCACACCGGCGGCGCCCAACCCGCCTCCTCTGCCGCCTCACGGAGGCGGGTCGCGCGGGCAGCGCCATTCCCGCCTACTCCGCTGGCTTCTCGCCCTCCTTCCCCACTTCCCTGCCGCTCCTGGCGAGGAGGAGGAGGCGCAGGAAAGTGCAGCGAGGGACGGACGATCGCTCCCTCTCCTACACCACCTTACCGGCGTCGTGGTTGCCAGGGCCGTCCTCGCTACGGCCGGTTCCTTCTTCATCCCGGCAGAGGAGGGGGGAGGGTTGCCCTCTTCGCGGGCACCTCTCTCTCTCCCTCTCCTGCCCTCCTGCCTTAAATCAAGGGAGGACGGCGGGCGAAGAGAGAGAAAGGAGCCCGGGGAAAGGGCAACCCCCTCTGCCGGGATACACAAAGAACCGGCCGGAGGAGAAGGCCTGGCGATCACGGAGCTGGCGAGGAGGATAAGAAGAGGATAAGAGGAGCGATCATCCGTCCCTCGTTGCACTTTCCTGCGCCTCCCTCTCCAGCTCAAGCCCGTGATCGCCAGGCCTGCCTCCCTCCGGCCGGTTCTAGCTGCACCCCGGCAAAGGAGGGAGGGATGTTGCCCTTTTCCCGGGCATCTCTTTCTCCTCCTCTACCTACCCTCCTGCCTTAAATCAAGGGAGGACGGCGGGGTGAAGAGGACAGAGAGGAGCCCGGGAAAAGGGCAACCCCCCCTTCCTCTGCCGGAATACAAAAAGAACCGGCCGGAGGAGAAGGCATGGCGATCACGGAGGTGGCGAGGAGGAGGAGGCGCAGGAACTGATCGCTCCCTCTCCTCCTCCTTACCACATACATACAAAAACACACACATACATACATACACACACACACACATACATACACACACATACATACACAGACACACACACATACATACACACACATATACCTACACATACATACACACACACACACACACACACACACACACATACATACACACACATATACCTACACATACATACACACATACATACACAAACACACACATACATACACACACATATACCTACACACATACATACATTAACACACATACATACAAAAACACACACATACATACCCACACATACATACACAGACACACACATACATACACACACCTACAGACACATACATACACACACACACATACATGCACACACATATACCTACACATACATACACACACATACATACACAAACACACACATACATACACACACATATACAGACACACACACATACATACACAAGCACATACATTAACACACATACATGCAAAAACACACATATACATACCCACACATACATACACAGACACATATACCTACACATTAAAACACACACATACATACCCACACATACATACACAGACACATATACCTACACATTAAAACACACACATACATACACACATATACATACTCAGACACACACACATACATACACACACACATATACATACTCAGACACACACAAACATACACACGCACGTACATACTCACATCTCCTAAATAGGGCACAGCAACGCGTGCCGGGATCAGCTAGTATACTATAATATAACAATTATGATATTAATACTAATAATATATGAATATTTCTTGATATATTGATATGTTAATATTAATGATGTGTAATATATAGTAAATATAGTAAGTAAATAAATAAATAAATAAATAATGTAGATTAGCCTGTAGTTCTGCCTTTAGGTGCAGCCCTCCATAATATTTTTTGGCTCTCGTGTGGCCCCTTGGAAGAAATAATTGCTCACCCCTGCCCTAGACCATGTAAGGCCTTAAAGGTTAACACCAACACTTTGAACGTAATCCAGTACTCTACTAGAAGCCAGTGCAGTTATTGCAAGATGAGAGTTATATGGCAACTAACTGGAACACCGGCGAGCAAGCAAGCTGCAGAATTCTGCACCAACTTGAGTTTCCGGATCACGGACAAAGGAAGGCGTTACAGTAGTCTAGTCTTGAGATGACCGTCGCCTGGATCACCATGGCTAGGTCACCCTTAGAGAGGTAAGGTGCCAGCCATCTAGCCTGTCGCAGATGAAAAAATGCAAATCTGCTGACCATAGAGACCTGGGCCTCCATAGTCAGCGGTGGGTCCAGCTGGACCCCCAGACTCTTTGCCAAGGACGACGGGCAAAGTGCTTCACCGTCCAGGCCAGGCAGCCGGCACCCCGCTCCCACCGGGCGGCCCAGCCAAAGGATCTTCGTCTTCTATGGATTCACCTTCAACTGGCTGGCCCGTAGCCATCCAGTCATGGCCTCAAGGCACAGATGGAAACTATCAGGTACGGAGTCCGGCCTGCCCCCCATCCTCAGCACGAGCTGGGTGTCGTCAGCGTACTGATGACACTCCAGACCAAAGCTACACACCAGTCGGGCCAATGGTCGCATATAGATGTTAAATAATAGAGGGGAGAGGATGGCCCCTTGAGGCACCCCACAATCAAGGGGAGCCTCTCGGAAACCACCCCACCCCTCTCCACCCGTTGTCCCCGATCCTGGAGAAAGGAGGCTACCCATTTAAGGGCAGTCGCCCTCACCCCTGTCACGGCTAAACGGTGGATCAACAATGCGTGATCTACTGTGTTGAAGGCTGCCGTGAGATCCAATAGCATGAGGACAGCAACATTCGTCACATAGTCAGTCCAGTATATATTTAGGATTGTGCGAAGACAGCGCTGATGAAAGTGTTCGAGGAGTCGTAGGTGTTGGCGATAGTTGACCCATGTTTCAGACCCATAGAGGAGAATAGACAGTACGATCGCTCTGTACACACTGATTTTGTGTAGCCTCATGTGCTTGTTGCTCCAGACTCTTTTGTGAAGCCTTCCGAATGCACTCTATGCCTTTGATAGTCTGTGATCTATCTCTTTATCAATCTTGGCGTCTGAAGAGATGATGCTTCCCAGGGAGGTGAACTGCTGAACGAACTTAAGCACAGATGTGCCTATCCTGAATGAAGATGATGGTGTTCTTCCTGTGGTGCGGGCTGGTAGAGGACTTCCATTTCCTTCAGGCTGACTTCCAGCCCAAGCAGCTCTGCAGCTGTTGCAAAGCAGGACGTGAGGTGCTGCAGGGCTGTTTCTGAATGCGCGACAAGGGCAGCATCGTCGGGAAAAAGCAGCTCACGGACTAGATAGTTTAGAGTCTTAGTGCGAGCCCTCAGACGGCTTAAGTTGAACAAGCTACCATCAGTACGATAGTGTATATATATGCTGTCGTCTTCTTCGAGGTCTGCCGTAGCCCTTTGGAGCATCATGCTGAAGAAGGTTGTAAATTGGGTTGGCGCAAGAACACAACCTTGTTTCGCTTCATTAGTTATGAGAAAGGGCTCCGAGAAAGCATCGCCGTACCTGACTTGATCGCGCTGGCCCTCATGTAACAGGTTAATCATTTTGAGGAATTTGGGGGGACATCCTAAACCAGTGTTTCCCAACCTTTTTACATTTGCAAAATCCTGGGGCACACCACCAACCAAAATGACACAAAATGACACTCTAACACAGTAATACATATAGTTAATATGTTTTTAAATGTATTTATACACTCAGTGTGAAACCTGGGCCTGTTTCGATGAACTCAACATAGATATCCTGGCAGGAATGGCAGAAAGACACAAACCTCCCACACAGAACTCCCACAACCAAGAGAAAATGCTATAAGAGTTTGGTGGGCATTGACCTTGAGTTTTGGAGTTGTAGTTCACCTATCTCCAGAGAGCAATGTGGACTGAAACAATGTTGGATCAGGACCAAACTTGGCATGAATACTCAATATGCCCAAATATGAACGCAGATGTAGTTCAGGGGAAATAGACCTTGACATTTGGGAGTTGTAGTTGCTGGGATTTATAGTTCCCCTACAATCAAAGAGCATTCTAAACCCCACCAATGATCGAACTAGGCCAAACTTCCCACACAGAACCCCCCAGGAGGCAAGAGGAGGTCTCTACTTGGGGAAAGGGAGGTGGGCTTTCCCAATGCATGGAGAGGGAGAGACCAAGTAGACAACGGGTGGGGAGGTGTTTGTAATTTTGTGCCGTTATCAAGGTAGGTTTCTTAGGATTTTATACTTCAACACACTAGACTCCCCCCCCTCTCTCTTGGAGGTTCTAATTTCCCACGGCACACCTGATGATCGCTCACGGCACACTAGTGTGCCCCGGCACACTGGTTGGGAAACACTGGCCTAGACGTTCCAGAATCTGCCACAGACCTTTTCCGCTCACAGTGTCGAAGGCTTTGGTGAGGTCGACAAATGTTACTGTGTAATAGGACACCCAAGTAAATGTCTATGAGTGAAGCTGTCATCACCTAAAAGCACTTCTAACATTCTCTCTCCTTCTCCTTGATGAATTCGTTCAGAAGTGAATATACCGTATTTTTCGCACCATAAGGCGCACCTGATGATAAGACGCACCTAGATTTTAGAGGAGGAAATTTGGGAAACAAAAAAAAAGGGGGGCTGGCTACTATATGAGACACTAATATGGAGGGGGGGAGGCGCTGGAGCAGAGGGGCGGCGATATACTCACGCTATATTCGCGGGGCCCCCGGCGGCTCCGGCTGCGCCCGCGCATGCCCAGACTCCCGCCGCCGTGTCGCCCCAGCCGGCGGCGCGGAGGAACGGGGCGGAAAGAGGGAATCACGGGGCGGGCTCGCCGCTCACAGACCCCAGGAGGGAGGGAGGCCACGAGGGCGGCCCCACGGTGATGTAGCGGCAGCAGCAGCAGCAGCGGACTTCCTCCTCGCCAGAGGCGCATCTTCGTGACGTCACTCCATCGCGCCTCTGCCGAGGAGGGAGGAAGGCCGCCCGGCCGCGCGCTGTAAGGGCGGCCGGAAGAGAGGCCCGAGGGAGGAGGGAACTCTTCCTCCTTCCTCCCTCCCTCGGGCCTCTCTTCCGGCCGTCCTTACAGCGCACGGCCAGGCCTTCCTCGCCTTCCTCCTCAGCAGGGGCGCGACGGAGTGACGTCACGAAGATGCGCCTCTGGCGAGGAGGAAGTCCGCTGCTGCTGCCGCTGCGTCGCCGTGGGGGCCGCCCTCGTGGCCTCCCCCCTCCTCCTCGGGTCCGTGAGCGGCGAGCCCGCCCCGTGAGTCCCCTCTTCCCCCCCCGTTCCTCCGCGCCGCCGGCTGGCTGCGGTGACACGGCGGCGGGAGTGTGGGCATCTTGTGGCGCAGCCGGAGCCGCCGGAGGGGGGGCCGCGAATATAGCGTGAGTATATCGCTGCCCCCCCTCTGCTCCAGCGCCCCCCCCTGCCTGCATCTTCGCTCCATAAGACGCAGCTGATTTTTCTTCCTACTTTGGGAGGAAAAAAACTGCGTCTTATGGTGCGAAAAATACGGTCCTCCACAAAGCATGTATTACCCATAACTTTTGTGGGGCAAGGGCAGTTTGGAGATTTTAAGCCCACGTAGCTCTCAAGGACATTTGAGACTTGGGAGCACAAGGGGGGGGGGGGCTCTTCGTGAATCTTCAATTCCATTTGGGGGGGGGAATGGCTTTGTTTTGTGCCCGTTTTCGGAATTGATGTGGATTACTCTTTTTAACACAGATCACCTTATAACATTACCCCATGTGCAAAAATACTTAAAGTCTGTCCGGTACATTGAAGAACTTCAGAAGTTTGTGGAAGATGACAACTACAAGTAAGTACTGTTCCCCTCCTTTTGCGCTTCAGCTGACTTCATGGAAAAGACTAGAATGAAAGCTTTTTTATAAAAAAAAACTCTTCCTGGCAAGAATGTATATGAGATTTTTTTTTTTAAAAAAAAGAGATGTAGACAGTGATGATATTGTCAGAGGTCTGAATGAAACCCCAGACGGATCTCGCTCAAAGATCTAACCTCATCTCGAAAAAACAAAAAAGGAATAAAACCAGTATGTTTATGCACTGCTAGCTTGGGTCTCCGGCATCGCCCAGGTTATGTGGGAAAGTCCATTTATAATTGTACAAAATGCATGATGTTGTGGGTGAACTACAACTCCCATCATGCCAGGTTAACCCCCGAGAAACTCCAACAGTACTTCAAGTTTGTTATGTTGGGCAAGTTTGCTCTAAATCGCGGGACCGAAGGAGGTGGATCACAGCCGGATGGGGCGCTTCTGCTCTGCGCACGCGCACCTTCCATGCTGCGCACAGTCCACGTTTGCTTCTTCCCCGGCTTCAGCTCTACCAGCAGCTTCTCCAGCCTTGAGGAGGGCAGGGCCAAGCCAGCTTTGTACTAGCTATGCCACCACTGGCTTGGCACTGTCATCCTCAAGCCTGGAGAAGCTGCTGGTAGAGCTGAAGCCAGAGGGGACAGAGCCAAAGCCAAGCCCCCTCCCTGGCTTCAGCTCGACCAGCAGCTTCTCCAGCGTTGAGGAGGGCAGGGCCAAGCCAGCTTTCTACTAGCTATGCCACCACTGGCTTGGCACTGTCATCCTCAAGCCTGGAGAAGCTGCTGGTAGAGCTGAAGCCAGAGGGACAGAGGAGCCAGCCCCCTCCCTGGCTTCAGCTCAACCAGCAGCTTCTCCAGCCTTGAGGAGGGCCCCCCAGCTTTCTACTAGCTATGCCACCACTGGCTTGGCAGTCATTCTCAAGCCAGGCTGGTAGAGCTGAAGCCAGAGGGGACAGAGCCAAGCCACGCCAAGCCAAGCCCCCTCCCTGGCTTCAGCTCTACCAGCAGCTTCTCCAGCCTTGAGGAGGGCAGGGCCAAGCCAGCCTTGTGCTAGCTATGTCACCACTGGCTTGGCACTGCCATCCTCAAGCCTGGAGAGGCTGCTGGTAGAGATGAAGCCAGAGGAGGGTGGAGCCAGGCCGCACCAAGCCCCGCCCCCCTCCCCAGGCTCTACCAGCAGCTTCACTAACCAGGGCAGAGCCAAGCCAGCCTTGTGCTAGCTATGTCACCACTGGCTTGGCACTGCCATCCTCAAGCCTGAAGAAGCTGCGGGTAGAGCAAAAGCCAGAGGGGGGCAGAGCCAGGCCGCACCAAGCCCCGCCCCCTCCCCAGCTTCTGCTCTACCAGCAGCTTCTCCAGCCTTGAGGAGGGCAGGGCCAAGCCAGCCTTGTGCTAGCTATGCCACCACTGGCTTGGCACTGCCATCCTCAAGCCTGGAGAAGCTGCTGGTAGAGCGGAAGCCAGAGGGGGTGGAGCCAGGCCGCACCAAGCCCCGCCCCCTCCCTGGCTTCAGCTCTACCAGCAGCTTCACTAACCTTGGGAAGGGCAGAGCCAAGCCAGCCTTGTGCTAGCTATGACACCACTGGCTTGGCACTGCCATCCTCAAGCCTGGAGAAGCTGCGGGTAGAGCGGAAGCCAGAGGGGGTGGAGCCAGGCCGCACCAAGCCTCGCCCCCTCCCCAGCTTCTGCTCTACCAGCAGCTTCTCCAGCCTTGAGGAGGGCAAGGCCAAGCCAGCCTTGTGCTAGCTATGACACCACTGGCTTGGCACTGCCATCCTCAAGCCTGGAGAAGCTGCGGGTAGAGCCGAAGCCAGAGGGGGCAGAGCCAGACCGCACCAAGCCCCGCCCCCTCCCCTCTCCAGCCAGTAGATCTTTCTGACTTGGTTTTATTATAAGTAGCTTGCATGCTGAAAAAGTGTGGACCCCCCCCTCTCCAGCCAGTAGGTAGATTTTTCTGACTTGGTTTTATTATGAGTCAGTCTTATCAAATTATAAGTAGCTTATAAGTTTGAATACTGGTGGGTTTGGGGGGGATTGGTTTTGTCATTTGGGAGTTGTAGTTGCTGGGATTTATAGTTCACCTACAATCAAGGAGCATTCTGAACTCCACCAACAATGGAATTGAACCAAACTTGACACACAGAACTCCCATGACCAACAGAAAATTCTGGAAGGGTTTGGTGGGCACTGACCTTGAGTATTTGGAGTTGTAGTTCACCTACATCCAGAGAGCACTGTGGACTCAAATAATAATGAATCTGGAGCAAATTTAGCACAAATACTCAATACGCCCAAATTTGAATAATGGTGGGGTTGGGGGTTTGATATTGTCATTTGGGAGTTGTAGATGCTGGGATTTATAGTTCACCTACAATCAAAGAACATTCTGAACTCCACCAACGATGGAATTGAACCAAACTTGGCACACAGAACTCCCATGACTAACAGAAAATTCTGGAAGGGTTTGGTGGGCACTGACCTTGAGTTTTGGAGTTGTAGTTCACCTATATCCAGGGAGCACCGTGGACTCAAATAATGACGAATCTGGACCTAACTTGGCACGAATACTGAATATGCCCAAATGTGAACACTGGTGGAGCCTGGGGAAAATTGACCGTGACATTTGGGAGTTGTAGTTGCTAGGATTTATAGTTCATCTACAATCAAAGAGCATTCTGAACCCCAACAACGATCGAAATGGGACCAAACTTCCCACACAGAACCCCCATGATTGGTGACCCCAGGCCCGGATTAACACCTTTTTGCGCACTAGGCCACACATCACTCAGACCCACATTAAAAATAAATCATATCATACAACTTACCTCAAATTCACTCAGGTAGCCCAATACATCTCAGTTGATCAGTAATATCCAAATAAATCAACAACAACCCGTGCCAGTCAGTGCAGGTGTATCCGCGGGGCTCTCGGGGTGCCTGGGCCGGACCCACCTGCAGCAGCGCTGTGCTCGGGCCCATTTTTTAAAATGCCATCCCAATGCAGTGGCAGGGAGTTCCACAGTCACGCTTTCTGTCCGAAGCGGGACTCGAACTCAGGATGCTAAAACAGAAGCACCGCCCCTGAAGAGGAGTCAAGGGAAGCGGGAGCCAATCACAGAAGTGCTTTCCCAAGGGCGGGAATTCAAATGGGAGAGTGACACCCGGTAGGACCAATGAGGCGACGGGATGGCGCCGAGGGGGCGGGGCCACCTGAGGCAAGCGACCTGGGCTCCCTGAGGAAGCGACTCCATCTCCGGCGGGGCCTTCCCAGTCCCCATCGCGTGGCGCCCCGGTGCTTACCTGCTCGAAGCGCGGCCTGCCCAGCTGGAAGGGCGGACACTCCTCGGCGCCCTCCGCCATCCCCGCGAGTCCATGCCCCCTGGCTCCGCCCTCACCGCCTCCCATTGCCCCGGCCCCACCGCAGCCCCCACGGGGCATGCCGGGAGGCGTAGTCTTTCTCCTGTGGGGAGGGAGGCGGAAGCGGAGAGAGGTGCTTGATGGGAAGTGTAGTCTTGAGGACAGGGCCCACTCTCATAGACATCTATGGGCGAGGCCGAGGGAGGGTGGAAAAAACGCGATGCGTTTTTATTTGTTTCAACATACACTGCCGTTCAAAAGTTTGGGGTCACCCAAACAATTTTGTGTTTTCCATGAAAAGTCACACTTATTCACCACTATGCGTTGTGAAATGAATAGAAAATAGAGTCAAGACATTGACAAGGTTAGAAATAATGATTTTTATTTGAAATAACATTGTTTTTACATCAAACTTTGCTTTCGTCAAAGAATCCTCCTTTTGCAGCAATTACAGCATTGCACACCTTTGGCATTCTGTTAATTTGTTGAGGTAAGCTTGAGAAATTGCACCCCACGCTTTTAGAAGCATCTCCCACAAGTGGGATTGGTTGGATGGGCACTTCTGGCGTACCATACAGTCAAGCTGCTCCCACAACAGCTCAATGGGGTTCAGATCTGGTGACTGCGCTGGCCACTCCATTACCGATAGAATACCAGCTGCTTGCTTCTTCTGTAAATAGTTCATGCACAATTTGGAGGTGTGTTTAGGGTCATTGTCCTGTTGTAGGATGAAATTGGCTCCAATCAAGCGCTGCCCACTGGGTATGGCATGGCATTGCAAAATGGAGTGATAGCCTTCCTTATTCAGAATCCCTTTAACCCTGTACAAATCTCCCACCTTACCAGCACCAAAGCAACCCCAGACCATCACATTACCTCCACCATGCTTAACAGATGGCGTCAGGCCTTCTTCCAGCATCTTCTCATTTGTTCTGCATCTCACAAACGTTCTTCTTTGTGATCCAAACACCTCAAACTTGGATTCCTCCGTCCACAACACTTTTTTCCAGTCTTCCTCTGTCCAATGTCTGTGTTCTTTTGCCCATCTTAATCTTTTTCTTTTATTGGCCAGTCTCAGATATGGCTTTTTCTTTGCCACTCTTCCCTGAAGGCCAAAATCCCGCAGCCGCCTCTTCACTGTAGATGTTGACACTGGTGTTTGGCGGGTACTATTTAATGAAGATGCCAGTTGGGTGCCTGTGAGGCGTCTGTTTCTCAAACTGGAGACTCTAATGTGCTTATCTTCTTGCTTAGTTGTGCAACGCGGCCTCCCACTTCTTTTTCTACTCTGGTTAGAGCCTGTTTGTGCTGTCCTCTGAAGGGAGTAGTACACACTGTTGTAGGAAATCTTCCATTTCTTAGCAATTTCTCGCATGGAAAAGCCTTCATTTCCAAGTACAAGAATAGACTGTTGAGTTTCAGATGAAAGTTCTCTTTTTCTGGCCATTTTGAGCGTTCTATTGACCCCACAAATGTGATGCTCCAGAAACTCAATCTGCTCACAGGAAGGCCAGTTTTGTAGCTTCTGTAACGAGCTAGACTGTTTTCAGATGTGTGAACATGATTGCACAAGGGTTTTCTAATCATCAATTAGCCTTCTGAGCCAATGAGCAAACACATTGTACCATTAGAACACTGCAGTGATAGTTGCTGGACATGGGCCTCTATACACCTATGTAGATCTTGCACCAAAAACCAGACATTTGCAGCTAGAATAGTCATTTACCACATTAGCAATGTATAGAGTGTATTTGTTTAAAGTTAGGACTAGTTTAAAGTGATCTTCATTGAAAAGTACAGTGCTTTTCCATCAAAAATAAGGACATTTCAATGTGACCCCAAACTTTTGACCGGTAGTGTATATATTTTTTGCTCCGTGATCGCCCCCCCCCCCTCGGCTTGCGCCCCTAGGCCATGGTCTAGGTTGGCCTTATGGGTAATCCGGGCCTGGGTGACCCCTCTGACATGCCCTCGCAACCCCCAGGTTGAGAAGCACTGCTATAGAGAGTAGGAAACATGTTTTTATTCTTATGCTAAACGGCTATTGTAAAAGTCATTTTCTTTGTATTCTTTGTGTTGATCTTGGAGTTAAAACGTACACGATTCTTATCGAAGTGGCACGAAACCCATCTGAATAGATTTATGTGGAATCTTGTCACCCTTTTGTCATTTTGGACAGCGACCAGAAAAGCCAAATGGTTGCTGCTCCTTTTGCTGCCGAAAACCCTCTTTGTTTATCTTATTGGTGCATTTCTTTTGTTGGATCAAATTGAAAGCAGACGTAGGAACAGTGATGTTTTGATACCGAAATCCTGCTTAATGTGTCACGCTCTCTTTCGAGAACCCTGGTCTCCAAATGTTTTGAATGTGGCTTATCACTTCTTTTTCAATGTGGGCTTGGGGATGTTTATCAGCATATTCGTGGCAGGATGTGCGTGTATGAATGAAGATATATGTGTCAGCTCTCGCTGCCTTTGGCCATCTGTTGCTTCAATCGCCTAGAGAAAGGAGTAGGTAGTTTTACGCTGGGAAAACAAAGACTGCCAACACTTCAGTATTGAAATGAATGCAACATACATTCAGGTTGAAATGACATACTCTGCTGAGAGTGGGAAGACTTTGGGATCCTCAATAGGCCAAGACACTTTCTGCAAGATGTCAAGAATAAACAGATATAGAATTACTTTACAGCGCCTCACATCCTGCTTTGCATCAGCTGCAGAGCTGTTTGAGCTGAAAGTCAGCCTGAAGAAAATGGAAGTCCTCTACCAGCCTGCACCACAGGAAGAACACCATCATCCCCACATCAGCATAGGCAAATCTGTGCTTAAGTTCCGAAACAGCCCTGCAGCGCCTCACATCCTGCTTTCCAACAGCTGCAGAGCTGTTTGAGCTGGAAGTCAGCCTGAAGAAAAGGGAAGTCCTCTACCAGCCCGCACCACAGGAAGAACACCATCATCCCCACGTCAGCATAGGCGAATCTGTGCTTAAGTCCAAAGCAGCCCTGCAGCGCCTGACATCCTCCTTTGCAACAGCTGCAGAGCTGTTTGGGCTGGAAGTCAGCCTGAAGGAAACAGAAGTCCTCTACCAGCCCGCACCACAGGAAGAACACCATCATCCCCACGTCAGCATAGGCACATCTGTGCTTCAGTCCATTCAGCAGTTCACCTCCCTGGGAAGCATCATCTCTTCAGACGCCAAGATTGATAAAGAGATAGATCACAGATCAGCAAAGGCATAGAATGCATTTTGAAGAACATAAGAACATAAGAAGAGCCATGCTGAATCGGGCCTCAGCCCATCTACTCCAGCATTCTGTGTCACACAGTGGCCCACTAGTTGTACACGGGGATCTCGAGCAGAAAGGAGGGCAAGAAGGCTTCACAAAAGAGTCTGGAGCAACAACCCCCTGAGGCAAAGCACCAAAATCAGTGTCTACAGAGCTATCGTACTGTCTATTCTCCTATATAGGGCAAGCTGGTTGAGAGGGCAGCAATGGAGCAGTTGCAGTCCTACCTAGATGATGCAACTTGGCTCGACCCCTTCCAGTCCGGCTTCCGTTCAGGGCATGGGACGGAGACGGTGTCCCGTCATGTCGCCATCACAGACAAGCTGCGTTGCCAACTTGATCGAGGTGGATCGGCGCTGCTCGTGTTATTGGACCTCACGGCAGTGTTTGATACTGTCGATTACGATCTTTTGACCCACTGCCTGGCCGGGGTGAGGGGGACAGTCTTAAATTGGTTGTCCTCTTTCCTCCGGAACAGGACATAGCAAGTGAGAAGGGGCGAGGTTGTCTCAGGGGGCGCCCCCCTTCTTTGTGGGGTGCCTCAGGGGACGATCCTCTCCCCTTTATTATTTAACATGTACGTCCGACCACTTGCTCAGTTGGTACGCTGCTTCCGCTGGAGTGTCACCACGGCGATTTCTCTCAGTTCTGCTGCGGCTGAGGCTGTAAGAGGAAGAGGGACACCCAGCTCGTTCTGGGAATGGACGACCTCCTCACCCGATAATTTCCACCTGCTAATGACGCTCCAGCCTCAGGATCAGCGATATTTCCCGGTCCAACACGATTTTATTGCAGGTACAATACTTGTAAAGCTAAAGCACCGTCCCGCCACCCAAACACACCTTTTTGCCGAACCCCTCCCTTGCCCAGCCTCCAGGCAGGGTTGCACCATATCTGGCGTGATTCAGCAAGCTAGTCCAAAGGGGACCTCATCAGCTCTGAGTCAGCTCTGCTTGTCCAATGTCCAATTCCAAGTCCAGAAGAGGACCTCACTTCCCAGCACCTCACATCACTCCCAGACTGATTTCAGCATAGTCCTTCGGGCTGGCAAAGGTCACTTTACTCCCCAGAGAACTGGGACAAAGGTCAGCCACCTCATGGCAGGCTGGAAACCTGAACTTCTTCCAAGCTCAGATTTCCCAGATCTGACATCCACCATTGCCTTGAAGCTGTTATTGGATGGCTGCGTGTGCCAGTAGGTGGAAGGTGAAGCTGAGGACGGAGATCCATGGCTTGGCCTTCCAGGTACCGGAGAGATCCAGCTTCCAACCTCTGGCAGCGATTTGCGACGAGGCTGGCGTCCGTCGCCAACTGGCAAGAGCCTGGGAGTCACCCTTGACTCTCAACTGTCGATGGAGAAGCTATCTCCATCGCCAGGGGAGCAGTTTTCCACCATCTCCGGCAGGTGAGGAAGCTCCCCTACCTGTCCCGTCATGACTCGGAGCCACAGTGGGCCACGGTCATCTGAAGCTCGGACTACTGTAATGCTCTCTACATTGGCCTTCCTTATGTGAGGAAGCTTAAACTGGTGCAGAACGCTGCCCTTCAGGCTTACCATCTTGCTGCCACACTACGCCCGCTCTTCGTGAACTGCACTGGCTTCCAATCGAGCACCGGATCACCTTCCGAGTGCTGGTTTTAACCTTCAAGGCTTGAATGGTCTGGGGATGGAGGGACCGCCTCTCCCTTTATTGGAAGACCACTGGATCAGAGGGGCTGGCTGTGACGTCAAGCGGAGGAGAGCTCAGTGCGCCCAGCACTGGAACGCCTTCCAGCCCCGTTGTCCGGTCAACCTTTTTTAAAAGAATTTTCTGTTTGTACAGGCATTTGGTCCGTAGATAACCCTGGGCCTTTACTATACGGCCCAGGGTGGGAGTAACTCTGGTGCCCTGCACTATTGTGTAGTTTTAATTATGGGTGTTAATCTTGTTGTTTTATCTGTATTTTATGGTGCTTTTAACATTTGTAAGTCGCCCCGAGCCTGATGGGAGTGGCGACGAATAAATCTAAATAAATAAATAAATATATGGGTCTGAAACATGGGTCACCTATCGCCAACACCTACGACTCCTCGAACGCTTTCATCAGTGCTGTCTTCTCTCAATCCTAAATATACACTGGACCAACTATGTGACGAATGTTGCTGTCCTTGAGCAAGCAGGGATCACCAGCATTGAGGCCATGACATTGAGAACACAGCTGCGCTGGGCAGGGCACGTCTCTAGGATGGAGGACCACCGCCTCCTAAAGATATTACTCTACGGTGAACTCGCCATGGGTCAGCGCAAGAGAGGCAGCTCTCATCAACCCACGGCACAGTCCTGTGTATCGCCTCTTTCTGTTCAAAGTCATGCTGGAGTATATAAACCTAAATCAAAGGTACCGAGAGTGAGCCACTAAAGGCCTCAATCGTAAACTCATGGGTCAATGCCAAATACATTGAAATTAAACATGCATGGTATTAAACATCAAAAGAGTCCGCCGCGGCTCACTCCCTGGTTGTTCAACTTGCGTGGTCTGCTCAGGCGCGATGTGTAGACCACTGAGTGGCGAATAGTGCTATCAAACTCAGTTTGCGCTGCAGCCGTGTCTCCGTTGGAGGATGCTGTAAGGCCCTGGGTGAAGGTCGTTCCCCGATAATGGGAAAGCTCGATGGACGACTCATGGGGCAACACGCCAAGCGGCGGTGTCCCTGGGTTTGTTGCTATCGCGTTCCCACTAGGCTCGCCCAGAAGACTGCCGAATGGTAGATGGGTCGCGATCGATGTATGTCACGCGTCCCCGGCGAGCTGTAGCTGGCTGATGACGCGGCGCTACTAGGACAGGAGTCGCAGATGCGACTAACGCGCAGACCAAAGTAGGTGAGTGCCGGGCTGATGGATCCGTGTCCGTAATAGAAGCTGGAGGCTAATCCAACCGGCGTATGCAAACCCTTTGATGTGTGCTACTTGTGTGTTTTAATGCAGTGTTTCTCAACCTTTTTTGAGCCGCAGAACACTGCCTGGGGCACACCACCAACCAAAATGACACAAAATGACATTCTTAATACAGTAATAATATAGTTAATAGGAATTTACCTTGAGTTTTGGAGTTGTAGTTCACCTACATACAGAGAGCACTCTGGACTCGGTGCCGGCGAAGCAGGCAGGAAGGAAGGCGGCAGCGGCGGCGGGCAGGGAGCTGGAGGGAGGCCGAGAGGGAGAGAAGGGGGAGGAAGGAGGGGCGGGGCCCTGCGGGGAGCCGTTCTCCTGGTTTGTGCCTCTGCGGGGCTTGGCGAAGCCACGACCCAGGAGAAAGGCTCCCCCGAAGGGACAGGCCCTGCCTGGGAGCCGTTCTCCCAGTTTGCGCCTCCGCCAGGCTTGGCAAAGCCGCGACCTGGGAGAAAGGCTCCCCCGAAGGGACAGGCCCTGCCTGGGAGCCGTTCTCCCAGTTTGCGCCTCCGCCAGGCTTGGCAAAGCAGGCCCTGCCTGGGAGCGTTCTCCCAGTTTGCGCCTCCGCCAGGCTTGGCAAAGCCGCGACCTGGGAGAAAGGCTCCCCCGAAGGGACAGGCCCTGCCTGGGAGCCGTTCTCCCAGTTTGCGCCTCCGCCAGGCTTGGCAAAGCCGCGACCTGGGAGAAAGGCTCCCCCGAAGGGACAGGCCCTGCCTGGGAGCCGTTCTCCCAGTTGCGCCTCCGCCAGGCTTGGCAAAGCCGCGACCTGGGAGAAAGGCTCCCCCGAAGGGACAGGCCCTGCCTGGGAGCCGGGTTTGGCCGGCTTGCGTCTCTTGCCGGGCTTGGCGGAAGACACGAGCCGGCCAAACTCTGCTCCCGGGCAGGGCCCAGGAGGGAGGCCTGCTGTCTTCGCCGAAGCCAGGGCCTCCGTTGGTGTTGCGGCCCAGGCTCCGGAGGCCTCCAACCGAGGCCCCAGGCCTCCAACCCAGGCCTCCCTCCTCCTTTTAGGTCTTCAGCAGCCGGCGCTGCCGCCAGCCATTCCCCGGCAGCGGCGCTGGCTGCCGAAGACCTAAAAGGAGTAGAGAGGCCCATCGTCCTTGCGAGACCTGGGGCCTCGATTGCTGCCGCGGAGACTTCCGGAGGCCGGGCAGCGACACCAACTGAGGCCTCGACTTCGGCGAAAACAGCTGGCCTCCCTCCTCCTTTTAGGTCTTGATGATGCTGCGCTGGAGTGACGTCACCCTTCCCTCCTCCCTCGAGCGTGTGGGGCGGGAGGAAACGGGCGAAGAAGGCGGCGCCCTGGTCCCTTCTTCACCGATGCCGCCCGGCCCTTCCTCCTCCTCCTCCCCCCGCAAGCAGCAGCAGGACGGGGAGGAAGGGGGGGAGAGGTTTTCTCACGGCACAACAGGAGATAGCGCATGGCACACTAGTGTGCCGGGGCACAGCGGTTGAGAAACACTGTTCTAGTGTACTTGATAAGGACCCCTTCTGTGTTTAGCGTGTAATACTATCACCTCTTTCTTCCAACGGGGACGTCCTTGCAAGCGCGCGACCCTGCAAGTGGCAAGCAAGCCTGGCTCACACCACCGCCCCCTTACAGGGGTTCAGCACCCCCCAAATCCTCCTGAGCCTCCCAGCACCCCCTTGGATCGCCCCACCGCCCACCAGGGGGTGGTACCGCCCACTTTGGGGAACCACTGCTCTATAAGCATCCTGAACATCAGAAAGGAAGCACTGACCCATCGTGAACTGAAAAAAATAATTTCCCCACAATGGCCAAGGATGCTGCTTTTTTTCTGAACTTGTGGGAAAGCTGAAACAGATCCACGTTGCTGGGAAAGCAGTCAGGAAGGAGACAGTCCTCCAGGCCGCTGCCAATGTAAGAGTTGTCAATTAGAGGTATGGAAGCTCAGCTTGTGTTTGAAACTTGGAGAAAAAGAGAGGAATCCAACTGGGAATCCGAAGGCTGAAGAAATGGAAAGAAGCAAATGTTCCAAGGTCAGCAGGATTTCAAGCGCTGTATTGCTTACATAGGCAACTCGCGCATGATTTGTTCTGCAGCTGTTCAGGGGACAGTCAAGGTGGAAATGGAGAAACAGAAGCTTTCCGGGCAGGGCCCAGGAGCTACATTTAGCCCGAGCAGGGTGCTTTGGATGCGAGAGAAATCCAGGAAAAGAACTCACCCTAAAAATAATAGTAAAGCCTCTTCAACACCATCTCACAAATCTGCTTACAACAGCACTGTGGAAGTACGAGGGCGGGTCAATAAGTCCGTGACTTTTTGAATTTCCCACCTCTTAACTGCAAGGGCGACACTGCTCCTGTCAACAGGCCATCTGTCAGTTGACTCCTGTCAAAATTTGAACAAGCTGCATCATGTACCGTGTTTCCCCGAAAGTAAGACAGCGTCTTACTTTCTTTTCCCCCCAAAAAGTACCCCTACGTCTTACTTTCGGGGTACGTCTTATATAAACTAAGACGTACCCCATCGCCACGCCGCCGCCGCCGCCGCCACGCCGCTGCGGCACACCTCCGTGGCACAGCTTTCTGGACAAAGGAAGGGAGGGGGAAGAAAGCCAGAAGCATGGCAAAGCGCCACTGCGTCAGAGTGACGCGTCATCGCTCTGCCCCGCCCCCGGCTCCCTTCTCCCTCCCTTTCTTGGAGAAAGGAAAGGGGGGAAGCGAGCCAGGGCGGGCAAGCAGCGACGTCAGAGTGATCGTCAGAGTGACCGTCATCGTTCTGCCCCGCTCTGCCCGGCCCCTTCTCCCTCCCTTTCTTGGAGAAAGGAAAGGGGGAGCGAGCCGGGGCGGGGCAAGCGACGACGCGTCAGAGTGACGCGTCGCCGCTCTGCCCCGCCCGGCTCCCTTTTCCCTCCCTTTCTTGGAGAAAGGAAAGGAGGGAAGCGAGCCGGGGCGGGGCAAAGCGACGACGCGTCAGAGTGACCGTCGTCGCTCTGCCCCGCCCCGGCTCCCTTCTCCCTCCCTTTCTTGGAGAAAGGAAAGGAGGGGGAGCGAGCCGGGGCGGGGCAAGCGACGACGCGTCAGAGTGACGCATCATCGCTCTGCCCCCCCGGCTCCCTTCTCCCTCCCTTTCTTGGAGAAAGGAAAGGAGGGGAAGAGAGCTGGGGCGGGGGGCAAATGCGACGACTCATCACTCTGACGCAGCGCACGCTTTGCCATGCTTCTGGCTCTCTTCCCCCTCCCTTGGAGGCCTGGCAGAAAGGAGGTGTGCCGCGGAGGTGTGCCGCGGCCAATGGGCCGGTTGCGGCGCGGCCGATGGGCGTGGCGGCGTGGGCGTACGGCTTACATTCGGGGTACGGCTTACATTAGCCGACACCCCTGACACCCCCGATACGTCTTACAATCGGGGGTGTCTTATTTTCGGGGAAACACGGTAGTTTGTGTTTGACAGCCATTGATAACAGACTACCGCGTGATTTTATGAGAAAATGGGAAAAAAGTGAATTTTGTGTGCTCATTAAGCATTATATTTGCAGGAAAAAAAAACATCCCTCAAACCAAGGCTGATAAATACGATGGGGACTCTGCACCATCTATTTCAATGGTTGACTGAATGTCGTTGTGACTAGAACCACACAATAATATCTGTAGACATGTAACAACCAACACACGCAGGGAAGCAACAATGTCAAAAATATCTCAATATAATATAAGCACTAGGAGTAAGTACAACAATCCGCATCATTCAAAGGCGCCATACAATGCCCGTAAGCCGGTAATACATCACCCAGATAGACAGGATATCGGGGGAACTCATGGAGGATGGGGAAGTGAAGACCGGGACTGGAAAGAGTTCAATAGGAAGTCCGTGGTGAACCCAATATAGTCCGTTTCAGGTCAACACACGATATCGAAGTATAATAAACTAGCTGTACCCGGCACGCGTTGCTGTGCCCTATTTAGGAGATGCAAGAAAGTCTGAGTATGTAAGGGTTGGAATTGATGTTACTTATGGTCCTGGTGGGGTCATGTGCGTATTGTGTTGTGTGTAGGTATTACTTTTTTGGTGAGTTAGTGGGTGTGTGGTGGCATTGTGGGTGGTAGTATGTTGTGGAATGCTTGTGTGGGTGGGGTGTTTTGGGTGTTTGTGTGTGTTTGCAGAGTATCAGTGTAGTGTTGTGTTGTGGTTGGAGTATAGGTGGAGTTGGTTTTTGTTTGTGGTGGTGGTAGGTGTGTGTGCGGGGTCCCGTAAGGTTGGGGGGATGGGTTGTGATAGGAAGTTGTGTTGTGTTGTGTGGGTAGGAATTGCTGGAGTATTGTGCAGTCCTGGGTTTTGTGTTGGGGAAGTTGTCAGGTATTTGTGGGGTTTATTTTGTGTGTGTTGTGGTGACATTGTTGGTGATGTGGAGGGTGTGTGACTTTTGCCAGTGGTGTTTGTTGTGAATTTTGGTTGGGGTGGGTTTTTGTGTTGCAGGATTTTTTTTTGTGGGTCTTGCAAGTTTGTGTTATTCCGGCGATATGTGTTTGTCAGTGGTGCCTGTGTCCCTGGTGCCCTATTTGTGTTAGTGTTATGTCGTCCTGGGAGTTGTTATGTCCTCCTGTGTTAGTTGGTTGTACTGTGTAGGTTTCTGTTTAGCAGAGGTATGTTTAACCCTCAAACACCAACTGACTGAACTCAAATCACTCAGCATTCTATCCTAGCTTTGGCTGGCTGTGCCCAGCGTTACTATGGTTACTCCGCCTCCCTGCATTTTGTGTGGGCCGATGTTGGCCAATGGGTTTCGCTGGCTGCCGCAGAGGATGCTGGGAAATGTAGGGTTTTTTGGTATCATTGTTTTGGGGGCCTTCTAGGTTTGGGGGGTGTTTCTTTGCTAAAAACCTTCCTTGCCTGAGGCCTATTTGTGTTGGCAAGTTTGGTGTCTCTGCCTTGGAAGGTTTCTCTGTCTCTGTCAGTCGTTCGATGACAGGACCTCCTTTATATAATAGATGGTTGTAATCCAAACCGATAGTCCCGGAGATGGTGGACCAATGATGCAATTATGGGTGGAAGGCTTGCGAGGTGGAGAGGCTTCCCGGGGGCAACGGTCGAACTGCAGGCCCGATCCATTTCGCCCTACTCGGGCTTCCTCAAGCGGCAAATGGCAGCAATACAGAGCGGCGTTACACAGGAAAATACATATTCAAGTCATGGTTAGAATCCGTCATTCTTCGGGTCCGCAGCAAAATGGATGACAGATTCTAACCATGACTTGAACAGACCACTGTGGCCACCAAAAAGGACCAATACAGACCACACTTGGCACACAGAGCCCCCATGACCCAATCTACATCCTGCTGCAATTTGGAGGAGGGTGGACCACAGATGATGGGACGTGCAGTACCTTCAGTAATTTCATGGTACCACTGCAACTCCCAATAATGATGGATCCAGGCCAAACTTGGCAGACAGAGCCTCCATGACCCACTCTACATCTTGCTGCACTTTGGAGGAGGGTAGACCATGGACGATGGGACTCGCAGTGCCTTCACTAACTTCCTGACACCACTGTGAGCCACATAAATAACTGCTACAGACCAACTAATACGTTTCTCAAAAATCCCGGGCACCGCCAGGTCCCCAAGCTAGTCTATTATATAAATGGGTTCACGTCATGTGATGTATACCTCAAACAAAGAAACCATACAACGCAGAAACACAATACTTGCCAACAGAAATAGGCCTCAAGCAAGGTACATTTGTAGCAAAGAAACTTCCCCCCCAAAACCTAAAAGGCCCCCAAAACAACGAATAAAAATAAAACTACATTTACCAGCATCCTCCGGGGCAGCCAAAGACTCACCCAGCCTCTACATTCTGAACAACATGATTGGCTGCCAATAAGGGCGGATTTGCATAACTGCTGCACTGGCCAGCCAACATGAAAATTCGATCCATAATAAACTGCCAAAACAGAATAAGGAAAAGGCCTGAGCCAATCCCCAACACAAACACCCAAATCACTTCCAACCAAAAAATTTACACCCAAAAAATCACAGACCACGCCCAAAATTGACAGTAAGGCTTCATTAACTTGATTTCCCTAACTAGGCCTCACTTACTGGGAAGCTGTTTACGCTCTAAATTGACAGTAAGACTTCATTAACTTGATTTCCCTAACTAGCCCTCACTTACTGGGAAGCTGTTTACGCTCTGAATTGACAGTAAGGCTTCATTAACTTGATTTCCCTAACTAGCCCTCACTTACTGGGAAGCTGTTTACGCTCTGAATTGACAGTAAGGCTTCATTAACTTAATTCTCCCGACTAGGCCTCAGCTCATTGGACATTGTGTATGGCCTGAATTGACAGTAAGGCTTCATTAACTTGATTTCCCTAACTAGCCCTCACTTACTGGGAAGCTGTTTACACTCTAAATTGACAGTAAGACTTCATTAACTTGATTTCCCTAACTAGCCCTCACTTACTGGGAAGCTGTTTACACTCTAAATAGACAGTAAGACTTCATTAACTTGATTTCCCTAACTAGGCCTCACTTACTGGGAAGCTGTTTACACTCTAAATTGACAGTAAGACTTCATTAACTTAATTTCCCTAACTAGCCCTCACTTACTGGGAAGCTGTTTACGCTCTAAATTGACAGTAAGACTTCATTAACTTAATTCTCCCGACTAGGCCTCAGCTCATTGGACATTGTGTATGGCCTGAATTGACAGTAAGGCTTCATTAACTTGATTTCCCTAACTAGGCCTCACTTACTGGGAAGCTGTTTACGCTCTAAATTGACAGTAAGGCTTCATTAACTTGATTTCCCTAACTAGCCCTCACTTACTGGGAAGCTGTTTACGCTCTGAATTGACAGTAAGGCTTCATTAACTTGATTTCCCTAACTAGCCCTCACTTACTGGGAAGCTGTTTACACTCTAAATTGACAGTAAGACTTCATTAACTTGATTTCCCTAACTAGCCCTCACTTACTGGGAAGCTGTTTACACTCTAAATTGACAGTAAGACTTCATTAACTTGATTTCCCTAACTAGGCCTCACTTACTGGGAAGCTGTTTACACTCTAAATTGACAGTAAGACTTCATTAACTTGATTTCCCTAACTAGCCCTCACTTACTGGGAAGCTGTTTACGCTCTAAATTGACAGTAAGACTTCATTAACTTAATTCTCCCGACTAGGCCTCAGCTCATTGGACATTGTGTATGGCCTGAATTGACAGTAAGGCTTCATTAACTTGATTTCCCTAACTAGGCCTCACTTACTGGGAAGCTGTTTACGCTCTGAATTGACAGTAAGGCTTCATTAACTTGATTTCCCTAACTAGCCCTCACTTACTGGGAAGCTGTTTACGCTCTGAATTGACAGTAAGGCTTCATTAACTTAATTGTCCCGACTAGGCCTCAGCTCATTGGACATTGTGTATGGCCTGAATTGACAGTAAGGCTTCATTAACTTGATTTCCCTAACTAGGCCTCACTTACTGGGAAGCTGTTTACGCTCTGAATTGACAGTAAGGCTTCATTAACTTGATTCTCCCGACTAGGCCTCAGCTCATTGGACATTGTGTATGGCCTGAATTGACAGTAAGGCTTCATTAACTTGCTGTTCCTAACTAGGCCTCAGCTCATGGGACATTGTGTATGGCCTGAATTTACAGTAACCTACCTTGGCACACAGAGCCCCGACCATGCATGATGGAACTTGAAGTACCACCATGGAAAACGGGATTTGTAGTACTTCAAAACCCATCATTCCCCACAGACCACTGTGGCCCAGAACCAAGACCGATAAAGACCCAACTTGGCACACCATGCCCCCCATGACCCACACTCCATCCAACTGCAGTTTAGAGGAGGGCACACCGTGGATGATTGGACTTCCTCGCATCTCCTAAAAAGGGCACAGCAACGCGTGCCGGGTACAGCTAGTATAATATATTTTAAGACTGAATTCAACTCAATGTGAGTCTATACCTACACATACGATGAGAAAAGGATTCCCCCGGCAGAATGACAGGACACTTCAGACCTTGTGCTATATATTATTATTATTATTATTATTCGGGTTTCTATGCCGCCGACTCCCTGAGGCTCGCGGCGGCTCACAGGAACCGAAGGTACAACTACACACAAGCAATGCGATGAAACCTCTAAGACAATTAAACAGTTAAAACAGCAAAATACAAAACCCCAGGTACAGTTCAGTATTTAGATAGCGTGACACCCCAGGACCGCGGCTAAAGCAGACCATGGGCAGGACCTACTCACCGAAGGCCTGCTTAAACAAATAAGTTTTGCAGGGCGTCTAAACGGGAGCAGGTCCTTTATAGCCCAAGCGTTCCAGCCGGGAGGGCGTTCCACAGCGTAGGAGCTATAACGGAGAACGCCCTCCGGCGAGTAGATGTCAGTTTAGCCGATTTCGCCGAGGGTATCTCTAACAAATTAGCATCCTCGGAGCGTAGTGATCTCAGGGGACAGTATGGGGTGAGTCGGTCCCTCAAGTACGCTGGCCCCAGGCCATGCAAGGCCTTAAAGGTAAGAACCAACACCTTGAAGGAGATCCGGTGCTCGATTGGGAGCCAGTGCAGATCCTGCAAAACAGGTGTGATGTGGCGGCCTGCTGGGGTTCCAGACAGGAGCCGGGCGGCAGTGTTCTGCACCAGCTTGAGCTTCCGGGTCGCCGACAAAGGAAGGCCAACGTAAAGCGCGTTACAGTAATCCAGCCTTGAGATGACCGTAGCTTGGATCACCGTGGCCAGGTCATTCCGGGAGATACAGGGGCCAGCCTCCGAGCCTGTCGCAGATGAAAAAGCAACCTTGCTGACCGCGGAGACCTGGGCCTCCATGGTCAGCTGGGAGTCCAGATGGACCCCCAGGCTCTTAACGGAAGGCGATGGGCATAGCGCCACACCGTCCAGGGTCGGAAGCTGGACACCTACACCACCCGGGCGGCCCGACCACAAGATCTCCGTCTTCGCCGGATTCACCCTCAACCTACTGGCACGCAGCCATCCAGTAACGGCCTCGAGGCAGTGTTGGAAATTATCGGGGATGGATCCCGGCCTGTCCTCCATCCTCAGAATGAGCTGGGTGTCGTCAGCGTACTGGTGGCACTCCAGCCCATAACTCCGCACCAGCTGTGCAAGCGGCTGCATGTAGATGTTGAATAACAGAGGGGAGAGAATGGCCCCTTGCGGAACTCCACAAACTAACGAGGAGCCCTCGGAGACCACCTCGCCCCTCCTCACACGCTGAGACCGCTGGTGGAGGAAGGAGGTCAGCCATTTAAGAACTGTCCCCCTCACTCCAGCCATGGCCAGGCGGTGGATCAGTAGATTGTGGTCGACCGTGTCAAACGCTGGACAAGATCATAAATTATTCTCTTTTCTGTGAACACGGGCCCCAAGGTAGACTGAGAAAACATTCTCAAGGGTGCGTATATAAGATTTTCAGCTCAAAGAGGTATATTTCCTGCAATGGGTTAGTGTTGGGGGGTTTTATTTTTTAAAAAGGTGAATCTTACATTCTGCCAAGGATAAGAAATAGCTCTCTAGAGTCTCTGTTTCAATAAAAAAAATGCCATGGAAAAAAAACACAAGAGAAGACATTTTTCCCCTATAAGGTCTGAAAGCACTTCCTACCTCGACAAGGCTAATGCATCCTTTTGGCACGGCTCCCAAAGGAGGAAGAAGCGGTAAGTCTCGCCTGTAGACGTATGTTATCCAAGAGGAAGAGGGGCTTTTTTGGTTAAGTACACAAGAGAAATGCATACCTTTGGAATCAGGAGAAAGGCAAAAAGAAAAAGAAACCCGGCTCAAGACAAGGTCTGGATGCCATTCTTTGACCACCTGTGGAGAAGAACGTACGTTGCTGAACCAACAAACATGGCTGAGTAGGAGCAGTGCTTCCCTTCGCTGCCAAGGCACTCTCACTCTTTCTAGAGCAGTGTTTCCCAACCGGTGTGCCGCGGTACACTAGTGTGCCGTGAGCGATCATCAGATGTGCCGTGGGAAACCCTTTCTTCCCCCTCCTGCCAAACTCCTGCTGCTGCTTGCCGGGGGGCGGGCGGCGGCGAAGAAGAAGGGCCTGGGGCGCCGCCTCCTTCAACCGTTTCAGCCTCCAATCAAGGGAGGGAGGAGAGAAGGGTGAGGTCACTCGGGCTCCGTCCCCTTTGCCATTTGCGGTTGCCATTTGAGGAGGAGGAAAGGCCAGCAGAGGGGCTGAGGTGAGCAGAGGGAGGGTCAGAAAGGGCTGGAGCGTCCCCTTCCCCATGAGGAAGAGGCCCGCCCATCATTATTTGAGTGCACAGTGCTCTCTGGGTGTAGGTGAACTACAACTCCCAAACGTCAAGGTCTATTTCCCCCAAACTCCATGTATGTTCATAGTTGGGCATATTGAGTATTCATGCCAAGTGTGGTCCAGGTCCATCATTATTTGACTCCACTATGCTCTCTGGGTGTAGGTGAACTACAACTCCCAAACATCAAGGTCTATTTCCCCCAAACTAAATGTATGTTCATAGTTGGGCATATTGAGTATTCATGCCAAGTGTGGTCCAGATCCATCATTATTTGACTCCACTATGCTCTCTGGGTTTAGGTGAACTACAACTCCCAAACATCAAGGTCTATTTCCCCCAAACTCCATGTATGTTCATAGTTGGGCATATTGAGTATTCATGCCAAGTGTGGTCCAGATCCATCATTATTTGACTCCACTATGCTCTCTGGGTGTAGGTGAACTACAACTCCCAAACGTTAAGGTCTATTTCCCCCAAACTAAATGTATGTTCATAGTTGGGCATATTGAGTATTCATGCCAAGTGTGGTCCAGATCCATCATTATTTGACTCCACTATGCTCTCTGGGTGTAGGTGAACTACAACTCCCAAACGTCAAGGTCTATTTCCCCCAAACTCCATGTATGTTCATAGTTGGGCATATTGAGTATTCATGCCAAGTGTGGTCCAGATCCATCATTATTTGACTCCACTATGCTCTCTGGGTGTAGGTGAACTACAACTCCCAAACTCAAGGTCTATTTCCCCAAACTCCATGTATGTTCATAGTTGGGCATATTTAGTATTCATGCCAAGTGTGGTCCAGATCCATCATTATTTGACTCCACTATGCTCTCTGGGTGTAGGTGAACTACAACTCCCAAACGTCAAGGTCTATTTCCCCCAAACTCCATGTATGTTCATAGTTGGGCATATTTAGTATTCATGCCAAGTGTGGTCCAGATCCATCATTATTTGACTCCACTATGCTCTCTGGGTGTAGGTGAACTACAACTCCCAAACGTTAAGGTCTATTTCCCCCAAACTCCATGTATGTTCATAGTTGGGCATATTGAGTATTCATGCCAAGTGTGGTCCAGATCCATCATTATTTGACTCCACTATGCTCTCTGGGTGTAGGTGAACTACAACTCCCAAACGTTAAGGTCTATTTCCCCCAAACTCCATGTATGTTCATAGTTGGGCATATTTAGTATTCATGCCAAGTGTGGTCCAGATCCATCATTATTTGACTCCACTATGCTCTCTGGGTGTAGGTGAACTACAACTCCCAAACATCAAGGTCTATTTCCCCCAAACTCCATGTATGTTCATAGTTGGGCATATTGAGTATTCATGCCAAGTGTGGTCCAGATCCATCATTATTTGACTCCACTATGCTCTCTGGGTGTAGGTGAACTACAACTCCCAAAACGTCAAGGTCTATTTCCCCAATCTCCATGTATGTTCATAGTTGGGCATATTTAGTAGTCATGCCAAGTGTGGTCCAGATCCATCATTATTTGACTCCACTATGCTCTCTGGGTGTAGGTGAACTACAACTCCCAAAAATCAAGGTCTATTTCACCCAAAGTCCATGTATGTTCATAGTTGGGCATATTTAGTATTCATGCCAAGTGTGGTCCAGATCCATCATTATTTGACTCCACTATGCTCTCTGGGTGTAGGTGAACTACAACTCCCAAACGTCAAGGTCTATTTCCCCAAACTCCATGTATGTTCATAGTTGGGCATATTTAGTATTCATGCCAAGTGTGGTCCAGATCCATCATTATTTGACTCCACTATGCTCTCTGGGTGTAGGTGAACTACAACTCCCAAACGTTAAGGTCTATTTCCCCCAAACTAAATGTATGTTCATAGTTGGGCATATTGAGTATTCATGCCAAGTGTGGTCCAGATCCATCATTATTTGAGTGCACAGTGCTCTCTGGGTGTAGGTGAACTACAACTCTCAAACGTTAAGGTCTATTTCCCCAAACTAAATGTATGTTCATAGTTGGGCATATTGAGTATTCATGCCAAGTGTGGTCCAGATCCATCATTATTTGACTCCACTATGCTCTCTGGGTGTAGGTGAACTACAACTCCAAAACTCAAGGTCTTTGACCACCAAACTCTTATAGTATTTTCTCTTGGTTATGGGAGTTCTGTGTGGGAAGTTTGATTCCATTCCATCATTGGTGGAGTTCAGAATGCTCTTTGATTGTGGGTGAACTATAACTCCCAGCAACTACAACTCCCAAATGACAAAATCATTGCGTTAGTATTAGTATGTTTTGTGGCCAAATTTGGCAGCAATTTGTCCAGTGGTTTTTGAGTTATGTTAATCCCACAAATGAACTATCTATCTATCTATCTATCTAGAGAGAGAGAGAGAGAGAGAGAGAGCACAACAGCGCAGGCAGAAAAGCAAACATCACAGGGAAGCATGTCTGTGAACATTAGGAAGAATTTCTTGACTGTGTGAGCTGTTCAGCAGTGGAACTCTCTGCCTCAGAGTGTGCTTCCGTCTCGCTGCTCCCTTTCCAGCCAGCTTCCCTGAGGACCGGGTGACTGCGATAAAAACTAAACACAAAGAGAGACTGACAGGTGTTGAGCAAGACCTTTGTGTGTGTCTTTCTGCCATTCCTGCCAGGATATCTATGTTGTGTTCATCGAAACAGGCCCAGGTTTCACACTGAGTGTACAAATACATTTAAAAACATATTAACTATATGTATGACTGTGTTAGAGTGTCATGTTGTGTCATTTTGGGTTAGTATTAGTATGTTTTGTGTGTGTCTTTCTGCCATTCCTGCCAGGATATCTATGTTGTGTTCATCGAAACAGGCCCAGGTTTCACACTGAGTGTATAAATACATTTAAAAACATATTAACTATAGTAGCTGAGAACCCGGCGGTGCCCGGGTTATTTGAGGAAGGCATTGTGTGCCAAGGTTGGTTCCTATTAGATGTTTATGTGGCTTGCAGTGGTTTCAGGAACTGAGTGAAGGTCCTGCGAGGGGGCCATGGTGCATCCCCCTCCAAACTGCAGCAGGATGTAGGGTGGGTCATGGGGGCTGTGTGTGTCACATTTGGTCTTGATCATTCTCTGGATGAGGGTTGCAGTGGTGTCTGGAAGTGAGGGAAGGTACTGCAAGTCTCAGGATGAGTGTTGCAGTGGTCTCAAAAAGTGAGTGAAGGAACTTCAGCTCCCATCATCCGTGGTCTGTCCCACTCAAAACTGCACCAGGATGTAGAGTGGGTCATGGGTACTCCCGTGTGCCAAGTTTGGGTCCGGTCTGTGATGTATAGGGGCTGCAGTGTTGTTTGGGAAGTGAATGAGGTGAAGGTACTGCAAATCCCATCATTCGTGGCCCCTCCTGCCCTAAATCACACCAAGTTGTGTAGTGGGCCTGTGGGCCCCTATTTGCTATGTTTGGTCCTGATCCGTCATTGCTGTGGGCCGCAGTGGCTGAGTGCCTGAGGCCTTTTGCTTTCCCTCCGAGTCACCTTAGAAGTGTCTTGGGTGAAGGGACTGAACATTCCATTTCCAACAGAAAAAACTGTCAACTGGCTAACTTCAACTCCGGCCATTGATGCCTGCCTCAGGCCCTTCCCTTTCCTCTCTGTGCTGTGTTGGAATGTTGGGGGGGCTGGCCAGTCACAGCCATTTATGCAAATAATCCGACAGTTGCAGCCAATCGAAACGCTGGCACATATTCGCTCGGTCGCACCACCCACCCACCGCCTGCAAACACTGACTTTACATAGATGTATTACTGTGTTAGAGTGTCATTTTGTGTCATTTTGGCTGGTGGTGTGCCCCAGGATTTTGTCAATGTAAAAAAATGTGCCACGCCTCAAAAAAGGTTGAAAAACACTGTTTTAGAGTAGTGTTTTTCAACCTTTTTTGAGCCGCGGCACGTTTTTTACATTGACAAAATCCTGGGGCACACCACCAGCCAAAATGACACCAAATGACACTCTAACCCAGTAATACATATAGTTAATATGTTTTTAAATGTATTTATACACTCAGCGTGAAACCTGGGCCTGTTTCGATGAACACAACATAGATATATCCTGGCAGCAATGGCAGAAAACACACACAAAAGTCTTGCTCAACAGCTGGGAGTTATAGTTCACCCGCAATCAAAGGGCATTCTGAACTCCACCAATGATGGAATGGAATCAAACTTCCCACACAGAACTCCCATAACCAAGAGAAAATACTATAAGAGTTTGGTGGGCATTGACCTTGAGTTTTGGAGTTGTAGTTCACCTCCATCCAGAGAGCACTCTGGGCTCAAACAATGTTGGATCAGGACCAAACCTGGCATGAATACTCAATATGCCAAATGTGAACACAGATGGAGTTTGGGGAAAATAGACCTTGACATTTGGGAGTTACAGTTTCTGGGATTTATAGTTAACACACAATCAAAGAGCAACCTGAACTCTTGCAACAATGGAATTGAACCAAACTTGGCATATTGAACTCTCATTACCAACAGAAAGTACTGAAAGGGTTTGCTTGGGAATTGACCTTGAGTTTGGAAGTTGAAGTTCACCTACACCCAGAGAGCACTGTGGACTCAAACAATGTTATGTTATGTTGTTGTTTGTTTTCTATCCAGAATCACAATGTTGGAAGGAGGCTCACCGCTTTTAGGTCCCTGAAACAGGCATGGGAAAACTTCGGCCCTCTGGGTGCTTTGGACTTCAACTCCCACCATTCCTCACAGCCTGAGGCCCTTTCCTGCTTAAGTGGCTGAGGGGGGAAACGGAAAAGGGCCTAAGGCCAAGAGAAAATACTATGAGTTTGGTGGGCATTGACCTTGGGTTTTGGAGTTGTAGTTCACCTATATCCAGACGGCACTGTGGACTCAAACAATGTTGGATCAGGACCAAACTTGGCATGAATACTCAATATGCCCAAATGTGAACACAGATGGAGTTTGGGAAAAATAGACCTTGACATTTGAGAGTTACTGTTTCTGGGATTTATAGTTAACACACAAACAAAGAGCATCCTGAACTCTTGCAACAATGGAATTGAACCAAACTTGGCATATTGAACTCCCATTACCAACAGAAAGTACTGAAAGTACTGAAACGCAGGGGTGAGGAAGATGTGGGGCGAGTGTGTGCAGTAGCGCCTGCACGGGTCACGCAGAAGCGGCAGCGTGAGCAAAGCGAGGCAAAGCGAGCAGAGCGAGGCTGGGAAGAAGGGAGTCCGAGTGGAGAAGAAAAGGTGTTTGGCAGGAGGGGGAAGAAAGGGTATTGGAGGTTCCAATTTCCCACGGCACACCTGATGATCACTCACGGCACACTAGTGTTCTAGAGGACTGCCTGGTACAGTCTTCCAAGATGCCGACAATTTGATTTATTAGAAGAGCAAATGAACACATTTATTCAGGAAACAAACATTCAGATCAAAAGGAAGAGCACCGCATGACCTTGATCATACTGTATATAAATCCTGTTTTGTGTTGCTCGCAATGCCTCTGTGGAGATTAAAAAAGGTTTCCAGGAAGAAGAAAAGGGGAGGGGGGAGGAAAGAAGAGAAATTACTCATGTTTTGTGACACTTCCAAGTATTATGTCATGGCCTTAAATATTTAGAGAAACCCTTTGTTTTGTTCCGATCCACACAGAATATTCACTAATGAAAAACTACTGTATATCTATAATCTCAACATCGTTGCATGAAAGCGAAACGCTGTCCAAGAATCGAATTAGGCAGTGTGATTAAGTCATTGGCATCCGGCCTAGGAACGACAATAAACACACACACACTCCTATCCAAATTATTCACTTTTCACTAATGCTATGGAGAATAATCCCCATGCTTATATGCAACATCCCAAGAAAATTCCAAAAACTATTACCCCATAAATATCTCTCGTGTGAACTCCACTTCTATGAGTATGTATAGAAGTCTGTAAAAAAATTCATATTCCATTCATTTGAACTGAGGTTGGGAGAATTAAATCGTAATAGAAATACAAAACATGGCTATTGTGAGAGGTAACAAGTTCAGTTCCAATGATGGTCAACAATCTCTCGGCATTACTTCACGAACGAAGATTCTTTAGGAAGGACTCATCCCACGCTTTTTACAAGCGCGTTGATGACTAAAAAGGCCAATCTGAGATAGGCAAGTTCGGTTGCAGAAAGCACAGCAGAAAGTCTCCTTGGGTAATGCTGTTTCCAAGTTGCGGTTCTTTCTGCGTTGTCGTTTCTCTTCGAGACCCGTTCGGCGTGTCTTCTCGAAAGAGGCCGCAGCATTGTGGATAGTGCGTCTCCATGCCTCCCGATGTGAGGCCAGGGTGGGCCATTGTTGGTGATCAATCTGGCCGAGCCTGAGATGTTGTTTCAGGGAGTCCTTATATCTCTTTTTTGGGGTGCCTCTCTTGCGCTGACCCGTGGCAAGTTCACCATAGAGTAGTATCTTTGGGAGGCGGTGGTCCTCCATCCTGGAGACGTGTCCTGCCCAGCGCAGCTGTGTTCTCAATAGCATGGCCTCAACGCTGGTGATCCCTGCTTGCTCAAGGACAGCAACATTCGTCACATAGTCGGTCCAGTGTATATTTAGGATTGTGCGAAGACAGCGCTGATGAAAGCATTCGAGGAGTCGTAGGTGTTGGCGATAGGTGACCCATGTTTCACACCCATAGAGGAGAATAGACAGTATGATACCTCTGTACACACTGATTTTGGTGCATTGCCTCAGGTGCTTGTTGCTCCAGACTCTTTTGTGAGGCCTTCCGAATGTACTCTATGCCTTTGCTAATCTGTGCTCTATCTCTTTATCAGTCTTGGCGCCTTAAGAGATTATGCTTCCCAGGGAGGTGAACTGCTGAACGGACTTAAGCACAGATCCGCCTATGCTGACGTGGGGATGACGGTGTTCTTCCTGTAGTGTGGGCTGGTAGAGGACTTCCGTTTCCTTCAGGCTAACTTCCAGCCCAAACAGCTCTGCAGCTGTTGCAAAGCAGGATGTTAGGTGCTGCAGGGCTGCTTCTGAATGGGCGACAAGGGCAGGAGACAAAGCTAGGAGACAAAGGCGGGAGTAAAGATGTATAGAGGGAACAGTGGTGGAATTTTGGGAGTTGAAGTGCAAAACTCCCTCAAAGGAGCACAGCTGGTTAATCACCAGCAGCAATAGATCACTGCCAACCAGAAGGTGGCAAGTTCAAAGCCCGAGTTGGATTGAGCACCTGACTGTTAAGCCTAGCTTACTGTCCACCTAAGTAGTTCGAAAACAGCTGAGCTGTGAGTAGAGAAATTGGGCACCGCTTAAAGCGGGGAGGTATTTTACCACACCATAAAAAATGTGGTGATCAAAGAACAAGGAGGAAATATGATCAAACGGGCTTGGCGTCATAATGGATGAAGCAACAGCACCCCCTGTGGCCGGAATTGAGCATAACCTCCAGGTGCCAAAATAAGAAAATTCTGAAATACCTCTGTCTGTCTGTCTGTCTTGTATATCTGAAAACAGCACTGAATGTTTGCTGTGTATGTGTGCTTTGTGACCCGCCCTGAGTCCCCTTCAGAGTGAGAAGGGCAGAATAGAAATACTGTAAATAAATAAAACACCCGAAGGTCCGAAGCTTGCCCATGCCTGTGTGTGTGTGTGTGTGTGTGTTGAATACTTTTGTCAAATTTAGAACTGAACTAGCTGAACCCGGCACGCGTTGCTGTGCCCTATTTAGGAGATGGGGGAAAGTCTGAGTATGTAAGGGTTTGAAATGATGCTACTTATGGTTTTGGTGGGTGTGTGCATGTGTATATGTGTGTATGTAGTGTATATATGTGTGTGTATATGTATATATGTGTATGTATGTTTATATATGTATACGTGTGTATGGTACTGTATATGTTTGTGCATGTGTACATACACATGAGTGGGGGAAAGGGGGAAGAAGGGGTCTGAGGCTGAGAGGAAAAGAAGGGGTTTGAGGGTGAGGGGGAGAAGAGAAGGAGCCTGGGGCTGACTGGGGCCATAGGCTGAGGGGGAGAAGGAAAGGCCCTGAGGCTGATGGAGGAAAAGAAGGGGCTGAGGAGGGAAAAGAAGGCGGCAGCAGCGACCGGTCCTTTCCTTTTCACCTCTGCCATCCGGAGGGCAGTAGCGGCGAGGGCAGCGTCCCCACGCCTCATCCGTGGCGGCTGCCATATTTTCTTGTGGCACCGGGCCAGGAGGGGGCTTCTGGGGCTCTCCGGGAAGCAGCTCTGAAAATGCCCCAGAAAACTACAAAAAAGAACATGGCGCCGAACAGCTTCCTGTCCGGCCGAAAGGCTCGACGGAAGTCATACCGTCAGGAAAAGGGTCCGGTCGGAAACTGATGTTCGGCATTGTTTGGGTGTCAGTTTCCGGCGGTCCCTTTTCCTGACGGATCGACTTCCGTCGAGCCTTTTTCGGCCGGACCGAAGCTGTTCGGGCGCCATGTTTTTTGTAGTTTTCTGGGGTCTTTTCAGTGCTGCTTCCCCGGAGAGCACCAGAAGCGACCGATGCTTTGGAGAGCGGCTGCGGGTCTCCCTCTGTGAGGCGGCGGAGGAGGCGGGTTGGTCGCCGCCGGTGTGGGGATGAAGTTGCTGGTGTGTGGGGAGAGAGGGGGATGGGATGGGTTGGGGGGGGGGGAGTCAGAGTGCGCAGTGTGTTTGCTCACCCTCTGTCCTGCGTTGTGGGGTGGTGGGGGTTGGAGTGCGCCTGCGCGATGGCTCTCGCTCTGTTCTGCGCTTGTGGCCAGCGCAGAACGGGAGCCAATGGGCGGTTTTTGGGGGCTGATTTTGGGGGTTGGAAGGTAGGAAGGTGGGTTTTTGTGTGATGGCAATACCTTGTGGTTTGTGGGATTGTGTGTCGTTGGATTGGCGTTTCTGGGGGGCGTAGTTTGGCCGTGCATAAAGTCCTTTCCACGACCGTGTCTCCTTTATATATATAGATTATTATTTCCTATTATTATATTTTTATTATTTTATTTCCTAATTATTATTAAATTATTATTAGAGCTCGAGAAAACAAAAATAAGAAGCTTTCACTATTGTCATGGAAGCGGATTTAAATAGCCTATTCTTGAGAGGGAAAGTCCCTGGCGTCCTAATTCCTAATTGTCCAGCCCCTGCTTCTCGCTAGAGATGTTCTAGGACAGTGTTTCCCAACCAGTGTGCCGGGGCACACTAGTGTGACGTGAGCAATCATCAGGTGTGCCGTGGGAAATTGGAACCTCCAGGAAGGGGGGGGGGAGTCTAGTGTGTTGAAGTATAAAAGAACAAAAATTAGTTATGATGATGTTTAGAGCGGCACATGCCGTGATTGCCTGGGGGTGGAAAGAAAAAAAGAAATGGACCCTTGAAAAATGGTATGAATATGTGTGGGAACAAGTTCAGTTGGAAATTATGGACATTATAAGAAATGAAAAACTATGGACAGAAAAGCAGAAGAAAATCAAAGAAATATGGTTACCCTTCAAAAACTGGATACAGGAAGCTAAACCAGAAGATGAACATTGGGGGGAAAAACTGGACAGAATGCAACGATGGCTCAAATAAATGAAGGACTAACTTGTCAACGGGGGAGGGGGGGGTCGGGGGAGAAAAATGTATTGTAACTAAAGCAATGTAAAGTAAGAGTAAATGTATTATAACAATACAATAAAAAATCTTTTTTTAAAAAAGAAGTATAAAAACCCTAAGAAACCTACCTCAATAAAGGCACAAAATTACAACCACCCCCCTCCCCACCCGTTGTCTACTTGGTCTCTCCCTCTCCATGCATTGGGAAGGCCCGCCTCCCTTTCCCCAAGTAGAGACCTCCTCTTGCCTCCTGGGGGTTCTGTGTGGGAAGTTTGGCCCAGTTCTATCATTGGTGGGGTTCAGAATGCTCTTTGATTGTAGGGGAACTATAAATCCCAGCAACTGTAACTCCCAAATGTCAAGGTCTATTTTCCCAAATTCCATCTGTGTTCACATTTGGGCATATTGAGTATTCATGCGAAGTTTGGTCCTGATCCAACATTGTTTGAGTCCACAGTGCTCTCTGGATATAGGTGAACTACAACTCCAAAACTCAAGGTCAATACTTACCAAACTCTTATAGCATTTTCTCTTGGTTATGGGAGTTCTGTGTGGGAAGTTTGTGTCTTTCTGCCATTCCTGCCAGGATATCTATGTTGTGTTCATCGAAACAGGCCCAGGATTCACACTGAGTGTCTAAATACATTTAAAAACATATTAACTATATGTATTACTGTGTTAGAGTGTCATTTTGTGTCATTTTGGTTGGTGGTGTGCCCCAGGATTTTGCAAATGTAAAAAGTGTGTCGCGGCTCAAAAAAGGTTGGGAAACACTGTTCTAGGAAGAGCAAATGTTGGATTGTTCCCTTCCGGATAGTTAGTTTACACTCAGTTATATTTAGCGTCCTATTAGTCACAGCCGTCTCGGAAGCCACTTTTAGCACTTCCAGTCAGAAGCGCTTTAGAAAGGGTTGCGCTTTAGTTGGCTTAATTGATCACAGATGCAGGATACTCGAAAATTTGCCACTCCAAGTGACACTAAGGATAATCCCGGCTCCATTGAGATTAAAGGCCTGCCTGAAAAGGGTCGTTTTACAGGCTCTCCGAAACGGGGCCAGTTCCTTAATGGCACGGACTTCATCTGGCATTGAGTTCCATAGCGACGGGGCCGCTACGGAAAAGGCTCTTGATCTGGTCGTAGACAGACGGCAGGAATGGATATTTATTTATTTATTTGTTTATTTATTTGTTCCATCTTGTATTCCGCTCTTCCCTGCAGGCTCGGGGCGGATAACAATATAAAATTCGGCTAGCATGTTACATACATGTCGCCGTACAATAAAAACAGACATAAAACAACATAAAACAGCAACATAGGTCCCGAGCGCGGTAGTGTTACACATTATAGCAATCCCTGGACTAGGTACTGCTCATACAGATGAGTACGTTCAATGTTCGCCTAGCCAAAGTCCAGTCTAAACAGAACAGTCTTACACACCCTGCGAAACGGGATAAGCTCCGTGGCGGCTCGGGGCCTCATCCGGGAGAGAGTTCCAGAGTACCGGCGCCGCCACAGAGAAGGCCCTCTGCCTGGTTGCCGACAAGTGACAGACGCGGACCGATGGAATCAAAAGCAAATTCGACTCCTCAGAACGTAGTGATCTCGGGGGAATGTATGGGGCAAGGCGGTCCCTCAGGTACGCAGGCCCTAGGCCGTGTAAGGCCTTAAAGGTTAATACCAACACCTTGAAGGCAATTCGGTACTCAATGGGTAGCCAGTGCAGCTGCCGAAGAATGGCGTGATATGCTCCTCACCGACGTTCCCGCCAGCAAGCGAGCAGCGGCATTCTGCACCAGCTTGAGTTTCTGAATTGTCGCCAAGGGAAGGCCAACGAGAGGGCGTTACAGTAGTCTAATCTCGAGATGACCGTCGCTTGGATCACCGTGGCCAGGTCGTCCCTGGAAAGGTAGGGTGCCAGTCACCTAGCCTGTCGTAGGTGGAAAAATGACGCCCTGCTGGCCGCGGAGACCTGGGCCTCCATGGTCAGCAGGGGGTCCAGTTTGACACCCAAGCTCTTAACAACAGATGGAACTACTAAGAGATTTTGATCTTCCGAGCGTAGTGATCTCGGGGGAACACATGAGGTAAGGTGGTCCCTCAGATACACCGGCCCTAGACCATACAAGGCCTTAAAGGTCAACACCAACACCTTGAAAACAATCCGGTACTCTATTGGTAGCCAGTGCAATTGCTGTAGGATTGGTGTGATGTGCTCTCTTGCAGCAATCGAGCGGTAGCATTTTGCACCAGCTTGAGTTTCCGGGTTGTCGACAAGGGAAGGCCAATGTAGAGGGCGTTACAGTAGTCTAACCTCGAAATGACTGTCGCCTGGATCACCGTAGTGAGGCCATTCCTGGTAAGGAGCCAGTCGCCTAGCCTGTCGAGGATGGAAACATGCAGACCTGCTAACCATGGAGATCTGAGTCTCCATCGATAGCAGTGGGTCTAATTGAACCCCCAGGCTTTTTACCAAAGACGACGGGCTTAGCCGCTCGCCATCCAGGGTAGGCAACCGGCACTCACCGACACCAGGACGACCCAGCCATAGGATTTCCGTCTTCGATGGATACACCTCCAACCGGCTGGTGCGCAGCCATCCAGTCTCGGCTTCAAGGCATTGATGGAAACAATCGGGTACGGTGTCCGGCCTGCCATCCATCCTCAGCACCAGCTGGGTGTCATCAGTGCACTGATGGCACTCCAGACCAAAATCGAGAACCAGTCGGGCAAGCGGACACATATAGATGTTAAACAATAAAGGGGAAAGGGACCCTGCAACATAATGGGAGTCTCCCAGAGGCCATCCCTCCCCTCTTTACTCGTTGTCCCCAGTCTTGAAGAAAGGAGGCCACCCATTTAAGGGCACAGTCCCCCTAACTCCCGTCGCGGCTAAACGGTGGGTCAATAATGGGTGATCTACTGCAGTGTTTCCCAACCAGTGTGCCGGGGCACACCAGTGTGCCGTGAGCGATCATCAGGTGTGCCGTGGGAAGTTGGAACCTCCAGAGGGGAGAGGGGGAGAGTCTAGTGTGTTGAAGTATAAAAACCCTAAGAAACCTATCTTGATAAAGGCACAAAATGACAACCACCCCTCTCCCCACCCATTGTTTACTTGGTCTCTTCCTCTCCATGCATTGGGAAGGCCCACCTCCCTTGCCCCCCCCCCCGGCCCTAATGCCGGATGGTTCAGTCTAGCACCCACCCCGCCCCTCCCTCCTCCCCGGTGCGCCGAAACTGCTCTCAGCCTCGCTCGGGCTCTCTGCCCGCTGCCGCCCCCTTCCTTCCTGCCTGCTTCGCCAGCCCTGAGATGCCCACCCAAGCTGCCCAGCTGACCCCCAGGAGCTGCGCAGGTGGTGAGTGAGGCTCCTGCTCCCCACAACCCCAATTCAAGCCTGGCGGGGAGGGAGGGGGCAACCTAAGTGAGAGGGAGACTGCTGGTCTTTCGAGCCCCACCCCCCTCCAGAAACTGTAACTCCCAAATGTCAAGGTCTATTTCCCCCAAACTCCATCTGTGTTCACATTTGGGCATATTGAGTATTCATGCCAAGTTTGGTCCTGATCCAACATTGTTTGATGCCACAGTGCTCTCTATATCCAGGTGAACTACAACTCCAAAACTCAAGGTCAATGCCCACCAAACTCTTACAGCATTTTCTCTTGGTTATGGAAGTTCTGTGCGGGAAGTTTGTGTCTTTCTGCCATTCCTGCAATAGGATCTGGGTGAGTGCACCTCTATTGGAGCAATGCTGTGGTTCCTGTGTGAACAATGATGCTAGAAATCCCCAGTGTGCATGAGGATAATGAATATCATAACCAGCATGAATGAATAGGGAAAAGCAAATGAGATATTATCACAATCATTTATCAAAAACACACATAGACTTACACATATAGTGCAATTATAACACAGGGTGCAAAGCAGAAGCACAGTATATTATACATGGATTTAGGCACAGATTAGTAAGGTGAATGCAGGGCACATAGGTTACAGTCACAATAATTGATATAAGGTCACTAAATAAACATATATGCATCACACATTGCAATAGGGTACATAAAATATACACATTAGTTGTAGGAAAATCACTAGGTAAACAGTTGAATGTTGTCTATCGCTGTAAATGCATGTGTTGGAGTCCCTGGGTGTGTTTTTTGCAAACCTCCTTCTCTCCCCTTCCTTCTTTCCTTCATCTTCCCTCTCCCTTCCTTCCTCCTCTTCACCATTTCCTTATCCTTCTCTCCTTCCTTTTCCCTCCCTCTCTCCCCTTCCTTCTTTCCTCCATTCTCCCTCTCCCTTCCTTCCTCCTCTTCACCATTTCCTTGTCCTTCTCTCCTTCCTTTTCCCTCCCTCTCTCCCCTTCCTTCTTTCCTCCATTCTCCCTCTTCCTTCCTTTCTCCCCCTTCATCCTTTCCTTCTCCTTCTCTCCTTCCCTTTTCCTCCCTCTCTCCCCTTCACTCTTTCCTTCTCTCCTTCCTTTTCCCTCCCTCCCTCTCTCCCCTTCTTTCTTTCCTCCATTCTCCCTCTCCCTTCCTTCCTGCCCTTCGCCATTTCCTTATCCTTCTCTCCTTCCTTTTCCCTCCTTCTCTCCCCTTCCTTCTTTCCTTCATTTTCCCTCTCCCTTCCTCCCCTTCACCATTTCGTTCTCCTTCTCTCCTTCCTTTTCCCTCCCTCTCTCCCCTTCCTTCTTTCCTCCATTCTCCCTCTTCCTTCCTCTTCCTTCCTTTCTCCCCCTTCATCCTTTCCTTCTCCTTCTCTCCTTCCCTTTTCCTCCCTCTCTCCCCTTCACTCTTTCCTTCTCTCCTTCCTTTTCCCTCCCTCCCTCTCTCCCCTTCCTTCTTTCCTCCATTCTCCCTCTCCCTTCCTTCCTGCCCTTCGCCATTTCCTTATCCTTCTCTCCTTCCTTTTCCCTCCTTCTCTCCCCTTCCTTCTTTCCTTCATTTTCCCTCTCCCTTCCTCCCCTTCACCATTTCGTTCTCCTTCTCTCCTTCCTTTTCCCTCCCTCTCTCCCCTTCCTTCTTTCTTCCATTCTCCCTCTTCCTTCCTCTTCCTTCCTTTCTCCCCTTCACCCACAAGACTGGAACGGGGATTAGGTAGCATTTTTATTTGTTTCAACATTTGGGGGGGGTCCGTGGTCTGCGCCCCTCCCCCCTCGCCTTGCGCCCCTAGGCCATGGCCTAGGTTGGCCTTATGGGTAATCTGGGCCTGAGTAGCTCCCATTTCTGGACTGTATGCATTTGTGTGAGAAGTTCCCCCATAAACAGGGGCGGAAATCGAGCCAAAGCAGTAACAGACAAAGGAAGACATGGCAGTCATACCTTTGGAAAAGTTGGATGTTCTCATGAAATGAAAGTTTCAGGAAATATATGCACAACATACACAACCAAAGTACTACCTTTGACCTGCAGATCACATACAGCTATAAGCGAAGCCATGGCCACAGCATCATCTTTAACCAATATGTGAGCCATCATGCGAAGTGATGCCGAAGCAAAGGAAAAAGCACATCATCTGTAAGCTTCTTAAGTCTTAGATAACACCCTGAAACAGTACAGTTCCCCAAGATCAGCCAAGTGTCTGTTCCAGCAGCGGGCTTGAAAACAAACGCACAAAACCTTTCCATAAAGAATACAGCCATCCCTTCTGGATAAGTCAACATCTGGAATAATTTGGAGGAGAGCGGCTTCCAAAGCCAAATGAGGTTAGAAGAGGATCTGCTTCACAACGAATTGGCAATCACAGGAACACTTGCACAGATACCGTGAATCAATATTCATTTCTAGGGATAGGTTGCTAGGAACACTGTGGGATTGTTTACACACGTTTGGGGGGATTTCCAAAAGATGAGTCTTTAATTGCCTCGGGGTTAAAAGTATGCGTTAGTAACATGAATACTTTCGAGAATGGATTTTTAACCACATCAGAGACACCATGCGGTGGGCCGTATTTATTGTAGGCCCCTCGGCATTGCTCACTTCTCACTTTAAGGTTGTTCCCATTTTTTAAAAACAGATCTCTTGGGTGATTTGGGTTGTTGTGAGTTTTCCGGGCTGTCTGGCCATGTTCCAGAAGCATTCTCTCCTGATGTTTCGCCCGCATCTATGGCAGCCATCCTCAGTGGTTGTGAGATCTGTTGGAAACGAGGAAAATTGGGTTTATATATCTTTAGAATGTCAAGGGTGGGAGAAATAACTCTTGTCTGTTTGAGGTAGGTGTGAATGTAGCAATTGGCCACTTTGATTAGCATTGAATGCAGAGCTGTTTGGGCTGGAAGTCAGCCTGAAGAAAACGGAAGTCCTCTACCAGCCCGCACCACAGGAAGAACACCATCATTCCCACGTCAGCATAGGAAAATCTGTATAACATGGCATCTTTTTATAATGGCTTTATGTGAGCGATCATGCAAAGTGATGCCGAACCAAAGGAAAAAGCACATCATCTGTTCCAGAAGCATTGTCTCCTGATGTTTCGCCTCCATCTATGGCAGCCATCCTCAGTGGTTGTGAGATCTGTTGGAAACGAGGAAAATTGGGTTTATATATCTTTAGAATGTCAAGGGTAGGAGAAAGAACTCTTGTCTGTTTGAGGTAGGTGTGAATATAGCAATTGGCCACTTTGATTAGCATTGAATGCAGAGCTGTTTGGGCTGGAAGTCAGCCTGAAGAAAACGGAAGTCCTCTACCAGCCCGCACCACAGGAAGAACACCATCATTCCCAAGTCAGCATAGGAAAATCTGTATAACATGGCATCTTTTTATAATGGCTTTATGTGAGCGATCATGCGAAGTGATGCCGAACCAAAGGAAAAAGCACATCATCTGTTCCAGAAGCATTGTCTCCTGATGTTTCGCCTGCATCTATGGCAGCCATCCTCAGTGGTTGTGAGATCTGTTGGAAACGAGGAAAATTGGGTTTATATATCTTTAGAATGTCAAGGGTGGGAGAAATAACTCTTGTCTGTTTGAGGTAGGTGTGAATGTAGCAATTGGCCACTTTGATTAGCATTGAATGCAGAGCTGTTTGGGCTGGAAGTCAGCCTGAAGAAAACGGAAGTCCTCTACCAGCCCGCACCACAGGAAGAACACCATCATTCCCACGTCAGCATAGGAAAATCTGTATAACATGGCATCTTTTTATAATGGCTTTATGTGAGCGATCATGCGAAAATGATGCGAACCAAAGGAAAAAGCACATCATCTGTTCCAGAAGCATTGTCTCCTGATGTTTCGCCCGCATCTATGGCAGCCAACCTCAGTGGTTGTGAGATCTGTTGGAAACGAGGAAAATTGGGTTTATATATCTTTAGAATGTCAAGGGTAGGAGAAAGAACTCTTGTCTGTTTGAGGTAGGTGTGAATGTAGCAATTGGCCACTTTGATTAGCATTGAATGCAGAGCTGTTTGGGCTGGAAGTCAGCCTGAAGAAAACGAAGTCCTCTACCAGCCCGCACCACAGGAAGAACACCATCATTCCCACGTCAGCATAGGAAAATCTGTATAACATGGCATCTTGTATAATGGCTTTATGTGAGCGCTCATGCGAAGTGATGCCGAACCGAAGGAAAAAGCACATCATCTGTTCCAGAAGCATTGTCTCCTGATGTTTCGCCTGCATCTATGGCAGCCAACCTCAGTGGTTGTGAGATCTGTTGGAAACGAGGAAAATTGGGTTTATATATCTTTAGAATGTCAAGGGTGGGAGAAATAACTCTTGTCTGTTTGAGGTAGGTGTGAATGTAGCAATTGGCCACTTTGATTAGCATTGAATGCAGAGCTGTTTGGGCTGGAAGTCAGCCTGAAGAAAACGGAAGTCCTCTACCAGCCCGCATCACAGGAAGAACACCATCATTCCCACGTCAGCATAGGAAAATCTGTATAACATGTCATCTTTTTATAATGGCTTTTGCTATCGTTCTTAGTTGCTTTTATTTAGTGTTAAATTTATATTAACTGTTATAGGTTAAGATTTTTATTGTTGCTTTTATATTGTTCAATATGGTTTGTCCTGATGTAATTCTGTTTGAATGTTTTTTCCCTTTTTGGCATTGAATGTTTGCCATATATGTTGGAAACTGCCTTGAGTCCCTTTGGGGAGATAGGGCGGTCTGCAAATTTATTATTATCATCAACACCACCACGTGCCTCTCCTCATGGTTTGATGCAGGCCATTAGCTCCTTTATGGCTTCTTGCTTCATTTGTCATCTGCCATCTCAAAAAATTAACTAAAGGAAAGATTCTGACATTCACACAACAACGCCTGTGTGCACTTTTAGCATGTGTGTATGTCTGCATCATAGCCACAGTGAATTGAGTGAAACAAAGTTGTGTTCTTGCACCAACCCTATTTACAATCTTCTTCAGCATGATGCTCCAAAGGGCTACGGCAGACCTCGAAGAAGAAGAAGAAGACGGCATATATATACGCTATCGTACTGATGGTAGCTTGTTCAACTTAAGCCGTCTAAGGGCTCGCACTAAGACTAAACTATCTAGTCGGTGAGCTGCTTTTTGCCGGCGATGCTGCCCTTGTCGCCCATTCAGAAGCAGCCCTGCAGCGCCTCACATCCTGCTTTGCAACAGCTGCAGAGCTGTTTGGGCTGGAAGTCGGCCTGAAGAAAAAGGAAGTCTTCTACCAGCCCGCACCACAGGAAGAACACCATCATCCCCACGTCAGCATAGGCAAATCTGTGCTTAAGTCCATTCAGCAGTTCACCTACCTGGGAAGCATCATCTCTTCAGACGCCAAGATTGATAAAGAGATAGATCAAAGATTAGCAAAGGCATAGAGTGCATTCGGAAGGCTTCACAAAAGAGTCTGGGGCAAAAAGCACCTGAGGCAAAGCACCAAAATCAGTGTGTACAGAGCTATCGTACTGTCTATGGGTCTGAAACATGGGTCACCAATTGCCAACGTCTACAACTCCTCGAACGCTTTCATCAGCGCTGTCTTCGCACAATCCTAAATATACACTGGACTGATTATGTGACGAATGTTGCTGTCCTTGAGCAAGCAGGGATCACCAGCATTGAGGCCATGCTATTCGGAACACAGCTGTGCTGGGCGGGGCCCATCACTAGGATGGATGAACTCGCCACGGGTCAGCGCCAGAGAGGCACCCGAAAAAGAGATACAAGGACTCCCTGAAACAACATCTCAGGCTCGACCAGATTGATCCCCAACTATGGTCCACCCTGGCCTCACATCGGGAGACATGGAGACACACTATCCACAATGCTGCGGCCTCTTTCGAGAAGACACGCCGAACGAGTCTCAAAGAGAAATGACAATGCAGGAAGAACCGCAACTTGGAAACAACATCACCCAAGGAGACTTTCTGCTGTGCTTTCTGCAACCGGACTTGCCTATCTCGAATTGGCCTTTTTAGTCATCAACGCGCTTGTAGAAAGCGTGGGATGAGTCCTTCCTAAGGATCTTCATTCACAAAGGAAAGCCAAGAAGAAGATATAAGATAAGAATGGCCTAGCAGTTTTCAAGGTCTGGCTTCTTACTGCCTGGGAGCATCCTTTGTAGATATATATACCTCACTGAAGAGCTGATGCTTCCCAGGTAGGTGAACCACTGAACGGACTTAAGCACAGATGTGCCTATGCTGACGTGGGGATGATGGTGTTCTTCCTGTGGTGCGGGCTGGTAGAGGACTTCCGTTTTCTTCAGGCTGACTTCCAGCCCAAACAGCTCTGCATTCAATGCTAATCAAAGTGGCCAATTGCTACACTCACACCTACCTCAAACAGACAAGAGTTCTTTCTCCCACCCTTGACATTCTAAAGATATATAAACCCAATTTTCCTAGTTTCCAACAGACCTCACAACCTCTAAGGTTGCCTGCCATAGATGCAGGTGACACGTCAGGAGAGAATGCTTCTGAAACATGGCCACACAACCCTGAAAACTCACAACAACACAGTGATCCTGGCCACGAAAGCCTTTGACAATATCTTGGGTGATTTCTTTGCTAGGACGACTTTATTGTTGGGGACTTGTACATGCTTTAGCTCAGTGTTTCTCAACCAGTGTGCCATGGCACACTAGTGTGACGTAAGCAATCATCAGGTGTGCCGTGGGAAATTGAAACCTCCAATACCCTTTCTTCCCCCTCTTGCCCACAGTGCTCTCTGGGTGTAGGTGAACTACAACTTCCAAACTCAAGGTCAATTCCCAAGCAAACCCTTTCAGTACTTTCTGTTGGTAATGAGAGTTCAAGATGCCAAGTTTCGTTCAATTCCATTGTTGCAAGAGTTCAGGATGCTCTTTGATTGTGTGTTAACTATAAATCCCAGAAACTGTAACTCCCAAATGTCAAGGTCTATTTTCCCCAAACTCCATCTGTGTTCACATTTGGGCATATTGAGTATTCATGCCGAGTTTGATCCTGATCCAACATTGTTTGAGTCTACAGTGCTCTCTGGATATAGGTGAACTACAACTCCAAAACCAAAGTCAATGCCCACCAAACTCTTATAGTATTTTGTGTTGGTTATGGGAGTTGTGTGTGGGAAGTTTGTGTCTTTCTGCCAGGATATCTATGTTGTGTTCATCGAAACAGGCCCAGGTTTCACACTGAGTGTATAAATACATTCAAAAACATATTAACTATATGTATTACTGTGTTAGAGTGTCATTTTGTGTCATTTTGGTTGGTGGTGTGCCCCAGGATTTTGTAAATGTAAAAAATGTGCCGTGGCTCAAAAAAGGTTGGGAAACACTGCTTTAGCTGCTCTCGAACACTTGCCATGACTTCTGTCTTTTGTGTCAGCCTCATGGATACCATTTGCGTCGTTGATACGAGGGCCTTCAGTATTGCACTGGGCAGTATTTTGAGAGCATAACACTTGCGCTCGGACTTTGGGAGACTGCGCTTTCTCAACATAACCCTTTCTTTGTCTTTTGTGTTTCTCGTCTCCTCTTTCATTCCTTTTGCATCCCTGCGGTTAAAATAACGTTCATCTGAGAGTGCCGACTTGCGGACCACTTCTGGTGGGCCATAAACCAGGCATTTTAATCCAGTGGGGCAGAGGCTTGCGCATGCCAGAGACTCTCTGGCTGCACACTTGAGGCCTCCTGTTTGCTTGGCAAACCACACACAACCCTCACACCCTCTGGGACAACACCTATTTCCACATTGAGGCTTCGATCTTTCCCTTGTGCATAGTGTTTTTGTTGTCCATTTCAGTATAAATGGGGATGCTCTGTAAAAGAAGGGCAACTGAGAAAAGCCAGTTTGCTGCCCAATTCTATCGTTGGTGGGATTCAGAATTGCTCTTTGGTTGTAAGTGAGCTATAAATCCCAGCAACTACAACTCCCAAATGTCAAGGTATATTTTCCCCAAACTCCACCAGTATTCACATTTGGGCATATTGAGTATTTGTGCCATGTTCGCTCCAGATCAGGGGTGGGCAATTATTTTTTACCAAGGGGCCACATGAGAGCCAAAAAATATTATGGAGGGCCGCACCTAAAGGCGGAACTGCATTCTACATAATATTATTTGAATTTCTTTAATAATAATAAAAAGGCACTACATTGCATTTTTGATATATTAATAAGAGTGATAAGAGTATATGTTATGAGCTAAGGCTTTGAGTAACAATGTCCAAAACGTAGTAAATAGTCCAAAGCTTAGCAAGGCTTCGCAATCCAATGCGGATCAGAACCAAACAAGGCTTGCAACCAATGCGGATCAGGAACAAAACAAGGCCGCTGCAACCACTGCGAATCAGGAACAGGAAAGGCAATGCAAGGCAAGACTTGGTAACCACAGCTTGTGGTCCTACTCCGTTCGCCAGTCCAGGTACGACGTGGCCGGAGAACTGAGGATGCGTTCCCACGGATCCTGTACTTAATCCTTCGGCTGAGGTCCTCGGCGCTCTAGGCTTCTTCGTCTCCAATCCCTGCTGACGGACCTCGGACGATCTAGGCCTCGGGACCAACCCCTCCTCCTAGACTCTATGTTCCGTCTCCTATCGAAAGTTCGACCTTGCCTCTCAGCAGCTGTGTCGCTATCTTCCTGAGAGCTTTCCTCCCTAGCACTTTCCCATTCGGCTTCTTCCATGTTTACACTTTCAAGCTCTTGGGAATTCTACACGAGCAATGAAAAAGAGAGGTTGTCATAGGAAAAATGGCATTTATTCGCTAAAATTTTACAAAACAATGGTTAACAAAATGTGAACATTTGTATCATTTGTGATTCATTATATCCGGGTGTAACAAACAGGGCGTGGTGCTTAGTCGTATCAAACAAACACATGAATCTCGAAGAGTTGAAGTGTCCAACAACATTCGACTGTTTGAGGAGTTGGTAACCTCCGAAACCACTCGACTTCTCCGGTCACAACCTTTAAGACACCACAATCTATCCAAATCCGACATGGACTTACTCACCAATCTGGGCAATAACCCGGATCTAATTTTCAAAGCTGCCGACAAAGGAGGAGGAATCGTGTGCATGAATAAAGCGGATTATATGGCTGAAGCACACCGACAACTATCCGATCGGGCCTACTACAAACCCATCAATGGGGATCCCACTACCAAATACCAAAAGATCATTAATAACATTATCCACCATGCTGAAACCATGGGATTCATTGACAAACGCATTGCCCAATTCCTCACCAATCCTCACCCTAAAATCCCAGTCTATTACCACCTACCAAAGATTCACAAAAAAACCCGCCCTGTGCCTGGGCACCCCATTGTCGCCAGCACTGGGGGACTCCTCCAACCCCTCGCCACCTACCTCGACACCCTCCTTCAACCAAGGTAGAGAATATGACCATGGAGACAGGCGACCAACTCATTGTTGCGGATGTAAATTCCCTTTACAGCAATGTACCGCTGGACCAGGCTGGGGAGTTCTACAAGAGGAATTCGAATCCATCACAGACCCAACCTTACCACCAATTAACTTTTTACTCGAGCTAGTGGACTGTGTACTTGATTATAACTACTTTCGGTTTGATGGACAGTTCTATGTACAACAAATGGGCGTGGCTATGGGGAGTCCCCTGGCTCCTTGTGTAGCCAATCTGTATATGCACCACCTGGAACAACACCACATGTACAATGACCCCCAACACCCGATTGTACGCCATATCAAATTCTACAAGCGGTTCATAGATGACGTGTACATTGTGGCTTCTAAGGACATCACTCCCACTTCCCTACACGATTGGATGAACTCATGGGAACCCACCATCAAGTTCTCCTTGGAATCCAACTTTAACACCATCAACTTTCTTGATGTCACCACATATGTTCACCACAACAAATTACTCATCAGATGTTTCCACAAACCCACGGATTGTAACTCCTTGTTGCACTATTCAAGTTTCCACAACCATGCGCTTAAGAACAATCTTCCTTATGCCCAGATGTTACGTCTGAAAAGGAACTCATCCACACCTATAGATTATGACCATGAATTGAATTTACTATCCTCCAAACTCAAAGCCAGGGGTTATCCTGAATCCGTAATTACGGCCGCCAGCACTAGAGCCTCCAGAATCCCCAGGGAAGCGCTCCTCACCAGCAAACCCAAACAAACCCCGAACAGACTCATTTGGCCATTGACCCTGACTCACAACACCAGCCGCATCAGGCAGGTCATCAACAAATATTGGGTCATCTTGAAGGACATTCCTGGCCTTACCCAAACCCCCATCGTAGCTCACAAGCGGTCCAGAAATATCAAAGATGTCCTGGTACACACACAACTTAAAGCACCATCATTGAAAAGCATTTTAACTTCCAAAACTCACCCGTGTGGACATTGTGCACAATGCAAGTTTGTGTTTACCGACAAACGTATTTTCAATCCAGGTACAGGACAGTACATTAACTTTCGCGGGTCATATTCCTGCAATTCGGATTGCTCGGTGTATGGATTGGTTTACCCGTGTGGAAGCATTTACGTGGGCGAAACCAAACGGGTTCTCCGCCAGCGGGTATCTGAACACCGTTCTCAGATTCGCCGATTATCTGAAGACTCCCCGTTATACACCCATTGCAAAGAAAAAAATCATGGACCAGACTCCCTACGATTCTTTGGCTTACAACGGGTCATTATCCCCCCACATCAAAATGCTGAACTACTATTGAGACGTGCGGAAGCGGCCTGGATTTTAAAACTCAATAGCAAGCAACCCTTCGGCCTGAGAAACTACGAATTCATAACCTGACCCTTTAAGACTCTCCTGAATGCTCCTTTCTTTACTCCCCATCCTCACCTGTGCTCCTTACCTCCAGTGTGTACTTAATTGTATTGTTTGCCATGATTATTTGCATTTGCCATGACCACATAGGGGGACACACTTCTCGCCCTATGCTATAGGTATGTTTATTTGCCCTATGTTATATTTGGATAATTGCCTCTTCTTACCATGCCTTTTATATATTGCCATATATGGTGTATGATGATATTGATAACTATGATACCATGTTCATGCTTTTATGCTTTGTGGAATGCTTTATGTATTTCGAGATGCCACCTATTTACAATGTATAATTTCTCACAGACTTACTTGGTCACCCACCATCGTGGATACCCCTACCTACTTGTCGCACAGCCTTGACAAAGACCAGCCAGGTCGAAACGTGGAAAGGGCCCACGCACCTGCGTCCTCGTCGGCTTTCGACGACCTCGGAACAGCACCGATCACCTAACCCGGTGTTTACCCACCACCACGCATCAACGTGTGGATTATAAATACATTTAACGCAACGGCGTTTGGATTACAAATGGACGTTTGCCTATGATTACTTTGTGTGCATTAACACTCTTTTACTTTCATTATATCCGGGGTCAGGAACCTTTTTGATTCAGAGAGCCATCAAAGCAAAATATTTGGAAATTTATTTCAGTGAGAGCATTATAATGATGATGATGATGATAATATTCATTCAGCCTCTGCTAACAACAACAACAACAACAGGTTCCTCGAGTAGGAGGAGACCTCCAAGGGCCATCCAGTCCAACCTCCGTCTGCCATAAGGGAAAAACACAATCAAGGCACTCCTCACAGATAGCCATTCAGCCAATAACAACAACAACAACAGGTTCCTCGAGTAGGAGGAGGCCATCCAGACCTCCGTCTGCCATAAGGAAAAAAGACCATCAAGGCACTCCTCCAGATAGCCATTCAGCCATAACAACAACAAAGGGAAAAAGACAATCCAGGCACTCTGCCATAAAGGGAAAAACACAATAGCCATTCAGCCAATAATAACAACAACAACAGGTTCCTAGAGTAGGAGGAGACCTCCAAGGGCCATCCAGTCCAACCTCCGTCTGCCATAAGGGAAAAACACAATCAAGGCACTCCTCACAGATAGCCATTCAGCCAATAATAACAACAACAACAGGTTCCTAGAGTAGGAGGAGACCTCCAAGGGCCATCCAGTCCAACCTCCGTCTGCCATAAGGGAAAAACACAATCAAGGCACTCCTCACAGATAGCCATTCAGCCAATAATAACAACAACAACAGGTTCCTAGAGTAGGAGGAGACCTCCAAGGGCCATCCAGTCCAACCTCCTTCTGCCATAAGGGAAAAACACAAAGCATTCATCACAGATTCAGCCATTTTGAACCAAACTTGGCACACTGAACTCTCATGAGACCAACAGAAAGTACTGAAAGGGTTTGCTGGGCATTCACCTTGAGTTTGGGAGTTGTAGTTCTCCTACATCCAGAGAGCACTGTGGACTCAAATAATGATGGATCAGGACCAAACTTGGCACAAATCCTCAATTTGCCCAAAGAGGCAGAAGAGAAGAGGAGGAGGAGGAAGGAATGGAAGCCCCCCCCCCCCCCGCCCGTGCGCCTCACTGGCTTCTGGGTTTTGAGTCATCTTTAAGCTGCTGGTCCTCACCTTCAAGGCATTACACGGCCCCAGCCCATTATATCTAAAAAAATCGACTCGCCTTTTATCAACCTCAGAGACCACTTCAATCTGAAGATCAAATGCTGCTTGTAGTTCCCAGTCTCAGGATCATACCACCTCCAAAGACCAGGCGTAGGGCCTTCTCTGCTTCGGCTCCGTCTCTTTGGAATACTCTTCCGCTTGAAGTCCGTACGCTCCAAGACTTTCGGAGAGCGTGCAAGACTTATCTGTTTAGGCAGGCCTTCCCACCTGGCTAATCAGTTTTATATTTTACTGATTTTACTGTTTTGTTGTATCACTCATGCCTGATGTAAAGCCGCTCCGAGCCCCCAGGGAGTGGCGGCCTATACATTTGAAATAATAATAATAATAATAATTGCTAAGGTGGCCAATTCCAACATTCGCACTTGCCTCAAGCACACAAGAGTTCCTTCTCCCACCCTGCACATTATCCCACAGATATACGAACCCCACTTGCCTAGACCTCACAACCTTTGTGGATGCCTGCCATAGATGTGGGTGGCCCCTGCATTTAACCACTGAATATTTTAATCTAGTTTTAAATACTCTATTTTATTGTGGATGCCTGCCATAGATAACGTGGGTGAAATGTCAGGTCAGTGAAATGTCAGGAGAGAATGCTTCTGGAACATGGCCATGCTGCCAGGAAAACTCACAGCAACCCAATTACTCCAGCCATGAAAGCCTTTGACAACAGTTGTTAAAGAAGGTCGGTGCAAATGATAGACAAAAAAATGAGAGGGGGTTTTGGACTACCGGACTTCAAAAGTTATTTCGAGGCCTGCACATTGGTGTGGGCGAAAGAATGGATATCTTTGCAGAAGGAAAGTCTATTGTCTTTGGAAGGTTTTGACTTAAGAACCGGATGGCACGCCTATCTGTGGTACGGGAACGTTAAGATTGAGAAAAATTTTGGCAATCACTTTATTAGATCGTCCCTAATTAAGATATGGAATAAATATAAACCATATTTCTATACCAAGACTCCTCTATGGGTTTCCCCGACAGAGGCGAAGCACAGGAGAATACAAGGAGGAAATACATGGCTAACCTATAAAGATCTATTAAAAGAGGCAAAAGGAGGGGTGGAACTAAAAACTCAAGAAGAATTAAAATTGATATTTGGAAATGTAACTTGGTTACAGTATTTACAAATTAAAGACATCTACACCCAGGACAGGTTTCAACGAGAAAGAAGATTTTTGGGAAAAATTGCTAAAGAATGACCAAAAAAAATATTACAAAAATCTATAATAAATTATTAGAGTGGGCAACGGAAACGGAAGAAATAAAAAACAGTATGATATTATGGGCCAAGAACATTGGCAGACAAATAAAACTACACGAGTGGCAGCTAATTTGGACAAAGAAAATTAAATACACTTATGCAACAGATATGAAGGAGAACTGGATGAAGATGTTCCATAGATGGTACATCTCTCCCCAAAAATTAGGCATAATGTATAAAAATAACCAAAAGAAGTGCTGGAAATGCCACTCCGACATAGGCAGTTTCTACCACATGTGGTGGACCTGCAGAGAAACAGGAAAGTATTGGAAAACTATACACAAAGAAATACAATTGATACTAAGGATCAAATTTCCGTTGAGACCTGACTACTATCTCCTGGGTTTGTCAGATAAAGACCTAAAATTAAATAGAAATGAAGACAAACTGTTCTGGTACATGGCTACAGCAGCACATATGGTTTTCGCCAGATATTGGAAAGGTGATTATATTCCAACTAAAGAGCAGTGGCTCGAGAAAGTATATGACATAAAAAATATGGACAGATTGACTTTTCTTCTGAGCAAAAATACGGGAAATCCAAGGACAGAAACTGACTGGAGTGTATTAACAATATACACAGAAAAATATAAAGAGAATGACAAGATAAACTGAACTATCGGTCCTACTTGAGGACCATATAGTAATATAAATTGTAATATTGGGATTCATTTGTGGTAAAACGATTGGGTGATAATTTTTATATCTCCAAGATTTATCTTTATTTTATTATTTTTGTTCTTACCCTTTCGACCCTCACGACCCCCACCCACAATCACCACCCCACCCTTTCTCCCTCTTTTGCCCCTCTGTATTTTTCTCTCTTTTTTTCTTTTAAGGTAAAATGTATGTACAAGGTGTTGTTATATGTATCACATTATACTCACAAAATCAATAAAAACTATTTCCAAAAAAAAAAAAAGAAGGTCGGTGCAAGAACCCTTCCTTGTGCTGGACGTAAGGTTGTTTGACTGCCTTTCATTCATGCCTTACTTTAGATTAATGGTGTTATATGTCCACTCAGCGCAAATCATGTCAAGATGGCGCCGGTCATGGAGCACCCTTCGGGAGTGCTCCGACTGTGCTCGCCAGACCACGATGTCTTGACATGCCAGCAATGCGGAGACCACCCTGATAGATCCGAGTTAGACCCCCGACCACAGATTGTGGTCGATGGTGGTCCTCGACCGCCTGGGGGCCTAGAAGGGTCGGAAAACACTAAGATGCCGCAACTATGTCCCCACTCTATGAAGACCCCAATGCGGAGGCCAAGTCTGGAGCTGGGGAGAAACAGATGGATGGGGCGCTGGGTTCTCCGCCCAGTGACAGCGACAATGGCTAAAATCTTGAGGTCGCTGGGCAGGAAGAAATTCCTGAAATCGACTCAGGAAGAACCAGGAAAGTTCGTCTGGGTCAGCCCTGCGACCGATGGAGATCCCTGCAGGACATGGAGGTGGCCTAGCACCAGGACGCCCAAAGATGTGTCCTGGAAGGCTGGACCTGCCCATGGTGGATCATCTGACCGAAGAATATGAGAGGCTGGTCCAACACTTTAGAATCATCGGGGACCTATTGGTGAGACCGCCCGGCCCCAGCGAGTTCATTGAAACTGTCACCCCGGATCCCCCCGGCAAGAATCCCCCGCACTCCCAGAACTAGACTGGGACCAATTGTGGGATTTCCCAACCAGGAGACACAGAGACAAAGAAGAGAACCTGAGAGGTAACCAAGATGCATGCGGCGTTACCATGGGGTTGGTTAGGGAGACCGGCCCGGAGTGGAGACTCAACATGGAGGAGGGCGAGGGCGATTGTCTTGACCCGGCGCTGATGCTGAAGATATCGGAGGTCCTGGCCCGTGCCCGGGAGCTCCTTCCTCATCACAGCGACCCTCCGATGGCGACGAGACAGGCGGCCGAAAAGCTGCCTAAGATGGCGGACAGCCTTGAAGTCGCTGGAGTCGACCGGATGTCTTCTTCACTCGAGGACCGGATGCTCATGGAGAACTCACAGGCGAAACCCCGTAGACGCAACCGGAAGCGGAAGCGACGCCGGAGGAAGAAGAGCAGACAAGGCTTGACTTCCGATTCCCTAGAGCAGTGTTTCCCAACCTTTTTTGAGCCGCGGCACACTTTTTACATTTGCAAAATCCTGGGGCACACCACCAACCAAAATGACACAAAATAACACTCTTAACACAGTAATACATATAGTTAATATGTTTTAAAATGTATTTATACACTCAGTGTGAAACCTGGGCCTGTTTTGATGAACACATCGATATCCTGGCAGGAATGGCAGAAAGACACAAACTTCCCACACAGAACTCCCATAACCATGAGAAAATACTATAAGAGTTTGGTGGGTTTTGGAGTTGTAGTTCACCTATATCCAGAGAGCACTGTGGATTCAAACAATGTTAGATCAGGACCAAACTTGACATGAATACTCAATATGCCCAAATATGAACGCAGATGGAGTTCAGGGGAAATAGACCTTGACATTTGGGAGTTGTAGTTGCTTGGATTTATAGTTCCCCTACAATCAAAGAGCATTCTGAACCCCACCAAGGATAGAACTGGTCCAAACTTCCCACACAGAGCCCCCAGGAGGCAAGAGGAGGTCTCTACTTGGGGAAAGGGAGGCGGGCCTTCCCAATGCATGGAGGGGGAGAGACCAAGTAGACAACGGGTGGGGAGGGGGTGGTTGTAATATTGTGCCTTTATCGAGGTACGTTTCTTAGGGTTTTTATACTTCAACACACTAGACTCCCCCCCCCCCCTTCCTGGAGGTTCCAATTTCCCACGGCACACCTGATGATTGCTCACGGCATGCTAGTGTGCCCCGGCACACTGTTTGGGAAACACTGCCTTAGAGAAGCACCTAGATGCCCCCCAGACTATCCAACAACAGGATAGGATGGTGAACTGTTGAGCCCCAAAGTCCTAGAGGCTACAGCAAAGCCATCAAGAAGAAGGAAACCTAGAATCAAGGACTTTCTGGGGTTTGACCCCTGGTAGCTGGTCTAGATTGGATTCTTACAAACAAAAACCCGGCCTCTCAGAGGAGACCATGGGTTTAAAAACTGCTTTTGGTCCCAGAAAGGTCAGTCCTCCTCCAGCTAAGGTGGATTTCCACTGGAAACCCTCTGATAGACTATTAGATAGAATTACTTAGGCAAACATCTCCCATGACTTCTGACCCTGTAGATAGGACTCCGGTTTGTTGTATTGTACCCATATATTTGCTCTTAGTATATTGTGTTCTATGTATATTTTAGTGTGCATTGTGCTGCTGTAATTACCCCACTGGTCTTGTCCAGTGAATTTTGTAAGTCGCCCCGAGCCTTACGGGAGTGGCGACTAATAAGTCCGAATAAATAAATAAATAAATCTATCTGTCGAGCTTCAAATGACAATATGAGACTTTCAGTGCATACCACAGACAGTGCCGTAGCCATTTTTTGGATTTTGTTTTTGGAGGGGGCTGTTATCCCAATAACCCCATTAAGTTTGGTGTCAGATCATGATATGAATAAACATAACAGTTTAAAGGGCTGGAGAGGCACATAGAAGAACAGGCATTGCTGAAGGAAAATCAACATGGTTTCTGCAAAGGCAAATCATGTCTTACTAACTTGTTAGAATTCTTTGAGGGTGTAAACAAACCCATAGATAAAGGGGACCCAGTCGATATTGTTTACCTTGACTTCCAAAAGGCTTTTGACCAAGTCCCTCACCAAAGGCTCCTAAATAAGCTCTTCAGCCATGGAATCAGGGGACAGGTCTTGTCCTGGATGGGAACCTGGCTAAACTGCAGGAAACAAAGGGTGGTAATGGAATCAGGGACAGGTCTTTCCTGGATTGGGTGGAAAAGAGGTGTAATAAATGGACAGTGGCGTACCCAAGGTTCAGTTTTGGGTCCGTTACTTTTAATTTATTCATTAATGATCTGGATGTAGGAGTGAATTCTGAGGTAGCAAAGTTTGCAGACGACACTAAATTGTTCAGGGTAGTTAAAAATGAAACTGATTGTAAAGAGCTCCAGAAAGATCTCTCGAAATTGAGTGAATGGGCAACAAAGTGGCAAATGCATTTTAACCTAAACAAGTGTAAAGTCATGCACATCAGGCAAAGAACCCCAACTACACCTACCAATTGATGGGGTCAAAGCTTTCGAGACAAACCAGGAAAGGGATCTCGGGGTTTTGGTGGACAGCTCAAGGAAGATGTCAACCCAGTGCGCAGCAGCAGTGAAAAAAGCAAATTCTATGCTTGGCATGATCAGGAAGGGAATCAAAAATAGGTCGGCAAATGTTGTATTGCCTCTCTACAAATCTATGGTGAGGCCACATCTGGAGTACTGTGTACAATTCTGGTCTCCGCACCTCAAGAAGGATATAACGGAACTGGAAAAGGTACAGAAAAGGGCAACAAGAATGATCCAAGGGATGGAGCGGCTCCCTTACGAAACCAGGTGGCAACGCCTTGGTCTTTTCAGCCTTGAAAGACGGCGTCTAAGAGGTGACTTGATCGAAGTGTATAAAATCATGCACGGGATAGAAAAGGTGAATAAAGAAAAATTATTTTCTCTGTCACACAACACTAGGACTAGAGGGCACTCCCTGAAGCTCCAAGGTAGGAAAATTAGGACTAATCAAGGGAAATATTTCTTCACCCAGAGGGTCATTGGGTTATGGAACTCACTTCCAGAGGAGGTTGTGACAGCGGTCAGCCTGGACAGCTTCAAGGCAGGATTAGACAGATTCATGGAGACCAAGGGAATCAGTAGCTACTGAAATGGACATCCAAGTGCCACCTCTGTGTTGATGGAGGCAGGCAGGATTTCCCCGGGTACTGGTTGTGGGGGGTCGGGAGCAGGTGAGGGTTTTGCCCTCCCTTCTGCTCGAGATCCCCGTGTACAACTGGTGGGCCACTGTGTGACACAGAATGCTGGACTAGATGGGCTGAGGCCTGATTCAGCATGGCTCTTCTTATGTTCTTATGTTCTTATAACAGTTTAAATAATGTACCAGTAAGGCCTTTTCGCGGACCACCCTGAGAATTTCGGGGGCTGAAGCCCCCTTAGCCCCGGCTACATGCCTGACCACAGAGTCCAAAGAGAGTAAGAGAATGTCCAGGCTGAGCTGCGTTTCCTGCTTCCAACTGATAACACAAAACAACCCGCTTGACCCCCTTTGCCTTCGGTTAAGCCCTTTCATTCCTGACATGTCACAATTCCTCTTTCTCCAGATTATCCCTGAGGATCGAACCCGGAAACAGCTCTCCGCGACTGGTATCTTCAAAGGAAGATCTGGCAGGTATGAAACAAGTTTATCGCACATGTTGACGTTGGTGATATTATGTGACCTAATCCTGAAGTTTCACAAGCCTTTCTGCTTGTAGGCCAGGGCCGCCCTGCATTTTGAGGCCAAAGACTACCTGCGAAAGCCCCCTGATGTCTGCACGGCCTGTTTGTTTTCCTTTTCACGACGTTGAGAAACTATATCTTATTTGTTGCAAAGGGTCAGATTCCACAGTGTCCGTTGGGAGCGGATCATAACATCCAAAACTATTAGGACTAGACTTTTCAGCAGGCCGAATCTAGTTTTATCTTCCATCAAGATAGACTGAGAGTCACATAAAGAGAGTTCATTAGGTTTCAGTCTCCATACGGGAATGCTTCCAGTTTGCAAATGAATTTTGTGAATATCAAAACGAGGTTTTAATTTCCTTTGCTTTCGAAACATAGTCAAGTGCATTCTAACAATGGCGCTAATTATTATTATTTACTAGCTCGGGGACCCGGCGGTGCCCGGGTTATTTGAGAAAGGCATTGTGTGCCAAGGTTGGTCTTTGGTACTTCAAGTCCCATCATCCATGGTCCACCCCTCTGTAAACTGTAGAAGGATGGAGACTGGGTCATGGGGGCACAGGGTACCAATTGCAGTCTTTTTAGGTCTTTGTTCAGGGCTGCAGTGGTCTGTGGGAAATGAAGGCTTTGAAAGTACTACAAATCCCATAATCCATGGAGGTACCTCAAGTCCCACTCTTCTCCATATGGCAGTAGAATGTAGAGTGGGTCATAGGGGCACTGTGTGTCAAGTTTGGTATTGCATTGGGCCTCTGTGTGGCAAGTGTGGTCCTGATCCGTCATTGGTGTGGGCCGCTGTGCTCTAAGCAAGTGAGTTAAAGTACTGCAATTCCTGTCATCCATGGTGCATCCTACCTCAAACTGCACCAAGATTTAGAGTGCATCTTGGGGTGTCTGTGGGCCAAGTTTGGTCTTGTTCTGTCATTGTTGTGGACCTAGTCAGGAAAATGAAGTAGAGGAAGCCTTACTGTCAAATCTGGTTGTGGCCTAGTCTGGGAAATTAAGTAGAGGAAGCCTTACTGGCAAATCAGGTTGTGGTTTAGTCAGGATAATCAAGTAGAGGAAGCCTTACTGCCAAATCAGGCTGAGGCCTAGTCTGGGAAATTAAGTAGAGGAAGCCTTACTGGCAAATCTGGTTGTGGCCTAGTCTGGGAAATTAAGTAGAGGAAGCCTTACTGTCAAATCTGGTTGTGGCCTAGTCTGGGAAATTAAGTAGAGGAAGCCTTACTGGCAAATCTGGTTGTGGCCTAGTCAGGATAATCAAGTAGAGGAAGTCTTACTGGCAAATCTGGTTGTGGCCTAGTCTGGGAAATTAAGTAGAGGAAGCCTTACTGTCAAATCTGGTTGTGGCCTAGTCTGGGAAATTAAGTAGAGGAAGCCTTACTGTCAAATCAGGTTGTGGCCTAGTCTGGGAAATTAAGTAGAGCAAGTCTTTCTGTCAAATCGAAACGCTGGCACATATTCCTCCCGTCACTCGGCCCACCCGCACACCGCCCGCAAACACTGACTTTTATTATATGTAATAGATAGATTATTTCGGTTTCTATACCACTCCTCCCCGTAGGCTCGGCAGGCCCGAATTAACACCTTTTTGTGCCCAAGGCCACACTTTGGAATTACGCCCCCTTTAAGCCTACCTCTACCGCACCCCCACACACACACACACCACTGAGACCCACACTTGGCTGGCTTTCGCCATGGTGCCTCCGGAGCAGGAAAAAAAAGGCGAGTAGGCACCATCCCGCCACCTCCAAGGTCCCCATTCCCACCGGCTGGAAAGCTCCGCTCTGCTCTGAAGGTCTCCTCGGGAGGCTTGGGGAGAGGCGCAGCGGGTGCAAACTCGCTCCAAAGGCGTGCATGAGAGAGAGAGAGAGAGTGCAAAAGAGCGAGAGAGCACGAGAGAGTGAGAGAGAGAGAGATGTCCGCTTGGCGTGCGCGCCCGCAGAGCAAAGGAGGATTCAGGTTGGGGTTTGTGCGGCTTTTGTTCGGTTGCTCTTGAAGGCAGGAGAGCCAGACCCTGGCCTTGATCCTTCCCTCCCTCCCTACCTATCCAGGAGTGACCTAGCTTTGGTGATCCAGGCAGCGGTCATCTCGAAATTAGACTACTGTAACGCCCTCTACATTGGCCTTCCTTTGTCTGTGATCCGGAAACTCAAGTTAGTGCAGAACGCTGCAGCTCGCCTGCTTGTCGACACGCCGACCAGGTGTCATATCCCATCCTGCAGCGACTGCGTTGGCTCCCAGTAGAGTACCGGATTACGTTCAAAGTGTTGGTGCTGACCTTCAAGGCTTTACCGTATTTTTCGCACCATAAGGCGCACCTGCTGATAAGACGCACCTAGATTTTAGAGTACTAAAAATTGGGGGAAATGGGGGCTGGCTACTATATGAGACACTAATATATGGGGTGGGGAGGCGCTGGAGCAGAGGGGGGGTGGCGATATACTCACGCTATATTCGCGCCTCGGCGGCTCCCGGCTGCGCCGCCCATGCCCAGACTCCGCCGCCGTGTCCGCCGCAGCCAGCCGGCAGCGTGGGAACGGGGCGGAAGAGGGGACTCACGGGCGGGCTCGCTGCTCACGACCGAGGAGGAGGAGGAGGCCACGAGGGCGGCCCCATGGAGATGCAGCAGCTGCAGCAGCAGCAGCAGCGGAAGGGGCCCGAAGTCAGAGGCGCATCTTCGTGACGTCACGAAGATGCGCTGCCGAGGGAGGAAGGCCTCGCCAGCCGCGCGCTGTAAAGTACGCCCGAAAGAGGCCGCAGGGAGGAGGGAAGGAGGAAGAGGCCGCAGCGCTCCGCAGGGCCTCTTCCTCTTCCTCCCTCCCTACGACCTCTCTTCGGGCGTACTTACAGTGCGCGGCCGGCGAGGCCTTCCTCCTCGGCAGAGGCGCCTCTTCGTGGGCGTCACGAAGATGCGCCTCTGACTTCGGGCCCTTCCGCTGCTGCTGCTGCAGCTGCGGCTGCTGCTGCCGCTGCATCTCCGTGGGGCCGCCCTCGTGGCCCCTCCTCCTTGGGTCCGTGAGCAGCGAGCCCGCCCGTGAGTCCCTCTTCCGCCCGACGGCTGGCTGGCGACGACACGGCGGCGGAGTCTGGGCATGGGCGGCGCAGCCGGGAGCCGCCGGGCGCGAATATAGCGTGAGTATATCGCCCCTCTGCTCCAGCGCCTCCCCCTCCCTGCCTGCATCTTCGCTCCACAAGACGCGGCTGATTTTTCTCCCTACTTTGGGAGGAAAAAAACTGCGTCTTATGGTGCGAAAAATATGGTATATGGTCTAGAGCCGGTGTACTTGAGGGACCGCCTCACCCCATATGTCCCCCAGAGATCACTACGGTCTAAAGAACAAAATCTTCTAGTAGTTCCCACTGTCTGGTTTTTCCATCTGTCTTCCACTAGGCCAGTGGTTCTCAACCTGGGGTCCCCAGATGTTTTTGGCCTACAACTCCCAGAAATCCCTGCCAGTTTACCAGCTGCTAGGATTTCTGGGAGTTGAAGGCCAAAAACATCTGGGGACCCCAGGTTGAGAACCACTGCCCTAGGCAGAGAGCATTTTCGGTGGTGGCCCTGACCTCTGGAACGCCTTGCCGAAGGCTGTTCGGGCCCTTAGAGAGTTATGCTCTTTTCGGAGGGCCTTCTGGCAGGCTTTCAATCCGGTGGCCTCTGACAACCCATGTTGATTCTCCTATGCTGGTTGGGAATTTGTTTTAAACTATTTTTATTGCTGTATATTATGATTGTGTTTTTTAGGTTATGTAAACCGCCCCGAGCCTGTGGGGGAGGGGTAATATAGAAATGGAAATATTAAATAAATAAATAAATAAAGTCCAGTCGTGTCCAACTCTGTGGGTTGATGCTCATCTCCATTTTAAGCCGAAGATCCGGCATTGTCCGTAGACACCTCCAAGGTCATGTGGCTGGCATGACTGCATGGAGCACCATTACCTTCCCGCCAGTGCGGTACCTATTGATCTACTCACATTTTTGAATGTTTTTGAACAACTAGGATGACAGAAGCTGGGGCTAATGGGGAGCTCACACCACTCCTCAGATTCAAACCTGCAAGGCTTGTTTGTGAGCATTTTATTTCCTTTCGACTGGACTGTTTAATTGTTGCCTTATTGCTATATACCGTATTTTTCACACCATAAGACGACCTGCTGATAAGACGCACCTAGATTTTAGAAGAGGAAAATTGGAAAAAATATTTTGAGCCAAAAAAGTGGGCCCCAGCGCTTGCCTGCTTGAAGCGGCCTGCCCACCTGGAAGGGTGGACCCTCCTCGGCGCCTCCGCCATCCCTAAGCCTTTCCCTTGGCCGCCTCCTCCTCGGTCCCGCCTCCTCCTCCGCCGCCGCCCGCCGCCGCTTACCTATGCCTCCCTCCCTCGCCGCCGTCGCGCATGGGCAGTAGGGTCCCAAGCGCTGACAGCTTGACTGGCCTGACGCAGGCGCCCTGGCGCACTGACACAGGCACGCCTGGCGCGCTGAAACCTACTGCCCATGCGCCGAATGTCCGCGCATGGGCAGTAGGTCCCAGCGCGCCAGGCGTATTTGGGCGCAGCGCGCCAGGCGTGCCTGCATCAGACGTCAGACGCGTCAGACGCGCTTGGGACCTACTGCCCATGCGCGACGGCGGCGAGGGAGGTAGAGGTAGACGACGGTGGGCGGAGGCGGGCGGCGGCGGGGGAGGCGGGCGGCGGCGGGGAGGAGGAGGCGGAGGAGGAGGCGGGACCGAGGAGGAGGCGGCCAAGGGAAAGGCTTACTATCGCTCCCCCTCTTCGCTCCATAAGACGCGGCTGATTTTTCCTCCTACTTTGGGAGGAAAAGAACTGTGTCTTATGGTGCGAAAAATACGGTAATACACAGTGATCAATTTATTTTAATTTACTTACAATATTTCTACCCCGCTCTTCTCAACCCTGGGGGGACGGGGGACTCAGAGCAGCTATGAGCAGGCTCTTGGTTGCCACCTGCCCCCCCCCCCCAGCTCGGCCCAGGGACACTGCTGAGCACGGGATGACACACGCCGCCACCATGCCAGGGGGAGAGCAAAAGGCCAACCCTCCCTCCTTTTCCTCACCAAGGTCGGGGCAAAGGCCCTGCTGAGGCTGGAGACCTACCAGGAGGGGGAGGGAAGGGCCTCGGCCCCAGAAAGAGCGCGCAACCGAGGGATGTAGGGGGAAGCGGGCCACTCGCTCGAGCCCCAGCACACACGCATGCACCCCTCTTACCTTGCCCTTCCTTCCTTCCTTCCTTCCTCTCTCTCTCTCTCCCGGCGCCGTGAAAGCATTCCCCCTCTCCTCTCCGGAGTGAGCTCAGCGGGAAGCGCGTCGCCAGAGAGGCCTCTTTCTGCCGTCTCTCTAGGAAGTGCAGACTGCCCCTCTCGCTAGACTCCCGCCCGGCGCAAACATGGCGGCCACGGGCAAGCGCCGCAAAAGGAGGCCAGTCTTTGCGTCAGAAGGATGGGACCGGAGCCCCTGAATGAGAGAGAGAGAGAGACTGGGGGGAGAGAACCCCCGCCCCTTTCCTTCCCTCCCTCCCACTTTCCTCGGACACCACCCCCCGGAATCCACGGTCCTTGGGCCACGGCAGCTGAGGCTTCTGGGAGGGAAGGAAGGGCAGAAGAAAGGGCGGAATGGAGGGTGGGGCCTGGGAAGAAGGGCCTGAGGGGTGGGCAGGGGAGAAGAGGATCCCCGTTGGGCCACCCCCTCCCCTTCTCCTCTGCCGGCCACGGCCTCTCGCATGGGCGACTCCCTCCTCCCCCTCCCTCCCTGCATGGAAGGAAGGTTGTCCTGGGCGGCGGGGTCCCCCTGGGGGGTGCGGAGTGCTCCCTGTGGCTGCCTGGCCTCGTTTCCTCCCAGAAGCACGCTCTCCTGATGTTTCACCCTCAGGCACTGCGACAACATTATTATTATTATTTTTTGGTCTGTGATCTGCGCCCCCTTCGGCTTGTGCCCCTGGGCCAGTGTTTCCCAACCTTTTTTGAGCCGCGGCACACTTTTTACATTTGCAAAATCCTGGGGCACACCACCAACCAAAACGACACAAAACGACACTCTAACACAGTAATACATACAGTTAATATGTTTTTAAATGTATTTATACACTCAGTGTGAAACCTGGGCCTGTTTCGATGAACACAACATAGAAATCCTGGCAGGAATGGCAGAAAGCCACAAACTTCCCACACAGAACTCCCATAACCAAGAGAAAATGCTGTAGGAGTTTAGTGGGCATTGACCTTGAGTTTTGGAGTTGTAGTTCACCTATATCCAGAGAGCACTGTGGACTCAAACAATGTTGGATCAGGACCAAACTTGGCATGAATACTCAATATGCCCAAATGTGAACACAGATGGAGTTTGGGAAAAATAGACATTGACATTTGGGAGTTACAGTTTCTGGAGGGGGGTGGGGCTCGAAAGACCAGCAGTCTCCCTCTCACTTAGGTTGCCCCCTCCCTCCCCACCAGGCTTGAATTGGGGTCGTGGGGAGCAGGAGCCTCACTCACCACTTGTGCAGCTCCTCGGGGGTCAGTGGGGCAGCCCGGGTGGGCATCTCGGGGCTGGCGAAGCAGGCAGGAAGGAAGGTGGCGGTGGGCAGGGAGCCGGAGAGAGGCTGAGAGCGGTTTTGCACGCACCGGGGAGGAGGGGGGGCGGGGCCAGTGCTGGACTGAACCATCCAGCATTAGGCCCGGGGAGGAGGCAAGAGGAGGTCTCTACTTGGGGAAAGGGAGGCGGGCCTTCCCAATGCATGGAGAGGGAGAGACCAAGTAGACAACGGGTGGGGAGGGGGGTGTTTGTAATTTTGTGCCTTTATCGAGGTACGTTTCTTAGGGTTTTTATACTTCAACACACTAGACTCTCCCCGCCCCCCATTCCTGGAGGTTCCAATTTCCCACGGCACACCTGATGATCGCTCACGGCACACTAGTGTGCCCCGGCACACTGGTTGGGAAACACTGCCCTAGGCGATGGCCTAGGCTGGCCTTATGGGTAATCTGGGTCTGGCTATGAGTTATCAATATGAATTGCTTGAAAGAGAGAAATAAACCCTTGGGGACCATTTAGCAGTCCTAAGCTTTTTGGAAAAATGTCTTCAAAACTTTAGCTTCTTCTTGGCCTCATTGCCTGTCCTTTTATGTGTTTCAATCTAGCTACTGTGTCTCTCCCTCCTTCCCATATTCTCACCTCTATCCTACAACGCCCAAGAGTTTGTGGATTTGGCCACAGCATGTTGGCACAATTGCAAAACCAGGTAGCCAAAACCTACTCCTCACCAGCCTAAAACCAGTCCTCCTGGGTGGCATGGCGTTTTTGCAGAGCCTCTTTGTCAGACTTATTTTAGCGTCCTACTAAACAGGCACTGTTGGTATCCAAAGAAGCATAACTAGAGGATAGATCAGGGGTGGGCAACTATTTCTCCCAAGGGGCCACATGAGAGCCAAAAAATATTATGGAGGGCCGCACGAAAAGGCTGAACTACTTTCTAATCTACATTATTTATTTATTTATTTATTTACTTGCTATATTTACTATATATTACACATCATTCATATTAACATATTAATATATCAAGAAATATTCTTATATTATTAGTATGAATATCATAATTATTATATTATAGTATACTAGCTGTACCCGGCACGCGTTGCTGTGCCCTATTTAGGAGATGCAAGAAAGTCTGAGTATGTAAGGGTTGGAATTGTTGTTAGTGAATTGGGTGTGTTATGTTTGTGCCTCAGCTCTTTGCCTGCAGTCCTTTGGGTGTGACTTGTACCATGGCCAGGGCGGATCAGCTTGGGGAGGGCTTGTCCTGTCAGGGGATCTCTATCTTCACAGGTGCGTCCAGTGTCTGTTGGGGGACTGTTAAAAATCCTTTCCGTCTCCTTTTGAGCCACCTTTCTCAAGATCTTCATGTCTAGCTTACTTTCTGCTCCTCTCTTTCTCAAGATGTCCTGCTCTGTGTCTTTTGCACCCATTGGTCGATATCCGATGAGGCTTTCCTCATGGACAGGCCACCTGAGGGAGCTCTTCCAGCGCTGGGCATCAGAAGGTACTTGGTGATGACCTCCATCCCTTGGAGCCAGCATATAGAGGGGCTGGAGCACCCTCCTTGGCAAACCCCATTGTTGCTGGATGGTCCTCTTATTAATGTGGAATTCCAAGCCACTGGAGATCTTTTGGGAAAGGAAGAAGAGCTCCCCTTGAATGGTGTTGATCTCCAGCATGGTCTTCTGATTTGAAAGTGTTGGAGGAGGCTCTGGCTGACAGTTTGTTATGGGTCGGAATGTTCATGTTGGCTGGCCAGTACAGCAGTTATGCAAATCCGCCCTTATTGGCAGCCAATCATGTTGTCAGAATGTAGAGGCTGGGGGAGTTTTTGGCAGCCCCGGAGGATGCTGGGAAATGTAGTGTTCTTTTTACTCGTTGTTTTGGGGGCCTTTTAGGTGGGGGGGGGGGAAGTTTCTTTGCTACAAACGTACCTTGCTTGAGGCCTATTTCTGTTGGCAAGTTTTGTGTTTCTGCGTTGTAAGGTTTCTCTGTTTCAGGTAGTCTTCACATGACGACTGTTCCTTTATATATATAGATATAGAGAGAGACATTATAATATATTGAAATTATAATAAAATATAACATTATTATATTGTATTATTTATTATTATTATTATATTATTATAAAATTATTATAAAACAATAATAAAAACCACTAAAATAAAATAAAATTCAAGAAGATGAGGTGCAAACCAAGATGGAGGCTGACATCCTCAAGAGAGGAAGGATCCCAAGATGGAATGGCCCAATGGACCCAGCCCAGAGGATGGCACTTCCCTCTCTCCCCTTCTTTCTTTTCTTCTTTTCCCCTTCATTATTTTACTTTTTCCTCACTCCCTTTCCTTTCTTTTCCCCACCCTTTCCTTTCCTCCCTTCCCATTTCCTTCTTTTCCCCTCCTTTTCTCTCTCCTGCTTTTCTTTTCTTCCTTTTCCATAGTTTGTTCTTCTTTTCTTTCTTCCTCTCCCCCTCCCTCCTTTATTTCCTCTTTCTTTCCTTCCTTCCTTCCTTCCTTCCTTCCTTCCTTCCTTCCTTCCTTCCGCCTTCTCTTCCTTCCCAGAGTCCTGAGCGTGCCTTTTGCAGAGCCAGGTCTGAAGTGTCCCCTCATTCTGCCGGGGGAATCCTTTTTTCATCGTATGTATGTATAGACTCACATTGAGTTGAATTCAGTCTTCAAATATATTTTATATATTACACTAGCTGTACCCGGCACGCGTTGCTGTGCCCTATTTTGGAGATGCGAGGAAGTCTGAGTATGTAAGGGTTGGAGTTGTTCTTAGTTATGGCGTTGTTGGGGTCATGGCTGTGTTGTTGTGGGTTGTTTTGGTGGGTGGGATGTTGAAGTCCTGGGGAGTTGTTGGTGTGTGGTGTTGCTGGCGTTCTGCATAGCTTGTGGATATACAATGTTTTTTGTCTTTCTGTCTGCTGTGTTGATGTAGAGGTTGATGCGTGTGTGGGTGGGGTAGTTTGGAAGTGAGTGGAGGTACTTGAAATCCCATTATCCATGGTGTGTCCTCCTCTAATCTGCAGTCGGATGGAGTGTGGGTCATGGGGTGCATTGTTTGCCAAGTTTGGTCTTTATCGATCTTGGTTCTGGGACACAGTGGTCTGTGGGGAATGATGGGTTTTGAAGTAGTACAAATCCCATTATCCATGGAGGTACTTCAAGTCCCATAATCCATGGTCCACCCTCCTCCAAACTGTAGTAGAATGTAGCGTGGGTCATAGGGGCTCTGTGTGCCAAGGTAGGTTACTGTAAATTCAGGCCATACACAATGTCCCATGAGCTGAGGCCTAGTCAGGAACAGCAAGTTAATGAAGCCTTACTGTCAATTCAGGCCATACACAATGTCCAATGAGTTGAGGGCTAGTCGGGAGAATCAAGTTAATAAAGCCTTACTGTCAATTCAGAGCGTAAACAGCATTCCATTAAGTGAGGCCTAGTCAGGGAAATTAAGTTAATGAAGCCTTACTGTCAATTTTGGGTGTGGTCTGTGATTTGTAGGGGTGTAAATTTTCTGTGGGAAGTGAATTGGGTGTTTGTGTTTGTGCCTCAGCCCTTTGCCTTATCCTCCTCTGACAGTTTATTATGGGTCGGAATGTTCATGTTGGCTGGCCAGTTCAGGAGTTATGCAAATCCGCCCTTATTGGCAGCCAATCATGTTGTCAGAATATAGAGGCTGGGAGAGTCGTTGGCAGCCCCGGAGGATGCTGGGAAATGTAGTTTTTTTACTCGTTGTTTGGGGGCCTTTTAGGTGTGGGGGAGTTTCTTTGCTACAAACCTACCTTGTCTGAGGCCTATTTCTGTTGGCAAGTTTGGTGTCTCTGCGTTGTAAGGTTTCTCTGTTTGGGACGGTCTTTCCATGACGACTCTTCCTTTGTATATTAAGATGGCTCTCACTGAAATAAATTTCCAAATATTTTGCTTTCATGGCTCTCGGAGTCAAAAAGGTTCCCGACCCCTGGTTTAAATGGAGTCAGAAAGGGCAAGGGGTTGAAATAATAAGCCTTCTGAGTTGGTGTTGATTCCATTTTCGGTGATTGCTCAGATGCTTCCATTTAAGCCCCTGGATATACATAAACAATCCTTTTTTCTCCATAATTGCCAATTGGCTGACGTATCCATGTTAGCTGTGCTGTATCTTATTTCTGTGATACGCATGTAAATGTGGAATGCGCCGTTTTCCTACTTACTTAATTCCATTTGTTTTGGAATTTGAAAGGTGCTATAAATACGCCTAAACCAGACTAAACAAATCAGGGCGTGCAAATCGATATGGTAGCCATGATCTCGAAGGCAATTTCTACTTTGCCAATTGACAAGCCGGCATCCATGGCACTGAATATCACGTCATGGTAATGTTATTGGCCTTTACAAACTGTCTTGTGCCTGCATGGGTTTTGATGGAAATGGCTTTATTCTCCAACATAATTTTGAAAGGTTAGAGCAGTGTTTCTTAAACGCTGTGATGCAGCACACTAGTGTGCCGTGAGCGATCAGCTGGTGTGCCGCGGAAAACCTCTCTCCCCCCCCTTTCTTCCCCCTCCGAGGTTTTTCCATGGCACGCCAGCTGATCGCGGAACAGCGGTTGGGAAAGACGATCCTATCTAGGGCCTAGAGAGGCAGGGGAGGCTCAGGAGGGGAGGGGCCGGGCGACGCTCTCCTCCTCCTCCGGAAGTGAGCCCACAGGAGTGGGAGTCTATCCTGTGGGCTCACTTCCAGAGGAGGAGGAGGCGGGAACGTGGGAACCTCGGGGAGGGAGACCTGGGGAAACTGAGGAAATCTCAGGCGCTCACTGCTCCCAAAATGTGGTTTGGAAGCAGCCAGGGCCCAAGAGGCATCTCCTCCGTTTCTCTAAGTCTCCCTCCGCTTGTGAGGGAGACCTGGGGAAGCGAAGGAGCCAGCTGCTTCCAGAAGCGCACCGGCTCGGCCCTGCTGCGTCCCAGGCGAGGCCCCGGAGCGCCCTTCCCCTCAGCCCAGCCCCTCACCTGGGACGCAGCAGGGCCGAGCTGGGGTGCCTCCGGAAGCAGCTGGCTCCTTCGCTTCCTGCGGCAGTGAATGTCAGATTATTGCATTTTGAATAGCAATTCATGAGTCAGCACAAGATATATTTTCGCAGTTTGAGATGACCTGCAGTGTGACATGTTTGACACCAGATGGCGCTGTCTCAAGACTGCTAAATGGAACCTTGAGGAATGTCAGTTACAAAGTGACAGTTGGGATTTGTCAGTTGGGATTTAATATCTGTGAGGAAAGGATGTTTAGAAAGGTAGCTGTGATGGCTGTTGTTTTTGATGTTTTGCCAGTTATTGTTAAATACAATTCAATACAAAGTTATATATTTACCTTGTGAATTGAATGAGAGTTTCATTATTCACTCCTAACAGAGACTGGAGTTTTTGGGCTGATGGGGAATTAAACTTCTATATTTCTGTTGCCTATCCGCTGTGACATAAATACTCAACGCCGAAGAGTGAAGGAAGCAAAGGAGCCAGCTGCTTCCGGAAGCGCACCGGCTCGGCCCTGCTGCGTCCCAGGCGAGGCCCTGGGGCGCTCTTCCTCGGCCCGGCCCCTCACCTGGGACGCAGCAGGGCCGAGCTGGGCGCCCCGAAGCAGCTGGCTCCTTCGCTTCCTTTTCCATAGTTTGTTCTTCTTTTCTTTCTTCCTCTCCTATCCCTCCTTTATTTCCTCTTTCTTTCCCCCTTCCTTCCTTCCTTCCCTTCCTTCCTTCCTTCCTTCCGCCTTCTCTTCCTTCCCAGAGTCCTGAGCATGCCTTTTGCAGAGCCAGGTCTGACGTGTCCCCTCATTCTGCCTCTATGGGAATCCTTTTCTCATCGTATCTACGTATATACTCACATTTAGTTGAATTCAATCTTAAAATATATTATATATATTACATGGCTCTCGCTGAAATAAATTTCCAAATATTTTGCTTTCATGGCTCTCTGAGTCAAAAAGGTTCCCGACCCCTGACCTAGGGCTACAACAGTCTAAGGTTCTAGAAGTTACCGAAATCACTCAGAAGCCATCTTACTTTCTCTAGTTTTGTCACGTAAGATCTGGGATAGATTGAACATTATTTAAAACCTTTCAGCTGTTCACATTTTCCAATCACACGTCTGTGATGAAGAAAGCCATCTGCATGCCTCTCTCATGTCGACTAAAAGTTGTCCAATACGAATGCGGCAGCCAGCAGACGGGTTGTTTTGCAACGTACGCTTCAGTCATTTCCCCCAGCAAATGCTTTTAACACAATACAGAGCAGAAGTTGTGTCCGTTCCCAGCATCTGATAGGCCTTAAATGTAGAACAGTGTCCTCGCTCGAAAACGTACTCTTCGATTTCCAGCAGGTTTTTGTGTTCCTCGGTGGCAAATGCTGGTTTGATAGAGTGGCTCGGTGTATGGTGCAAAAACGTGATACAGTGCCTTTCATGTTCTTTGATTCATGTCCGGGCAATGCTGCTGCGTTTGGTTTATTTATTTATTTATTTATTTATTAATTAGACTTATTAGCCGCCACTCCCAGCTTACATCAACACCACGATAAAAACACAATATACAATATTGCCTATTGAGCACCGGATCACCTTCGAAGTGTTGGTTCTCACCTTTAAGGCCTTACACGGCCTGGGGCCAGCGTATCTGAGGGACTGTCTCACCCCATACTACCCTACGAGATCACTCCGTTCAGAGGACTCCAACCTGCTTGCCGTCCCCTCTGCTAAAGCGGCCAAAAGAACTGCCACCCGCCGAAGGGCCTTCTCGGTCATAGCGCCGATATTGTGGAATGCCCTCCCCGCAGCTACACGAGCAATCCCAGACTTACTCCCGTTTAGGCGGGCATGTAAGACCCACCTCTTCCGGCTGGCTTTTCAGGCATAGGTCCACTGGGCCCCCCAGCCATGCTAATATTGCCCGACCACTGTAACTTCTCTAACTGTGTTTTTAATGATGTTTTACTGTGTAGTTTTATCGTGTATTTTATATTGCATTTTCAACTGTCTTTGTATATTGTGAGCCGCCCCGAGCCTACTTGGGAGTGGCGGCATAAAAGCCGAGTAAATAAATAAATAAATAAATAACATTAAAACCACAAAATAAAATGATTCCTAAAAGAAAGCACAGTCTCAAAAGATAGCTTCTGTCACGATGCACGGACTTGGCGGGCCCCTTAATCACACACACAGAGACTGACTGAAGGCTAACTAGTTTATTGAATATAAAAACAGCTTAAAGATAATAGTCCAAAGAAATAGCAAAACAATCCAAAAGGGGTTGAAGTAACAATGTCCAAAAACGTGGCAAGGCTTAAAGTTCAGCAAGGCTCCACACAACGGTGTGAATCAGGATCAAGGCAAGGCTCCGCAAACCATGCGGATCAGGAACAAGGCAGGACAAGGCAAGACAAGACTTGATGACCACGGGCTAGCTAGCTTCGTGGTCCCACTCCGCTTCGCGCCTATTCAGCAAAGACGTAGCCGGAGCACTGAGGATTCGTTCCCACGGATCCTATACTTAATCCTTCGGCCGAGGTCCTCGACGCTCTAGGCTTCTACGTCTCCAGTCGCTGCTCACGGACCTCGGCCGGTCTATGCTCTTAGACCATTCCCTTCTGCGAGACTCTATGTTCCGTCTCCTATCAAAGGTTCGGCCTTGTCTCTCCGCAGCTGTGCCACTATCTCCCTGGGAGCTTTCCTCCTCAGCCATTTCCCAGGCGCCTTCTTCCATGTTTACCTCCGGAGGCTCCTGGGAATTCCTCCCACCCGGGTGTTCATAAGATTCCGCTTCACTATCCGTCTGCAGCTGGTTATCTGAGTCTCCGCTTGGGCCAAACAACATTTCTTCCCATGCCAAGCTCTCTGTGGGCGAAAGAGGCCCAGCAGGGGAAAGCTGGCCTTCACCCCAGTCATCTAGCTCATCCTCTGAGTCCAGTTCTGGCACCGCTGGTTCTATTGCTAGTGGAACCCCAGGCCCTGGCCCCTGCCCACCAGGCACAAACGAGAACTGCTGTGCTACAGCTTCCCTGTCGTGGTCATCTGTTAATATGTACTGATGTAATCCCTGCGCCTGCGCAGACAGTTCGGAATCTTTTAGAAAGATAATATCACTTTAAATGGAAGCCCCGCCCACTCCCCTTGAGTATATATAGCCAGTGGGAGGGGCTGGCACCTCAGATCCTTTTATCCGCCGCTAGTGCGACAGCTAGGAATCTTATCTCATATTTCTCTGACTAGCGTATAATGAATACAAAACTTCTTAATTAAAAATAATAATAAAAATAAATATTTATTATTATTATTAATTGTTAATATTATTCATCTTGGTGGCTATTCGTTAAGTCTCAAAAGATAGCATATCACCGCTCAAAAGCCTGCCGGAAAAGGACCGACTTGCAGGCCTTTTGAAAGGCCAACAGATTGCGCAAGACCCTAACCTCCAGAGGCAATGCGTTCCAGAGGACTGGGGCGATGTTGAAGTTAGATGGTATTGTTTGACATTGGGCACGGCTAAAAGGTTCCTCTCTTCAGATCTAAGTGTTCTCGTGGGACAATATGGGGTTAGGCGGTCTCTCAGGTACACTGGCCCCAGACCATACAAGGCCTTGAAAGTCAAGACTAACACTTTGAAGGTGATCCGGTACTCAATAGGGAGCCAGTGCAGTTCCCGCAGAATTGGTGTAATGTGGCAGCTCACAGGAGCTCCTGTGAGCAACCGAGCTGCGGCGTTCTGCACCAGCTTGAATTTCCGGGTCACCGACAAAGGCAGGCCAATGTAGAGAGCATTACAGTAGTCTAGTCTTGAGATAACCGTAGCTTGGATCACTGTGGCCAGGTCGTGCCGAGACAAGTAAGGGGCCAGCCTCCGAGCCTGACAAAGATGGAAAAACGCCACTCTGTTGACAGCTGAGATTTACACCTCCATTCACAGCAGAGGGTCCAGGAGGACTCCAGGCTCTTTACTGAAGACGACGGGCATAGCAAGCACCACACCGTCCAGGGTTGGAAGCTGGACATCCCTTCCGCCCGGACGACCTAGCCAGAGGATCTCCATCTTCGCTGGATTCACCTTCAACCTACTGGCTTGCAGCCATCCAGTAACAGCCTCAAGGCAGAGATGGAAATTATCGGGTATGGTTTCGGGCCTGCCCCCCATCCTCAGAATGAGCTGGGTGTCTTCAACGTACTGGTGACATTCCAGCCCAAAGCTACGCACGAGCTGAGCAAGTGGACGCATATAGGTGTTAAATAATAGAGGGGAGAGTATGGCCCCCTGGGGGACCCCACAAACTAAGGGGGAGCTCTCGGAGACCACCTCGCCCCTCCTCACTCGCTGTGACCGGTTCCTGAGGAAGGACAGCCAATTCAAGGCTGTCCCCCTCACCCCAGCCCTGGCAAGACGGTGAGTCAAACGATCATAATCGACAGTATCAAGCACTGCTGTGAGGTCCAATAACACAAGCAGCGCCGATCCGCATTGGTCCAGTTGGCAATGTAGCTGGTCTGTGATGGAGACCAGGACCATCTCCGTCCCACGCCCCGAACGGAAGCCAGGCTGGAAGGGGTCTAGCCTGGCTGTGTCGTCTAGGAAGGTCTGCAACTGCTCCATTGCCCTCTCAACCACTTTACCCAGGAACGATACATTCGAAACCGGGTGGTAGTTGAGAGGGGCCGCTGGATGTAATCCCGGTTTCTTTAGCAATGGGGAAACCACCGCCTCTTTTAATCCCTCTGGAAACACTCCTTGCTCAAGGGAGGTGTTGATTATATTCCACAGAGGGCCACCTAACCCCTCAAGGCAAGCTTTCACAAGCCAGGAGGGGCACGGGTCGAGGGAGCATGTGGTTGACCTAGTTGCAGCAACAGTCCTATCAACAGCCTCTGCGTCCAGTGGATGGAACCGGTCGAAGGTGTCCCTATATAGATTTGTCGGCAGGTGCATCGCATATGGTAGACTCCTGCAGAGGTGAGACTATTCCTCTTATCCTTTGCTGAATGGAGCATTTGTTGGATTTTCTGAGTGGGTCTGAGTGGGTTGTGTTTCTTTATCAGCTTCCCTATGCAGTCAGCGGTTCCCTTGATGTATGGTAAGAACATGGGTGGATCTTTGTCTTGACTCTCGTGGCTTGTTCTTGGCCTTGCATCTCTTCTGATGTCTGTGATGGAGTCTCCGCCGGCCTGTAGAGCCCAGTTGAGGTGGTTCGGTTCACCTTGGAGGAGGTGGGCTTTGCAGATTTTTTTTGCATGTTCTGCCAGGGCTTTAATTGTGCTAAAATGCAGAATTGTTCATATGGGAAGAAGGGTAGGAGAGCTAAGCCTAGCTCTAGCTCCTGGTTGAAATGGGTGCCGGAGGTGGCCCATTGACATGCCCCAGCTAACCGTTGCTGCTTCCAGAGACCAGATCTGTGGCATAGAGCCAGCAGTGAAACTCTGTAGGGAAGATGACTAAGAGAACTGTCTGTGTCGAACCACAGGCATTTTCCCCAGTTGCCCCTACTTCTTCCACCACAGAGCCAGGCATTTAGGAACCAACCAGCAGAGCACAGCAGAGCCAACAACTGACAGTAAATATGGGAACTGAGGCTGTTTTTTGGTCTCCCATCTTCTCCTGGGTGGGCTTTGCTGATCCATGAACTCATCCCTGGGTTAGTAGGGGGTTGCTTGGCAGGTACCGTGTTTCCCCGATAGTAAGACACCCCCGATTGTAAGACGTATCGGGGGTGTCAGGGGGGTCGGCTAATATAAGTCGTAACCCGAAAGTAAGCCGTACCTCGTCGCCGCCGCCGCCACCGCAACCGGCCCATCAGCCGCGGCACACCTCCGCGGCGCACCTTTCTGCCAGGCCTCCAAGGAAGGGAGGGGGAAGAGAGCCAGAGGTGTGGTGAAGCAGCGCCGCATCAGAGTGACGCGACGCCGCTTCGCCACGCCTCTGACTCTTCCCCCTCCCTTCTTTTGTCCAAGGAAAGGAGGGGGAAGAGAGCCAGAGGCGTGGCGAAGCAGCGCCGCATCAGAGTGACACGGCGCCGCTCGCCACGCCTCTGGCTCTTCCCTCCCTTCTTTTCAAGGAAGGGAGGGGGAAGAGAGCCAGAGGCGTGTTGAAGCAGCGTCGCGTCAGAGTGACGCGGCGCCGCTCGCCACGCGCCGGGCTCTTCCCCCTCCCTTCTTTCATCCACGGATGGGAGGGGGAAGAGAGACAGAGGCGTGGCGAAGCAGCGCCGTGTCATAGTGACGCGGCGCCACTTCGCCACGCCTCTGGCTCTTCCCCCTCCCTTTCTCTTCCCCTCCCTTCTTTCGTCCAAGGAAAAGCTGCGCGGCGCGTCAGAGTGTGCTGCCGCTTCGCCACGGGGCCTTCCTCCCTTCTTTCGGAGGCTGCAGCGTGAGGTGTGCGGCGGCGGTGGCGGGCATGGCGACGGGTACGTCTTAGTTTATATAAGACGTACCCCGAAAGTAAGACATAGGGGGACTTTTCGGGAGGGAAAGAAAGTAAGACGCTGTCTTACTTTCGGGGAAACACGGTAGATAATGTTCCCCTTCTTTCTCTGGTCACCATATGTTGCCCCATCTCCTCCTTTCTCCTCTTGTAATGGGTTTAATTGTCATGACTAGTGCACTATGTGCATGGTGGGGTGAACACTTTGGCTTAGTATCATAGAACCATTGAGATCACAAGGGCCATCCACAATCCAACCCCATTCTTCCATGCAGGAACACACAATCGAAGCACTCCCAACAGATGGCCACCCAGCCTCTACTTGAAAACCTCTAGAAAAGGTGACTCCAGCACACTTGGAGGTTGAATATTCCACTGCTGACCAGCAGTTACGGTCAGGAAGTTCTTCCTAATGTTTAAGTGAAATGAGTTACTGTGAGTTTTCTGGGCTGTATGTAGGTCTTCTTCTGAATACTCGCAGAGTACGTGTTATGAAGTCGTGTCGTTTTGTTGCAAAATGAATGTATAGTTTGTTATTGCTTATTTGCCCATACGTTTGATGGTAAAAGGTTTAACAAGCCACAGAGGGTTGGCAGGGAATGTTGGAGCAGCTGGCCCCTGTGAAGGCTGTTGCCGTGGAGACGGAAGTTAGAGCTGCACCTGTTTTAGAACTTTCAGGTTTTTAAAATAAGTCGGTTGGTGTTGTCGGTTGGTGAGAGGGAAGCTGTCTTTCGGAGTTTTTTATAAAGCAGTTCGGTTAGGGGTTTGAGAAACCCAGGTGAAAGACAGACTTTGTCCAAGTTAGAGTAGAAAACTAACTTAATAGATAGGTAAAGCCTATAGATGGCTATTTACCTGCTGGAGCAGTTAGTTATTAGGATTGCTTGGTTCTGTGTTAGGAAGTACAGTGGAAACTGTACCCTATTGTTGAAACATTGTAACCGCAAGATTTGTACCTCTTAGAAGACTTGTTTGCAACCAACTAATCTCTGAACTCTGTTATAAAATAAACTGTTGAACATCTTTATTACAACACCTCTCAATGTCGTTCTTTTTAAAACACAAGCCTTAAAAGAACAAACCCTCACATCGGTGGCTGATCTGATACAATTGGTGGTAGCAAATATATTAACTGATGGCAGGTTGAACATCTGTTGGTGGGGCTCAAAGGGTAAAGTATCCACCCTACCACAGTGGATACCAATCTAAAATGCTGCCTTGTGCTGGTGTATGAATGCCTGGTCCCACAGCCAGGATTTTACTTTTTTCCTGAAGGCCAGGAGGGATGTGGTGGATCGTACATCAATAGGAAGCGCATTCCACAGGCGGGGAGCCACCACCGAGAAGGCCCTATCCCTCGTCCCCACCAGCCTCATCTGAGACGTAGGCGGGAGCGAGAGCAGGGCCTCCCCGGATGATCTAGATTACGAGGTGGGACGTTAGCGGCTGATGCGTTCGGACAAGTAAGCTGGGCCAGAACCGTATAGAGCTTTAAAGGTCAAAACCAGCACTTTGAATTGAGCCCGGAATTGGACATGCAGCCAGTGGAGCTGGCACAACAGGGGGGTGGTATTTCTAAGGTGGTTTGGTGAACCATGTCCCAGTATTTTTTGGAAACCTTGCAAGTCCACCACTGGTGGTAGAAGGTTCCCCTATCTTGTTTGCATTTCCAGCAAACATCATTATTGTTTTTATGAACCTTAGCCAGTTGACAAGGGGTAAGATACCACCTGTATATAGCATTTTATAGGTATTCTCTTTTAAGCAATTAGCATATGTAAATTTCTGGTTTACCTTCCAGATTCTTTCCCATTCAGCCGTGTCAATACTATAACCCAAATTCTTAGTCCACCTTTGAATATACACATCTATCGGTTCTTTCTCCTCGTTTCCTGATTCTAACAGAAATTTATTTATTTATTATTTATTTATTATTCGGGCTTCTATGCCGCCGACTCCCTGAGGCTCGCAGCAGCTTACAGGAGCCGAAGGGCACAGTAAAATACAAGGCAATAAAATACAAGGCAATAAAACAATTAAAACAACAGCATCACAGCAAACAATAACACAATTCAGCAGTGAGCAGCACATCGTTCCAAGACGAACGAACAGATGGCGGGGCATGGGCAGGACCTACCCGCCAAAGGCCTGCTTAAACAGGTAGGTTTTACAAGCCCGTCTAAACGGGAGCAAGTCCTTCATGGCCCGGGTTCCGGCCGGGAGGGCGTTCCACAGCGTAGGCGCTATGACAGAGAACGCCCTCCGGCGGGTAGATGTCAATCTTGCAAGTTTTGCCGAAGGTATCTCCAGGAGGTTGGAGTCCTCAGACCGAAGTGATCTCGAAGGGCAGTATGGGGTGAGAGTATGGGGTACAACAGTGCTGTCCAACTTCTAACCGGCCAAGGGCCGGACTTGAGGTCACTGATGACCTGGGGGGCCGTTTGGCCCGCCCCAGGCCCCCGCCCCAGGCCCCTCCCCCAGCCCCGGCCCCGCCCTCAGCCCCCTCCTAAGCTGTCATTCTTCCTCGTCTTTCCCCTGACTGGCTTCTCCTTTCTCCCTCTTTCCCCGCGCGCGCGCCGGCGCCTAACATCCCCGCGCACGGGGAGAAAGAGAGAGAGAGGAGAAGCCAGTCAGCTGACTGGCTTCTCCTTTCTCCCTCTTCTCCCACGCGCGCCGGCGCCTGGGATCCCCGCGCACGGGGGGAAAGAGAGAGAGGAGAAGCCAGTCAGCTGACTGGCTTCTCCTTTTTCCCTCTTTCCCAGGCGCCGGCGCTTGGGATCCTCACAAGACGGGGGAAAAGAGAGAGAGGAGAAGCCAGTCAGCTGACTGGCTTCTCCTTTCTCCCTCTTTCCGTTCTCCCTCCTCCGCCCCTCCTCCTCCCCCGCGGACGCGCCGCGGCTCCAATCGTGGTCAGTCACCACTGACCGTTCCTTTTTCGCGGTGGCAGGGCAGGCTATCCCACCATGCCATACCTTTCACATTCAAAGGGCAGAGCTGAGGGAGAAGTCAATCAAACAGCATCATGTAGTAAAAATCTCTTTAGTATAATCAATATCAAATGTGCTCCATAGCTTTACAATAACAATGTGGTGCAATGTCATGCAATTTACACACAATATAACATAAACAGATGCAGCCCTTACAATCTACTGGGCCAGAGCAATGCTCACACTCAGTCAAAGTCACCCTGTATTCAGTAGGAGTTCGTCAACTCACATACTGCAGTCCGAGTCTCTGGGGGAGCCTTGAAGCATGGAAGAGCTGGCCAACTGCCAAGTGGGCAGGCGGCTACGGCGGGAGGTAAGCTGACGCCAAGGTGGCCGTTTCGCGTGAACCGCTTCCTCAGGGCGCTTGGGACTTCTAGCCGCTCCTCCCCGGTATGGATTCCAGCCCAGGAGATCACTCTTGAGACCGATAGGTATTACGACGCATAATATGCGAAATCTCCTGTTTCACCCCTGAGTCATATATTGATTTACAACCATACCGGGGAGGAGCGGCTAGAAGTCCCAAGCGCCCTGAGGAAGCGGTTCACGCGAAACGGCCACCTTGGCGTCAGCTTACCTCCCGCCGTAGCCGCCTGCCCACTTGGCAGTTGGCCAGCTCTTCCATGCTTCAAGGCCCCCAGAGACTCGGACTGCAGTATGTGAGTTGACGAACTCCTACTGAATACAGGGTGACTTTGACTGAGTGTGAGCATTGCTCTGGCCCAGTAGATTGTAAGGGCTGCATCTGTTTATGTTATATTGTGTGTAAATTGCATGACATTGCACCACATTGTTATTGTAAAGCTATGGAGCACATTTGATATTGATTATACTAAAGAGATTTTTTACTACATGATGCTGTTTGATTGACTTCTCCTCAGCTCTGCCCTTTGAATGTGAAAGGTATGGCATGGTGGGATAGCCTGCTCTGCCACAGCGAAAAAGGAACGGTCAGTGGTGACTGACCAACGGGCCAACCCTGACCCCTTACAATCAGCATATTGGAGTTCTGTAACAGATGTTGTGACCTTGGTTTTGGCTTTCAGTCGGCTGAGGTTAAATGGCTTGCCAACTGTCGATGTTCAATGAAAGGCCAAGCAAAGAGTGCCTTGTACATCTTCCTCTGAATGCGCACAGACTACGTTATCATCTCTTATTAGCGTTTACTGGGAAAGGAGAGGTATAACCTTGGCAGTTTCCGTCCAGACAATGCTGTAGTCATACATAGATCCGTTCGTTTTTCTTGGATTTCTTCAGATTCAACTTTCTCTAAACCACATCACTGTTGAGGCCCCGTAATACATCCCGACAAGCGAGTTCTCGCCTCCATTTACCCCACTGCGAACGCCGAAGAGTCAGAGGAATTACATTACTATAATGAGGTGGAAATTGGCCCAGTCATGCTCAATATGTCTGGCCCTGGGAGGAATTTGCAACGAACACAATTTTGTTAAACCCAGAGTGAAATAAGAGTTGGGGAAAGAGAGAAGAGGACCCACAAATATGTGTCCATTTACACGCCTTTGGCCACTTTGGGTACTACAAGGGTGACGTAACTTGGATGGAATTGCCTTCATTTCAGATTCAAAGGAAAGCCTCATTTTCCATATAAACAATTAGCCTGACATTTAGTTATGCAGTTTGTTTCAGCCGCAGCCATGGTTACTAGTAAATAGCTTTGTTCTGGATGTTTTGGTAGTCGGTAATTTATTGAAAGCCTGGAGTGCCTAATTCTCTTTGGCCTCCTTGTTGTTTTGATACCGTCTCTTATAGTAGAAATCAAGGAGATGGCAGCTAAACCTCCAATGTAACCCTTCATAAACTCTTTCGGGAACTAACACAAGTAGAAAATCTTTGAATTTCCCTACTTCTGCCATGCTGACATTCATTTTTGACTGAAACCTAAAACCTTTTAAAGGCAGGTATTTATTATTTACTAGCTTGGGGACCCGGCAGTGCCCGGGTTATTTGAGAAACGTATTAGTTGGTCTTTAGCAGTTATTTATGTGGCTCGCAGTGGAGTCAGGTTACTGAAGGTACTGCAAGTCCCATCATCTGTGGTCCACCCTCCTCCAAACTGCACCAGAATGTAGAGTGGGTCATTGGGGCTCTGTGTGCCAAGTTTGGTCTTGATTAGTCATTGGATGAAGGTTAACATAAGAACATAAGAAGAGCCATGCTGAATCGGACCTCAGCCCATCTAGTCCAGCATTCTGTGTCACACAGTGGCCCACCAGTTGTACACGGGGATCTCGAGCAGAAGGGAGGGCAAAACCCTGACCTGCTCCCGACCCCCACAACCAGTACCCAGGGAAATCCTGCCTACCTCAACCAACGAGGTGGCCTTGAATGTCCTTTTCAGTAACTACCGATACACTTGGTATCCATGAATCTGTCTAATCCTGCCTTGAAGCTGTCCAGGCTGACCACTGTCACAACCTCCTCTGGAAGTGAGTTCCATAACCCAATGACCCTCTGGGTGAAGAAATATTTCCCTTTATTAGTCCTAATTTTCCTACCTTGGAGCTTCAGGGAGTGCCCTCTAGTCCTAGTGTTGTGTGACAGAGAAAATGTTTTTTCTTTATTCACCTTTTCTATCCCATGCATGATTTTATACACTTCGATCAAGTCACCTCTTAGACGCCGTCTTTCAAGGCTGAAAAGACCAAGGCGTTGCAACCTGGTTTCATAAGGGAGCCGCTCCATCCCTTGGATCATTCTTGTTGCCCTTCTTTGTACCTTTTCCAGTTCCGTTATATCCTTCTTAAGGTGCGGAGACCAGAATTGTACACAGTACTCCAGATGTGGCCTCACCATAGATTTGTAGAGAGGCAATACAACATTTGACGACCTATTTTCGATTCCCTTCCTGATCATGCCAAGCATAGAATTTGCTTTTTTCACTGCTGCTGCGCACTGGGTTGACATCTTCCTTGAGCTGTCCACCAAAACCCCTGAGATCCCTTTCCTGGTTTGTCTCGGAAAGCTTTGACCCCATCAATTGGTAGGTGTAGTTGGGGTTCTTTGCCCCGATGTGCATGACTTTACACTTGTTTAGGTTAAAATGCATTTGCCACTTTGTTGCCCATTCACTCAATTTCGAGAGATCTTTCTGGAGCTCTTTACAATCAGTTTCATTTTTAACTACCCTGAACAGTTTAGTGTCATCTGCAAACTTTGCTACCTCAGAATTCACTCCTACATCCAGATCATTAATGAATAAATTAAAAAGTAACGGACCAAAAAACTGAACCTTGGGGTACGCCACTTCTCACCTCTTTCCACCCAGAGAAATGTCCGTTTATTACCACCCTTTGTTTCCTACAGTTTAGCCAGGTTCCCATCCAGGACAAGACCTGTCCCCTGAGTCCATGGCTGAAGAGTTTGTTTAGGAGCCTTTGGTGAGGGACTTGGTCAAAAGCCTTTTGAAAGTCAAGGTGAATAATATCGACTGGGTCCCCTTTATCTATGTGTTGCAGCGATCTCGGGAAGTGAGTAGAGGTACTTCAACTCCCATGGTCCATCCTCCTTTAAACTGCAGCAGGATGTAGAGTGGGTCAAGGGGGCTCTGTGTGCCAAGTTTGGTCTGCATTGGTCATTGGATGAGGGCCGCAGTGGTTTCAGTAACTGAGTGAAGGTACTGCAAGTCCCATCATCCATGGTCCATCCCCCTTAGAACTGCAGCAGGATGTAGAGTGGGTCATGAGTACTTTGTGTGGCAAGTGTGGGCCTGGTCTGTGATTTGTAGGGGCTACCGTGTTCTGTGGGAAGTGAATTGGGTGAAGGTACTGCAAATCCCATCATTTGTGGCCCATCTTGCCCTAAACTGCTCCAGGTTGTAAAGTGGGCCATTGGGCCTCTGTGTGCCAAGTGTGGTCCTGATGCATCATTGGTGTGGGCCACAGTGCTCTAAGGAAGTGAGTTAAAGTACTGCAAGTCCCATCATCCATGGTCCATCCTCCCTCAAACTGCAGCAGGATGTAGAGTGGGTCAAGGGGGCTCTGTGTGCCAAGTGTGGTCTGCATTGGTCATTGGATGAGGGCCGCAGTGGTTTCAGTAACTGAGTGAAGGTACTGCAAGTCCCATCATCCATGGTCCATCCCCCTTAGAACTGCAGCAGGATGTAGAGTGGGTCATGAGTACTCTGTGTGGCAAGTTTGGGCCTGGTCTGTGATTTGTAGGGGCTACCGTGTTCTGTGGGAAGTGAATTGGGTGAAGGTACTGCAAATCAATCATTTGTGGCTCATCTTGCCCTAAACTGCTCCGGGTTGTAAAGTGGGCCATTGGGCCTCTGTGTGCCAAGTGTGGTCCTGATGTATCATTGGTGTGGGCCACAGTGCTCTAAGAAAGTGAGTTAAAGTACTGCAAGTCCCGTCATCCATGGCCCATCCTCCCTCAAACTGCACCAGGATGTAGAGTGGGTCTTGTGGGGTGGGGGAGGGGGTCTGTGTGCCAAGTTTGGTCTTGTTCTCTCATTGTTGGGGGCTGCAAAGTGTTTTGGCCTGAAACTCCCACCATGCCTGACTGCCTCAGGCCTTTTCCTTACCCCCCTCTGCCACTTTAGAGTGTCGGAATGTTGGTGGTGCTGGCCAATCAGAGTCCGTTATTGGTGGGAGCCAATCAGAAAGCTGCCACATATCCGGCCTTCCACCCTCCGCACACATATTTATTTATTTATTTGCTATTTTTATATGCCACCCTTCTCAACCCCGAAGGGGACTCAGAGTGGCTTACAGCAAACAACAATACTGCCAGAGTGGCTTCCAGTGTACATATAACAATATTGCCGGAGCGGCTTACAACAAACTGAAAAAACAACAATTAACATTACAACATATCGCAGAGCTGTTTGGGCTGGAAGTCAGCCTGAAGAAAACAGAAGTCCTCTACCAGCCCGCACCACAGGAAGAACACCACCATCCTCACGTCAGCATAGGCACATCTGTGCTTAAGTCCGTTCAGCAGTTCACCTACCTGGGAAGCATCATCTCTTCAGACGCCAAGATTGACAAAGAGATAGATCACAGATTATCAAAGGCATATAGTGCATTCGGAAGGCTTCACAAAAGAGTCTGGAGCAACAAGCACCTGAGACAAAGCACCAAAATCAGTGTGTACAGAGCTATCATACTGTCCATTCTCCTCTATGGGTCTGAAACATGGGTCACCTATCGCCAACACCTACGACTCCTCGAGCGCTTTCATCAGCGCTGTCTTCGCACAATCCTAAATATACACTGGACCGACTATGTGACGAATGTTGCTGTCCTTGAGCAAGCAGGGATCACCAGCATTGAGGCCATGCTATTGAGAACACAGCTGCGCTGGGCAGGGCACGTCTCTAGGATGGAGGACCACCGCCTCCCAAAGATACTACTCTACGGTGAACTCGCCACGGGTCAGCGCAAGAGAGGCGCCCCAAAAGAGATATAAGGACTCCCTGAAACAACATCTCAGGCTTGGCCAGATTGATCACCAACAATGGTCCACCCTGGCCTCACATCGGGAGGCATGGAGGCGCACTATCCACAATGCTGCGGCCTCTTTCGAGAAGACACGCCGAATGGGTCTCGAAGAGAAACGACAACGCAGAAAGAACCGCAACTTGGAAAAAACATCACCCAAGGAGACTTTCTGCTGCGCTTTCTGCAACCGAACTTGCCTATCTCAGATTGGCCTTTTTAGTCATCAACGCGCTTGGAAAAAGCGTGGGATGAGTCCTTCCTGAATCTTCGTTCGCGAAGTAATGCCGAGAGATATCGCAATATTGTTAGCAATATTGCATGTAATACAAATATATAAATTATAATATCACGATATAATTATTGTATCACATTATCATTGGCAGTATTATACTGTGTTACAATACAACAACACCAATACCAAATGCATATACCACATACCATACCGTAATCATACTATTATTATTATTATTATTATTATTATACATACAAACATTCTCTTTTATTATATAGATAGATTTTATTTATTTCAATTTATACCCGCCACTCCCCAAAGGCTCAGGGCAGTTCACGCTCAAAAGACATACAAAACACTTTAAAGGTTTAAAACAATGACAAGAAATTCAGCAACAAGAACAAGGTACAAAATACAAATACAATTTCAGCTACATTATCTTCCTCAGTCGGTACCGAAAGCCTGCCTGAAGAGGAAGGTCTTGCAAGCCCTCCGGAAAGGGAGCAAGTCACGGATGGCTCTAACTTCTTCAGGCAACCCATTCCAGAGATTCGGTCCCACAACTGAAAAGGCCCTGTGTCTGGAGGATGACAGTTTGTAAGTCCGGATGTTAGGGACTTGTAAGGTTTTGGTCTTCAGACCATAGTGATCTCTGGGGTGTGTAGAGCAGTCTTTCTCAACCAGTGTGCCGTGGCACACTAGTGTGCCGTGACGGACCTCCTGCTGTGCCGCGAGAAATGTTCTCTGCCCCCCTTCCTCCCCCCCCTCCTGCCGAACTCCTGCTGCTTGGGGAGAGAGGAGGAAGGGCCAGGCAGTGGCGAAGAAAAAGAAGAAGGGACCGGGGCGCCGCCTCCTTCGGCCGTTTCCCCAGCCAGCCTCCAATCCGCCATGACTCCCACCATGACTCTCGCCCCTCGCTCGCTGAAGCCGCGTGGAGGAGGAGCCCCACCCACTGAAGCCCATTCACCGCTCATGCTCCTCCTCTGTAGGAGAGCTGAAGCTGGGGGGAGGGGGTGGGGCATGGCGCGGCCTGGCTCTGCCCCCTCCCCCGGCTTCGACACTCCCAGCAGCTGCTCCAGCCTTGAGGGGACAGTGCCAAGCCAGCATTGTGCTGGCTCTGGCCCCGCTGGCTTGGCACTGCCTCCTCAAGGCTGGAGCAGCTGCTGGGAGAGATGAAGCCGGGGTAGGGGGCGGGGGCATGGCGCAGCCTGGCTCCGCCCCCTCCCCGGCTTCAGCACTCCCAGCAGCTGCTCCCAGCAGGCCATCAACCCCCAGCCGTTCTTTACTGCAGTGTTTCCCAACCTTTTTTGAGCCGCGGCACACTTTTAACATTAAAAAAATCCGGGGGCACACCACCAACCAAAATGACACAAAATGACACTCTAACACAGTAAAGAACGGCTGGGGTTGGTGGCCTGCTGGGAGCAGCTGCTGGGAGTGCCAACGGGCGGGGGGGGCCGACCCAGGCTGTGCCATGCCCCGCCCCTACCCCCGCTTCACCTCTCCCAGCAGCTGCTCCAGTCTTGAGGGGGCAGTGCCAAGCCAGCGGAGCCAGAGCCAGCACAATGCTGGCTTGGCACTGTCCCCTCAAGGCTGGAGCAGCTGCTGGGAGTGCCGAAGACGGGGGAGGGGGCAGAGCCAGGCCGCACCATGCCCCACCCCCTTCCCCCAGCTTCAGGTCTCCTACAGGCCGTGCCATGCCCCGCCCCCTCCCCCCAGCTTCAGCTCTCCTACAGAGGAGGAGCATGAGCGGTGGACGGGCTTCAGTGGGCGGGGCGCCTCCTCCACGCGGCTTCAGTGAGCGAGGGGCGAGAGTCATGGTGGGAGTCATGGCGGATTGCAGGCTGGCTGGGGAAATGGCCGAAGGAGGCAGCGCCCTGGTCCCTTCTTCTTTTTCTTCGCCACTGCCTGGCCCTTCCTCCTCCCCCAAGCAGCAGGAGTTCAGCAGGAGGGGGGAGGAAGGGGGGCAGAGAGCTTTTCTCGCGGCACAGCAGGAGGTCCGTCACGGCACACTAGTGTGCCATGGCACAGTGGTTGAGAAAGACTGCTTTACTGTGTTAGAGTGTCATTTTGTGTCATTTTGGTTGGTGGTGTGCCCCCGGATTTTTTTAATGTTAAAAGTGTGCCGTGGCTCAAAAAAGGTTGAGAAACACTGGTGTAGAGGGTAAGGCGGTTCTTCAGGTACACAAGCCCTAGACCAGGGGTGGGCAATTTTTTTTCCAAGGGGCCACACAAGAGCCAAAAAATATGATGGAGGGCCGCACCTAAGGGCTGAACTACATTCTACATAATATGAATTGAATTTCTTTAATAATAATAAAATAGGCATTACATTGTGTTTTTGATATATTAATAATTAATATTAATAAAGCTGATAAGAGTATATGTTATGAGCAATGAAAAAGAAAGGTTTTTATTTATTCACTAACATTTTACAAAACAATGGTTAACAAAATGTGAACATTTGTATCATTTGTGATTCATTATATCAAGGGTCAGGAACCTTTTGGACTCTGAGAGCCAGAAAAGCAAAATATTTGGAAATGTATTTCAGTGAGAGCCATATAATATATTTAAAGACTGAATTCAACTAAATGTGAGTATCATAAGCCCCTGAATTTATTCATCATCATAATGATGATGATGATATTCATTCAGCCTCTGCTAATACGCTCTACGTTGGCCTTCCTCTGTCGGTGACCCGGAAGCTCAGGCTAGTGCAGAACACTGCCGCCCGGCTCCTGTCTGGCACGCCAGCTGGCGCCCACATCACACCTGTTTTGCAGGATCTGCACTGGCTGCCAATTGAGCACCGGATCACCTTCAAAGTGTTGGTCCTCACCTTTAAGGCCTTACACGGCCTGGGGCCAGCGTATTTGAGGGACCGTCTCACCCCATATTGCCCTCCGAGATCACTTCGGTCTGAGGACTCCAATCTCCTGGAGATACCTTCAGCTAAACTCGCAAGGCTGACTGCTACCGCCGGAGGGCGTTCTCTGTCATAGCACCTACGCTGTGGAACGCCTCCCGGCCGGAACTCGGGCTATGAAGGACTTGCTCCCGTTTAGACGGGCCTGTAAAACATACCTGTTCAAGCAGGCCTTTGGTGAGTAAGTCCTGCCCATGCCCCGCCATCTATGTTCTTCTGAGGATGGTGTGCTGTTCATTGTGTTAACTGTGTTATTAATTACTGTACTGCTGTTGTTTTTAATTGTTTTTAACTGCTTATTGCCTGTATTTTACTGTGCCCTTCGGCTCCTGTAAGCCGCCGCGAGCCTCAGGGAGTCGGCGGCATAGAAGCCCGAATAATAATAAATAAATAATAATAATAACTCCCTGAAGGCTCGGAGCGGTTTACAATAGTATGCATAAATACATATATAATAACCAACACATTACATAACATTAAATTATAATAAATACAAGAAGATGGAGGTGAATTAAGGGTTGCGTATCAGGTGGGATCAATAGTCAGTTTAGGGGCCGCAGGTAAGGTTAGGGACCGAGCAGCCCTATAGTCTGGTATTAAGGGCCCATTCCGCAACCTCAAGGCGGCCACAACTCTAAGTGATGGGGAGGGGACTCCAGTCAGATGGCAAGGAAGGGTCTCATGTAGCAAACAAGCAAGGAAGGGTCTCAACCATGGCGATTTGGGAGGCCCTCGCCGCTCTGTACTAGGCTCCTTTAGGAGAGTTTAAGGTTTCAGTCTGACTCCAGCTCCCGGCCATCAGATCCCAAAATACTCTGGGGCCAAACCGCTGGTGCTGAAGTTTACGTCGGTTGACTCTGTATTTCAGATGCTCCTCTGGTTCAGCTTCCGGCGCCCGTGTTTCAGTGCGCTTGCTGTTCTGGGCAGCCGGAGCTGCCGCTCTGCACTCCTTCCACTGTAGCACTCTCTGGTCGTTGCCGGGTGTGGCGCTCTGTGACTGGCGCCCCCTCCGCTTCCTCCCAGTTCTGCAACCACGTCCACGTCGAGGGTGACCGATGGGTTGCTGGGAGGAAGCTTTCCCAGCGACATCCGCCTTCAAGCTGGTGGTCTCCATGTTGGCGACTTCAAGGTCGACCGCCATCTTGCTCAAAGCTTGTCTCTCCGAAAGGGAGAGACAGTGGCATCCTCGTCAATCGCCTGGCGCTCGGGGCACTGCTGGAGGGCCAGGATCCCTCTCCCAGGCTTCGGGGGAATCCGGCATCTCCAGCCCCAGGCTGCCGGGCCTTCCCTCAACCTCCAGAGGTCTCCCCGTTGCTCCCAAATCGTCCATCGTCGGTCTCTCCTCCTCCGCCGACCACCCTTCCATAGGCCCCTCTGCCGATAGGTCCCAGGAGTGATCCCAGTCCATCTCCGGGAGCTCTCGCCGGCTGGTCAGAGGTTCCGCGGGGGTTTTGCACTTTGTACAAGGGAGCGGGGGCAATCTGTGCTTGCTTATTCTTTTTGGCCATTTCCTCGCTGGACAAAGAAAAATTTCCTGTGGGAGCGGAACCACGAAGGACATTGACACTGAGTCGGGAACATTTTCTGTAAACTAATTATGATTTATCTCGTTGGGGAATTTGTAATGCTGTCACCCGCTGTCCAAAACATTAGCTTCTGTTCAGGATTGGAGAAGACTCGCACTTTCCAAGTTTACACTGAAGGAAAATTATTGCCTCCGTGTCATCTTCCCTGCTGCTGTGGGAAATAGGATGCTCTGCAAGATCGAAAACAGTCCTTTGACCTGGTCCATCATGGAAGGGAAGGGGCTGTAAACAAGGCGTCACTTTGGGTTCTCTCTTCAGAATGAGTCAACGATCAATCGTTCATTTTTCCTACCTTGGCCATCTGTGGAGCTGCCTCTTTATTTCCTATATGTTCCTTTAAAAGTTTGTGTGTATGTGTGTCACATTGTAACATGTAGCATTTGTCGACCTCACCAAAGCCTTCGACACTGTGAGCAGAAAAGGTCTGTGGCAGATCCTGGAACGTCTAGGACAGTGTTTTTCAACCTTTTTTGAGCCGCAGCACATTTTTTACATTTACCAAATCCTGGGGCACACCACCAACCAAAATGACACAAAATGACACTCTAACACAGTCATACATATAATTAATATGTTTTTAAATGTATTTATACACTCAGTGTGAAACCTGGGCCTGTTTAGATGAACACAACATAGATCTCCTGGCAGGAATGGCAGAAAGACACACAATGGAATTGAACCAAACTTGGCCTATTGAATGCTCATTACCAACAGAAAGTACTGAAAGGGTTTGCTTGGGAATTGACCTTGAGTTTGGAAGTTGTAGTTCACCTACTGTATACCCAGAGAGCACTGTGGACTCAAACAATGTTGTTATGTTGTTTGTTTTCTATCCAGAATCACAATGTTGGAAGGTGACTCACCACTTTAAGGTCCCTCAAACAGGCATGGGAAAACTTGGGCCCTCTGGGTGCTTTGGACTCCAACTCCCACCATTCCTAACAGCCTGAGGCCCTTTCCTGCTTAAGTGGCTGAGGGGGGGAAAGGAAAAGGGCCTGAGGCTGCTAGGAATGGTGGGAGTTGGAGTCCAAAACACCTGGAAGGTCCAAGTTTGCCCATGCCAGCTTTCGACAGAGACCTCTTCCTCCCCCTTCGCACCCTTTCTTCCCCCCCTCCTGCCCAACACTTACTTTTTCTTCTCCACTCGGGCTCCCTTCTTCCCAGTCTCGCTCTGCTTGCTTTGCCTCGCTTTGCTCACGCTGCCGCTTCTGCCGCCATTTTGATCCGAGGGGGCAGTGTGAGCGTGTTCAGGAGGGGAGGGGGGAGGGAGGAAGACATGACCCGTGCGGGTGCTACTGCGTAGACTCACCGCAAAGCGAGCAGAGTGAGGCTGGGAAGAAGGGAGCCCGATTGGAGAAGAAAAAGTGTTCGGCAGGAGGGGGAAGAAAGGGGAATGGAGGTTCAAATTTCCTGCGGCACACCTGATGATCGCTCACGGCACACTAGTGTGCCGCGGCGCACTGGTTGGGAAACACTGGTCTAGGATGTCCCCCCAATTTCCTCAAAATGATTGTCCTGTTACATGAGGGCTAGCGCGGTCAAGTCAGATACGGCGATGCTCTCTCGGAGCCCTTTCTCATAACTAACGGAGTGAAACAAGGTTGTGTTCTTGCGCCAACCCTATTTACAATCTTCTTCAGCATGATGCTCCAAAGGGCTACGGCAGACCTCGAAGAAGAAGACGGCATATATATACGCTATCGTACTGATGGCAGCTTGTTCAACTTAAGCCGCCTGAGGGCTCGCACTAAGACTCTAAACCAGTGTTTCCCAACCTTTTTTGAGCAGCAGCACACTTTTTACATTTACAAAATCCTGGGGCACACCACCAACCAAAATGACACAAAATGACACTCTAACACAGTAATACATAGAGTTAATATGTTTTTGAATGTATTTGTACACTCAAGTGTGAAACCTGGGCCTGTTTCGATGAACACAACATAGATATCCTGGCAGGAATGGCAGAAAGACACAAACTTCTGACACAGAACTCCCATAACTAAGAGAAAATGCTATAAGAGTTTGGTGGGCATTGACCTTGGGTTTTGGAGTTGTAGTTCACCTATATCCAGAGAGCACTGTGGACTCAGACAATGTTTGATCAGGACCAAACTTGGCATGAATACTCAATATGCCCAAATGTGAACACAGATGGAGTTCAGGGGAAATAGACCTTGACATTTGGGAGGAGTTGTAGTTGCTGGAATTTATAGTTCCTCTACAATCAAAGAGCATTCTGAACCCCACCAATGATAGAGCTGGGCCAAACTTCCCACACACAACCCCCAGGAGGCAAGAGGAGGTCTCTACTTGGGGAAAGGGAGGCGAGCCTTCCCAATGCATGGAGAGGGAGAGACCAAGTAGACAACGGGTGGGGAGGGGGGTGTTTGTAATTTTGTGCCTTTATCGAGGTAGGTTTCTTAGGGTTTTTATACTTCAACACACTAGACTCTTCCCCCCCCCCCCCTTTCCTGGAGGTTCCAATTTCCCATGGCACACCTGATGATCGCTTAGGGCACACTGGTTGGGAAACACTGCTCTAAACTATCCATTTCGTGAGCTGCTTTTTGCCGACGATGCTGCCCTTGTCGCCCATTCAGAAGCAGCCCTGCAGCGCCTCACATCCTGCTTTTCAACAGCTGCAGAGCTGTTTGGGTTGGAAGTCAGCCTGAAGAAAACGGAAGTCCTCTACCAGCCCGCACCACAGGAAGAACACCATCACCCCACGTCAGCATAGGCACATCTGTGCTTAAGTCTGTTCAGCAGTTCACCTCCCTGGGAAGCATCATCTCTTCAGGGGCCAAGATTGATAAGGAGATAGATCACAGATTAGCAAAGGCATAGAGTGCATTTGGAAGGCTTCACGAAAGAGTCTGGAGCAACAAGCATCTGAGGCAAAGCACCAAAATCAGTGTGTACAGAGCTATCGTACTGTCTATTCTCTTCTATGGTAGTGTTTCCCAACTAGTGTGCCATGAGCGATCATCAGGTGTGCCGTGGGAAATGGGAACCTCCAATACCTTCACGCTCTTTTCCTTTCCCCCCCTCAGCCACTTAAGCAGGAAAGGGCCTCAGGATGTTATGAATGGTGGGAGTTGGAGTCCAAAGCACCCAGAGGGCCGAAGTTTTCCCATGCCTGTTTTAGGGACCTTAAAGCGGTGAGCCTCCTTCCAACATTGTGATTCTGGATAGAAAACAAACAACAACATAACATAACATTGTGTGAGTCCACAGTGCTCTCTGGGTGTAGGTGAGTTACAACTTCCAAGCTCAAGGTCAATTCCCAAGCAAGGAGAGAAGGAAGGAGGGAGGGAGGGAGAGAAGGAGGGAGGGAGAGAAGGAGGGAGGGAAGGAAGGAGAGAATGAGGGAGGGAAGGAAGGAGAGAAGGAGGGAGGGAGGGAAGAAAGGAGGGAGGGAGGGAGAAAAGGAAGTAGGGAAGGAGAGAAGGAGGGAGGGAGAAAAGGAAGGAGGGAAGGAAGGAAAGAAGGGAAGGAAGGAAGGAAAGAAGAGGAAGGTAAGGAAGGAAGGAAGGAAGGAGGAAGGTAGGGAAAAAGAGGGAAGAAAAAGGAGAGGAGGGAGGGAAGAAAGAAAGGAAGGAAAGAAGAGGGAGGGAGGGAGAGAAGGATGGAGGGAGAAAAGGAAGAAGGGAAGGAGAGAAGGAAGGAGGGAGTTTCCCCATGCCTGTTTTAGGGACCTTAAAGTGGTGAGCCTCCTTCCAACATTGTGATTCTGGATAGAAAACAAACAACATTGTTTGAGTCCACAGTGCTCTCTGGGTGTAGGTGAACTACAACTTCCATACTCCAGGTCAATTCCCAAGCAAACCCTTCCAGTACTTTCTGTTGGTAATGAGAGTTCAATGTGCCAAGTTTGGTTCAATTCCATTGTTGCAAGAGTTCAGGATGCTCTTTGATTGTGTGTTAACTATAAATCCCAGAAACTGTAACTCCCAAATGTCAAGGTCTGTTTTCCCCCAAACTCTATTTGTGTTCACATTTGGGCATATTGAGTATTCATGCCGAGTTTGGTCCTGATCCAACATTGTTTGAGTCCACAGTGCTCTCTGGATATAGGTGAACTACAACTCCAAAACCCAAGGTCAATCCCCACCAAACTCTTTTGGTTATGGGAGTTCAGTGTGGGAAGTTTGTGTCTTACTGCCATTCCTGCCAGGATATCTATGTTGTGTTCATCGAAACAGGCCCAGGTTTCACACTGAGTGTATAAATACATTTAAAAACATATTAACTATATGTATGACTGTGTTAGAGTGTCATTTTGTGTCATTTTGGGTTAGTATTAGTATGTTTTGTGTGTGTCTTTCTGCCATTCCTGCCAGGATATCTATGTTGTGTTCATCGAAACAGGCCCAGGTTTCACACTGAGTGTATAAATACATTTAAAAACATACTAACTATATGTATGACTGTGTTAGAGTGTCATTTTGTGTCATTTTGGGTTAGTATTAGTATGTTTTGTGTGTGTCTTTCTGCCATTCCTGCCAGGATATCTATGTTGTGTTCATCGAAACAGGCCCAGGTTTCACACTGAGTGTATAAATACATTTAAAAACATACTAACTATATGTATGACTGTGTTAGAGTGTCATTTTGTGTCATTTTGGGTTAGTATTAGTATGTTTTGTGTGTGTCTTTCTGCCATTCCTGCCAGGATATCTATGTTGTGTTCATCGAAACAGGCCCAGGTTTCACACTGAGTGTATAAATACATTTAAAAACATACTAACTATATGTATGACTGTGTTAGAGTGTCATTTTGTGTCATTTTGGTTGGTGGTGTGCCCCAGGATTTTGTAAATGTAAAAAATGTGCCGCGGCTCAAAAAAGTTTGGGAAACACTGCTCTATGGGTCTGAAACAAGGGTCACCTATCGCCAACACCGACGAATCCTCGAACGCTTTCATCAGCCCTGTAGATGGATATTCTTGTTGATCATATCCAGGCTATGAGTCCGGTAGTTCCCTTTGACCAGCCTGAGGTCTGTGAATTCCCGTTGTGTTTTCCTTGACTAAAATTAGTGAACTCAAGCTTTGACTCTGGAGGCTTGGTTTTCTAATAAAGGATTGCATAACTTACCACTCTTTTATAGCGGTTGAATGATTATTCATGGAAAAATTATGCAAAGGGGGGAAACAAGCAGCCAGGTCCTTGGGGATATTAAAGCTACGTGGTCAACTTTTCCAAATGTTCCTGCCACAGCTTTCTAAACAGCGCTCGTCAGCTTCTTCTGGGCTATTCTCAAGATCCCCAGTATAAACATCTCGTAATACGGTTTTAATACCTTTTTATATATTAGTTCCCTCTATACATCAGTGTTGTCTTGACAGTCGTGCAAGGGGAGGATAATGAAAAGCAAGCTTGCTTCCTTACTCTGCCAAGCGATTGGAAAGCGGTGTCGTTCCTTCCGTGGGGAGTTGTAACCATGCTAATAGTAATGATATGCTCAGAATTGGACTAGTAAACAGGAGGGATGTTTGGTAGCAGATGACATTGTTTGGTTTACAAGGAATAGGAAGCCAGCATGACTTGATCTCAGATGTGTCGGTTTATTTGTTCAGAGCCTTTTCCCAGCTCCGCGGACAAAAAAAACCCCTTCCAAGAGAGACTTCCATGCAAACAACACAAACAGGAAAAGCTTTGGTTTGCGGCCTCAAAGACATGGCATGAAAGGGGGTGGGAAGAGGAGGGAAACTAACTCACACACCACTCATTAAAAAACCATAGTACAGTGTTTCTCAACCTCCCTAATGCTGCAACCTCTTACTACAGTTCCTCATGTTGTGGTGACCCCCCAACCATGACATTATTTTCGTTGCTACTTCAGAACTCCTTTCCATTGGCGCCCCCTTGCAGTGGGGGAAAGGCTTGCATACCCTAATTGATTGATTGATTGATTGATTTTATTATTTATGAGTCGCCCTCCACGTCAGTGCTCCGGGCGACTTACACATAAAACACATAAAAGAGTTCAATAGTTAAAAGCTAAAAGAATAGGAAGATTAGTTAAAATAGTTCCAGTAACTCAGGCTAAGTCTGGAGGGTGTCCTTAGCCGTAAGCCTTTCGGAAGAGCCAGGTCTTCAGTGCGGTCAGGAACTGGGGCATGTCCCGGATGGCTCTCTGATCCGCCGGCATCAAGTTCCAAAGAACGGGCCGCGATGGAAAAGGCTCTCCGTCTCGTGGTGTCGAGGCGGGCCTCACTCACACCTGGGATGCGGAGAAGGTCCCTGTTTCCTGAACGCGGCGACCTTAAATGAGCTGGTTCGGACAAGCGGTCTTTTAGATAAGCTGGGCCGGCGCCATGGAGGGCCTTAAAGGTCAGCGACAAGATCTTGTGGATGGCTCTGAGCTCGACTGGCAGCCAGTGCAGGCGCTGTAGAGATGGCGCGATATGGCATCTCAGTGGTGTCCCGGTGAGGAGTCTGGCGGCTGCATTCTGCACTAGCTGGATTTTACGAGTGGTTGACTGCGGCAACCCCACGTACAAGGCATTACAGTAGTCCAGCCGTGATGTCACTGTGGCATGGACCACCGTAGCCAGCGCATCTGATGGAAGGTAAGGTGCCAGTTGACGTGCCTGGCGTAGGTGGAAAAAAGCTCCCTTACTTGTCGCAGCAACCTGGGCCTCCAGTGAGAGTCTCGAGTCTAGTATCACACCGAGACTCTTCACCGACGAAGTTGTGTCCCCCCAAATTCCTAGGATGTCCCCCCAATTTCCTCAAAATGATTATCCTGTTACATGAGGGCCACCGCGGTCAAGTCAGACCATTCAGAAGCAGCCCTGCAGCGCCTCACATCCTGCTTTGCAACAGCTGCAGAGCTGCCTGGGCTGGAAGTCACAGTAAGAGCAAGGGGCAACACCGTAGTAAATACAAGAAAGCAATTCAGGTATATGAATAATACAGTAATCAAATAGTATCAAAAATAATTTTGTATTCCCAAGTACACAATTAGAATAATTCACAATCCACAATGGGAACTAAATAGTGCAATGTCCTAAGTACAATGCGATGACATAATAGCAAGGTACAACACTGTGAGAACTAACAATTGGGTTAGGTACAGTTTGGCAAAGCACATGCAATGTATCACAGTAATCCAATACAGAAGTCTGTAGCCAGGAAGATAATGGTACCTTCGTGGCTACTGGGTCGCTACAATGCAAATAAACAATAATAGTAACCTTAATAGGCGCTTGAAAATTGTAGAGAGCCAGCAGTGAAGTCCGTGACTAGCAGAAGGGAAGGAAAATTCACGGAGACCGCTAAAAAGATACCCATACGCGCAGAGCGCATGTGCAGGCTTGCTCAATGGTGCGCCACAGGGCAGGCTGGTCTTCGTAGTCCGTGAAGAACGCTAATTGGGGCTGGTGCGGCCAATGCGCAGGCGCGGACACGCACAATGGCGCGCCGCAGTGGTGCTTGGTCTTAGTAGTTCTATTGGTGCCCAGGAAGCGTTCAGGAATAATGTTGAACTGGCGGTACAGTTATGGGTAAACAACCCCACAAGGGCCTCACCTAAGTGAGAACAGTGGGGAGAAGTGCCTGACGGCAGGAGCTCACCCCTAGGCCGGCGGAGGGCCGTTTCGTCACTGGGACTTCTTCAGAGGCAATGTATTGAATGCAATGACGTCCTCAAGGGTGTATAATCTTCACGAGTGTCTCAAGTCACAAGGAGGACGGACCATCCCATAGGCACCAGCCCCAATTAGTTCTCACAGTGTTGTACCTTGCTATTATGTCATCGCATTGTACTTAGGATATTTCACTATTTAGTTCCCATTGTGGATTGTGAATTATTCTAATTGTGTACTTGCAAATACAAAACTATTTTTGATACTATTTGATTACTGTATTATTCATATACCTGAATTGCTTTCTTGGGCTGGAAGTCAGCCTGAAGGAAACGGAAGTCCTCTACCAGCCCGCACCACAGGAAGAACACCATCATCCCCACGTCAGCATAGGCACATCTGTGCTTAAGTCCGTTCAGCAGTTCACCTCCCTGGGAAGCATCATCTCGTCAGACGCCAAGGTTGATAAAGAGAGATCACAGATTAGCAAAGGCATAGAGTGCATTCGGAAGGCTTCACAAAAGAGTCTGGAGCAACAAGCACCTGAGGCAAAGCACCAAAATCAGTGTGTACAGAGCTATCGTACTGTCTATGGGTCTGAAACATGGGTCACCTATCGCAAACACCTACGACTCCTCGAACGCTTTCATCAAAGCTGTCTTTGCACAATCCTAAATATACACTGGACTGACTACGTGACGAATGTTGCTGTCCTTGAGCAAGCAGGGATCACCAGCGTTGAGGCCATGTGTGACGACTTGGTTCTTAAAATAAAGTCTGGAGGATTTTAAAACTCTTCTTGGTTCGCTACCACCAACCTAAAATATTAATTCTAGGATTTTCTTATTAAAACAACCCTTCAGCTAGGCTCTTTAATCTTCACCACCTTAAACTAAAAGGATGCTGAGGTAAAATTTCTTGTAGAAATGGGGGAACACGAAAGATACTGGAACTGGAATCGTACAGCTGATGGAAAGAGCACAACTGCGGCTTTTCTTTAAAGTTAATAAGTTAAACGTTTATTAATTGAACAGGCACAGATCGTATTGGTTCTTCAAATGAGGCACGAGAGCGTAATGGTTAATTAAAAGATGGTTCAACAGCGTGATGGTTACAGCAAAATGCTTACTTAATCTTAGATGTTCAATGTTACACAGACAGTGTGAAACTTGCCTAAACTAGAACTCACTCCCACTAATATCTAAACTAGTGGTGAGCTATCTATTAAAACAACTATCTTAGATAGTTCACTTCAGAGCTTTGATACAGAGGCTCTATACTCTAACCCAGTGTTTCTCAACCAGTGTGCCGTGAGCGATCATCAGGTGTGCCGCGAGAAAAGCTATCTGCCCCCCTTCCTTCCCCCCTCCTCCTGCCAAACTCCTGCTGCTTGGGGGAAGAGGAGGAAGGGCCAGGTGGCGGCGAAGAAAAAGAAGGGACTGGGGTGCCGCCTCCTACGGCCGTTTCCCCAACCAGCCTCCAAACCGCCATGACTCTCGCCTCTTGCTTGTTGAAGCTGCGCGGAGGAGCCCCGCCCACTGAAGCCCGTCCACCGCTCATGCTCCTCCTCTGTGGGAGAGCTGAAGCCGGGGGGGAGGGGAGGCATGACGCAGCCTGGCTCCGCCCCTTCCCCCCGGCTTCAGCACTCCCACAGCTTTGCCAGCCTTGAGGGGGCAGTGCCAAGCTAGCGGTGGCAGAGACAGCACAATGCTGGCTTGGCACTGCCCTCTCAAAGCTGGCGAAGCTGTGGGAGAACTGAAGCCAGGGGGAGGGTTCAGGGCATGGCGCGGCCTGGCTCCACCCCGGCTCGGCGCTCCTGCAGCTTTGCCAGCCTTGAGGGGGCAGTGCCAAGCCAGCAGTGGCAGAAACAGCACCATGCTGGCTTGGCACTGCCCCCTCCAGGCTGGAGAAGTTATGGGAGTACTGACGCCCGGGGGAGGGGCGGGGCATGGCGTGGCCTGGCTCCTCCCCTCCCGGCTTCGGCACTCCCAGCAGGTCACCACCCCCCGCTGTTCTTTACTGTGTTAGAGTGTCATTTTGTGTCATTTTGGTTGGTGGTGTGCCTCCGGATTTTTTTAATGTTAAAAGTGTGCCGCAGCGCAAAAAAGGTTGGGAAACACTGCTCTAACCAGAGCTTTGATTTAGAGGCTCATTACTCTAAACAGAGCTTTGATTCAGAGGCTCTTAAATGAGTTCTGACAAGGAGCTGTCCACTCTCTGTGAACTGTCCACTCTCTCTCTGAGAGCTTGTCAAGAACTGGTAAATAAGCCCTTCTCTCTCCCTCCAGTAGTTCGGCTCCTCCCCTTTACTCAGAGCTCCTCCCATGCAGCTCTCTCCCTAACTCCTCCCAGGGAAGGCTCCCAACCACTCCCCCTTTTCCTGGCTGTTCTATCTGCCAAACTGCCAGGCTGGTCTGGGCCCTGCCTTAAATGTGTGAGTTGGGATGAGAGGATCCAGCGGTTCCTGGTTTCCAGTCGGGAGGTGCCTCGGGAGGAGCAACAAGCACCTGAGGCAAAGCACCAAAATCAGTGTGTACAGAGCTATCATACTGTCTATGGGTCTGAAACATGGGTCACCTATCGCCAACACCTACGACTCCTCGAACGCTTTCATCAAAGCTGTCTTTGCACAATCTTAAATATACACTGGACTGACTGCGTGACGAATGTTTCTTTCCTTGAGCAAGCAGGGATCACCAGCGTTGAGGCCATGCTATTGAGAACACAGCTGCGCTGGGCAGGGCACGTCTCTAGGATGGAGGACCACCGCCTCCTAAAAATACTACTCTACGGTGAACTCGCCACAGGTCAGCGCAAGAGAGGTGCCCCAAAAAGAGATATAAGGACTCCCCGAAACAGCATCTCAGGCTCGGCCAGATTGATCACCAACAATGGTCCACCCTGGCCTCACATCGGGAGGCATGGAGACGCACTATCCACAATGCTGCGGCCTCTTTCGAGAAGACACGCCGAACGGGTCTTGAAGAGAAACAACGACGCAGAAAGAACTGCAACTTGGAAACAGCATCACCCAAGGAGACTTTCTGCTGTGCTTTCTGTAACCGGACTTGCCTATCTCAGTTTGGCATTTTTAGTCATCAACGCGCTTGTAAGAAGCGTGCATGAGTCCTTCCTAAGAATCTTCGTTCGCGAAGTAATGCCGAGAAAGACTTCAGAACTGTAATTTTGCTCCTGTTATGAATCATAATGTAAATATCTAATTTTGGCCCGAATACCTGATACACACACATTTGAATACTGGTAGGGTTGGGGGGGATTGATTTTGTCATTCGGGTGTTGTAGTTGCTGGGATTTATAGTTCGCCTACAATCAAAGAACATTCTGAACCCCACCAATGAGAGAATTGGATCAAACTTCACAGAACCCCCACAACCAACATAAAATACTGGGTGTTCTGATAGTGTTTGGCAACCCCTCTGACACCCCCTCGCGAGCCCCAAGGGGCCCTGACCCCCAGGTTGAGAAACACTGGGTTATGTTTGGACTTAGATCGTTTGGACTTAGATCGTTCGGTTCCCTCCAGTTACCGCCCAGTCTCGATTTTGCCGTTTCTGGGAAAGGTAATTGAGAGGGCAGCAGCAGCACAGCTGCAGCAGTTCTTAAATGACACAGCCGGACTAGATCCCTATCAGTCCGGCTTCCGTATTGGGCACGGGACAGAGACTGTGCTGGTCGCCATCACAGATCAGCTCTGCTGCCAGTTGGATCAAGGAGGATCAGCGCTGCTCGTGTTATGGACCTCACGGCAGCTTTTGATACAGTAGATCACGCATTGCTAACCCACCGCCTAGCCAGGCCCGGATTACCCATAAGGCCACCCTAGGCCAGGGCCTAGGGTGGCACCTTTGGGGGGGCAGCAGATCCGGACCCCCAAAAAAGTTTTTTTTTAATTTGAAAAAAAAATTTGGGGAAAAAAGTGCACATGCGCGCGGTGGCGGAAGCGTCCCCTCCCTGCTGCTCTCACCAGCCCCGCCCCTCTTCCTTCAGTCAGAGAGAGGAGGGGGCGGAGGGAAGTCCCGGCACCGCCCCCTCCCTGCTTCTCGTGCCAGCACCGCCCCTCTTTCTTCACTGACTGAAGGAAGAGGGGCGGTGCCGGCACGAGCAGCGGGGAGGGGGCCTAGGACTCCCGCCCCCTTCTGATGTGAGAGAGAGGAGGGGGCGGAGGGAAGTCCCAGCACCGCCCCCTCCCTGCTGCTCGCGCTGGCACCGCCCCTCTTCCTTCAGTCCGAGAGAGAGGGGCGGAGGGAAGCAGGGGGCCGGCACGAGCAGCGGGAGGGGCCCAGGACCCCGCCCCTTCTGATCTGAGAGAGAAGGGGCGGAGGGAAGTCCCGCGCCCCCTCCCTGCTGCTCACGCGGCCACCCCTCTTCCTTCAGTCAGAGAAAGGAGGGGCGGAGGGAAGGCGGCGCCTCCTCCCTGCTGCCAGCAGCACCACCCCTCTTTCGTCACTGACTGAAGGAAGAGGGGCGGTGCCAGTGTGAACAGTGAGGAGGGGGCCTAGGACTTCCGCCCCCTCCTGATGTGAGAGAGAGGAGGGGGCCGAGGGAAGTCCCGGCGCCGCCCCCTCCCTGCTTCTCGCACCGGCACCGCCCCTCTTCCTTCAGTCAGTGAAGAAAGAGGGGCGGGGCCAGTGCGAGCAGCGGGTGCGCCCCCACAAGCGGCCCCGCCCCCAGTAAGCGGCCTTGCCCCCCCGGAGCGGGGGCGGCGCTTCAAGAGTGTGTCCTAGGGTGCCACAATTGCGTAATCCGGGCCTGCGCCTATCTGTGACAGGGGAGAGGGGGACTGCTCTTCAATGGGTGTCCTCCTCCCTCCTGGATCGGGGACAGCGAGTGGAGAGGAGAGGTATGGTTTCCGAGAGAGTGGGGTCCCTCAGGGAGCCATTCTCTCCCCTTTATTATTTAACGTCTATATGCGACCACTTGCCGAACTGGTACGGAGCTTTGGTCTGGAGTGTCACCAGTACGCTGATAACACCCAGCTAGTGCTGAGGATGGACGGCTGGTCAGACTCTGTACCCGATACTTTCCAGCTGTGCCTTGAAGCCGTGACTGGTTGGCTACGAGCCAGCCGATTGAGAGTGAATCCATCGAAAACTGAGATCCTATGGCTGGGTCGCCCGGGTGGGTGTGAGCTCCGGCTGCCTACTCTGGACGGTGAGGCATTATGCCCGTCGTCCTTAGTAAAGAATCTGTGGGTCCAATCGCACCCGCTGCTGACCATGGAGGCTCAGCTCTCTACTGTCAGCAGATCTGCTTTATTCCATCTGTGACAGGCTAGGCGGCTGGTGCCCTACCTCAGTGTTTCCCAACCTTTTTTGAGACACGGCACATTTTTTACATTTACCAAATCCTGGGGCACACCACCAACCAAAATGACACAAAGTGACACTCTAACACAGTCATACATATAGTTAATATGTTTTTAAATGTATTTATACACTCAGTGTGAAACCTGGGCCTGTTTCGATGAACACAACATAGATATCCTGTAAGGAATGGCAGAAAGACACAAACTTCCCACACAGAACTCCCATAACCAAGAGAAAATACTAGAAGAGTTTGGTGGGCATTGACTTTGGGTTTTGGAGTTGTAGTTCACCTATATCCAGAGTTCACTGTGGACTCAAACACTGTTGGATCAGGACCAAACTTGGCATGAATACTCAATATGCCCAAATGTGAACACAGATGGAGTTTGGGGAAAATAGACCTTGACATTTGGGAGTTACAGTTTCTGGGATTTATAGTTAACACACAATCAAAGAGCATCCTGAACTCTTGCAACAATGGAATTGAACCAAACTTGGCATATTGAACTCTCTTTACCAACAGAAAGTACTGAAAGGGTTTGCTTGGGAATTGACCTTGAGTTTGGAAGTTGTAGTTCACCTACACCCAGAGAGCACTGTGGGCAAGAGGGGGAAGAAAGGGTATTGGAGGTTCCAATTTCCCACGGCACACCTGATGATCGCTCACGGCACACTAGTGTGCCACGGCACACTGGTTGGGAAACACTGCCCTACCTAACCGGGAATGACCTAGCTATGGTGATCCAGGCGACGGTCATCTTGAGGCTAGACTACTGTAACGCCCTCTACATTGGTCTACCTTTGGCGGTTATCTGGAAACTTATGCTGGTGCAGAATGCTGCGGCGAGACTCCTGGCTGGAGTGCCGGCCAGGACTCACATCACTCCAACTCTGCGGCAACTGCACTGGTGGCCAATTGAGCACCGGATCACCTTCAAAGTGTTGGTTTTGACCTTTAAGGTTTTGTATGTCTTGGGGCTGGTGTACTTGAGGGCCCGTCTATTCCCATATGTTCCCCAGAGATCCTTTCGGTCAGAGAACCAAAACCTTTTAAAGTCCCTTCTATGCGGTCCATCTATCTGTCATCTACTAGGAAAAGAGCCTTTTCTGCTGTGGCGCCGAGCTTGTGGAATGCCTTGCCGGCCGAAGTTCGAGGGATTAATGAGCTGCCTTCCTTTCGGAAGGCTTGTAAGACTGTTCTCTTTCGACGGGCATTTACCTCTTAGCCATCTCCTTTGTGTGCCGATAGAAATATTGTTTTAGTGTTCTGGTGTTTTTATTGTTTTAGTGCTATTTTATTGCTGTTACGCTTGTATGTTGTGAACCACCCTGAGCCTGTTGGAAAGGGTGGTATATACATTGAAATAATAAATAAATCTCTATCTCTATCTCTATAACCCCCCAGCCTGTTGACACGGCCCCCGCTATGCCCCCGACCGCCATTTTTTTTTTTTAAAAAAAAATGGCGGTCGAGGGGGAGGCGGGCAGGGAGGGAGAAGTGAGCCAGCTCCTCCTCCCTGCACCGCCCCTCCGTCCTCTCCGCACCGCCCGATGCAAACCGGATCGCATCAGCAGCGGTGTGAGAGAGGGACAAGGGGTGGTAGGAGGAGGAAGAGCTAGCTCCTCCTCCCTGCACTGCCCTCTTCTTCCTCTCGCCGGCGCCGCGATGCCTTGCAAGGGAGGGGGGCTCCGCGCGCCTCCCCTCCCTTGCAAGGCATCGCGCAGCGGCTGAAGCCGGGCGCCGGCTTTCGCAGCTGCCGCGATGCTTCCAAGGAGGGGTCCGGGCGGCGCCTCCCTCCCTTTGCAACGCATCGCGCAGCGGCTGAAGCCGGCGCGGCTTCGCGGCTGCCGCGGAGCTTTGCAAGGGAGGGGTCCCCAGCGGCGCCTCTCTCCCTTCCAAGGCATCCCGGCAGCAGCTGAAGCCGGCGAAACCGGCAGCTTCATCTGCGGCTGGGATGCCTTGTAAGGGAGGGGTTGCCCTGTTTCCTCCCTCTCTGGACAGCACTGCTCTATATAATAAAGTGGAAAGTTTGTATGTATGTATGTATGTTTGTATGTGGCAGCGTTCTGATTGGCTGCCACTTTCACAGGCCACAGCAGGTGATGGACCGGCACCAAACTTGGTACACATAACCCCCCTGACCCCCTTTACGTCCTGGTGCGGTTTGAGGGACATGACACACGGATTATGGGATTTGTAGTACTTTCAAACAGTTTGGTTCCCACAGACCACTGCAGCCACCAAAAAGGACCAATACAGACCACACTTGGCACACACATCCCCCATTACCCGCTCTATGTCCTGGTGCACTTTGGAGGAGGGTAGACCATGGATTATGGGACTTGAAGTACCTCTACTCACTTCCCACGTCCGCTGCAACCCTCATCCAATTACTGATTGAGACCACACTTGGCACACATAACCCCCATGACTCCCTTCACGTCCTGCTGAGGTTGGGGGGGGGGCACAATGGATGATGGGATTTGTAGTACTTTCACACCCCTCTGCTGCCACTGACCACTGCGGCCCCCAACAAACACTTGGCACACAGAACCCCAGTGACCCACTCTACATCCTACTGCAGTCTGGAGGAGGGCAGACCATGGATGATGGGGCTTGAAGTACCCTCCCTCACTTTCCAAGGCTGCTGCGAACCTAATCCCATGACTAATCAACACCAAACCTGCCACACAGAGCCCTCATGACCCACTCTACATCCTGGTGCAGTTTTGTGTGAGACGGACCACGGATGATGGGACTTGAAGTACCTTCACTCACTTCCTCTAAACAATGCAACCCTCATCCATTCACCAATACAGACCACACTTGGCACACACAGCCCCCATGACCCAATCTACATCCTACTGCAATTTGGAGGAGGGTGCACCACAGATGATGGGACTTGCAGTACCTTCAATAATTTCATGATACCACTGCAACTCCCGATCGATCAAGGCCAAACTTGGCAGACAGAGCCTCCATGGCCCACTCTACATCCTGCTGCAGTTTGGAGGAGGGTACACCATGGACGATGGGAGTCGCACTACCTTCACAAACTTCCTGAAACCACTACGAGCCATGTACACTTATGATAAGGGTGTAGCGTAATTTAAACAATAGAACTGTATGATAATAATCACTATGCAAGTAATTATAGCAAACGTGTAGACTTTATCTACCAAGCGTGAATATCATAGTATCATCAATATGAAATATAACATACATACAAATAAACATACAAGTCATAACACGGCCAACACACTCTCAGGAGGAGAGAAACCATAGTCTCTGTAACCCTGAAGTTGAGATTCAGTCCCTGAGTAAGGACAAATAAGTTCCCAAAATAACACTGTCCGCAGGGATAGAAGCAGCTCAGTGGAAATGCTCACTGTTGGGTTGAAACTCATACGAGGAAAGCCTCCGAGCAGGGAGAGTGGTTGGGGAAGCCAGAGCAGCTCAAAACGCCGTGCTTGCAAAGGTAAACAAACGTGGTGCTGGCCGCTCGGGCAAAAAAGCCGCTGCCAAATCGCGAACTGTTCCTTGAAATCCAGGCTGGGAACAGTCGCGTAGGGGTCACACCACAGGGGACGGGCCGACGAGGGGGCATTTGCCTTGGCCACTTCTCGTTTCGACCTATTGGTCTTTCTCAAGGCCACGTGGTAATCTGGATCATCTGGTGTATAATACACATATATATGCGGCTGACGTTATACATCTGAAAAATACAAAATATATAGTACAGAGCATGCAATTCTCAATACACGGATACAATCATAATATCAAGTTAGAAATAAAGCATGAGGAACACAATACCTGGATGCTGAAGCTCAATGATTAAGGTGCAAAGCGTCTGATGGGGAGAGCTTAAAGATACAAACTGGGCTACCTGCTTATAAAGGAAGGTGGGAAGCCCTTCACATGAGTAACGCTGTTACTCCAAGAGTCCTTTACTTTGGGTTTTCACTTATGATAAGGACCAACCGTGACACACAATGCCTTTCTCAAATGACCCGGGCACCGCCGGATCCCCAAGCTAGTAAATAAATAAATAATAAAAATGTTCTCAAAGACATGGCAAGAAAGGGGATGGGATGAGAAGGGAAACTAACTCCCATACCAGTTATTGAAATAACATGGTAGCCCTTACAGTGGCCATCTAGAATGGAAACCATTGAGACAAGGAGCCCTCGCTGCTAGCAGGAATGATCGCATTTGGAGGCTGAAACTTCAGACTAGTCACTTCCTCTATTTAGGACAGAAAATTCAGACATGAATATGTGAATACTGAGATTACACAATGTGTTGCATAAATATTAGTCTTTTAGAAATAAAACTTTTATTTCTCAACTGAGAAGTCTCCCGTGATGGTTGAGCAACAGAGTTTGTTCAACCTAGAACAGGGTTGATGTCTCCAAAGGACTGCAAAAAGAAGCCTTTGGATTTACAAGAGCAAACCAAGTGATGAGTAAAGCAACAGAATATATTGTTTAACTCCTTCTTCGAGCCCCTTTGGCACAATAGGTCAGGGCTGTCCAACTGGCGGCCCGGGGGCCGTACACGGCCCCCCAGCCTGTTGGACACGGCCCCCGCTATGCCCCTGGCCGCCATTTTTAATTTTTTAAAAAAATCTAAATTTTTAAAAAAATGGCGGCCGAGGGGGGGGGGCGGGGCAGGGAGGAGGAAGTGAGCCAGCTCCTCCTCCCTGCACCGCCCCCTCCGTCCCTCTCTCCGCACCGCCGATGCAAACCGGATTGCATCAGCGCCGGTGAGAGAGGGACAAGGGGTGGTACAAGGAGGAGGAAGAGCTAGCTCCTCCTCCCTGCACTGCCCTCTTCGTCCCTCTCTCGCCGGCGCCAATGCCTTGCAGGGGGGCTGGGGGTCCCCGCGATGGCGGGGAGGGGTCCCCTGGCGTCGCCTCCCTCCCTTGCAAGGCATCGCGCAGCGGCTGAGGGGGTCCCGGCGCCGGCTTCCGCGGCTGCCGCGATGCCTTGCAAGGGATGGGGTCCCCAAGGGAGGGGGCGGCGCGCCTCCCCCCCTTGCAAGGCATCGCGGCAGCGGCTGAATCCGGCGCCGGCTTCGGCGGCTGCCGCGATGCTTTGCAAGGGAGGGGGTCCCCCGGCGCCTCCCTCCCTTGCAAGGCATCGCGGCAGCGGCTGAAGCCGGGCGCCGCGCTTCCGCGGCTGCCGCGATGCTTTGCAAGGGGAGGGGGTCCCCCGCTGCGCTTGCAAGGGAGGGGGTCCCTCTCCCTTCCAAGGCATCGCGGCAGCGGCTGAAGCCGGCAGAAGCTGGCGCCGGCTTCCGCGGCTGCCACGATGCTGCAAGGGAGGGGGCCGCGATGCTTTGCAAGGGCGATGCTTTCCAAGGAGGGGGGGGTCCCCTGCAAGGCATCGCGGCAGCGCGCCGGGCCTTTCTCCCTTCCAGCAGGGCGGCGCCTCTCCCCCGGCAGCAGCTGAAGCCGGTGAAACCGGCAGCTTCATCTGCGGCTAGGATGCCTTGGAAGGGAGGGGGTTGCCCCGTGTTTCCTCCCTCTCTCCCAAAGCATCCCGGCAGCCAGGGGCGTGGCCGGAGGTGGGGCCGGGGGCAGGGCCGGGCGAGGCCGGGGCGGGGCCGGCGGCCCCCAGGTCATCAGTGACCTGGAATCCGGCCCTTGGCCGGTTAGAAGTTGGACAGCACTGCAATAGGTTAAACCCTTGTACCTGCCGAACTACTGACGTGAAGGTCGGGTGGTTCGAATCCGCGAGATGGGGTGATTAAAAAAAAACTCCTTACAATAGAATGGGTTTGCCTACACTGTTATTAGTTACAATGGGTGTGTGTGTGGGGGGGGGGGGTATAGTGTCAGAAGCAACTTGAGAAACTGCAAGTCGCATCTGGTGTGAGAGAATTGACCATCTGCATAGACATTGCCCAAGGGACTCCCAGATGTGTTACCATCCTGTGGGAGGCTTCTCTCATGTCCCTCCACACAAAAGGAATTCTAAAGAGCAGAATGTAATGCAAATATAATCTCAAATGAGAGTATTCAACACAGTTGTTATTATCACAAAAATATCAGAATCTAATCAAATTCAGTACAAAATCGCAATGCGTGGGAGAGAGGGCTCCTTCATAAGGAATCCATAAGATACAAAGTCCATAAGTCGCTGTATATTGCGTACTCACGCTCCCTGTTGATGTTCCATGTATGGTTCATCTAGAGCAGGGGTGCTCACACTTTTTCAGCATGCGAGCTACTCTTAAAGCAACCAAGTCCAAAAGATCTACCTGCCCTCGTCGCTGTGCGCTCCTGCGGCTCCCGCCGCCGCACGCTCTTGCCTCCGCATGTGCTCCTACTGCTGTTTTTCAGGGTGTGTGTGCGCATGGCAGAAGCGCCCCATCCGGCTGGTGAGGCCCAAAGATCACCTGGAAGAGGGCTGAAGCTCCCAAGCTACCTAATGAGCACCCCTGGTCTAGAGAGTACTCAACATCCAAACTATATATATTATATTATTTATTTATTTATTTCAGGATTTTACCCCGCTCTTCTCAACCCCCGAGGGGGGACTCAGAGCGGCTTACAGTAAGGCGCAATTCGATGCCCACACAGCAAAAATACAAGACCCCAGAACCCCTCAACAACCAAAATACAATTAAAATACATCAAAATACAACCATCCAAACATCATACGCATTCATTCCAGATGAAAACAATGTTCTGGCCATAAAAGCATTGGCCCTGATCATCCACTTTCCGTTAAAATCCCATCGACAGTGCAGCCGTGCGCTGGTGTGCAAACACCTGGTCCCACAGCCAGGATTTTACTTTTTTCCTGAATGCCAGGAGGGATGAGGTGGATCGTACATCGATAGGGAGCGCATTCCACAGGCGGGGAGCCACCACCGAGAAGGCCCTATCCCTCGTCCCCACCATCCACATTTGAGAAGTGGGCGGGAGCGAGAGCAGGGCCTCCCCGGATGATCTTAGATTACGAGGTGGGACATAGCGGCTGATGCGTTCGGACAAGTAAGCTGGGCCAGAACCGTATAGAGCTTTAAAGGTCAAAACCAGCACTTTGAATTGAGCTCGGAATTGGACAGGCAGCCAGTGGAGCTGACACAACAGGGGGGTGGGATGCTCCCTGTATGTAGCTCCCGTTAGTAATGTGGCTGTCGCCCGCTGGACTAATTGCAATTTCCAAACTGTCTTCAAAGGCAGCCCCACGTATGTATATCCAAATGAGCACCCAATGGGACTCAATACTCCCCAAGTATTAACAGTATCCTGATCTAAATAGCTACTGGGTTCCAGGTGAGAACCTCCCGGGCAGTTACCTCTGAGACTGATTAGGTAGGTTAGGCTGGAAAGCTAATTTAAGGAGATAGATAGAAAGCCTATTGGGGAAGAATATCTATAATATTATTGAGTCAGTGTTTGAAGAGATACAGTCAAACATTGTGTTTAGAAACTTAGTAACCTTAAGACCTGTGCCTCTAAGGAGATATTGTAACCACCTAAGCTCTGTGTACCTTGAAACCTCCACGCTTGGAACCTTGTTGACCAATAAACAGTTAAAGTTCTTTATTCATAAATCTCTCTCTCTGTGAACTCTTTTTGGTGCAAGATTAAGAAACATCGGGCGGTCACATAACTTGGTGGCAGCGATTGGTAAGTGAGTAATTGGTCAAGAATTACTCGCTGGTGGCAAAGGTTATAAAGTAAGGAGGCTTCCCATAAATAGGTGGGATAGCCTGCCCTGCCACAGTTCTTCACAGTTAGATTGAAGAAAAAATCTTCACATTTTGAGTTCCAATCATTACATAAGTTGACGCTAGCTGTAAACGGCGGCGTTACAAATTGGTGGCAGCGGTGGGATATAAAGGATAGCCTACCCTGCCACGGTTTAAAAATTAGCATCTTTACACCATGATCATCAGGTGTCACGCTTTTTTTCTCTATGGAGCCACTTTCTGCAGGATATGCGCAATGTTCGAAGGTGAACAGCCATGTAAAAAAAGTCGTCTTACAGAGATATTTAGCAGAGTCAAAGATATAGGCCCTGAGTTCCCTTTCCATTCCTTGAGCGATGTTGCCTTTCTTGGGGCCTAGGAACAATGACCTCAAGTGAGACTATCTTTTCCATCTGGTAGCAATAACCAGCCACCTATGGCTGATCTGGTCTGTCTGTCTCTGTCTCTCACCCACACATATCCACAAAATGCTGAAGATCTAGCTTATGTTGCTCCATTTCGGTTGCTTAGCGTGAGTACTGGCGAAAACGTATAGCTGTTGGCACCTAAAGCTGCTCAGAGCTCCAGAGTTGACATCTGTCTGGCGCCGGTTGACGTGAAACATCCTCACACTTCCTTTCGATACTCATGCTTACAAGTCCATACTAACAAACTGTTTACAAGTCGGTTCACAAACACATGTTTTTGTTCGGGACTGACACTTCCACCCAGCATATTGGTCTGGCTTTGCATGCTAAGCCTTTGGCCAATCTCTGTCATCGAGTAGCCAAGATTTTTTAATGAATAGCTTATGAGACGGGTTGATATTGTGGTTTAATTGGATAGATCCTTATTAGGAAGGGATGGCGGTAGGATTGAGAAACCACCTGCCGTTTGAGACCTCCTCAAGCTGGCGCCGCTCTCCGTCTTCCTCTGTTATATCCCTCTTGTCGACCCTTCCAGGGACAAAAGTGACTGACTCCCAGCAATGTCTTTCCTCGGGTTTAGTTTAGCATTAATTGGTGTCTATTTTATAGGTCCCTCTGAGGTGTCAGCCGCTGTGAGGTTCAACAGGAGGCCAACCTGTCCTGATGCCTCGGTGGCAGCCAGCCTGCCCACTCCTCCTGTCCCACGACACAGGAAGAGTCACAGCCTGGGAAACAAGTGGGTGTTCCGGTCTCCGTCTGATCTTACCGTGTATTCCAGCTCCAATAAGTTTTAATCCAGCCACTGAAAGTGCATTAACGCCAACAGCATCCTTCGCCGTGTTCCCCTTTCCTAGTCTCACAGTGGCCCCCTTTCCTAACGTAACCCCTGTCTCGGACCCTGCTTGTCTAATCCCACAGATCTTTCGCTTATTTCTCTATTTATTTACAACATTTATATTCCGCCCTTCTCACCCCGCAGGGGACTCAGGGCGGATCACAATGTACACATTACATTTAGACACACAAACACACAAGACAGACAGAGGCAATTTAACACCTGGCCACCAGGGGGAGCTGTGGCAATGACAACACTCACACTTGCCTCCATTTATTTATTTATTTATTTACTTCTTTTCTATTCCGCCCTTCTCACCCTGCAGGGGACTCAGGGAGTATCACAATGTACACATTACATTTAGACACACAAACACACAAGACAGACAGAGGCAATTTAACATCTGGCCACCAGGGGGAGCTGTGGCAATGACAACATTCACACTTGCCTCAATTCATTCAGTTATTTATTTACTTCAATTCTATTCCGCCCTTCTCACCCCACAGGGGACTCAGGGCGGATCACAATGTACACATTACATTTAGACACACAAACACACAAGACAGACAGAGGCAATTTAACATCTGGCCACCAGGGGGAGCTGTGGCAATGACAACACTCACACTTGCCTCAATTCATTCATTTATTTATTTACTTCAATTCTATTCCGCCCTTCTCACCCCACAGGGAACTCAGGGCGGATCACAATGTACACATTACATTTAGACACACAAACACACAAGACAGACAGAGGCAATTTAACATCTGGCCACCAGGGGGAGCTGTGACAATGACAACATTCACACTTGCCTCAATTCATTCATTTATTTATTTACTTCATTTCTATTCCGCCCTTCTCACCCCGCAGGGGACTCAGGGAGTATCACAATGTACACATTACATTTAGACACACAAACACACAAGGCAGACAGAGGCAATTTAACATCTGGCCACCAGGGGGAGCTGTGGCAATGACAACACTCACACTTGCCTCAATTCATTCATTTATTTATTTACTTCAATTCTATTCCGCCCTTCTCACCCCGCAGGGGACTCAGGGAGTATCACAATGTACACATTACATTTAGACTCACAAACACACAAGACAGACAGAGGCAATTTAACATCTGGCCACCAGGGGGAGCTGTGGCAATGACAACACTCACACTTGCCTCAATTCATTCATTTATTTATTTACTTTATTTCTATTCCGCCCTTCTCACCCCGCAGGGGACTCAGGGCGGATCACAATGTACACATTACATTTAGACACACAAACACATAAGACAGAGGCAAACATTCAGTGCCGTTAAACAACAGGACAAACAACAGACAGAGGTATTATGTCAGCATCCTGGAGGTTGTGCTCGATTCTGACCACAGAGGGGTGCTGTCAATACATTCTCTATGGAAAAAGAGCCCTTATTTATTTATTTATTTATTATTTACTTTATTTATATTCCGCTCTTCTCACTCCAAAGGGGACTCAGAGCGGGTTACAGGTACACATACTTAGCAGAATATTCCTGCCGTTTCCACATACACACATATAGATGAACAGAGGCAAACTCTGGCCACCAGGGGGAGCTGGCGCACTCCTCACCTCTCTTCTCACCCTGAAGGGGACTCAGAGCGGATGACAGGTACACATACTTAGCAGACAATCCCTGCCGTTTCCACATACACACATATAGACGAACAGAGGCAAACTCTGGCCACCGGGGGAGCTGACACACTCTTCATCTCTCTTCTCTCCCCGAAGGGGACTCAGAGCGGATTACAGGTACACATACTTAGCAGAATATTCCTGCCGTTTCCACATACACACATATAGATGAACAGAGGCAAACTCCGGCCACCAGAGGGAGCTGACGCACTCCTAATCTCTCAGCGTTCTCAGCGTCCCTTGTTTATTTATTATTTATTTATTTACTTTATTTATATTCCACTCTTCTCAGCCGCCGCTCCTCCGATCGTTCTCCAGAGCGGCGGGCTGTCTGCTGACACAGGACCCACAGCCTGTGATGGGATGGCGGCAGCGGCAGCCCTTCCTCTTGCAGAAATGGTCCCGCCCCCGGTGCACTTCTACCCGGGCCGGTCAGAATCGGCCCGCGGGCCATAAGATGCCCAGGTCTGATCTAGGATGTTACTTTGCCCATCCTCTTACGAATTGACTTCAGGATTCAATATGGACTTGTAGTCACACCAGAGTCAGATTTAATCTCCAGATTCCCCATCTATATTGAGCCAACCTCTGCTTCGTTCTCCCCGCTGCTTGAATCCACCCCTTGCATAGATCATCTAGGCAGTGGATTAGTTCTGAAAGCCATAAGTGCAGGAACAATTTGCTTTATCCGCCTTCCGCTCAAAAACTTGCCCGCTTTTATGACCACCGCACAGTCAGGTGATGTCCATTTGAGGGGGAAAAAAGGCAGGGAGTGAATGCATGTTATCGGATTACATAAGAACCTTTTGCCTTTTCTCTTTTCCTTCTTCTTTTCCAACTTTCCAGTATGATGTGTCAGTTCAGTGTAGTTGAAAGTAAAAGCGCAACGTTCCCGACAGAGAAACCCCGCCACCTGCTGGATGACAGTGTGCTAGAGTCCCACAGCCCTGTCCGAAACCACACACTAAACTCTGTTTTCACCAATGGTGTTTCCATAGGTAAGTATTCCATGGGGTTGCATATAAGAGTCTTGGCTGGATTCTCTGCTTGTCTGTCTCTTCCGCTTTGACGTCTAGGGAGGCCACTCGGAGCGCAACAAGCCAGGAAGCGGTTCATTTAGTTTCAGGGCAAAGAAGAGTCGATCATTTTGAAAGAAAGAAATATTATTTATTTATTTATTTACTAGCTTGGGGACCCGGTGGTGCCCGGGTTAATTGAGAAAGGCCTTGTGTGCCAAGGTTGGTGTGCCTCATTGGCAACCAATCATGTTGTTTGAATGTACAGGCTTGGATTCTTGGGTGCTGACCAGTCAGAGTCCTTTATGCAAATACTCCCTCAGTGGCAACCAATCCCCTCTGTCTGGTGCCTTAGAATGTTGGAGTTCTGAGGCTGGCCAATCAGAGTCCTTTATGCAAATAATCCCACAGTGGCAACCAATCGAAACGCTGCCACATAGTCCTCCGCCCCTCCCACCCACCGCAAACACTGACTTTTATTATATACATAGACAGGCCCGGATTAATTGTTTGTGGCAGGCCCTAGGCCACACTCTGAAGCGCTGCCCCCGCCCACTGGGAAGGGGGCCGACGCGAGCGAGGAGGGGGCGGCGGGACTTCCTTCCCCTCCACTTCCTCACTCACGCGTTGGCGTCGGTCCCGCCTCTCCTTCCTTCACTGAAGGAAGGAGGGGCAGGGCCGACGCGATCGAGGAGGGGGCGGCAGGACTTCCCTCCGCCTCCTCCTCACTCGCATCGGTGTCGGCCCCACCCCTCCTTCCTTCAGGGAAGGAAGGAAGGAGGGAGGGGCCGACGCGAGCGAGGAGGGGCGGTGGGCATTCCCTCCGCCTCCTCGCTCGCGTCGATGTTGGCCCCGCCCCTCTTTCAGTGAAGGAAGGAGGGGCGACGCCAACGCGAGTGAGGAGGGTGCGGCGGGACTTCCCTCCTCCTCCACCTCGCTCGCGTCGGCATTGGCCCCGCCCCTCCTTCATTCAGTGAAGGAAGGAGGGGCGGGGCCAACGCAAGTGAGGAGGGGGCGGCGGGTAGCTGCGTCAGAGGCCCTAGGGCCTATGGCGCTCCGCGCGCAGGTGCAGGAGCACCCAAAGATTGAACTTTTTTTTAAAAAAAATTAAAAATTTTGGGGGGTTCCAGACCTGCCACCCCGCCCCCCATGGCTGCCGCCCTAGGCCATGGCCTAGGGTGGCCTTATGGGTAGTCCGGGCCTGTACATAGATAGATTTACAGTATTTATATTCCGCCCTTCTCACACCAAAGGGGACTCAAGGTGGATCACAATGCACATATATGCGGCAACAATTCAATGCCGTTTTTAGACATACAGACAGAGGTAATTCAGCATTTTTTCCAACTTCGGCTCCTGGAGGTTCCTCGCTTCTGGCCAAGCGGGGAGCTGTCGCTTCATCCTCTATGATGCCAAGCCTTTGATTGTAGTATTTCCTCCTTGCTCTTTGATCTCTGGCCCTTTTTATGGTGTCGTAAATTAACCTCTCTGCTTTAAGCGGTCCCTAATTTTTCTACTTGCAGCTCGGCTGTTTTCATACTTAGGTGAATAGTAAGCTGGCTATTAACAGTCAGGAACTCAAACCCGACTCGGGCTTCAAACTTCCTCCCTTCTAGTTGGCAGTGGTTTATTGTTGCTTGTGATTAACCAGCTACTGATTAACTAACTGGAGAACTAACTGTACAATGTGGCTTTTCGCTTGCCTAGAAAACTTACACAACTCACATTTTCTGTGGCTTGTTTTCTGTCAGACATACTTAACTGTTTTTGGTCTTGTGGTATGGAGAGTGTGTGACATTTGTATTTTGTTCCTCCGTGAGTTTTGCCGGGGCTTTCATACAATAAATAGAGAAAAGCTAGTGAAGATACAACGAAGTTTTCATTCTCATGGAGTGAAGAGCACCATTGAGCACAGCGTAGAAACCATACCCTATGGGGCAGGGACTGGGAACCTTTTTGACTCAGAGAGCCATGAAAGCAAAATATTTGGAAATTTATTTCAGTGAGAGCCATAGAATATATATAATATATTTTAAGACTGAATTCAACTCAATGTGAGTCTATACGTCCATACGATGAGAAAAGGATTCCCCCTTTGGCAGAATGAGGGGACACTTCAGACCTGGCTCTGCAAAAGGCATGCTCAGGACTCTGGGAAGGAAGAGAAGGCGGAAGGAAGGAAGGGGGAAAGAAAGAAAGAGGAAATAAAGAAAGGGGGAGAGGAAGAAAGAAAAGAAGAATGAACTATGGAAAAGGAAGAAAAGAAAAGCAGGAGAGAGACAAGAAGGGGAAAAGAAAGAAAGAAATGGGAAGGGAGGAAAGGAAAGGGTGGGGGAAAGAAAGGAAAGGGAGTGAGGAAAAAGTAAAATAATGAAGGGAAAAGAAGAAAAGAAAGAAGGGGAGAGAGACGGAAGTGAAAAGAAAGGAAGGAGAAGGAAAGGAAGATTTGGGGGGGAAGAATAGAAGAGGAAGGAAGGAAGAGAGAGGGAGGGAGAATGAAGGAAAGAAGGAAGGGGGAGAGGGAGGGAAAAGGAAGGAGATAAGAAGGAAATGGTAAAGGAGAGGAAGGAAGGAAGGAAGATGGAGGAAGGAAGAGGGAGAATGGAGGAAAAAAGGAAGCGGAGAGAGGGACAGAAAAGGAAGGAGAGAAGGAAAGGGTGAAGGGGAGAAACAAAAGAAGGAAGAGGGAGAATGGAGGAAAGAAGGAAGGGGAGAGAGGGAGGGAAAAGGGAGGAGAGAAGGAGAAGGAAAGAGTGAAAGGGGAGAAAGGAAGGAAGAGGAAGGAAGAGAGAAAATGGATGGAAGAAGGAAGGGGGGAGAGGGAGGGAAAAGGAAGGAGATAAGAAGGAAATGGTAAAGGGGAGGAAGGAAGGAAGGAAGGAAGATGGAGGAAGGAAGAGGGAGAATGGAGGAAAAAAGGAAGCGGAGAGAGGGACAGAAAAGGAAGGAGAGAAGGAAAGGGTGAAGGGGGAGAAACAAAAGAAGGAAGAGGGAGAATGGAGGAAAGAAGGGAGGGGGGAGAGAGGAAGGGAAAAGGAAGGAGAGAAAAAGAAGGAAAGAGTAAAGGGGAGAAAGAAAGGAAGAGGAAGGAATAAAGAAAGAGGGAAAATGGAGGAAACAAGGAAGGGGAGAGAGGGAGGGAAAAGGGGGGAGAGAAGGAGAAGGAAAGAGTGAAAGGGGAGAAAGGAAGGAAGAGAGAAAATGGAGGGAAGAAGGAAGGGGAGAGAGGGAGGGAAAAGGAAGGAGAGAAGGAAAGGATGAAGGGGAGAAAGGAAGGAAGAGAGAGAATGGAGGAAAGAAGGACGGGGAGAGAGGGAGGAAAAAAGAAGGAGAGAAGGAAAGAGGGAAGGGGGAGAAAGAAGGGAAGGAAGAAAGAGGGAGAATGGAGGAAAGAAGGAAGGAGAGAGAGGGAGCTGCAAGCTGGGAAACCGAGGCCCGGGCTGCTCTGGTGAGCCAGATACAATCATGAAAAGAGCCACATCGGGCTCCCGAGCCATAGGCTCCCTACCCCTGCTATGGCAGATGTCCTTCAAACACTTAGCTTTAGCTACGCATGAAATAGTTTATAGCAGAAAAGACCTTCAGAAAAGTCACCGCTGTTTTCAGGGCTCCTTCTTAGCCAATAACATGCCGGAAGAAAGTGTGGCTTCCAGCAGACGAGTAGCAGCCAAAAGAAAATACGTGTCTGATGTAGAGCTTCCTATTCTATGGCACGAACTTCCTGTTTATATTCCACCCCGAAGGTGACTCGGAGCGGATCACAGAACACATATACAGCAAACATTAAATGCCGATAGAGGTATATAGGCTTTTCCCATCTTTGGCACCTTGGAGGTTGTGCTTGATTTCAGCCACGGGGGTGCTGTCGTGGTCAAATCGCTGGCATTTTTCTGGTATTTCCTTATGGCAACATTAAAATACCTCCCCACTAAGCGGTACCTATTTAACTACTCACACCTGGTTTCTATCTGCTAGGTGGGCAGTCAGCTAGGCTGAAGGTCGCGCGCTCACCCCCGACCCGGGCTTCAAACTGCCAACCTTTTGATAGGCAAGACTTACTGCAGCTGGTGGTTAGCCTCCTGTGCTAAAGGCCAGTCCCATTGGCTGCATCAGTGTTTTCCAACCTTTTTTGAGCCACGGCACACTTTTAACATTAAAAAAAATCTGGGGGCACACCACCAACCAAAATGACACTCTAACACAGTAAAGAACGGCTGGGGATGGTGGCCTGCTGGGAGCAGCTGCTGGGAGTGCTGAAGCCAGGGGAGGGGGAGGAGCCAGGCCGTGCCATGCCCCGCCCCCACCCCCCAGTTTCAGCTCTCCCACAGCTTCTCCAGCCTTGAGGGGGCAATGCCAACCCAGCGGTGGCAGAGCCAGAACAATGCTGCCTTGGCACTGTCCCCTCAAGGCTGGAGAAAATGTGGGACTGCTGAGCCGGGGGGAGAAAGGCCACGCCCAGCCCCACCCCCTCCCCCCAGCTTCAGCTCGTCCTCAGCTTCTCCAGCCTTGAGGGGCAATGCCAAGCCAATGGTGGCAGAGCCAGCACAATGCTAGGTTGGCACTTGCCTCCTCAAGGCTGGAGAAGCTGTGGGAGAGCTGAAACTGGGGGAGGGGGAGGCCAAGGCAATGCCATGCCCCAGCCCCCCGGTGTGGCAGAGCCAGCACCTCAAGGCAGCTGTTCAGCTCCACAGCTTCCTTCCCCAGCCTTCAGGGGCAATGCCAAGCCAATGGTGGCAGAGCCAGAACAATGCTAGCTTAGCACTGTCCCCTCAAGGCTGGAGAAGCTGTGGAGCATTGCTGAAGGCCGGGAGGGGAGGGGCGGAGCCAGGCCACGCCATGCCCTCCCCCCCAGCGTCAGCTCTCCCACAGCTTCTCCAGCCTTGAGGCGGCAATGCCAAGCGAGCGGTGGCAGAGCCAGCACAATGCTAGCTTGGCATTGCCTCCTCAAGGCTGGAGAAGCTGTGGGAGAGCTGAAACTGGGGGGAGGGGGGAGCAAGGCAATGCCATGCCCCGCCCCTTCCCCCAGCTTCAGCTCTCCCACAGCGTCTCCAGCCTTGAGGGGGCAGCCATGCCCCGCCCTTCCCCCAGCTTCAGCTCTCCACAGCTTCTCCAGCAAGGGGCGGGAGTCATGGCCCCCATCGTCGGCGCCGCTTTCCGCCAAGACTCCCGCCCCTCGCTCGCTGAAGCCGCACGGAGGAGGAGGAGCATGAGCGGTGGACAGGCTTCAGTGGGCGGGGCTCCTCCACGCGGTTTCAGCGAGCGAGGGGCGAGAGTCATGGCGGATTGGAGGCTGCCTGGGGAAACGGTCGAAGGAGGCGGCTCCCCGGCCCCTTCTTTTTCTTCGCCGCCGCCCGGCCCTTCCTCCTCCTCCCCCAAGCAGCACGAGTTCGGCAGGAGGAGCGGGGAAGGAAAGGGGCAGAGAGCTTTTCTCGCGGCACAGCAGGAGGTCCTTAACGGCACACTACTGTGCCGCGTCACAGCAGTTGGGAAACACTGGGCTGCATGGCGTACTATGATTATCACATAATAACCTGAATGTGGGGAAATGCCATTGTTGTGTATCAGCTGACCACTCGTGACTGCCATGTTGACACTGGAAACCAAGATGGAAAAGAGGGTTGAGCTTCCTGGGAATTAGGCTATCAGTTGTCACTGAGCACTTGCGTAAAACACTGAAAACACACGTCGTTGTTTGGAAAAAGAAATCCATTTAGCATTTGCAACTTTAGATTCCCATCCCTTTCAATTCATGGGAAATTAGCTATTCTTAAAAGCCCCGATCCCATAGCGCACGGACATGGAGTAGAAAGGAGGTCCCAGGCTGATGTGTCATGGAAGCAAACAGTCTGTCGTTCAATGCTCCCTTTCCTATGTTCCTGATTAAAGAATCATAAGCCACCCCTTTGTTGTGTGTCCTTTGTCTCTGAATGGTGTGACGGTGTCTTGCGTATAGAGGTATAATTCTGGGGTGTTTTAGTCTCCGTACGTCAAATAGGAAAAAGAAAAATGGAAGGGATACTTGAAGTAGGTGGAGCCCTCAGTGGTGCAATGGGTTAAACCCTTGTGCCGGCAGGACTGCTGACTGAAAGGTCGGCAGTTTGAATCCGGGGAGCAGGGTGAGCTTATAAAAAACAGGGGGCAACACCGTGTGGTTCAAACACAGCACAACGGGAGGTTTACACACAAAATAGCAGCAACCTTATTCAATATCAAAAATACCTTATTTCATTTCTTAACTAGAATATTTATTTATTTATTTGTTTATTTATTTATTTGTTCCATCTTGTATTCCGCCCCTCCCTGCAGGCTCGGGGCGGATAACATCATAAAATTCGGCAGGCATGTACATCCATGTCGCCGTACAATAAAATGCAACATAAAACATACAATAAAACAAAATACAATAGGTCCCGAGATTAAAATTATGTGCATGCCATGGCATTCCCTGAGCCAGGGTGCTGATTAGGAAGATGAGTACATTCGCTTACTCGCCTAGCCGAAGGCCAGTCTGAACAGGGCGGTCTTACAAGCCCTGCGGAACGGGATGAGCTCCGTGGCAGCTCGGACGTCGTCCGGGAGAGAGTTCCAGAGTACCGGAGCCGCCACAGAGAAAGCCCTTTGCCTGGTAGCAGACAGGTGACAGGCGCGGACCGATGGAATCAGGAGCAGATTCGACTCCTCAGAACGTAGTGATCTCGGGGAATGTATGGGGCAAGGCGGTCCCTCAGGTACGCAGGCCCTAGGCCGTGTAGAGCCTTAAAGGTTAACACCAACACCTTGAAGGCAATTCGGTACTCAATAGGCAGCCAGTGCAGCTGCCGGAGGATGGGCGTGATGTGCTCCCTTACCGACGTTCCCGTCAGCAAGCGAGCTGCGGCATTCTGCACTAGCTTGAGTTTCCGAACTGTCGCCAAGGGAAGGCCAACGTAGAGGGCGTTACAGTTGTCTAATCTCAAGATGACCGTCGCTTGATCACCGTGGCCAGGTCGTCCCTGGAAAGGTAGGGTGCCAGTCGCCTAGCCTGTCGTAGGTGGAAAATGACGCCCTGCTGGCCGCGGAGACCTGGGTCTCCATGGTCAGCAGGGGGTCCAGGTGGACACCTAGGCTCTTAACAACAGGCGACGGGCTAAGCCGTTCGCCGTCCAGGGTAGGCAACCGGCACTCATCCCGCCCAGGTCGACCAGGCCACAAGATCTCCGTCTTCGACGGGTTCACCTTCAGCCGGCTAGCCCGCAGCCAACCAGTCACGGCCTCTAGGCACTGATGGAAACAATCGGGTACGGTGTCCGCCTGCCGTCCATTCTCAGCAGAAGCTGGGTGTCATCAGCGTACTGATAACACTCCAGACCAAAGTCGCAGCTGGCCATCTGGGCCAGGGGGCGCATGTACACGTTAAATAATAAGGGGGAGAGGATGGCCCCCTGGGGGACCCCACAGTCAAGTGGGAATAGATAGGTATCAAGTACAATAACACATTGAGTACAACACAATTAATCAGCAGTACAAATATCAAATTCAATTCATCAAGTACAACACAGTAGTATCCCGATAGTTCACATGTGGTATTGGGTCATGTTTCCAAAGTTAATACAAATTGTGTGAAAAATTCGGGATAAAGGCTCAATTCCAACTCAGGACACAGTACCTTAATGGATGTCGCTGTTATGCATTTGTCTGAGTGGGAATATGGAGAGGAAAGCCAGTAGTTCGAAAGTGCGTCATTGGGTCACGGTATAAAGGTCCGAAGGGTATAATCCACCATATATTCAAAGGTTCAGGTGTACCTTGGATGGGCCGTCCTCTGCGTCTTAATTCGATACTTTCCATGATTGTGTACTACTGAGGACGACACTATGATTGTAATCCTGGCCCTGAGGAAGTCTCTATAAGGGACGAAATGGCCCGCAGCCGGCTTCGGTGAGCACTCCAGCCGTTGGCAGCCTCCCTCGCGGAGCCGTGTTTGGCATACGGCAGCCTCCCTCGCGGAGCCCTGTTTGGCGTACGGGCCTCCCTCGCGGAGCCCTGTTTGGCATACGGCAGCCTCCCTTGCGGAGCCCTGTTTGGCATACGGCAGCCTCCCTCGCGGAGCCCTGTTTGGCGTACGGCAGCCTCCCTCGCGGAGCCCTGTTTGGCGTACGGCAGCCTCCCTCGCGGAGCCCTGTTTGGCGTACGGCAGCCTCCCTCGCGGAGCCCTGTTTGGCGTACGGCAGCCTCCCTCGCGGAGCCCTGTTTGGCGTACGGCAGCCTCCCTCGCGGAGCCTTGTTTGGTGTACGGCAGCCTCCCTCGCGGAGCCCTGTTTGGCGTACAGCAGCCTCCCTCGCGGAGCCCTGTTTGGCGTACGGCAGCCTCCCTCGCGGAGCCCTGTTTGGCGTACGGCAGCCTCCCTCGCGGAGCCCTGTTTGGCGTACGGCAGCCTCCCTCGCGGAGCCCTGTTTGGCGTACGGCAGCCTCCCTCGCGGAGCCCTGTTTGGCGTACGGCAGCCTCCCTCGCGGAGCCCTGTTTGGCGTACGGCAGCCTCCCTTGCGGAGCCCTGTTTGGCGTACGGCAGCCTCCCTCGCGGAGCCCTGTTTGGCGTACGGCAGCCTCCTCACGGAGCCATGTTTGGCGGACGGCAGCCTCCCCTCGAGAGCCTTGTTTGGTGTACGGCAGCCTCCCTCGCGGAGCCCTGTTTGGCGTACAGCAGCCTCCCTTGTGGAGCCCTGTTTGGCATATGGCAGCCTCCCTTGCGGAGCCCTGTTTGGCGTACGGTAGCCTCCCTCACGGAGCCCTGTTTGGCATATGGCAGCCTCCCTTGCGGAGCCCTGTTTGGAGTACGGAAGCCTCCCTCACGGAGCCCTGTTTGACGTACGGCAGCCTCCCTTACGGAGCCCTGTTTGGCGTACGGCAGCCTCCCTTGCAGAGCCCTGTTTGGCATACGGCAGCCTCCCTCGCCGAGCCCTGTTTGGTGTACGGCAGCCTCCCTCGCGGAGCCCTGTTCGACGTACGGCAGGCTCCCTCGCAGAGCCTTGTTTGGTGTACGGCAGCCTCCCTCGCGGAGCCCTGTTTGGCGTACAGCAGCCTCCCTCACGGAGCCCTGTTTGGCATACGGCAGCCTCCCTTGCGGAGCCCTGTTTGGCGTACGGTAGCCTCCCTCACGGAGCCCTGTTTGGCGTACGGCAGCCTCCCTTGCGGAGCCCTGTTTGGCGTACGGCAGCCTCCCTTGCAGAGCCCTGTTTGGCATACGGCAGCCTCCTTCACGGAGGACTGTTTGGCGTACAGCAGCCTCCCTCGTGGAGCCCTGTTTGGCATATGGCAGCCTCCCTTGCGGAGCCCTGTTTGGCGTACGGCAGCCTCCCTTGCAGAGCCCTGTTTGGCATACGGCAGCCTCCCTCGCCGAGCCCTGTTTGGCGTACGGCAGCCTCCCTCGCGGAGCCCTGTTTGGCGTACGGCAGCCTCCCTTGCGGAGCCCTGTTTGGCATACGGCAGCCTCCCTCGCCGAGCCCTGTTTGGTGTACGGCAGCCTCCCTCGCGGAGCCCTGTTTGACGTACGGCAGGCTCCCTTGCGGAGCCCTGTTTGGTGTACGGCAGCCTCCCTCGCGGAGCCCTGTTTGGCGTACGCAGCATCACTTGCGGAGCCCTGTTTGACGTACGCAGCCTCACTCGCGGAGTCCTGTTTGGTGTACGCAGCCTCACTCGCGGAGCCCTGTTTGGCGTACGGCAGCCTCCCTCGCGGAGCCCTGTTTGGCGTACGCAGCCTCACTCGCGGAGCCCTGTTTGGCGTACGGCAGCCTCCCTTGCGGAGCCCTGTTTGGCGTACGGCAGCTTCCCTTATGGAGCACCATTCGGCGTTCCCCTTTGGATTTCTTTGTTTACATCTTCGCGGTTTTCCTTTGGATAAATTTTCTGGTTACTACTACACCTGAACCTTTGAATATGCCGTGAATTATACCCTTCGGACCTTTATACCGTGACCCAGTGACGCACTTTCGAACTACTGGCTTTCCTCTCTATATTCCCACTCAGACAAATGCATAACAGCGACATCCATTAAGGTACTGTGTCCTGAGTTGGAATTGAGCCTTTATCCCAGATTTTTCACACGATTTGTACTAACTTTGGAAACATGGCCCAATACCTTATGTGAACTATCGGGATACTACTGTGTTGTACTTGATGAATTGAATTTGATATTTATACTGCTGATTAATTGTGTTGTACTCAATGTGTTATTGTACTTGATACCTATTCTAGTTAAGAAATGAAATAAGATATGTTTTGATGTTGAGTAAGGTTGCTGCTGTTTTGAGTGTAAACCTCCCGTTGTGCTGTGTTTGAGCAGGGTCAGCTCCCATCTGTCAGCTCCAGCTTCTCGTACAGGGACATGAGAGAAGCCTCCCACAAGGATGGTAAAACATCCAGGCATCCCCTGGCCAATTCTCTCACACCAGAAGCAACTTGCAGTTTCTCAAGTCGCTCCTGACACCGGGGGATTAAGTAGATATTTTACAGTTGACCACAGCAAAATGCCATTCAGTACAAAACACGCAAGCCCTTTGGTCAAAACTATTTTTTCATTCTTGGCTCTTAAGCCTGGCTTCTGTTTGTGCGTTGTGTCAATGGGATCCTGTACTTCCCTTGTTAATAACTGTTTTACTTCTTCAATGTGATTTCAATGACTACTTGTTTAGTTCTGTTTCAGTATTTCTGTCTGAAGGTATTGGAGTGTGTTGTTTGTAAGGTTGTGAGCCACTCCGGGTCTCGATCAAGGGGTGAAAATAAATCATAACAGTAATAATTTCTTAACCGGAGTCTGTTTGTGGTTTTTTTTATAGGAAGCAGTGAAAGCTCAGAATTCAGCGAGGAACCATCCTCGGGGATTGAAAGGTGAGTGTCCTCTTGGCCAATACACGGGGGAACTTGAACGGACGGCATCAAAACAGAAGTCCCATTGTCATCATTGCTGCTTCCCTTCCCATTCCCTCCTTGTAACAAATGACTATCTTCTGCCGGCTGGCAGATTCTCATTCTCTGAAGAGGATTGGTCTTTCACTGCAACACCTTGCTGCTAACTGAATTCTGCGTGTGTCACGTTGCACGGACTTGACCGGCCCCTTAATCACACACACAGAGACGGACTGAAGGCTAACTACTTTATTGAATATAAAAACAGTCCAAAAGGTAAATTGTCCATAGAAGAGATAAATGCAATCAAAGGCTTGAAGCAACAATGTCCAAAACAGCTTGACAAAAACAATCCAAAGGCTATTGCAAGGCTTGAGCAAGGCTCCGCAAGGCAATGCGGAAACAGGAACAAGGCAAGGTGAATGCAAGGCAAGACTTGGAGGCCACTAGCCAACTTAGCTCCGTGGACCCGCTTCGCTTCACATCTGCTCAAAAGAGACGTGGCCGAAGCACTGGGGATGCGTTCCCACGCCTGCTCTACTTAATCGTTCGGCCGAGGTCCCCGACGCTCTAGGCCCCGTCGTCTCCAATCTCTGCTGACGGACCTCGGCCTGTCTAGGCTGCGGTGCCATCCCCTTCTCCCAGACTCAATGCTACTTCTCCTATCAAAGGTTCGACCTTGTCTCTCAGCAGCTGGGTCACTATCTACATGAGAGCTCTCCTCCCTAGAATCTTCCCAGCCGCTTTCATCCATGTTTTCACTCAGAAGCTCCTGTGACCCTCTTCCCCCCGGATGCTCATAACTCCCACTATCGCTGTCTTCCATTTGCACCTGGTTATCTATGTCTACGTCAGGGCCAAAACACAGTTCTTCCCATGCCAAACTTTCTGTGGGCGAAGGAGGCCCGCTGATGGGAAACTGTCCTTCCCACCCTTCCAAATCCTCTTCTGAATCTGTCCCTGCAGCTGCAGGCCCCAATGCCAATGGAACCCCGGGTCCTAGCCCCTGTCCTCCAGGCACAAATGAGAACTGCTGTGCTACAGCGTGTTGATATCATACATTGTCAATTTGTATAAAAAGATTATTAGGGACAATGTGCCTAAAAATAGCATCTGAAAGAGTTGTGCTACTTTATTTATTTACTTTATTTATATTCCGCTCTTCTCACTCAGAGCGGATTACAGATACACATACTTAGCAGACAATCCCTGCCGTTTCCACATACACAACATATAGACGAACAGAGGCAAACTCTGGCCACCGGGGGAGCTGATGCACCCCTCATCTCTCATGCCATTTCCGCATACACACATATAGACGAACAGAGGCAAACTCTGGCCACCAGGGGGAGCTGATGCACTCCTCATCTCTCATGCCGTTTCCACATACACACATATAGATGAACAGAGGCAAACTCTGGCCACCAGGGGGAGCTGATGCACTCCTCATCTCTCATGCCGTTTCCACATACACACATATAGACGAACAGAGGCAAACTCTGGCCACCGGGGGAGCTGATGCACCCCTCATCTCTCATGCCATTTCCACATACACACATATAGACGAACAGAGGCAAACTCTGGCCACCGGGGGAGCTGATGCACTCCTCATCTCTCATGCCGTTTCCACATACACACATATAGACGAACAGAGGCAAACTCTGGCCACCGGGGAGCTGATGCACCCCTCATCTCTCATGCCATTTCCACATACACACATATAGACGAACAGAGGCAAACTCTGGCCACCGGGGGAGCTGATGCACTCCTCATCTCTCATGCCGTTTCCACATACACACATATAGACGAACAGAGGCAAACTCTGGCCACCGGGGGAGCTGATGCACCCCTCATCTCTCATGCCGTTTCCACATACACACATATAGACGAACAGAGGCAAACTCTGGCCACCGGGGGAGCTGATGCACCCCTCATCTCTCATGCCGTTTCCACATACACACATATAGACGAACAGAGGCAAACTCTGGCCACCGGGGGAGCTGATGCACCCCTCATCTCTCATGCCGTTTCCACATACACACATATAGACGAACAGAGGCAAACTCTGGCCACCGGGGGAGCTGATGCACTCCTCATCTCTCATGCCGTTTCCACATACACACATATAGACGAACAGAGGCAAACTCTGGCCACCGGGGGAGCTGATGCACTCCTCATCTCTCATGCCATTTCCACATACACACATATAGACAAACAGAGGCAAATTCTGGCCACCGGGGGAGCTGATGCACTCCTCATCTCTCATGCCGTTTCCACATACACACATATAGACGAACAGAGGCAAACTCTGGCCACCGGGGAGCTGATGCACCCCTCATCTCTCATGCCATTTCCACATACACACATATAGACGAACAGAGGCAAACTCTGGCCACCAGGGGGAGCTGACGCACTCCTCATCTCTCATGCCGTTTCCACATACACACATATAGACGAACAGAGGCAAACTCTGGCCACCGGGGGGAGCTGATGCACCCCTCATCTCTCATGCCATTTCCACATACACACATATAGACGAACAGAGGCAAACTCTGGCCACCAGGGGGAGCTGATTCCCCCCTCATCTCTCATGCCATTTCCGCATACACACATATAGACGAACAGAGGCAAACTCTGGCCACCACGAGGAGCTGATGCACCCCTCATCTCTCATGCCGTTTCCACATACACACATATAGACGAACAGAGGCAAACTCTGGCCACCAGGGGGAGCTGATTCCCCCTCATCTCTCATGCCATTTCCGCATACACACATATAGACGAACAGAGGCAAACTCTGGCCACCGGGGGAGCTGATGCACCCCTCATCTCTCATGCCGTTTCCACATACACACATATAGATGAACAGAGGCAAACTCTGGCCACCACGAGGAGCTGATGCACCCCTCATCTCTCATGCCGTTTCCACATACACACATATAGACGAACAGAGGCAAACTCTGGCCACCAGGGGGAGCTGATGCACTCCTCATCTCTCATGCCATTTCCGCATACACACATATAGACGAACAGAGGCAAACTCTGGCCACCGGGGGAGCTGATGCACCCCTCATCTCTCATGCCGTTTCCACATACACACATATAGACGAACAGAGGCAAACTCTGGCCACCACGAGGAGCTGATGCACTCCTCATCTCTCATGCCGTTTCCACATACACACATATAGACGAACAGAGGCAAACTCTGGCCACCAGGGGGAGCTGACGCACTCCTCATCTCTCATGCCGTTTCCACATACACACCTAAAGACGAACAGGGGCAAACTCTGGCCACCAGGGAGCTGATGCACTCCTCATCTCTCATGCCGTTTCCACATACACACATATAGACGAACAGAGGCAAACTCTGGCCACCAGGGGGAGCTGATGCACTCCTCATCTCTCATGCCGTTTCCACATACACACATATAGACGAACAGAGGCAAACTCTGGCCACCGGGGGAGCTGATGCACTCCTCATCTCTCATGCCATTTCCACATACACACATATAGACGAACAGAGGCAAACTCTGGCCACCGGGGGAGCTGATGCACTCCTCATCTCTCATGCCGTTTCCACATACACAACATATAGACGAACAGAGGCAAACTCTGGCCACCAGGGGGAGCTGATGCACCCCTCATCTCTCATGCCGTTTCCGCATACACACATATAGACGAACAGAGGCAAACTCTGGCCACCGGGGGAGCTGATGCACCCCTCATCTCTCATGCCATTTCCACATACACACATATAGACGAACAGAGGCAAACTCTGGCCACCGGGGGAGCTGATGCACTCCTCATCTCTCATGCCGTTTCCACATACACAACATATAGACGAACAGAGGCAAACTCTGGCCACCAGGGGGAGCTGATGCACCCCTCATCTCTCATGCCGTTTCCGCATACACACATATAGACGAACAGAGGCAAACTCTGGCCACCGGGAGCTGATGCACCCTCATCTCTCATGCCATTTCCACATACACACATATAGACGAACAGAGGCAAACTGGCCACCGGGGGAGCTGATGCACCCCTCATCTCTCATGCCGTTTCCACATACACACATATAGACGAACAGAGGCAAACTCTGGCCACCACGAGGAGCTGATGCACTCCTCATCTCTCATGCCGTTTCCACATACACACATATAGACGAACAGAGGCAAACTCTGGCCACCAGGGGGAGCTGACGCACTCCTCATCTCTCATGCCGTTTCCACATACACACATATAGACGAACAGAGGCAAACTCTGGCCACCAGGGGGAGCTGATGCACTCCTCATCTCTCATGCCGTTTCCACATACACACATATAGACGAACAGAGGCAAACTCTGGCCACCGGGGGAGCTGATGCACTCCTCATCTCTCATGCCGTTTCCACATACACACATATAGACGAACAGAGGCAAACTCTGGCCACCGGGAGCTGATGCACTCCTCATCTCTCATGCCGTTTCCACATACACAACATATAGACGAACAGAGGCAAACTCTGGCCACCAGGGGAGCTGATGCACCCCTCATCTCTCATGCCGTTTCGCATACACACATATAGACGAACAGAGGCAAACTCTGGCCACCGGGAGCTGATGCACCCCTCATCTCTCATGCCATTTCCACATACACACATATAGACGAACAGAGGCAAACTCTGGCCACCAGGGGGAGCTGATGCACTCCTCATCTCTCATGCCGTTTCCCCATACACATATATAGACGAACAGACTCAAACTCTGGCCACCAGGGGGAGCTGATGCACTCCTCATCTCTCATGCCGTTTCCACATACACACATATAGATGAACAGAGGCAAACTCTGGCCACCGGGGGAGCTGATGCACTCCTCATCTCTCATGCCGTTTCCCCATACACATATATAGACGAACAGACTCAAACTCTGGCCACCAGGGGGAGCTGATGCACTCCTCATCTCTCATGCCGTTTCCACATACACACATATAGACGAACAGAGGCAAACTCTGGCCACCGGGGGAGCTGATGCACCCCTCATCTCTCATGCCGTTTCCACATACACACATATAGACGAACAGAGGCAAACTCTGGCCACCACGAGGAGCTGATGCACCCCTCATCTCTCATGCCGTTTCCACATACACACATATAGACGAACAGAGGCAAACTCTGGCCACCGGGGGAGCTGATGCACTCCTCATCTCTCATGCCGTTTCCCCATACACACATATAGACGAACAGAGGCAAACTCTGGCCACCAGGGGGAGCTGACGCACTCCTCATCTCTCTGCATTCCCAGCGTCCCTTGTTGTTCCTTCCACATTCCTCAGCGTTCCTGGAGTTCTTTAATGGCCTCATAATTCAGTCAAAATTTGCCTCCCCACTTAATGTGGTACCTTTATCACCTACTTGACAGATGCAACCGTCTTTCGGGCTGCAAAGGTCAACAGTAGGCTACTGTCGTTGTGCAGATGCCAATTAAAGCCAAGCCCAGATGTAAAAGGGGGTAACAAAAGGTTTAGCGAACAAGGAATGGAAATGGGACTATCAAAAAACCGGCAAAAACCCACAAAAAAACCAGGGAAAGCCCAAAAAATCACTGCAGGAGAATCCAAAACAAACTCAGGACGTCCTCTGTGATGTCCTTCGAGGGATGATCCAAAAGCGTAGTCTGTAACTGGTCCGGAGTCAAGGGCAGGAGAATGGTGGAGGAAACTAGGAGACAGTCCAAGGTCCAACAGGAGCTAAATGTATAGGGACAGCACACATTGTAATCCCCATAAAACACATTGTCAACCTCCCTCCGTGTAATACAATACCAGTCTTGCAGCTTGAAACTCACAGAATGTCCAACTGAGTCCAAACCCCTTCACTAGGAACACACAGCTGTAGCTGAACAGAAAACAGAACATTGAAACCCAACACCACCACCCCCATCTTTCCCAACGTCAGCAACAGCATCTCAGCCCAAAACGGTGGCAGAGTAAAACTTTAACTCACAAGTAAACTGGATCAGGAACACGATGAAAGATAACAGGATACCAAACAGGAATGCCAAACAGGATACCAGAAACAACTCCTTGCTCGCCGCAAGGAGTCTCTTCCAAAAGCCCGCATTATATAACCCTAAAGATCAGACTCGCCCGAAGAACACTCCCCGTGATCAGACGTTGCAGCTACTTCCCTCTCTGCAGTTGGCACCCTTTGTGAGTCTCTCCAAGTTCCCCAGCGTTTCTCAAAACTTAGTGTTTCCCAATCATTCCCAGAAGTTTCAGAGGGCCAGTCTTTATCACTGTCAAATCCCATAAAAGTATCACTACTAGAATCTGCATTACACACATCCCTAACTTCCTGTACCAAGGTCCAATCTAACTCAGTATCACTTTCTTCTGACTCATTTTCCCCATCTCTGTGAAAGCCCTCAAAGGATTCAGAATAAGTTGGAGACCTAAGTATCTCCCGAATTCTCTTCCTTTGTTCCAACCCTTCTCTGCTGGATTTGCTTGCATTCCTTTTTCTGCCTGCTCCAGCATGTAGATTACTCTCAGCCCCACCCAGTTGCATACTACACTCAGACGCTGATGACTCAGCGTCTTCCTCAGCCCTACTATCAGGCAACGCCGAGGGCTCAATTACAACAGCTACACTTAAAGTTCGAGCACCCACCTCAACCCGGGCAGGCCTCGAACTCATGACCTACTGGTCAGAGAGATCTTATGCAGCTGACACTTAGCCAGCTACGCCACATTCCCGGTGCGCCACATTAATAGCAGTCTGTGATACTTTTCTACCTACCGTGTTTCCCCTGACACCCCGATTGTAAGACGTATCGGGGTGTCAGGGGTCGGCTAATGTAAGCCGTACCCGAATGTAAGCCGTACCTCGTCGCCACGCCCATGCCGCCACCGCCGCCGCCGCAATCGGCCCATCGGCGCGGCACACCTCCGCGGCACACCTCCTTTCTGCCAGGCCTCCAAGGGAGGGGGAAGAGAGCCAGAAGCATGGCAAGCGTGCGCTGCGTCAGAGTGACGCGTCGTCGCTTTGCCCCGCCCCTGGCTCTCTTCCCCTCTCTTCCTTTGTCCAAGAAAGGGAGGAGAGAGAGAGCCACGGGCGGGGCAGAGCGACGACGCGTCACTCTGACGCGTCGGCGCTGCCCCGCCCCCTGGCTCTCTTCCCCTCTCTTCCTTTGTCCAAGAAAGGGAGGAGAAGAAGAGAGCCAGGGGCGGGGCAAGCGACGACGCGTCACTCTGGCCAGCGGCGCTTTGCCATGCTTCTGGCTTTCTTCCCCTCCCTTCCTTTGTCCAGAAAGCTGCGCCGCGGAGGTGTGCCGCGGCGGCGTGACGGCGGCGGCATGGGCGTGGCGATGGGGTACATCTTAGTTTATATAAGACGTACCCCGAAAGTAAGACGTAGGGGGACTTTTCGGGGGGAAAAGAAAGTAAGACGCTGTCTTTCGGAGAAACACGGTAGTAGTAGTCGTAATAATAATAATATTTATTGAATAATAATGATGATGACGATGATAATAATAATAATAGCAGCCCTTTATTTATATTCCGCCCTATCTCCCCAAGTGGATTCAGGGTGGATCACGTACATGGCAAACTGCCAACCTTTCCTTCGGCAAGATTTTCTACAGCTGGCGGCTTAACCCACGATGCTAAAGCCTGGCCTACAAAATATTTAACTGTGCTGATATTCAGAAATGTGAACACAGCTTTTCAAAACATCTGCATTTCATATATATGGTCCTTCATCATCTTCCTGTACATATTACCATGAAAAATTTATATTGCTGTTTAAGATACTGTAGGAGTCACTTTATAGGTACCAAATTGGTTGCTTAGCTTAATTCTGCAAACATCATTCTAAACCAAAGCATTGCATTTGAGAACAGGTTCATCAACTACCCTATAGACTCAAGTCGAAGCCTAGTTTTGCAGTCCTTGGTTAGGCTGAAAAGCCCCCCTTGGCTTATACTTGAGTCAAAATTATTTATTATTTTACTCTATTATTATCATTATTATTACATTTATTATTTTACTCTATTATTATTATTTGTATTGCATTTTCATTATTTTACTCTGTTTTTGATACTTGTATTACATTTATTATTTTACTCTAGTATTGTCATTACATTTATGATTTTACTCTCATTATTATTATTATTATTGGAAGGATACATAGGCACATTTACATTGAAGAAGGTTAGAATAATGGTTTGATCAGAGTTGGACAGTTTTATGTAAATATTAAAAACCTTTAACCTCCTGATGCCTAAATTTTATTGGTATCAATTTTTATTTTGAAATTAACCAGTAGCTGCTGCTTTTCCCACCCTCGGTTTATACTCGAGTCAGAATGTTTTCCCAGTTTTTTGTGGTGCCTTGGCGTGTGGCGGGATCAACGTGATCAACTTATAAGCGGTTTAAGGACGCTTATGAGCATGCTATCAGAGAGGCGAAAAAATGGTATTATGCCTCCTTGATAGAGTCTGCTAGCTCACGCCCAGCAAAATTGTTCAGTATCATTCGGTCTTTGGCGACGGTCTCTACTGTCCCAAATAGTAATGATTTGGCCCCGTCAGCTGAGGTCTTTCAGAGCTTCTTTGCAGACAAGATCTGACTACTTCGCCATGATCTCCCTGTCACGGTTAATACAGTGAGCGAACTTGAGACTCCGTGGCCACTCGACGGGCCTACCTTTGACCAGTTCCAGCTGCTGGACGTAGGGACAAGATCATTGCTGCAGCTAGACCAACAACTTGCTCCCTCGACCCGTGCCCCTCCTGGCTTGTTAGATCTTGCAGGGAGGGGTTGCGTGCACCTCTGTTGAATATAGTAAACAGCTCCCTTGAGCAAGGAGTTTTTCCAGAGAGTTTAAAAGAGGCAATGGTAAGCCCGCTGCTGAAGAAACCGGATCTAGATGGCTATTATTTGACATCTACATGTGTCCACTGGCCCAACTGGTGCGTAGCTTTGGTTTGGAGTGTCATCAGTGTCATCAGTACAATAATAAACACTGATGACACCCAGCTGGTGCTGAGGATGGAAGGCCGGCTGGACTCTGTACCCAATTATTTCCATCAGTGCCTGGAAGCCGTGAATGGGTGGCTACGGCCCCCAGCAGGTTGAAGGTGACGGAGGTCCTGTGGCTGGGTCGCCCGGGGGGGGGGGACTCCAGCTGTCAATAATGGATGGCGAGGTGGTTAGTCCACCAGCCCTGGTTAAAAGCCTGGGGGTCCAACTGGACCCTCTGCTGACGATGGAGGCTCAGGTCTCCACCGTGAGCAGAGCGGCGTTTTTCCATCTGTGCCAGGCAAGGCGGCTGGCGCCCTACCTTTCCGGTGGCGACCTAGCCACGGTAATCCAGGCCACGGTCATCTCGAGACTGGACTACTGTAACCCCCTTTACATTGGCCTTCCTCTGTCAGTAATCCGGAAATTTAAGCTGATGCAAAACGCTGCGGCTCGACTACTGGTTGGTGCGGCACTATCGTGCCACATCACTCCAGTCCTACTGGCTCCCCATCGAGTACGGGATTGCCTTCAAAGTGCTGGTGTTAACCTTTAAGGCCTTGCATGGTCTGGGGCCAGTGTACCTGAACGACTGCCTCTCCCTGCACATTCCCCAGAGACTCCTATGGTCCATGGATCAAAACCTATTGGAGGTTCCATCACTTAAGATCTGCCACCTGCAGGGCCGGGTCGACAGCAATGGGACAACTACGCAGCCACCGAAGGGCGTCGGCACCTGGGAGGGGCGCGCCGCACTGGCCCGCCCTGCCGGCCGCAGCCGCAGCCGGCCTCACTGGCGCGCCGTGCCGCCGGCCGCAAGTCCGCAGCCGGCCCCGCTGCCTGCGGCGCCTTTGCAGGCGGCCCTTTGCCTCCTGCGCACTGGCTCCAAAGCGGGAGGCGTGCTCTGGAGCCAGTACGCATGTGCGAAAATCCCCGCGCATGCGTACTGGCTCCAAAGCGTGCCTCCCGCTTTGGAGCCAGTAGGCATGCACAGAGATTTTCGCACATGCGCAGCAGCTACTACAGGCGCGCTTTGGAGCCAGTACGCATGTGCGGAGCGTGCGCACGGGGCTCCAGAGCGTGACCCGCGCTCGGGAGCCACGGGGGGGGGTGCAAATTTTTTTTCCGCTGACTCCCCGGAATAGGTAGGTCCGCCCCTGGTCGCCTGTCCTCGACGCGACAGCGTACGTTCTCTGTAGTAGCGCCTACCCTTTGGAACGCCCTCCCAGAGGACGCTCGAGCAATAACTGACCGACAGGCCTTCTGGAGGGCCTGCAAGACCCATCTCTTCAGACAGGCGTTTAGCCTTTAAGGCTGTTAAATTCCACTCTTGCCTCAATCCGTTTTAATATGTTTTTAACTATGTTGTGATTATGTCGTTCACTAGTGTGAACCACCCTGAGCCTCTTTGGGAAGGGGGGGGGGTATATAAATCGAAATAATAAATAAATAAATATTGGGTTCGGTTTATACTCAAGTATATATGGTAACCTACTCCGGTGTTTTATTGTCCGCTGCAATGACTCTTACACACAGCTATATATGTTCCATAACAGCAAATTTTTAAGAATATTCTTCTGAACATCCTTCTTTCCGCCTGAAGTTCCTTCTCAATTTGGTATTGACCAGGGAAACATTGCATCCCGAAAGGTATCTTATCTCCAGTGTCACTCTTGAGAATGCATCATCCGGCATTAACAGGAAGGGAATAATAACAAACAGTGATATCGGCACAAAGATCTATTCTCCGTTCATTTTAAACACCTTTTTTTTGGTCCCACGGACCCACTTTTTGGTCCCACTTTCCCCCATGGATGTTGAGCACTACGTCACCAGCAGAGATGCCTCTCCAGGGTGGGGAGCACCAAATACAATGTGTGTCCCACAGTATCGTGCATGTGTTTACTTTTGTTGGATGTCTGCACTAAACGGAAAGCACTCACCTGTAAATTTATGAACAGGGGTCGGCTGTATGCCACGCTGGGGCCCAACTGGCGGGTACCAATTCGGAATTCTCCCAGAAGTCGGAGCTGTGTTTACAGGTACATTATAGGCGGTGGCGGGTCTGTCTCTCTCCCGCGGCCATGCTATCCACTCATATTCCCAACTTTATTTACTTTTCTCTCGCTGATTACGAAAGCCTCTTCCCAAGAGCATTGTCATTTCTTTTCTTCCATCTGCCAACTTTCCTTTTGCACCGGGAAGAGCTTCCAGGAGTCAAGAGGCAGTTGAAACATTCACTTATATATATATATAAGTTGTTCACATCCACACCATAGAAGCCTGCGTGGCCATGTTTACGTGCCTTGCTGCATATAAGCATGCTGTACTTCAATGTTGGCTACACTTCCTACCAAAGCTAGGAAGTGTGATTAAGTGCATGCAACCCATTCAAGACACATTTAAGTTCCTATTTAACTCAAGTTTCATTCAGTAAGATAGACACGTGTGTACTGTAGGGAATAAAGCATTGACACGGGGGGGGAAGATAGCAACTTTTTGAGCAGTGTCTTCCCTTTTGAGCAGTGAAGTAAATGTATACTTAGATCTTTTACTAACAGATTCTGTATATGCTTAAAGGGATTTTTGCTCGAATTTAATTACAATAGTTAAGTATGTAATGAACTGAATTATATCTGAAACTATTTGTCCCCTTTCGAAGCCACTCACACCTACCGTGTTTCCCCGAAAGTATGACACCCCCGATTGTAAGACGTATCGGGGGTGTCAGAGGGGTCGGCTTATATAAGCCGTACCCCGAAAGTAAGACGCCTCGGGCGGCATGGCGTGGCTTCTGGGCGACGAGAGGCTTCCAGAGGGGCTCAAAAGGGGCCCGGAATCCTCCTCCTCTTCCTTCCAGCGGCGCCTTCCATCCTCCTCCTCTTCCTCCCAGCAGCGCCTACTCCCTCTCGCCGGTTCCGCCCCCCTCCCTTCAGTGAAGGGAGGAGGGGCGGAGCCGCCGGCGGCGAAAGGGTTAGGGTCAGGCGTCTTTCCCCGCCGCCGCCCGGCTCGTCCGCGCTCAAGCGGGAGCCAGGCGGCGGAAAGCGCCTGAGTCGCCCTGGGGCGGGACTTCGCCGGCGCCTTCTCCCCTCGCGGATCCGCCCCCCTCCCTTCACTGAAGGGAGGAGGGGCGGAGCCGCCGCCGGCGAGAGGGAGAAGGCGCCGGCGGAAGTCCCGCCCGCGGCGGCTCAGGCGCTCGCCGCGCCCGGCTCGCCCCGCAAAGGGAGCCCTCTTGCGCCTGTCTTCTCTTCTCCGAAGAGGCGGCTGCAAGGAGATCTTGCGGTTTCCCTGCAGCCGCCTCTTCGGAGAAGGGAAGACAGACAGGCGGAAAGACGCCTGAGCCGCCGTGCGGGCGGGACTTCCGCCGGCGTTTTCTTTCCTCACTGAAGGGAGGGGGTGGAACCGGCGAGAGGGAGAAGGTGCTGCTGGGAGGAAGAGGAGGAGGATTCCGGGCCCCTTTTGAGCCCCTCTGGGAGCCTCTCGTTGCCCAGCCAAGAAGCCATGCCATGCCGTCCGCGGTAAGTCTTACTTTCGCCTTACTTTCGGGGTACCGTCGGCTAATGTAAGCCGTGCCCCGAAAGTAAGCCGTAGTGGGGATTTTGGGGGTCAAAAGAAAGTAAGACGCCGTCTTACTTTCGGGGAAACACGGTAGTTTGTTGCTCCAATTCACAATTCACAACATCGACTTTGGTGGTTATTTATTTATTTATTTATATTTACTGATTGAAATCAAGAGATAGATGTTCATTAGAGATCTCTCGGCTTCTCCTCCGACGATTGAAACGAAATCCTCGCTCGTGGTGAGGATCGGACGTGTCCTGCGTTTACAAGTTTCTATCCGAGTCCCGCCTCCGCGCGGCTTCATAGCTTGCAGAGCTTCTGGAGGAGCATGGTGCACACCTCCTCGCTGGTGACGTTCTCCGCGACGGACTCCAAGTAATGCGTCTCGTTGGCCTTCCGGAGGGAGCTGCCCAGTGACTTGTCGGCCTCGTAGAGGACTTTCAAGAAGAGGACGAGGGGGTTTCGATCTCCACACAGGTTGGCATGGTCACCTGTGGTATGGAAGGCCAAGGACAAATGACAACTTCAAGAGACACCCGGTAAGGACAGCACTGATGAAAGTATGGGAAACTTACAAGGGGAGATTCTACCAAAAAACACCCCTTTGGGTATCTCCCATAGAGAGGCCCACCAACGAAGCCTACTAGGATGGGACAAATGGCCAACATATGAGGAAATGACAGTCAAAGTGGGGCGGACGGAGGAGGAGCCTAAAGCCAAAGATTCAATTGCAGCAACAGTGCAAAACCCTCACTTGGCTTCAGTACTTACACATCAGAGCATGCTTTCAGAGAGATGAACAGGCAGGCTTTGCGGAAGGAGAGAACTTCTGGAAAAACTTTCTGAGTAAGGAGAAGAAACTAGTCCCCAAGGCCTACCTACGACTCCTGGAATGGTCGACTGAGACTGAACAGGTAAAAACCTGCATGATAAAATGGGCGCAAAACATCGGCCGTACAATCAGCATGCGAGAATGGGAGAAGATCTGGCGGAAGAAAATAAAAATCACCTACGCCAGGGTTGTCCAACTTCTACGGGCCCAAGGGCCGGAATTCCGGTCACTGATCATCTGGGGGGCCGAAGGGTCTGCCTCCGCCCCTGGCTCCACCCCCTCCCCAGCTCCACCCCCGCCCCTCCCCTGGCTCCGCCCCCTCCCCGGCTCCAATTTCCTTACAATTGACCTTGAGTTGTGGAGCTGTAGTTCACCTCCATCCAGAGAGCACTGTGGACTCAAATAATGATGGATCTGGACCAAACTTGGCATGAATACTCAATATACCCAAATGGGAACACTGGTGGATTTGGGGAAATGTTTCCTAATACCTTTGAGTTATTTGAGTCCACACTCAAATTGGGACACACCAAAAAAAACCCAAACACCTCAATGCCGTCGCAGGGCTTGATGGGGCCTCCTTTCCCAGAGGCGGGTGGAGGAGGCCCAAAGAGCTCCCTCCCTCCCTGAAGGGAAAGGAAGCCATGTTGCGCCCTGCATGCGGGGGAAGGCAGCCCAACTAGGGGGAGGGGGCGCAGAGGAGGGGAAGAAAGCATCGCCAAGGAAGCAGCCGCTGAGGGACCCCTCGCCCCCTCACCCAACGTCCCACTGTTTTTAGATTGATTGATTCGAGCCAGGCCCTTCCTTACCCATACTGTGGGAGCCCCCGCCACAGGGCCGAAGCGCCAACGCCGCCGCTGTCCCCGAAGAACCCCGCTAGAGCCGAGGCCAAGCTCAGGCCGGGCGCGGCGGCTCTCCCATCCGCAGGACAGGAAGCGAGGGCCCTCCACAGGAAGAGGACGGAGCCAGGAGGGGCTTTCCCTGCCTCACTCCCCTCCTCCCTCTCTCTGACGGAATGGGGGCTGGCCTAGAAGCAGCCATGAGGGAGGAGGAGGCGCGCGCCCAGGCCGGCCGCAGATCCCGCGGGACCCGAGATTTCGGCAGCTATTGTGAGACTACGCAGCCACAGACGGGATTTCGACCTCCCTCGAAATCCCGTCTGTGGCTGGCGTAGTCTCGCGATGCTTGCCTAAACCTGGAAGTAGGTATTTTTTAAATTCTTATTTTTATTTTTTATTTGTATTTTATTAAAACAAGTTAGGGGGCCGTAGGGAAGGGGCTCGGGGGCCGTGTACGGCCCCGGGGCCGCCTGTTGGACAGCCCTGACCTACGCCATTGATCTTAAGGAGAACTGGTACAAACTGTTTTTCAGATGGTACATGACACCCCATAAACTTGGTCTGATGTACGAGAACACCCAGACTAATTGCTGGAAGTGCGGGTCACAGACAGGCACCTTCTACCACATGTGGTGGTCCTGCCAGGAAGTCTCGAAATTCTGGAAATCGATTCACATGCAAATGCAAAAGACCCTACAGACCACGCTGGAATTGACACCAGAGGCCTACCTACTAGGAATAGCGGATGAAAGAGAATTCCCAGACGAGAATGCTGAGCGGCTATTCCTGTTCCTCTCCACGGCAGCGAGGATGGTGTACGCGAGAAAGTGGAAATCTACGGAGGTGCCCCGACTTGAAGAATGGGTAAACAAGGCTCAGGACATCATGAGCATGGATAAGTTGTCATATTACATGAGCGAGTTGGAGGGGACAAGTTTGAAGAGAACTGATTGGTCACCCTTTGTGAACTACCTAAAGTCTGGGGAACTAACCGACACTCCCAATAGACCCGACAAAGGAATGGGACTACCAAGGATCAGCTAAACTGAACCCCCAAGATTAAATACCCCCTCCCCCTTCTTAATGACAATCACACCTTCCCCCCTACCCCCCTTTCTCTATCGTTCCTACTGTCCTTTACCTGAAATTGTTCCCCCACTTTTACTGTTTATGGAAAAACCCTAATAAATATATTTCAAAAAAAAAGAAGAAGAAGAGAACGAGCAGGGCCTCGGCGGTGTTGTCCCCAGGCAGCATGGCTGCCATGTGCAGGATCCTTCCTGGAGTCCCTCGCAGAGAACGTCACCAACGAGGAGGTGCGCACCATGCTCCTTCAGAAGCTCCGCAAGCTATGAAGCCGCACGGAGGCGGGACTCGGATAGAAATTCGTAAACACAGGATACTTCAAGAAGTAGGTCCAGATCTTCTGCCACATCCTGCACGTGGCGGCCATGCTGCCCGAGGACGGCACCGCTGAGGCCCTGCTCACCCTCTCCTTGAAGGTCTACAAGGCCCAAGAAGCACTTCCTAGACTCCATCGCGGAGAACGTCACCAACGAGGAGGTGAGCACCATGCTCCTCCAGAAGCTCCGCAAGCTATGAAGCCGTGCGGAGGCGGAACTCGGATAGAAACCCGTACACGCAGGACACTTCAAGAAGGTGGTGGTTATTTATTTATCGTGTCAGAAACGCATTGAGAATACAGCTATAATGTATAGGGAAACCACAAACAAAGTTTAAAACCTGGCATTATACTAAATTTCCTTTTACCAGTTGGAGTGCCTCTCGTGTCGCTGTAAGAAGGTCCTCCATTATGCATGTGGCAGGGCTCAGGTTGCAATGTAGTAGGTGGTCAGTGGTTTGCTCTTCTCCGCACTCGCATGTCGTGGGCTCCACTTTGTGGCCCTATTTCTGAATATTTGGCTCTGCATCTCATGGTGCCTTCCAAGTCGGCCAGTCTTCTGTGTGCCCCGGAAGGATCTCATCTGGTATCAGCCACTGACTGTGGTTCCAAGTTTTAGCCTGCCACTTTTGGACTCTCGTTTGCTGAGGTGTTCCTGTATGTATCTCCATAGATCTTAGGAAGCTATTTCTTTATTTAATGCCTTGGCATGCTGGCTAATGTCCGAACAGGAAATGGGCCGGAGAGGTCACTTCCTTGGTCCTTTCATTTCTGACTGCTACTTCCCGACAGATGTCAGGTGGTGCAATATCAGCTAAACAGTGTAATCGTGCATGTGTTTACTTTTGTTGGATGTCTGCACTAAACGGAAAGCACTCACCATTTGTCGGCTGTATGCCAGGGCAACTGGCGGGTACCAATTGAATTCCGAGCTGTGGAGGGCATAGACATCCTGTGATAATGCAGCATGTCTCATTAAGAGCCACATGCACTGTTTTAGTGTGGTGAGGTGTGTTCCACATTGGGCATGAGTATTCAGCAGCAGAGTAGCGAAACACAAGGGCAGATGTCTTCACTGTGTCTGGTTGTGATCCCCAGGTTGTGCCAACCAACTTTCATTTAATGTTGTTTCTAGCACATGCCTGCATTTTAGATGGATTAGGAATCAGCTGCAATAGGCAGTAAGAGCACCTAAAGCTTCAGAGAGCTTCTGTTCAACCATTTCAAAGCTCCCTGCTTAAGCGGTGATGGCACGATCGTCATCATAGATGGATTAGGAATCAGCTGGTTTTCCCTGTAAGAGCACATGAATCAGGGGTGGGCAATTATTTTTTTACAAGGGGCCACACGAGAGCCAAAAAATATTATGGGGGGCCGCACCTAGAGGTGGAACTACATTCTAATCTACATTATTTATTTATTTATTTACTATATTTACTATATATTACACATCATTAATATTAACATATTAATATATCAAGAAATATTCATATATTATTAGTATTAATATCATAATTATTATATTATAGTATATAGAGAGACATTATAATATATTGAAATTATAATATAATATAGCATTATATTATTTATTATATTATTATAATAAAACTAGCTGTACCCGGCACGCGTTGCCGTGCCCTATTTAGGAGATGCAAGAAAGTCTGAGTATGTAAGGGTTGGAATTGATGTTAGTTATGGTCTTGGTGGGGGTCATGTGGGTATTGTGTTGTGTGTAGGTATTACCTTTTTGGTGAGTTAGTGGGTGTGTGGTGGCATTGTGGGTGGTAGTATGTTGTGGAATGCTTGTGTGGGTGGGGTGTTTTGGGTGTTTGTGTATGTTTGTAGAGTATCAGTGTTGTGTTGTGGTTGGCGTATAGGTGGAGTTGGTTTTTGTTTGTGGTGGTGGTAGGTGTTGTGTGTGCGGGGTCCCGTAAGGTTGGGGGGATGGGTTGTGATAGGAAGTTGTGTTGTGTTGTGTGGGTAGGAATTGCTGGAGTATTGTGCCTGGGACATGTGCGTATTTGGAGGTGTGTGTGGTGGTGAGTAGTGAGTGCAGTCCTGGGTTTTGTGTTGGGGAAGTTGTCAGGTATTTGTGGGGTTTATTTTGTTTGTGTCGTGGTGACATGTGGATGTGGGGTGTGGCTTTTGCCAGTGGTGATTGTTGTGAATTTTGGTTGGGGTGGGTTTTTGTGTTGCAGGATTTTTTTTTGTGGGTTTTGCAAGTTTGTGTTATTCCAGCGGTATGTGTTTGTCAGTGGTGGCTGTGTCCCTGATGCCCTATTTGTGTTAGTGTTATGTCCTCCTGGGAGTTGTTATGGCCTGTGTTAGTTGGTTGTACTGTGTAGGTTTCTGTTTAGCAGAGGTATGTTTAACCCTCAAACACCAACTGACGAAACTCAAATCACTCAGCATTCTATCCTAGCCTTGGCTGGCTCTGCCCAGTGTTACTATGGTTACTCAGCCTCCCTGCATTTTGTGTGGGCCGATGTTGGCCAGTGGGTTTCGCTGGCTGCCGCAGAGGATGCTGGGAAATGTAGTTTTTTGTATCGTTGTTTTGGGGGCCTTCTAGGTTTTTTTGGGGGGGGGGGGAAGTTTCTTTGCTAAAAACCTTCCTTGCCTGAGGCCTATTTGTGTTGGCAAGTTTGGTGTCTCTGCCTTGGAAGGTTTCTCTGTCTATGTCAGTTGTTCGACGACGGGACCTCCTTTATATAATAGATTATTATAAAAATAATAAAAACCACTTAAATTAAATTAAATTCAAGAAGACAAGGTGCGAACCAAGATGGAATGGCCCAATGGATCCAGCCCAGAGAATGGCAAAGCGGACCCAGCCGCCGCTGCAGCAGAGCAGAGCAGCAGGCGATTGGAGGCTGCAGGCCTCCGCCCACTCTCGCTCCCAGCCGTTCCCCGTATTGCCATGGTTCTGCCTCAAAGTGGGGGCTGCCGCGGGCTGCACCAGGGCACCGGGGGTTCCTTCCTGCCTTTTCCGGTGGCTCCAGAGTGCCCTCGCGGTGGTGATCCTGGGCTTTGGCCCTCTTGCATGGAGGGTCGCGCGTCGGTGGAGTGAGGGAGGGCCAGAGGGTGGAGGCAGCTCCAGGCTCCGGAGGGCCAGCATGGTAGAGTCTGCCGGCGGCATGACAGGGAGGAGCCTTTGGATGACTTCCTGTAGCCCCGGATGAGCTGGCTGAGGCATTCTGGGAACCGTAGTTTCTTGACTCCTGCGGCTCCCAGAATGTCTCAGCCAGCTCATCTGGGACCACAGGAAGTCGCCGAAAGGCTCCTCCCCACCACGCCGCCGGCACTGACGCTCCCACACTGGCCATCTGGAGCCTCTCCATGCCGGAGGTATGAGGACGACGTGGAGAGCCTGGGGCACTCCAAAGCCGTCGCGATGGGATGGCAGCAGCAGCACCCCTCCCTCTTGGTCCCACCCCCGACGCCGGACAGAATCGGTTGCCAGGCCAAATGCGGCCTGCGGGCCGTAGGTTGCCCACCCCTGGCCTAAAGCTTTGGAGAGCTTCCATTCAAGAATTTCAAGATGTATTATTACCACCAAAGTAAAAAAATATGTTGGTGATAATGGTAATAATAATTTTAAGAAATGTATTTTTTCATTCAAGACTAGAGTACAAAAGTTAAAGGTGCGCAAAGCCTCCTGCGTCACCAAGTATAGCAACACAATACACTGTGTAAAGTAGGACGCCAATAGTGGATGGATGCAAATTACCTGGTAGTCTCTCTTCCCTGTTCCTTCAGCGTTAGTCAGAAGACAAGATTAGTCCTTCCCCGCTCCTCTTCTCGTGACTTCTTCTGTCCCTCTTCATAATAACTGGATTCCTTCATAGGCTTGCCTTGTGATGGACGCTTTGGGGAAAGCGATGTGACCCCCTGCAGACGAGAAAAGGACGCTTCCACCTTCTCCACGTCCTTGCTCTCCTGCACATCTTTTCATTTCAACCCTTATTTTACTTGCCTTTATTTCATTCTGTCTTTGTGCCTTTTTTTTTTCAGAAATAAATTATTTTTTCCCCCAAACGTTTCTCATTTGTTTCTTTCTCACATTACATAGGGCGCCATTCTCTTTGGTGACAAAGCATGGTTTGCATTTATTTGGTGGCAAAAGATGATACTCTGAGATCTGTCAAACTGGGCTCTGGCCCATGAAAGCTTTCGATATAATCATTTGAATCAATAGGTTTTGGGCACTTTTTTGCCCGCTCCCACCAAAGTGTTGGCACTTGTTGTTTCCAGCCCCACAGGCGCCTGCAGCTGCACTTCGGCAACTTCCATGGGCGTTGTTACGATGGAGGGGCCTTTGAGAAGGAAGACATTACTGAAGGAAGGCAGGAAGCCCACGGTAAGTCAGCTTGTTGTTTTTCACCTTATTACTTTGCGCCGTTTTATTTACTATTACGAGGGTGGGTCAATAAGTTGTGGGGTGCCTCAGGGAGCCATTCTCTCCCCTTTATTGTTTAACATCTACATGCGACCCCTTGCCAAGCTGGTACGGAGTTTCAGTCTGGAGTGTCATCAATATTGGACCTCACAGCGGCGTTTGATACAGTCGATTATGATCTATTGACTCACCGCCTTGCCAGGGCCGGAGTTAGGGGGACAGCCCTTAATTGGGTGACCTCCTTCCTCCGGAACCGGCTACAACGAGTGAGGAGGGGCAAGGATGTCTCCGGGGTTCCCGCTTCTTTGCGGGGTTCCTCAGGGCTATTCTCTCCCCTCTTATTTAACATCTATATGCAACCACTTGCCCAGCTGGTGCGTAGTTTTGGGCTGGTGTGCCATCAGTACGCTGATGACACCCAGCTTATCTTGAAGATGGAGGGCAGCCTCGAATCCGTACCCGATAATTTCCATCGTTGCCTTGAGGCCGTCACTGGATGGCTGCGAGCCAGTAGGTTGAAGGTGAATCCGGCAAAGACGGAGATCCTGTGGCTGGGTTCCCCGGACTGTAGGGATGTTCAGCTTCCAACCCTGGACGGCGTGACATTATGTCCGTCGCCCTCTGTTAAGAGCTTAGGAGTAACCTTGGACCCCCTGTTGTCGATGGAGGCCCACGTCTCCAGCGTCAGCAGGGTAGCATTTTTTCCATCTTCGCCAGGCGAGGAAGCTGGCCCCCTATTTGTCCCGGCGCGACTTAGCCACAGTGATCCAAGCCACGGTCATCTCGAGGCTGGACTACTGTAACGCTCTTTACATTGGCCTTCCTCTGTCGGTAATCCGAGACTCAAGCTGGTGCAGAACGCCGCAGCGCGACTCCTGGCGGGGGTCCCGATTGGCCACCACATCACGCCAATCCTGCGCGAACTGCACTGGCTCCCAATTGAATGCCGGATTGCCTTCAAAGTGTTAGTCCTGACTTTTAAGGCCTTACATGGTCTGGGGCCAGTGTACCTGCGGGACCGCCTCGTCCCATATCATCCCACCAGATCACTGCGCTCCGAAGAGCTAAACCTCCTGGTCATCCCAAATGTGAGGACCTACCATCTGTCCGCAACCCGCCGCCGGGCTTTCTCTGTTGCAGCCCCTACCATGTGGAACGCACTGCCCGCCGGCATCCGTGCCACCCAGGGCCTCCTCCCGTTCAGGAGAGCAGTCAAGACATTGCTGTTCCAACAAGCCTTCGGAGTTAGCTAGACTGTAGCTCCCACCGCCTGGCTGTCAGCCCACTGCGACTCCGTTTGTTGCTTCAACTGTTCTAATTGTAATTCCATCTTAATGGTATTACTGTGGCTTATGAGTTATCTGACAATTGTATTTTACGAACTGTTGTAAGTCGCCCCGAGCCGTTGGGGGGGGGGGGCGACAGACAAATGCTAAATAATAAATAATAAATAAATAAATATGCCGATGACACCCAGCTGGTGCTGAGGATGGACGGCCGACCGGACTCTGTACCCGATTGTTTCCAAAAAAATACCTTGCAACTGTGACCGGTTGGCTACGAGCCAGTTGGTTGAGAGTGAACCCGTCGAAGACAGAGATCCTCTGGCTGGGTCACCCGGGCGGGTGTGAGCTCCGGCTGCCAGCTTTGGACCGCGAGGCACTACGCCCGTCGTCCTTAGTAAAGAGCTTGGGGATCCAGCTGGACCCACTGCTGACGATGGAGGCTCAGGTCTCCACTGTCAGCAGATCTGCCTTTTACCATCTGTGGCAAGCCAGGCGGCTGGTGCCCTACCTCTCCCCGGAAATGACCTAGCCACAGTAATCTAGGCAACGGTCATCTCGAGGTTAGACTACTGTAACGCCCTTTACATTGGTCTTCCTTTGTTGGTCACCCGGAAGCTCAAAATGGTGCAGAACGCTGCAGCGAGACTCTTGGCTGGAGTACCAGCCAGGGCTCATATTACTCCAACCATGCAGCGACTGCACTGGTTACCAATTGAGCACCGGGTCATCTTCAAACTGTTGGTTCTGAGCTTTAAGGCCTTATATGGTCTGGGGCCGGTGTACCTAGGGCAGTGTTTCCCAACCAGTGTGCCGGGGCACACTAGTGTGCCGTGAGCGATCATCAGGTGTGCCGTGGGAAATTGGAACCTCCAGGAGGGGTGGGGGGAGAGTCTAGTGCGTTGAAGTATAAAAACCTTTTAAAAACCTACCTCTATAAAGGCACACAATTACAAACACCCCCCCTCCCCACCCGTTGCCTACTTGGTCTCTCCCTCTCCATGCATTGGGAAGACCCGCCTCCCTTTCCCCAAGTAGAGACCTCCTCTTACCTCCTGGGGGTTCTGTGTGGGAAGTTTGGCCCAGTTCTATCATTGGTGGGGTTCAGAATGCTCTTTGGTTGTAGAACTATAAATCCCAGCCACTACAACTCCCAAATGTCAAGGTCTATTTCCCCTGAACTCCATCTGCGTTCATATTTGGGCATATTGAGTATTCATGCCAAGTTTGGTCCTGATCCAACATTGTTTGAGTCCACAGTGCTCTCTGGATGTCAGTGAACTACAACTCCAAAACTCAAGGTCAATGCCCACCAAACTCTTATAGCATTTTCTCTTGGTTATGGGAGTCCTGTGTGGGAAGTTTGTGTCTTTCTGCGATTTCTGCCAGGATATCTATGTTGTGTTCATCAAAACAGGCCCAGGCTTCACACTGAGTGTATAAATACATTCAAAAACATATTAACTATATGTATTACTGTGTTAGAGTGTCATCTTGTATCATTTTGGTTGGTGGTGTGCCCCAGGATTTGGTAAATGTAAAAAGTGTGCCGCGGCTCAAAAAAGGTTGGGAAACACTGACCTAAGGGACTGTTTGCTCCCATATGTTCCCCAGAGATCACACCGTTCAGAAGACCTCAACCTCCTACAGATTCCGCCCTTGCGAACTATTCGTCTGTCGTCAACTAGACAGAGAACCTTCTCTGTGGCAGCACCATGCTTGTGGAATAGTTTACCTCCGGAAGTGGGATTAATCAGTGAGCTGCCGGCTTTCCGGAAAGCGTGCAAAACGGCACTGTTCCGGCAGGCTTTCAACCTATAACCACCCTTGGTTGGTGGACTATTGTGGAAACTGTTTTTATTTTTACTGTTTTTAGGCGTCTTGTTTGTTGTTCGATATGATGTAAACTGTCCTGAGCCAAATGGAAAGGACGGTATACAAGTCGAAATAAGAAAGAAAGAAAGAAAGAAAGAAAGAAAGAAAGAAGTCCATGACTTTTTGAATGTAACACAGGTTTTTGGATTTTAAAAAATCATTTTATTTTTCAACGTCGTCTCCTTTGAGCTCAATACACTTTGTCCAACGTTTCTCCAATTTTTTATCCCTTCCAAAAAATAAGATTTGTCGAGGTCATCAAAATAGGGGGTTTTTTTTGTGAGATGATGTCATTGTTGGACTCAAATCTCTTTCCGCTGAGCCATTTCTTCAGGTTTGGAAACAAGAAATAGTCACTCGGGGCTAAATCCGGAGAATAGGGCAGATGAGGGAGCAATTTGTATCCCAATTCATGGATTGTTGCCATTGAAACTGCACATGTGTGCACCCTTGCATTGTCCTGGTGCAAAAGAACTTTTTTCTTGGCCAAATGCGGTCGGTTCCCCCGAATCCTCATTAAATCGACTCAATAAGTGTGCATAATATTCGCCATTGATTATTATGCACACTTATTGATTGGGACTTCCAGTTTGGGAAGGGAAGATGGTGGACGCGTAAGAGCGAGCTCCGTGGAGCAACGCTAGATAGCGAGACTGGGGAAATACAACTGCAAACCCGGCTAGCGCTTGAAGCAGGGAGCGCTGCCCAAGCACCAAGGGTGAGTTGTGGTTGGCAGAAGAGGGGTTCAGGCGCCCGCACAGGGCCGGAGAACCCGCCAACCTCCCACCGCTGGGAGCCTAGAGTCGGCTACTAACGGAGGTGTGCGCAACCCTTCGGGGGGAGACACCACAGCACCACCCCTTCCCCAGCATCCTCAAGAAGCAGGGAAAAGAAATTGGCGTTGACAGGGTATTAAACAAAAATTGAGGAACCTCATAAGAAGAAGAAAAGCTTGCTTCTGGAAGGTCTCCCGGGTGCCTAGAAATCCAAAGAGTCAAGAGGGGCCATACAGCTTTAAGAAACCGAATCAAGAACCAAGAACGCAAGACGGACGCCAGGCTCGAACCAGGTGAAAGCTTTCAGGGCCGCTTTCAGGGCCGCCAAGGCAAGAAGGAAAGGAAAGGAAGCGGCGCATTTGTGGTGACGGAGGCGGAGACGGCCGCGGGGGGTTTCCGGAGGGAATTGAAGGAAACACTTCAACAAGAAAAAAAAAGCGCCCTACCTTGGAGCGAAGCGCCGCGAAGCTAAGGACGGCAAGAGCCAGGACGCAGGAGAGGATTTTCTGGGTCAGAGGCCGGGCAGGTAATAGAAGGGAGATTAATAAGACTTGGAGAGCGAAAGCGTAGGCAAGGAGGAGCGACGCCCTGAGACGGAGTCTCTAATAAAGGAGTGGAAAAAACAAGGTGACTGAAGAGGTACCAGAGGGAACCCCTAAGAGGGGAGAGCTGAGGGAACCCCTAAGAGGGGAGAGCAGAGGGAACCCCTAAGAGGGGAGAGCAATCAAACTACTATTGTCTAAAAGTGACTCCCTGACAAACAAGACTGTTCTGAAAGAGAAGGCCCTAGGAAAATGGCTAGAAAAAAAATGACAGAGAACTTAGAAACCTAATGGGTCCATTGGGTCCTTCGGGCCGAAGAGATTCTTTTCAGGATGAGATTCAAATTAAGGATCAACTTAAAGAATTGATTTACGAAATGAAAAAGCTGCATGAAACAGTTGAAAAAGGAGCCGATGAAAGGAAACAAATTAAGGATGGAATTATGGATTTGAGGAAGGACATGTCCACTATGAGAAAAGAAGTAATCGCCCTGTACGAAAAGGTAGACCTCGTGCAAAGGAGGGAGGAGGATACAAGGAGGATGATGCTAACGGACCAAAAAAGAATAAACGAGCTGGATAGAGTCCAAGGAGACCTGGACAGGAAAAACCTACAGCTGGAGCTTTTCCAGAAGGAATTTCAACTTAGGATGCGCGGTGTGCCAGAGGCGACAAAGGAAACCTATGATGAAACCATGAAAATAGGCAAAGAAATTATAGCAAAAATTCTTGAAAAGCAAGAAACTTATATTGAAGAAAAAATGGACAAAGCCTTCAGAATACACACGGCGTTCTCAAGGAGAAATAAATCAGACCGAGACATTCTGATACAATTCAACTCAACTAAAATCAAAGAAGAAGTGTTAAAGAAACAAAGCATCGCTCCTTGCAACTATAAAGGGAAAAAAATTATCATTTTGAAAGAGATCCCAAGCTCAATTTTGGAAAACAGAAAAAATTATTATTTTCTCACAGATCTACTTAAACAAAAGGATATTAGGTTTCGCTGGGAAAAGATCGAAGGGATCCAATTCATGTGGAGAAATGAAAGACACTGGATAAACTCCCGGGAAAAAGCAGAAGAATTCTACAAAAAATGGGAGCATATCCTTACAAAAAAAGAAAAAGCCCATCCACCCAAGAAAAAGGAAATAAAAAATCCAGAGTTAAGAGAATCTAGAACAAGTCCAAAGGGGCAAAGGCCCCCCCCAAAAAACGGATCCAAAATGGAGAGAGTAAATACCCCTAACCAACGTGAGGATGTTCAAACACAGGACGAGGCCTCAAATGACGAGGGATCAGAAGAGGAGGAGGAAGAGGAAGGAGAACAGGACTCAGAGACAAATCTCAAAGAGGGAAACAGCCTACCCGAGGAAGAAGAAATCTAGTTAACCCATGGAGGTAAAATGTTTCTCTCTAAATTTAAATGGGATTAACATACCGGAGAAAAGGAAAAAAACTTTTGCCTTTCTAAAAAAGCAAAAAGCAGCTATTATTGCACTCCAGGAAACCCACGTTAAAACAAGCAGATCAGACCTCCTTGAAAATAAATCCCTGGGAATTCTCTTTTCGTCCTCACTGGAAAAAAAACAAAGAGGAGTAGCTCTCTATATAAAACAGGAGCTGACACCTAATTTTGAGTTTAAAGACAAAGAGGGTAGATACATTGCGGCATCTGCCAACTTCAGGGGGAAAAAAATTTTGGTTGTTAATATATATGCCCCAAACGGGGCAAAAGGGAATTTTTTTGTGGAGCTAAACAAAAAGATGGCTGAGATCGAATGTGATGGAAACATACTGATGGGGGACTTTAATGGGATTGTAAATAATAAGTTGGACAAGAATTATAGCAATCCAAAAAACAAAGCAACTACAAAAATACTCCCAAAATCTTTCTTTGAATTAATTGGTAATTTTAATTTAGTTGACACTTGGAGGTTCCACAAAAATGACCAAAAAGATTTCACCTTCTTCTCCGGGAGAAGGAAAACATGGTCAAGAATTGACATGTTGTGGACCTCAAAAGATCTCATCTCGAAAAGTTTTAATGTAAAAATATACCCGAGAGTGATATCGGACCACGCCCGATAGAAATTTCTATAAAATTATGTAATAAACAACCCTCATGGAGATTAGGGAGTGGCTATTAAGAACGGAAGTCAAATAGAGAACAACAAAAAAATCTTACAAGACTTTTTTGAATTAAATGACTTGCCTGATATGGGGGTGCGAATCTGTGGGATTCAAGCAAGGCGGTCATGCGGGGGCACTTTTTGGCCCAAGCAAATTACCAGAGAAAACAAAAAAACAAAGACCTAACCGCCCTCCAGGAAGAACTAGGGAAGACGGAAGACCAATTGAAAATAAACCCTAAAAACAAGAAGCTAGAAATAAAAAACCAATTATTAAGAAAACAATTGAACTTACTGAATATGGAGCAAAATGAAATTAGACTAAAGTACTTAAAACAAAAACACTTTGAAAACGCGAATAAACCGGGAAAATGGCTGGCGTATCAATTCAAACTAAAAAAGCAGAATACCCTTATTAATAAAATAAAAGCAGACGGGAAAGATCTGACGTCAGATAAAGAGATCTTGAAGGAGTTTTGGAAATTTTATCAAGAATTATTCAGATCAAAATGATTAAAGAAAGTGAAGATTCTAGAATATATACGCCAGCAGTCTCTAGAAAAAATGAGTGAGAGAGACGGGGAACTGCTAAATAACCCCATTACAGAAAAGGAAATTGAAAAGCGATAAATTCTCTTAAGCCAGGAAAAGCCCGGGCCCTGACGGTTTCACCGACATATATTATAAAAGATTAAAACAAGAATTAATCCCCTACCTAAAAAGACTTTTGAATCACGCCCTAACAGGCCAGACCCCCGAAACGTGGAAAACAGCAAATATTATAGTTTTTCCAAAAGAAGGCAAAGATCCGGAATTGATCGAAAACTATAGACCTATATCACTTTTAAACATAGATTATAAAATATTTACCAACATATTAGCAGCTAGGTTCAAGGTCTTCTTAAACAGTTGGATAGGTACAAATCAGACGGGCTTTCTCCCCAAAAGATACATGAAAAATAATATTAGAAATATTATTAACATTCTGGAATATCTGGACAAAAAGATAGGGAATAAAACAGCATTATTATTTTTAGATGCGGAGAAAGCCTTCGACCAGATCAGTTGGGACACAATAGAAATATTGATAAGAGAGCTAGATCTGGGATTTTATTTCACAGCAGCCATCAATGGAATATACAATTCCCAAAAGGCATCGATAATAGCTAACGGACAGAAATCGGGACTTATTGAAATAGAACGGGGGACGAGACAGGGGTGCCCACTCTCCCCACTGATATTTAATTTAGTCCTGGAAGTTTTACTAAAAAATATCCAAAATAATCCGGAACTTAAAGGCTTAAAAGACGGGAAAGACTCGCATAAAGTATTTGCTTTTGCAGATGACATAGTCTGCATCATTGAAAATCCCTTAGAGAATTTAGCAAATTGGATACAGGAGATAGAGAAATTTGGAGACATATCGGGCTTTAAATTAAACAAGAAGAAATCAAAAATACTTACAAAAAATATACAAGAGAAAGAAAGGGAAGAAATTCAAGGTAAATTTGGTATGGAGGTAGTAAAAAAAATTAAATATTTAGGTATAAATATTACTTCAAATAACACCCAACTAACTAAAAATAACTATGAAAAAGTGTGGAAGGAGATAAAAAGAGATTTAGGTAGATGGGAAAATTTCAATCTCTCACTCCTGGGAAGAATATCCACAATAAAAATGAAAGTCTTCCCCAGGATAAACTTTTTATTTCAAATGTTACCGGTTCTGAAAAATGACCTTATTCTAAGAAAGTGGCAATCGGAACTTGCCAAGTATATCTGGCAAGGACGGAAAGCCAGAATTAAGCTAAAATACCTAACAGAGAGAACTTGTAATGGAGGCCTCGGGATGCCACTCCTAAGTAAATATTTCGAAGCAAATTGCTTAGAAGCTATTAGAGACTGGATAAAATTAGAAAAAAAAGCCAATTGAACTTAGAAGGGTTTGGGAATAAATTTGGGTGGCACGCCTACCTGATATATGATAAAATTCTGCAGGATAAGAATTTTAAAAACCACATTCTCAGGGCAGCTTTATATAAAGTCTGGACCAAATATAAAAAAATTTGGTATAGCAAGATCCCGACTTGGACCTCCCCGTTAGAGGCATTTCAGCTGATCAAACCAGAACATAATAAATGGCCCAAATATAAAGACCTCCTGAAAAAGGAGGGTCCAAACCTGGTCTTAAAAGAACAGAGTGAGCTGCCCTCGCATGACCTTAATTGGTTTCAGTACAATCAATTAAAAAAAAGATATATGATGGATAAGATGATTGGCTGGGAATGGATACCGACTAAAGTAGAAAAAATTTGGTTAGTGTCGGAAAGAAAAACTGTGAGTTTATTATATAATTATATTATGGAAAAGGATTCTAATGAAAAGCCCTTAAAGGAGTATATGCTAAAATGGGAAGCCAATCTAGGCCATCCCATCCCATTGGAGGAATGGGAAAAAATTTGGAAAAAAAAACAAAAATATACCTACGCATATAATTTAAGAGAAAATATGTTCAAGATAATTTATAGGTGGTATATAACGCCCTGCCAATTGGCGAAAATTAATAAGACCAATAATGATTTATGTTGGAAATGTAAGCAAGAACGGGGTACTTTTTATCATATGATTTGGTCATGTAAAATTGTAAAGCAATATTGGAGTATGATTTTTAAAACTATCCAAGAAATTATTTCGACTAAGTTCGAAAAGAAACCGGAATTTTTTCTTTTAAACATTACAGGCCTGGAAAAAAATCATAACCAGGAAAGACTTTTGACTTTTCTAACGACTTCCGCAAGGATAACTCTAGCTAGGTATTGGAAAAGCCCGGATATCCCCGATGAAGAAGAATGGCTGTTAAAAACAATAGAAATTGCCGAAATGGATAAACTTACATACCTGCTCAGGACCGGATCAACAAACCGCTTTGAACAGACTTGGTCCCCATTGTTAAGATATATTAAGGAAAAGAAACAGATTAATTTAAAAGGATTTAAGATTTAATACCCGAAAGTGGAGACTGAAATATATAATTTAAGATATAGGTCTTCTATATGAGATGTGAAGCCATTTGTGTTTTTATCTGTATTGTTTAAATGTACCTACCCCCCTCTTCCCTCCCCTCCCATATCTATCTCCCCCTCCCCATACCTACCCCGCATCCCGGTACTATCCTCACGGGCGCTACTTGCCCGTCTACATTTTCAATGTTTTTCTTGATGTTGTTATTTGTATTGTTCGTTGTTCAATAAAGTATTTTAAATTTAAAAAAATATATATATTCGCCATTGATTGTTTTACCCTTTTGTAGGTAGTCAATGTGGATTATACCGCATGCATCCCAAAAAACGGTCGCCATGACTTTATTGGCTGACAAATCCACCTTGGCCTTCTTTGGCGCCGATTCACTCAAGAAACCCACTGTTTTGACTGCTGTTTGGTCTCCGGTGTGTTGTGGTATATCCACGTTTTGTCCACGGTTACGAAACGGCGCAAAAACTTGTCCATATTGCGGTTGAACAATGCCAAACACTCCTGCGAAATTGTCACACAATTGCATTTGTGGTCGATTGTGAGCAAACCCGGTACCCATCTTGCGGAAAGCTTTCTCAGACCCAAGGAATCATTCAAAATTGAAACCACTGAGCCACGTGAGATGCCTATGGCTTCCACAATCTCTCGTACTTTCAATCTCCGATCGGCCAACACCATATCGTGAATTTTTTCCATGGTTTCGGGTGTAGAGACCTCAACTGGGCGTCCAGAATGTCCGGCATCTTCCGTGCTTGTGCGGCCACAACGAAATTCAGTGAACCACTTTTTTACCATTGAAATGGATGGTGCAGAGTCCCCATAGTGTTTATCGAGATTAGCCTTGGTTTGACTTGGGTGTGGGGGGAGAAATCCGCTTCCAAAGTGGGTTTAATGCGGCTCCTGCCCCAGGTCCTTCTCTTCCGGATTTGGAAGCGGATTTCTTCCTTCCCAATGTCAGCCGATTCCTTTCCGAAAATGGCGGCGGCGGCTTCGAAATGGCAAATTCACTTCCGCGTTGCTTACATCGCTTCAAAACCGCTTCAAAAGTGAATTTGATCCGAATTCATTCCAATTTTACGAAGATTCCAACAAACCTACCCAGGCCTAGTAATAAGCCATCTCCTGTTTACCTTTAGCTAATGGGGTTTAAAGCAGCAGCCCATTTGTCACTGTTATTACATATCCTGGCCAGCAGGGGGAAGCATATAACCCTTTTTGGAAAGAGAAAGCCAAAGTACCAATTATGTTTTCTTTCAGATACTGACATTAGGATTCATAACAGTAGCAAAATGACAGTTTTGAAGTCGCAACGAAAATAATTTTATGGTTGGGGGTCACCACAAAACGAGGAACTGTATTAAGGGGCCACAGCGTTGGGAAGGTTGAGAAACACTGCCCTGATGTGAAAGAAGGGTGGTTTGGTAGACGGGGGATCTTACTGGCAACAATATCAATAGTAAATATAATAATTCCATTTATCTTCTTTCCAGCTTTCTTCCTGGACTAGATACTGGGTGACCCTTTCAGGGTCTACACTGATTTACTTTGGAGCCAAGTCCTTAAGAGGCACCGAAAGAAAACATGTAAGTAACGGATTTGGCTTATGCCCATCGTCCACAGATGGATACCACCACAGAGGATCTGGGGATGGATACGCGGGCCCAGATCACCCATAAGGCCAACCTAGGCCATGGCCTAGGGACGCAAGCCGAGGGGGGCGCAGATCACGGACCAAAATAATAATAATAATAATATTGTTGTCGCAGCCCCTGAGGGTGAAACGTCAGGAGAGCGTGCTTCTGGGAGGAAACGGGGCCAGGCGGCCACAGGGAACACTCCGCGCGCCCCAGGGGGACCCCGCCGCACGGGAGGACCTTCCTTCCACACAGGGGGTAGGAGGGAATCGCCCACGCGAGAGGCTGTGGCCGTGGGGATCTTCTTCTCCCCCGCCCCCCAGGCCCCACCCTCCATTCCGCCCTCCCTTCCACCCTTCTTTCCCTCCCAGAAGCCTCAGCTGCCGTGGCCCAAGGACCGTGTTTCCGGGGGGTGGAGTCCGAGGAAAGCGGGAGGGAGGGAGGGAAGGAGCGGGTGGGACGCTCTCTCCCCCCAGTCTCTCTCTCTCTCTCTCTTGTTCTGGGGCTCCAGTTCCATCCTTCTGACGCCTCCTTTTGGGGCGCCTACCCGTAGCCGCCATGTTTGTGCCGGGTGGAAGTCCAGCGAGAGGGGCGGCCTGCGCTTCCTAGAGAGGCGTCAGAAAGAGGCCTCTCTGGCGACGCGCTTTCCGCTGAGCTCACTTCTGGAGGAGACAGGAAAGGGAATGCTTTCACGGCGCCGGGAGAGAGGGAGAGAGAGAGAGAGAAAGGGAGGGCAAGGTAAGAGGGGGGGTGCGTGCGTGTGTGCTGGGGCCCGAGCGAGTGGCCCCTTGGGTCCGCTTCCCCCTCTATCCCTCGGTCCGGGGGCCGAGGCCCTTTCTCCCCCCCTCCTGGTGGGTCTCTGGCCTCAGCAGGGCCTTTGCCCCGGCCTTGGTGAGGAAAGGGAGGGAAGGTTGGCCGCTTGCTCTCCCCTGGTATGGTGGCGGCGTGTGTCATCCCGTGTCCCTGGGCCGGGCCGGCGGGGGCACAGGTGGCAACCAAGAGCCTCCTCATGGGACCAGGCCCAAGCCGGGGGGGGAGGGGAGGGGGACTGGCCTCCAGCGAGGTCTGTCTCCCTCCCAGATGGGCACCGGCGGAGGAGAGTGCACCCGCCTACAGGCGCCTGCCTCGGTGGCAGCAGCATCAGCTCAGGCCTGCCGGGGAGGGAGGGAGAAGATAAGGTTTTATTTTTAGTGTGGGTCTGAGTGATGGGGGGATGTGCGGTAGAGGTTGGCTTAAAGGGGGCGTAATTCCAAAGTGTGGCCTAGGGTGCAAAAAGGTGTTAATCTGGGCCTGTGGATGTGTGCTGCAAAGTCCAGCCGAGGTCACCTTTTGTGCCTCTCTTTTTCTCTTCTAGTATAAATCAACTCCAGGGAAAAAGGTTTCCATTGTAGGCTGGATGGTGGCACTACCTGACGATCCCGAACACCCTGATATTTTCCAGCTAAATAACCCAGATAAAGGTAAGCGTAATTATAAGTTATATGTGTTGTTGTGGAATTTCATGGCTGGAACCACTGGGTTGCGGTGAATTTTCCAGGCCATTCACCGGGACTGTGGTACAGCTGGCTGGGAGTCAGCTGCATAAGATCTCTACTGACCATGAGTTCGAGGCCTACCCGGGTTGAGGTGAGCTCTCGACCAAATTGTGTAGTTCGTTGTCAACCTTTGCAACCAGAAAGACAGTTGCATCTGTCAAGTAGGAAAGTTAGTACCCTCCTTTCGGGTACCAGGCGGCAAGAGCCAATCGTGGCACGATTTTTAAAAAAATATTTTATAACATTTTTATTTACCGTAGTTTTCGCACCATAAGACGCAGTTATTTTCCTCCCAAAGTAGGAGGAAAAATCTGCCGCGTCTTATGGAGCGAAGGGAGGGGGGAGGCGATAGTAAGCCTTTCCCTTGGCCGCCTCCTCCTCGGTCCCGCCTCCTCCTCCTCTGCCTCCGCCGCTGCCCGCCGCCGCCCGGCTCTGTCGCCGCCCGCCGCCGCCGCCCGCCACCTCCGCCCGCCGGCGCCTACCTCTGCCTCCCTCCCTCGCGCCCGCGCAAGCGCTCTGACGCAGGTGCGCCTGGCGCGCTGACGCAGGCACACCTGGCGCGCTGACGCAGGCACACCTGGCACGCTCGGGACCTACTGCCCATGCGCGCAGGCCCGAGCGCGCCAGGCATGCCTGCGTCAGCGCGCCAGGTGCACCTGCGCCAGATGCGCCAGACACGCCGCGCTCAGACGCGCAGGCGCTGACGGGCGGCGCAGGGAGGCAGAGGTAGGCGGTGGCGGGCGGTGGCGGCGGGCGGAGGCGGTGGCGGGCGGAGGCGTGGCGGGCGGAGGCGGCGGAGCCGGTGGCGACGGAGCCGGGCGGCGACGGAGCCGGGTGGCGACGGAGGCAGAGGAGGCGGAGGAGGAGGCGGGACTGAGGAGGAGGCGGCCAAGGGAAAGGCTTAGGGATGGCGGAGGGCGCGAGGAGGGTCCACCCTTCCAGGTGGGCAGGCAGCGCTTCAAGCAGGTAAGCGCCGGGGCCCATATTTTTTTCCAATTTTCCTCTTCTGAAATCTAGGTGCGTCTTATCAGCAGGTGCGCCTTATGGTGCGAAAAATACGGTATTTATTTTTGCTCCGTGATCTGTGCCCCCCTCGGCTTGTGCCCCTAGGCCATGGCCTAGGTTGGCCCTATGGGTAATCGGGACTTGTCTGTTACCCCAGCAAAGCTGTAAGATTTAATGCCTTTTTCCAAGTAGGAAGGAATAGTCTACCTTAAAACGTCTGAGAGGAAAAACATCCCCTTTCCCTCCCAAATCCTGGGGATAGGGGCGGGTCTGCAACTTTTGATTGATTAGCAACCCTCTGGGCCCATAAATGCAAACCAAGAAAGTCACCTACAAAATAAAATGCAAGGGAATGAGCTCCTGCAAACTTGTAGTGCAACAAAGGGAAAACAGAGCCCTATTGGCACTGCTGTGCCAGACAATCCACAGATATATAAACCTCACAACCTCTGAGGATGCCTGCCGTAGATGTGGGCGAAACGTCAGGAGAGAAAGCTTCTGGGACATGGCCAGAGAGCCCGGAAAACTCTCAGCAACCCAGTTCTTTTCTTGCTAAAGCTGTGGCCGTCTTGCTCTTTTTGCTGCCCGGGTCTCTCAAAAGAGCCAAGGCTCCCGGTTCAACTTTGTTCTTCAATTTTGTAGGCAATGTTTACAAGTTTCAGACTGGTTCGAGGTTTCATGCAATATTGTGGCACAAACATTTGGATGACGCGTGCAAAAGCAACAGGCCTCAGGTAAGGCATTTTCATTTTGGGCCTCAAAATTACATTTTTGTAGGTTTTACTAAAATAAGCAACAGTGAGTGGAATACAACTCCACTGTTTAGCTGTAGTTTCTGACAGGCTTTGCTTAGAGACAGACTGGCTCACCATAGTGAGAGTTGTAGTTTGAACTACAGCCAGAGAGGACACTGAATCCCATTGGTGATGAATAATCCAGAGCATACTGGACTGGATGACCGTGGGTGTCTCTTCCAACTAAAGAATTAGATTATTCGTTCATTCATGGTGTCTTCCTTTATGACAGGAGGGGGTTGGACTGGATGGCCATTGGGGTCTCTTCCAACTCTATGATTCATTCATTCATTCATTCATTCATTCAATGTGTCTTCCTTTATGACAGGAGGGGGTTGGACTGGATGGCCATTGGGGTCTCTCCAACTCAATGATTCATTCATTCATTCATTCATTCATTCATTCATTCATTCATTCATTCATTCATTCATTCATTGTGTCTTCCTTTATGACACAATGGGATTGGACTGGATGGCCATTGGGGTCTCTTCCAACTCTATGATTCATTCATTCATTCATTCATTCATTCAATGTGTCTTCCTTTATGACAGGAGGGCATTCATTCATTCATTCAATGTGTCTTCCTTTATGACAGGAGGGGGTTGGACTGGATGGCCATTGGGGTCTCTTCCAACTCTATGATTCATTCATTCATTCATTCATTCAATGTGTCTTCCTTTATGACAGGAGGGGGTTGGATTGGATGGCCATTGGGGTCTCTTCCTACTCTATGATTCATTCATTCATTCATTCATTCATTCATTCATTCATTCATTCATGTGTCTTCCTTTATGACAGGAGGAGGTTGGACTGGATGGCCATTGGGGTCTCTCCAACTCAACGATTCATTCATTCATTCATTGTGTCTTCCTTTATGACACAATGGGATTGGACTGGATGGCCATTGGGGTCTCTTCCAACTCTATGATTCATTCATTCATTCATTCATTCAATGTGTCTTCCTTTATGACAGGAGGGAATTGGATTGGACTGGATGGCCATTGAGGTCTCTTCCAACGATTCATTCATTCATTCATTCATTCATTCATTCATTCATTGTGTCTTCCTTTATGACAGGAGGAGGTTGGACTGGATGGCCATTGGGGTCTCTCCAACTCAACGATTCATTCATTCATTCATTCATTCATTCATTCATTCATTCATTCATTCATTCATTGTGTCTTCCTTTATGACAGGAGGAGGTTGGATTGGATGGCCATTGGGGTCTCTTCCAACTCTATGATTCATTCATTCATTCATTCATTCATTCATTGTGTCTTCCTTTATGACAGGAGGAGGTTGGACTGGATGGCCATTGGGGTCTCTCCAACTCAACCATTCATTCATTCATTCATTCATTCATTCATTCATTCATTCATTGTGTCTTCCTTTATGACAGGGAATGGGATTGGACTGGATGGCCATTGAGGTCTCTTCCAACTCTATGATTCATTCATTCATTCATTCATTCATTCATTCATTCATGTGTCTTCCTTTATGACAGGAGGAGGTTGGACTGGATGGCCATTGGGGTCTCTCCAACTCAACCATTCATTCATTCATTCATTCATTCATTCATTGTGTCTTCCTTTATGACACAATGGGATTGGACTGGATGGCCATTGGGGTCTCTTCCAACTCTATGATTCATTCATTCATTCATTCATTGTGTCTTCCTTTATGACAGGAGGGGATTGGCCTGTATGGCCATTGGGGTATCTTCCAACTCATATGATTCTATGATTCATTTGTTCATTGTGTCTTACTTTATGGCGGAATGGGATTGGATTGGATGCCCATTGGGGTCTCTCCCAACTCTATGATTTGTTCATTCATTCATTCATTCATTCATTCATTCATTCATTCATTGTGTCTTCCTTTATGGAAGAATGGGGCTGGATTGCTTTTGGGGTCTTTTTCCAACTCTGAGATTCCATGATTCTATTTTTTTTTAATTATTTATTATTTCGATTTCTTGGCCACGACTCCCAGGTGGCTCGGGGCAGCTACGATCCATCAATTTTTCCTCTTTTTTTTCTTTTTTTTTCTCGCAGGTACCTGCAAACCTTATGTCATTTGAATAACAAGCTCTGGTCCCTGGTGTAAATTTCAAGTGCCAAACTGCAGAACGAGAAAATGGGGTTCCCCCAAGGAGGACGGAGGAAGGGAATTCCTTGACTGAGTGAGCCAGCTGTCCGCAACAGCCATTTCAGCACTTTTCTATATGACTTGAACGTAGCGATGACGCCACTTTCTAAAAAGCAGGAGGTGAATGTCGTCTAAGTAGGAAAGGATCTGTCCCCAGGCGCCGACGGGAACGATGCTTTGAGACGGACGGAAGACGCAGGATCCCCGAAACCTTGAGTTTAGCTTTTGTGGTCACAGACTGCTGTGGATGTCTCTCCTTCCCACAAAACTGTGCATCACATCTTCTGCGGATTTTTTTTTGTTTTTTTTGTAACTGCTCTTTTTATCGTCGAGCTGCGTTATGTGAACCGAAGGAACATTTAGCCCATGTTGGGTTGTTTTTTCTCCCCCCCCCCCCTCTTCAATTATTTCTAATGCACAACAACAACAACAAAACAATGGACAGTGTTAACTTTTGCTGCAAAAGTGTCAATTAGAATAGAACATTGTGGAGCAACGTTTTTATAACCTTAAGTGCACTGAGTCGCTTGGCAATTGTGGCTGCCTCCGATTTTTGTATCAAACCCTAGGAAACAAAAAAAACGGATGTTCGTACACCTGAGCTATTTTGGGAAATGTGTATTTTGGCACCAGGTAAAAATAACCGCCTGTGATTTAGTGGGGTTTTTTTTTTTTTGGTTTCTTGTAATTTGGCTGTGCTGCTTGAGTCGAACGAACTCGTGGTTGCCCGGGCAGAGGACGGGTCCGCCGCTGCCGAAATGGGTTCCTTTACACACACACTCAATTTGCCTTAAATTGTTTCGGTTTGTTCTTTTGTGAAGTGTGGCAGGGGCGGTCCTACCGGTAGGCCAAGGACGCCGCTGCGTGGGGCGCCATCTGGGTAAAGGGCGCATTCCCCCGCCCGCCGATGTTCCCCTATTGGGCCTTGTGCGCTCCGATGCCGCGCCGTAGCAAACCTCCCTGCGTGCCGATTAGGGAGTGCTGTGTTTACAGGCTTCTGCACCTGCGCACAGGAGCTTCTGGGCATGCACGGAGGGGGGGGGCGCCAAAATAATGTTTTGGGGGGGTGCCAAAATAATGTTCGCTTACCATTTAAAATTACCCTAGACCGCCCCTGAGTGTGGGTGCCGTTCATCAGAAGTGTCCTCCTGAGAATGTCATTGGTTCTTCCCGACGCCAGAGCAAAAGAGCTTTCCTTTGGCCGCCATTTTTCACTCAGCCCACCTTTTGCTTGAACGGAAAGCTAGGTTCCATTGATCGAGACATATCTGAACGATGGCCTGTTAGGAATACAAATGCGTGACATGTATGAGGGTTATCCAAAAAGTAAGGTTACAAGATTTTTTTTTGATTATTTTTTTTTTACATAGAATGAATATATTTTAATATATGTTCATGGATTGTAGCATTATTCCTCCACATAATCACCATTCAGTTCAATACATTTTGCCATCCGTGGGACGGGTTTTGGTTACCTGTGTCATCAGGCCCGGATTAACACCTTTTTGCGCCCTAGGCCACACTTTGGAATTACGCCCCCTTTAAGCCAACCTCTACCGCACGCCCCCCATTGGGAAGATATTGAAAACACGATGGAAACATTATGTAAGGATAGGAAAAATATTAAGCCCAGAACACGCATCTCAGCCCCATTCACACGTGCAGAAACAGACCCGTGTCTATTTTGATATCAGAAAAAAACATGAAGAGGGGTGGAACCAAGCCCATTGTGAACGGGAGGATATTGAAAACACGATGGAAAAATTATGTAGGGATAGGGGAAAAAACCATACTAAGCCCAGAACACGCATCTTAGCCCCATTCAGACGTGCAAAACCCTTGCACGGGTGTATACACTCACCAAAATTGTCCTGCGTGTACCTCCAACGGCGCAAGGGGTCCGATTTACTGTGAAGAACCCCAGGAACGCCGTTTGCATGACCCGGGTCGGCAGCCATGGCTGTGTACACGCGTGTCGCCCTCTTCCTGGACCCAACTGAGTGCGGGCTGCTCCCGGGAGGGACAGAAATGCGTGCAAAAGGAGGTCCCAAAGCGGGGGAGGCGTGAAGGAGGCGGCGCCAGACCTCTTGACCCGGGAATGGAGCCGCCGTTTTGGGGCAGAAAAAAAGGCTATTTCTGGCTCCGCAATGAAAGGGGGAGAGAGGCAGACGCGTGGGGAAGCGCGTGCGAGGGAGCGGGGGGCGCACGGGTCTCTCGCTTGCTCTCTTGGCAGGCAGGCTCCTGCGGATGGGAAGGACCACGGGAAACAGGCGCGCGAAGAGCGGCCGGGGGCGTCCCTGGGGGGCGCTTGCCGTTGAGTTGGTGAGAGACCCCAGGGGCATTTTTATTTCAACATTTTTATTTTAATTTTGGTCCGTGATTCTGCGCCCCCCTCGACTTGCGCCCCTAGGCCATGGCCTAGGTTGGTCTTATGGGTAATCCGGGCCCGCGTGTCATAGAAGTCGCTTTTTTCAGCCAGTTCGTCACTTCAATTCTCATCGTCATGGAAAAAGTGTTTCCCACTCAGGTGGTCATTCAATTTAGTGTGCTGATTATACTCACTGGGTGCGAGATCGGGGATGCGAGAGGGGTAGCTTAAAACATCCCAACCAAAGGAAATCAAAAACTCTTGTTTTGCATCAGCAGTGTGTGGATGCGCAATGTCATTAAGGAGACATACTCCCGCTGTCGGCATCCCACAACGTTTGTTTTGGATGGGTCTGCGAAGTTTCTTCGTGGTCTCACAATATATGCCGTACCCATTTTCCATTCCATTTATTATTTGATTAGTCGCCTTCCACCGAAGTGCTCTGGGCGACTTACATATACAATTTTTTTTGTCACATGCCGTCTTGAAATTACAAGGAGTCGTGGGCCCTTAAAGGGGCCAGGCAGTGGGGCCATGGGGGCTCCCTGCTCAGATGTAGCTGTTGCCAGGCGGCGAGGAGGCGTGGGCCCTCCTGGTGGCACAGTGGGTTAAACTGCTGAGGTGCTGAACTTGCTGACCAAAAGGTTGGCGGTTCGAATATGGAGAGCAGAGTGAGCTCCCGCTGATAGGCCTAGCTTCTGCCAACATGAACTTGCACCAGCCAGTCGATGACAATGGCACACATTTCCATCCCGTTCCCGGCGCCGCTCTCCGCCATGACTCTCGCCCCTCGCTCGCTGAAGCCGCGCGGAGAAGGAGCCCCGCCACTGAGGCCCATCCACCGCTCATGCTTCTCCTCCTCCTCAGCGGCTTCAGTGAGCGAGGGGCGGGAGTCATGGCGGAGAGCGGCACTGGGAACGGGGGCCATTACTCCCGCCCCTCGCTCGCACTGCCCCTTCAAGGCTGGAGAAGCTGTGGGAGAGCTGAAGCCGGGGAGGGGGGTGGGGCATGGCGCGGCCTGGCTCCACCCCCTCCCCTGGCTTCAGCTCTCCCACAGCTTCTCCAGCCTTGAGGGGACAGTGCCAAGCCAGCATTGTTCTGCCTCTGCCACCGCTGGCTTGGCACTGCCCCCTCAAGGCTGGAGAAGCTGCTGCTAGAGCGGAAGCCAGAGGGGGTGCGAAGCCAGGCCGTGCCAAGCCCCTCCCCCTCCCCTCTGGCTTTGGAGCTCCCAGCAGCTTCTCCAGGCTGGAGGATGGCAATGCCAAGCCAGTGGTGGCATAGCTAGCACAAGGCTGGCTTGGTACTGCCATCCTCAAGCCTGGAGAAGCTGCTGGTAGAGCGGAAGCCAGAGGGGGGCGGAGCCAGGCCACACCAAGCCCCTCCCCTCCCCTCTGGCTTTGGAGCTCCCAGCAGCTTCTCCAGGCTTGAGGATGCAATGCCAAGCCAGTGGTGACATAGCTATGCCAAGGCTGGCTTGGTACTGCCATCCTCAAGCCTGGAGAAGCTGCTGGTAGAGCGGAAGCCAGAGGGCGGAGCCAGGCTGCGCCAAGCCCCGCCCCTCCACTCTGGCTTTGGAGCTCCCAGCAGTTTCTCCAGGCTTGAGGATGGTAGTGCCAAGCCAGCCTTGTGCTAGCTATGTCACCACTGGCTTGGCATTGCCATCCTCAAGCCTGGAGAAACTGCTGGGAGTGCCGAAGCCAGGGGAGGGGCGGGGCTTGGCGCGGCCTGGCTCTGCCCCCCTCTGAGAAGCGCCCCATCCTGGGATCGACCTCCTTCGGTCTCGGGATCGACTGGTCGATCGCGATCGACTTCCTGGGCAGCCCTGATCCAGAGGATCAACTTTGCAATGACGATCATATTCAATGGATTAGTGTAGCCTCCAGGGCAGACATCCTCACCTGGCTCAGAGTAAGAACAACACATACCTGCCACAAAAAGCCAAAACAGCAAAACATTGGCCACGCAGACGGTAGGGATCGCATGGAATCTTGGGCGCAGTCTGGAAGGCAATGCATGATGTGGAAGGAGAGGAGCACCAAGCAGAGGGTCGTCATCGGTACTCGGAGTTATTTCGCAATGATTCGCAGCGGCGTTCCTACCCTTAGTGTATTACAGCGTGAACTTTGCACTCAGACGGAAACGGGACACTCGTCTCTAACCTTCGCCACAGCACCAGTCGATGAGCTACTGACGACTGGCTTGGCTCGGTCGCTTCTGCTGCTTTCTCGCCACACGGCAGTGATAACGACTTCTCCCACGAAAATTCCCTTTGAGGCCTACGCGCCTTGTAACCTTACTTTCTGGATAAACCACATATATAACACACCTGAGAAATCAGCTGGGATTTTTTGATGAACGCAACCCCACCTTTGACAAAGACATTGTTGCCTACTGAACTCACTGGATTGTTATTTTATTTTTATTTTATTTTTGACGCTAAAATCTCTCAACGGTTGTCGAATACAATATGTGAATTGTCGTGTTATATGCCTGTGTCACAGTCCTAAATTGTCAATGTAAAACGAGATCCGGGTTGGGGGGGGGGGAGAAGCCAACTCTTGGGTCTCTGTCTAGAAAGGAGAGCCAGGCAGGCTTCCCTTTTTTCCTGCCCGGTCAAGATTGGTGCAGCTCAAAGCCTGACATCACGGAAATGCTTGTAGATTGTCTCCATGTCCAAGAACAAAATTCTGTTTGGAGCAGATGAACTGCCAACCCATTGATGTATTAGGATGTGGTTCTGAATGGCCCTCTCGCACAAAGGGGTGTGTTCAGTTTCACGTGTGGGTTGTTCTTGAGAGAAGAGGGACCTCTTCTTTCTCTCCCCCACCCTTTTGTGGTGATATACCACCCATATTTCCCTTTTTTCTTTCCTTCCTTCTCTTTCCTCCCTCACTCTTTCTCCATTCCTTTCATCCTTCCCTTCTACCCTTTCATCCTTCCTTCCATCTGTCCATCCCTTTTGTCTTTCCTTCCTTCTCTTTCCTCCCTCACTCTCCCTCCCTCCGTTACTTTCGTCCTTCCTTCCGTCTGTCCATCCCTTTTGTCTTTCTTTCCTTCTTTCTTCCCTCCCTTTCTCTCTTTCTTCTACACTTTCATTCTTTCTTCCTTCCTCCTTCCCTTCCATCCTCCTCATCCTCCCTTTCTTCATTCCCTTTTTCTTTCCTCCTTCCTTTCCTTCTATCCTTCCCTTTTGTCCTTCCTTCCTTTTGCCTTTTCTTCCTTCTCTTTTTCCTTCCTCCTTACCTCCCTCTTTTCTTTACCTCCCTCTTTCTCCTTCCGTCCTTCTCTCTTCCGTTTCATCCTTCTTTCTTTCACTCCCTTCCTTCCAACCTTCGACCCATTCAACCTTCCCTTTTGTCTTTCCCCCTTTACTCTTTCCTCCCTTCCTTACCTCCCTCTTTCTATTTCCATCTTTCTCTCTTCCGTTTTGTCCTTCCTTCCATCTGTCCATCTCTTTTGACTTTCCTTCCTTCTTTCCTCCCTCTTTCTTCATCCATTACCTTCCACCCTTTCATTCTTCTCTTTTTCCTTCCTCCTTCCCTTCCTTCTATCCTTCCCTTTTGTACTTCCTTACTTTTGTTTTTTCTTTCCTCCTTACCTCCCTCCCTTTCTTACCTCTCCCTTTCTCTTTTCATCCTTCTCTCTTCCGTTTCGTCCTTCCTTCTCTCTTTCCCTTCCTTCCCCCCCTCTTTCTCCTTCCGTCCTTCCCTCTTCCGTTTCGTCCTTCCTTCTCTCTTTCATTCCCTTCCTTCCAACCTTCGACCCTTTCAACCTTTTGTCTTTCCCTCTTTTACTCTTTCCTCCCTTCCTTACCTCCCTCTTTCTCCCTCCGTCCTTCTCTCTTCCGTTTCGTCCTTCCTTCTCTCTTTCATTCCCTTCCTTCCAACCTTCGACCCTTTCAACCTTTTGTCTTTCCCTCTTTTACTCTTTCCTCCCTTCCTTACCTCCCTCTTTCTCCTTCCGTCCTTCTCTCTTCCGTTTCGTCCTTCCTCCTCTCTTTCATTCCCTTCCTTCCAACCTTCGACCCTTTCAACCTTTTGTCTTTCCCCCTTTTACTCTTTCCTCCCTTCCTTACCTCCCTCTTTCTCCTTCCGTCCTTCTCTCTTCCATTTCGTCCTTCCTTCTCTCTTTCCTTCCCTTCCTTCCAACCTTCGACCCTTTCAACCTTTTGTCTTTCCCCCTTTTACTCTTTCCTCCCTTCCTTACCTCCCTCTTTCTCCTTCCATCCTTCTCTCTTCCGTTTCGTCCTTCCTTCTCTCTTTCATTCCCTTCCTTCCAACCTTCGACCCTTTCAACCTTTTGTCTTTCCCCCTTTTACTCTTTCCTCCCTTCCTTACCTCCCTCTTTCTCCTTCCACCCTTTTGTCCTTCCTTCTCTCTTTCCCTTCCTTCCAACCTTCGACCCTTTCAACCTTTTGTCTTTCCCCCTTTTTCTCTTTCCTCCCTTCCTTACCTCCCTCTTTAGGATCAAACATATCTTAACTGAATCACGCATGGCTGTGTCCTCTGGTTTGGAGATTCCCCAGAACGAAGCGAGAGCCACATTACAACCCCATGGTACCTATGACGGTTGTATTAAATCCGATAATCTTCCCTGTTGGCATCATGCGCCTAAGCTTTATGCTGTGTCGGTTCCAACAATTCCCGAATTGTAGGGAATGCCCACTAGAGGAAGAAAAAAAAGAGGACAAGACCATTTCACAACTGCCGAAGAGCTGCTTTGTAAACATAGCCAGTTACGTGGAACTGAAATACGTACACTAATTTGAGATCTCAGTTATTTAGAGGTCAAAGTATATATTGAGTATTTGTACAGAATTCTAACTCTTCCCTCCTAAATGTATGTTGAACAATACATTCAGTAATAATGAGATCCAATATGTACGCAGGGCCGGTTCGTCCATTAGGCGGACTATGCAGGCGCGTAGGGCGACGTCACCCGGGAGGCCGGCTGCGCCTCCGCTACAGCGCCTGTAGGAGCTTCTGCGCATGCGCGAAAAACCTCTGCGCATGCGTACTGGCTCCAGAGCGCACCTCCCGCTTTGGAGCCAGTGCGGTGCGTGCAGTTTCGCGCATGCGCACTAGCCTCCAAAGCGGGAGGCGCGCTCTGGAGTCAGTGCGCGTGCGCACAGATTGGTGCATGCGCACTGGGCTCCCCTCGGGAGCAACTGGGGGGGGGGCAAAAAAAATTTCACGTACCCCCGGGAACAGGTAGGTCCGCTCCTGTAGGTACGGTTAGCCAGGTATAGTCGAGTCTCGCTTATCCGACCTCCGCTTATCCGACATTTCGCTTTTATCCAACACCCACCATTTTCCCTTCAATTAGAGGAGCGCTCCCCAACTCTCTCTCCATTCCCAATAAGTAAAAAAAGCAAGACGGGGGAAGGAGGAAAAGAGGCAGGACGAGAAGCGGTAGCGTCCTCCCAGGGCCGGACTAAGGTAATTTAAAATGGTAAGCGAACATTATTTTGGCCACGCTTCGCTCTCCAGCCTCGCGGAGGGTGCGCATGCGCAGGGCCAGCTAGTTCCGCAGATGCACCATTGCTGCGGCGAGACTCCGGCTGGACCGAGATGCCAATCGCCCTAAGCCAATCGCTCCGGCTGCAAAAAGTTCCTCCTTTTTGGCCTCGCTTAGGGCGATTGGCATCTCGGTCCAGCTGGAGTCGTGCCACAGCAGTGGCACATGCACAAAACCTGGCAGCCGGATGCGCCCCTGACCACCTGGCGCCCTAAGCGGATGCTTACTTTGCTTACCGTTAAATCCACCCCTGCGTCCTCCTTTCTCTGGCTGCAAAAAGTTCCTCCTTTTCGGCCTCGCTTAGGGCGATTGGCGTCTCGGTCCAGCTGCACCACAGCAATGGTGCATGTGCGGAACCTGGCAGCCGGATGCGCCCCTGACCACCTGGCGCCCTAGCAACTTTGCTTACCGTTAAATCCGCCATGCGTCCTCCTTCCTCTGGCTGCAAAAGTTCCTCCTTTTCGGCCTCGCAGGCGATTGGCGTCTCGGTCCAGCTGGAGCCTCGCCACAGCAATGGCGCATGCGCGGAACCTGACAGCCGGATGCGTCCCTGACCGCGTGGCACCCTAAGCGGGCGCTTACTTTGCTTACCGTTAAATCCGCCCCTGCGTCCTCCTTTCTCTGGCTGCAAAAAGTTCCTCCTTTTCGGCCTCGCTTAGGGCGATTGGCGTCTCGGTCCAGCTGGAATCACAAAACAGCAATGGCGCATGCGCGGAACCTGGCAGCCGGATGCGCCCCTGACCACCTGGCGCCCTAAGCGGGCGCTTACTTTGCTTACCGTTAAATCCGCCCCTGCGTCCTCCTTCCTCTGGCTGCAAAAAGTTCCTCCTTTTCGGCCTCGCTTAGGGCGATTGGCGTCTCGGTCCAGCCGGAGCCTCGCCACAGCAATGGCGCATGCGCGGAACCTGGCAGCCGGATGCGCCCCTGACCACCTGGCGCCCTAAGCGGGTGCTTACTTTGCTTACCGTTAAATCCGCCCCTGCATCCTCCTTCCCTCAGTGATTTCCACGCTCCTCTTCCGCATCTGGGCACTTCCTGCTGGGCCGCTCTAGCCTTGAGGTGTTGCCTTACCTTAACTCTTTGAGTTCCTGTTGTTACTATTCTAGGTGTTTAGCGCTGCGTTGGATGAGTAACAGTAGGAGACTCAGTATTATCAGAGATTTTCGTTTATCTGTTTCTGTCGGATTAGCGAGACTCTACTGTACCAACATTTAACGTCACCATACAAAAGGTAAATTCGAATTGTATAAAGAAGGTGCTATGCTTGGTTTCTGATGACAACCAAAATGAAGTCGCCAGCAGTAGCCAAGGGCTACTGAAGCCTAAGGGGTGAATCGATCATTATTAGATGTTTCGGTGGAATGAAAACGAGGGAAATGTCCCCACTGAAGCGTCAAGGATGTTTGGTAGTAGCAAGGGATGGAAATGTTTCCTTCGCGGGGGGAAACAAGGATATTTTGGCCTTTGAGAGTGGGAGGAAATGGATCCGGATTCCTATCCTCCGCTATCGGGTTATATCAATCTCCTCGACGAAAAATTGTAGAATAGAGGGACGGGAATCGTCCGGAGCCTTGATACGACACCGCATGAATGAAAACGAACGGAGGAATATTTCCCGGTACAATGAATGACACTTGCATGCATCTGCGGAGGGAAGGAAAAAGCCTCTTGCGGCGAACCTACTTGAAAGTCCCTCCGCAAATCTGCATTGGGAATGTTTTGGGTGTGTGTGTGTGTGTGTGTCTGGTTTTCGAAAGATACAAATGGCTGACTGTGATTTTTTTTGTTTTACTTGTATAGGTAGTATTGTAACAGGTGGAAATGGAAATAATTGTACGATAATGACTTGTGTGATGACGTAGTGCAGTATTCAGCAATACGAGCAACACGATGTTTTTTGAGACGACGAAAGAAAGAAAGAAAAGAGAATCGAACGGTACATGGAACTAGTAATTAAGCCTAAAGCTGCACTTAGATGGTACTCGTCTACTTTAGTGTTTCCCAACCACTGTTCCACCGCACACTAGTGTTACCGTGAGAGATCAGCTGGTGTGCCGCGGGAAAAACTCTCTTCCCCCCTTTCTTAGTGTTCCCTGGGGGTACCTTCCCCTCGCGTGGGAGGCCCTCCTACCTTCCTTCCTTCCTTCTTCCTCCCTCCCTCCTTCCTTCCTGCCTGGCTCACCGGCGTTGTTGACCAGGAGGACCCTTTCCGGGGTCGGCCCCGCAACTACTTCCCCCTCGCCCTCCATCAGCTGGTGTGCTGCGGGAAAACCTCTCTTCCCCCCTTTCTTGGTGTTCCCTGGGGGTACCTTCCCCTCGCGTGGGAGGCCCTCCCTCCTCCCTTCCTTCCTTTTTCCTTCCTTCCTTCCTGCCTGGCTCGCCGGCGTTGTTGACCAGGGGGACCCTTTCCAGGGGCGGCCCCGCGACTACTTCCCCCTTGCCCTCCATCAGCTGGTGTGCCCGGAAAACCTCTCTTCCTAGTGTTTCTTGGTGTTCCCTGGGGGCCCTTCCCCCTTCGTGGGAGGCCCTCCCTCCTCCCTTCCTTCCTTCCTTCCTTCCTTCCTTCCTGCCTGGCTCGCCGGCGTTGTTGACCAGGGGGACCCTTTCCAGGGGCGGCCCCGCGACTACTTCCCCCTGGCCCTCCATCAGCTTCCCCCCTTTCTTCCTAGTGTTCCCTGGGGGTGCCTTTCCCTTGCGTGTGAGGCCCTTCCTCCCTTCCTTCTTCCTCCCCCTCCTTCCTTCCTTCCTTCCTGCCGGCCTCTCCCTCCTGCCTGGCTCACCGGCGTTGTTGACCAGGGGGACCCTTTCCAGGGGCGGCCCCGCGACTACTTCCCTCTTGCCCTCCATCAGCTTCCCCCCTTTCTTCCTAGTGTTCCCTGGGGGTGCCTTTCCCTTGCATGGGAGGCCCTTCCTCCCTTCCTTCTTCCTCCCTCCTTCCTTCCTTCCTGCCGGCCTCTCCCTCCTGCCTGGCTCACCGGCGTTGTTGTATTTAAAGGAGTGGTAACTCTAGTAAGTAAAGTCCTTGTAGGGAGGAACTTGAAGACTATCTAGTCGACAAATAGTAATTTCAAATGATATATTATGTAATGATTTGTGTAATCATAAACATATCAGATCGTTCTAAACATCAAAATGTTTTGCCCGTAATCGGGTAAGTATACACATCAGTAATTACATGCAATGGTTAATACAATAATCCATTGACGTTCATTCTATAACATAAATTCAACACATTCTAAATTGTCCCCGGTCTTTGATAAAGTTGTAACCAGCGAAACGATTTCATCGCGGGTATTGACGCAATCGTCAGACCGCAATGAGCCCATCTTGAACTGTGATTATTATTTACCCAAGATTGCTTCAAAATTTTTGACATTGGAATAATGAACTATGGGACTTGTGTGATGGCACCTATTTAGAATGTGTTGAATTTATGTTATAGAATTAACGTCAATGGATTATTGCATTAACCATTGCATGTAATTACTGGTGTGTATACTTACCAGATTACGGGCAAAACATTTTGATGTTTCGAACGATTTGATATGTTTATGATTACACAAATCATTACATAATATATCATTTGAAATTACTATTTGTCGACTGGATAGTCTTCAAGTTCCTCCCTACAAGGACTTCACCGGCGTTGTTGACCAGGGGGACCCTTTCCGGGGGCGGCCCCGTGCCTACTTCCCCCTCGCCCTCCATCTGCTGATGGGCTTCCCGGGTGGCACGGAGGAGGCTTTGGGCGGCGTGGGGCTGGGCCAGGTCTGCGGGGAGGGCGCGCGGGCGGAGGTGCGGCCAGTCCCGGCGGAGCAGCGCCTCCACCTCCCACAGAGGGCCCTGAGAGGAGCAGCGCCAAGCCCGGGAGAGAAACGCGGCCAGGCGGAGGCACATGGCCCGGCCCAGGCCCCGTGACACCCCCGTCACCACGCACAGGCTCTGGTCCAAGCCACACGCCTCCATCGCCCCCAAGAAGCCAGGCAGCCAGGCAGGTAGGAGGGAAAGGAGGAAGAGGGCGGGGCCTGGGCCAAAAGGGGGCGGGGCCCAGGTTGAGGACACGCCCCGAGTGACCAGGTGTGCCGTGGCTCAGAAAAGGTTGTGAAACACTGGCCTACTTAGCTACTGATTCTTAGAGCATATTTTACTGTGAATGAAATGAGAAATTGATGCATATCGGTACTATTTGGAACCATATCCCCGACAGAAGATATTGCAGATGATCCAATACAGATCAATTACAACAATAGTAAGCAGCCTGATTTATTTCAAAGGTGGCAACAGATCCATTTCTGTACCTTATCGGTGTCCTCCTCTGCAATGAATCGGGACACAATTACAAGGAGAGGATGGATATCTTTTCCAAAGTGCAACGAAAGAGAAAGCCGGATCAAAAGAGTCTCCAATCCACCGAATTATATTCAGGATCCGATTTGTGTAGCGACATCGAGGCAATATTATTTATTATTAATTTATTCGTGTGTCTGTGTATGTGTAATTTTACAGTAAACTTAGTGCCAAAATGCATGTTTTTTTTATTTTTTAAAAAAACCAATTAGCACTTGGTTGCGTTATACGGAAGAGTATTCAACGATCGGCCCATTTGTCACGTGATGTAAACCAGTTTCGATATTTCAATTCATTTCTTGTGAAAGCCGTTGCACTACTTTCTTTCGGATTTGTTTTCCCGTTCGTTTTTAGCTGTCTCCCAGCAGCCCCCACCGCATGCCCTTTGTGTAAAGCCTCTTTCGTAATCGAGAAGAAAAAGAAAAAGAAAATCTTGTGAAATTGTCATGAATAACCACTGAAATTTTAAAAATCCTTGTGTGGGAAGTCTTTTAGGTTTTTTGGCAAAGTATTTTGTTACCTCAGTCTTCTTATCAGGTTTGCTGTATTTTTCAGCTTGTTACATTGATAAATAATTGTTTCACTAATTAAAGAAAAACTTTAATGTAAAAGAAAGTTATCCGTTTCTGTCTCTAACACATCTCTCTCTGGCGTTACTTCGCGAACCAAGATTCAGAAAGGACTCATCCCACGCAGGCCCGGATCAGGCCCTTTTGCCGCCCTAGGCCAAAAGGGCCAAATGCCACCGGCCCCGCCCCGCCCCGCCCCACCCCCAGCGAGCAGGAGGAAGCCCCACCCCGGCTCCGCCCCACCCTCGCCGGCAAGGAGGAGGAAAGCCCCACCCCTGGCTCCGCCCCAGCTCCAACCCGCCCCCTTGCTGGTGAGGAGGAGGAAAGCCCCACCCCCGGCTCCACCCCCGCCCCACCCCCCCCCTTGCCGGCAAGGAGGAGGAAAGCCCCACCCCTGGCCCCACCCCCACCCCCTGCCGGCAAGGAGGAGGAAAGCCCCACCTGGCTCCGCCCCACCCCGCCCCCTCGCGAGGAGGAGGAAAGCCCCCCCCGGCTCCGCCCCACCCACCCCACCGGCAAGGAGGAAAGCCCCACCCTCGGCTCTGCCCCCGCCCCGCCCCTCACCGGCGAGGAGGAGGAAAGCCCCACCCCGGCTCCGCCCCACCCCACCCCTCGCCGGCAAGGAGGAGGAAAGCCCCACCCCGGCTCCGCCCCACCCCCACCCCTCGCCGGCGAGGAGGGAGAAAGCCCCACCCCTGGCTCCGCCCCACCCCGCCCCTCGCCGGCGAGGAGGAGAAAGCCCCACCCCGGCTCTGCCCCGGCCCCCCCTTGCCGGCGAGGAGGAGGAAAGCCCACCCGGCTCCGCCCCACCCCCCCTCGCGGCGAGGAGGAGGAAAAGCCCCACCCGGCTCCGCCCCACCCGCCCCTCGCGGCGAGGAGGAGGAAACTCCACCCCTGGCTCTACCTCGGCTCCGCCCCACCCCCTTGCCGGCAAGGAGGAGGAAAGCCCCACCCCCGGCTCCGCCCCGCCCTGCCCCCTCACCGGCAAGGAGGAAAGCCCCACCCCGGCTCTGCCCTGGCTCCGCCTCGCCCCGCCCCTTACCAGCGAGGAGGAGGAAAGTCCCACCCCTGGCTCTGCTCGGCTGCGCCCCGCCCCCTTGCCGGCAAGGAGGAGGAAAGCCCCACCCCTGGCTCCGCCCCCGCCCCGCCCCCTCGCCAGTGAGGAGGAGGAAAGCCCCACCCCGGGGCCTCCCCACAGCTCCCTCTCTCCTAAAGTCACCATGCCAGCAAGGAGGCAGGGGCGGTGGCAGGGGTGGGGGCGGGGAAAGAGCCTTTGGAGCAAGCAAAGGGGGAGGGCGCGCGCATGCGCACTTTTTTTTTGAATTTTTTTTGAATTTTTTTTATTTGGGGGGGTCCGGATCTGCTGCCCCCCCCCATGGGTGCCGCCGTAGGCCTTGGCCTAGGGTGGCCTTATGGGTAATCCAGGCCTGATCCCATGCTGTTATGATTGCGCGCGCGCCCTCCTCCTTTGCTCGCTCCAAAGGCTCTTCCCCCGCCCTGCCCCTTACCAGCGAGGAGGAGGAAAGTCCCACCCCTGGCTCTACCCCGGCTCCGCCCCACCCCCTTGCCGGCAAGGAGGAGGAAAGCCCCACCCTTGGCTCTGCCCGCCCGCCCCTCGCCGGCGAGGAGGAGGAAAGCCCCACCCCCGGCTCTGCCCTGGCAGCGCCCCGCCCCGCCCCTTACCAGCGAGGAGGAGGAAAGTCCCATCCCTGGCTCTACCTCGGCTCCGCCCCACCCCGCCCCCTTGCCGGCAAGGAGGAAAGCCCCACCCCTGGCTCCGCCCCCTCACCGGTGAGGAGGGGGAAAGCCCCACCCCGGGGCCTCCCCACAGCTCCCTCTCTCCTAAAGTCACCATGCCAGCAAGGAGGCAGGGGCGGTGGCAGGGTGGGGGGGGGACGAGCCTTTGGAGCGCGCAAAAGAGGAGGGTGCACGCCTGCGCACTTTATGTTTATTTTTTTTTTGAATTTTTTTGAATTTTTTTTTATTTGGGGGGGTCCGGATCTGCTGCCCCCCCCCAATGGGTGCCGCCGTAGGCCTTGGCCTAGGGTGACCTTATGGGTAATCCAGGCCTGATCCCATGCTGTTATGATTGAGCCCGCGGCTCTGCCTGTGAGTAGGGCTGGGGAGGATGCTGAATCAACAACAAAACAGAGGGGTGGGTAGGTTAAGCACTAGCAAACAAGGAAGACTGGGGGGGAAAAACCGGGTGACTATGAGTAGCCAAAATACAGGAAAATCAACAGACTTCGAAATTCACAAAGAGCACATATATTTACTCACTGCATACAAAAGGTAAACACTGGTGGATCCGCACATGTATAGCAATATAAATAAGCCCCAAGACCCTGGTCCAAAAGCTACACAACGACCAGAGATCGGTGTGGCGTGGAATAAGCTCTTAAATTTACCCTTCCAGTATGGCACGGCAAAAGAAACCACAGAAAAAATAATCAAATCCAGAGGCGTGATGCCGCTCAATGGCGGGCGTCCGCGACAATGAAAGGATCCTGGGGGCGGAGTTGACGCTCCTCATGTGCGACGAAGGCTGTGTGTTGCAGCCAAATACTTCCGTGTGGGAACCACCATGTCCCCCGTAGCCACTGTGTTCCAAGTATTCCTTCCGTGTGGAAACACAGTGTGCCGACAAATTGTAATCCACAGATCACGGGGAAAAGGAAGCAGCGGTTCCTCCGGTCAACAAATACATGGAGCTGGCAATATAACGGAGATCCGTGAAGCGACCAAAGCTAAGCTGGCTGTAATCAAACCAGTAGCGTGCCAACGGCTGGAAGATTTCCCAGGCGCCCTCTAAGTCCGGTTTCGTGCCACGCAGGCACTTCTTCAGGGCACGTCACAGCAATTAAACTAATCAAGGCGGTAATAATCTATAACATCACAAGTCATAAATCCATGGGCTAGTTTCAGAGGATGCTGAATGTAGTATGGAACTGGGTGGGGCTGAGAGTAACCTACACGCTGGAGCAGGCAGAAAGAGGGCTGCAAGTAATTCCAGCAGGGAAAGTTTGGCACAAAGGAAGAGAGTACGGCAAATACTTATGGCTCCGAGTCCTTTGAGGGTTTTCCCAGGGATGGGGAAATATCGTCAGAAGACAGTGATACTGAATTAGACTGCCCTCAAGTACAGGAAGTTCAGGATGTGTGTGATGCAGACACCAGTAGTGATACTTTCCTGGGGTTTGATAGTGATAAAGACTGGCCCTCTGAAACCTCAGGGAATGATTGGGATACGCTATGTTTTGAAAGATGCTGGGGATCTTTCTGTGAGTGTCACAAGCTACAAGAATGGTATTGTATATATGGAGGGAGGATGGCAATGTGTTTTGTGGGGATTACAATTAATGTCCCCATGCATTCAGCTCCTGTGGACCTTGGATTGTCTCCTCGTTTTTCCGTCTTTCTCCTGCCCACGACTCCGGACCAGTTACCGACTACGCTATTGGCTCAACCCTCTGAGGACGTCGCAGGTGACGTCTTTTGTTTGCTTTTGATCATTCCTTCCGCAATTTTTGGGTTTCTCCGTGGTTTTTGGGGGGGCTTGACCAGTTAGGCTAGTTTTTTGTTAGTCCCATTCCCATTTCTTGTACAATAAACCAGTGTTTCCCGACCAGTGTGCCGGGGCACACTAGTGTGCCGTGAGCGATCATCAGGTGTGCCTTGGGAAATTGGAACCTCCAGGAGGGGAGGGGGGAGAGTCTAGTGTGTTGAAGTATAAAAACCCTAAGAAACGTACCTCGATAAAGGCACAAAATTACAAACACCCCCCTCCCCACTCGTTGTCTACTTGGTCTCTCCCTCTCCATGCATTGGGAAGGCCCGCCTCCCTTTCCCCAAGTAGAGACCTTCTTTTGCCTCCTCCCCCCGGGCCTAATGCCGGATGGTTCAGTTCAGCAGCGGCCCCGCTCCTCCCCGGTGCACGCGAAACCGCTCTCGGCCTCCCTCCGGCTCCCTGCCTGCCGCCGCCGCCTTCCTTCCTGCCTGCTTCGCCAGCCCCGAGATGCCCACTCGGGCCGCCCCGCTGACCCCTGAGGAGCTGAGCAGGTGGTGAGTGAGGCTCCTGCCCCCCACGACCCCAATTCAAGCGTGGCGGGGAGGGAGGGGACAACCTGAGAGGGAGACTGCTGGTCTTTCGATGCCCCCCCCCCTCTCCAGAAACTGTAACTCCCAAATGTCAAGGTCTATTTTCCCCAAACTCCATCTGTGTTCACATTTGGGCATCTTGACTATTCATGCCAAGTTTGGTCCTGATCCAACATTGTTTCAGTCCAAAGTGCTCTCTGGATATAGGTGAACTACAACTCCAAAACTCAAGGTCAATGCCCACCAATCTCTTATAGCATTTTCTCTTGGTTATGGGAGTTCTGTGCGGGAAGTTTGTGTCTTCCTGCCAGGATATCTATGTTGTGTTCATCGAAATAGGCCCAAGTTTCACACTGAGTGTATAAATACATTTAAAAACATATTCACTATATGTATTACTGTGTTAGAGTGTCATTTTGGTTGGTGGTGGGCCCCAGGATTTTGCAAATCAAAAAAGGTTGGGAAACACTGCAATAAACTCTTTGCTATTACTTTTAATTCTTGGGTTTGGCTTTAATTGGCATCTGCATCCCGACACACGCTTTCTACAAGCGTGTTGACGACACTGAGCTCATTCTGAGGATGGAGGGCCGGCCGGACTCCGTACCCAATAATTTCCATCTGTGCCTTGAAGCCGTTACTGGATGGCTGCGAGCCAGTAGGTTGAAGGTGAATCCAGCGAAGACGGAAATCCTCTGGTTGGGCCGTCCGGGCGATCGGGATGTCCAGCTTCCGACCCTGGATGGCGTGGCACTATGCCCACGATCATCAGTAAAATGCCTGGGAGTCCTTTTGGACCTTCTGCTGTCAATGAAGGCCCAAATCTCAGCTGTCAGCAGAACAGCATTCTTCCATCTGCGACAGGCTAGGCGGCTGGCCCCCTATTTGTCTCGGAACGACCTGGCCACGGTGATCCAGGCTACGGTCATCTCAAAACTTGACTACTGTAACGCTCTCTACATTGGCCTGCCTTTGTCGGAGATCCAGAAACTCGAGCTAGTGCCGAATGCTGTAGCCCGGCTACTCGCGGGGGAGCCCATGAGTTGTCGTATCACCCCGGTCCTGCAGGGTCTGCACTGGCTACCAATTGAGTACCGGATTACTTTCAGAGTTCTAGTGTTAACTTTTAAGGCCTTACATGGCCTGGGGCCAGTGTACTTGAGGAATCGCCTGTCCCCATATAGTCCCTGGAGATCACTGCGATCAGAAGATCAGAATCTCTTAGATATTCCTGGCGTTAAGTCTTACCACCTGACGGCAACCCGACGAAGGGCCTTGTCTATCATCGCTCCAGTCCTGTGGAATGATCTGCCCCCTGAGACTCGGGCTCTGCGAAATTTGGCAACTTTTCGCAAAGCCTGTAAGACTTTCTTGTTCAAGCAAGCTTGTTGTATTATGTATTGCTTTTACTGCTTTTATCGTCTTGAATTTTGTAAACCGCCCCGAGCCACTGGGAGTGGCGGTGCACAAGTCAAATGAATAAATAAATAGGCCAATCCGAGATAGGCAAGTCAGGTTGCAGAAAGCACAGCAGAAAGTCTCCTTGGGTGATGTCGTTTCCAAGTTGCGGTTCTTTCTGCGTGGTCGTTTCTCTTCGAGACTCGTTCGGCGTGTCTTCTCGAAAGAGGCCGCGGCATTGTGGATTGTGCGTCTCCACGCCTCCCGATGTGAGGCCAGGGTGGACCATTGTTGGTGATCAATCTGGCCGAGCCTGAGATGGTGTTTCGGGGAGTCCTTATATCTCTTTTTCGGGGCAAGCAGGGATCACCAGCATTGAGGCCATGCTGCTGAGAACACAGCTGCGCTGGGCAGGGAACAAGGTCTCTAGGATGGAGGACCACTGCCTCCCAAAGATATTACTCTACGGTGAACTCGCCACAGGTTGGCGCAAGAGAGGCACCCCAAAAAGAGATAGGACTCCCTGAAACAACGTCTCTCTCCCTCCAGTAGTTTGGCTCCTCCCCTTTACTCAGAGCTCCTCCCATGCAGCTCTCTCCCTAACTCCTCCCAGGGAAGGCTCCCAACCACTCCCCATTTTCCTGGCTGTTCTATCTGCCGAACTGCCAGGCTGGTCTGGGCCCTGCCTTAAATGGGTGAGTTGGGATGAGAGGATCCAGCGGTTCCTGGTTTCCAGTCGGGAGGTGCCTCGGGAGGAGCAACAAGCACCTGAGGCAAAGCACCAAAATCAGTGTGTACAGAGCTATCATACTGTCTATGGGTCTGAAACATGGGTCACCTATCGCCAACACCTACGACTCCTCGAACGCTTTCATCAAAGCTGTCTTTGCACAATCTTAAATATACACTGGACTGACTGCGTGACGAATGTTTCTTTCCTTGAGCAAGCAGGGATCACCAGCGTTGAGGCCATGCTATTGAGAACACAGCTGCGCTGGGCAGGGCACATCTCTAGGATGGAGGACCACCGCCTCCTAAAAATACTACTCTATGGTGAACTCACCACAGGTCAGCGCAAGAGAGGTGCCCCAAAAAGAGATATAAGGACTCCCCGAAACAGCATCTCAGGCTCGGCCAGATTGATCACCAACAATGGTCCACCCTGGCCTCACATCAGGAGGCATGGAGACGCACTATCCACAATGCTGCGGCCTCTTTCAAGAAGACATGCCAAACGGGTCTCGAAGAGAAACGACAACGCAGAAAGAACCGCAACTTGGAAACAACAACACCCAAGGAGACTTTCTGCTGTGCTTTCTGCAACCGGACTTGCCTATCTCAGATTGGCCTTTTTAGTCATCAACGCGCTCGTAGAAAGCGTGGGATGAGTCCTTCCTAAGAATCTATGTTCGCGAAGTAATGCCGAGAGACTACTACTAATAATAATAATATGCGGAAATCCGAAAAACTAGTGCTCCAAGCATTTCACAACACAAAACAGTAGAGCAAAAAAAAAAGTCTCAAACCAAAGGATTTGACAAAAACATTTTTATTCACTGATTAAAAACAAAAGGAAACTCCACAATCTGGGTGGAAGAAAATCCTGGCTTTTGTTGCAATCCTGTTGCAAATCATTGGTTGTAAATGCTGTATGTGGCGCGGAGGCGGAGTTTCCAGGATGCGTGGAGGCTCCACATGCTGGAAACTCCGCCTCTGCGCCAGCTGGAAACTCCGCCTTCGCGTCTGTTGTGTTCCCAGCAGGCGCGGAGACGGAGTTACCAGCCAGCGCAGAGGTGGAGTTTCCAGCCTGCGGATCCTCTACGCATCCAGAGTTAACCCGGCTGGTAACTCTGCCTCTGTGCCTGCTCCAAGTTTGGTTTGGGAGGGCGACGCCAAAATAATTTTCGCCTACCATGTAAAATTACCTTGGTCCGCCTCTGGTCATAGAATCTGAGAGTCCTTCCAGACAGGCCCTGTGTCCCTGGATCTGATATGCTTTAAACTGGATTATGAGTCCGCACTATTATTATTATTATTACACTTTATTTATATTCCACTCTTCTCACCCCGAAGGGGACTCATAGCGGATTACAGGTGCACATACTTAGCAGACAATCCCTGCCGTTTCCACATACACAACATATAGACGAACAGAGGCAAACTCTGGCCACCAGGGGGAGCTGGCGCACTCCTCATCTCTCAGCGTTCCCAGCAGTCCCTTGTTCCTCACATTTCTGCTTTCCTCAGGGTTCTTTTTTAATGGCCTCATAATTCAGTCAAAATTTGCCTCCCCACTTTATGTGGTACCTTTATCTCCTACTTGACAGAGGCAACTGTCTTTCAGGCTGCAAAGGTCGACAGCAGGCTACACTTAAAGGTCGAGCACCTACCTCGACCCGGACAGGCCTCGAACTCATGACCTATTGGTCAGAGAGATCTTATGCAGCTGACACTTAGCCACATTACTGGTACTGCCATATAAACAGAAAACAGATCAGATCCTGGGATATAGGGCCAGTCTGGAAGGGCCCTTTGAGTTGGAAGAGCAGGCCCAGATTACCCATAAGGCCACACTAGGCCATGGCCTATGGGCGCAGGCCTAGGGGGGTGCCAGATCAAGGCTGCCCCCCCCCCAGAAAGTTCAAGCAAAACCGCAACGTGCGGCATAATGACTCTCTTTCTCGGGGTAGGACGGGGGGAAACCACTGCCAGGGGGCGGGGGAGGAGGGAATGGCGCCCCCCCTCGCCAAGGAAGGAGGGCGCAAGGAGGATAAGGTGAAGGGACTTGCTCCCCTTTAGACGGGCCTGCAAGACCTACCTTTTTCAGCAGGCTTTTAACCTATAGGTCTTGCCCGCGATCAACCCACCATGCCTTTATCCGCCACCTGTTGTGTCGTATCTGTACACTAGTTTTTTAATCCATTGTGTGATATTGTGTTTTAATCTGCCGTTGTTTTTAATTGTTACTGTGTTTTTACTTTGTTTGTACGGCGCTTGTGAGCCGCCCGAGCCCCAGGAGTGGCGGCATAGAAGCCTAAGTAATAAATAAATGAATAAATAAGGGAAGCCGAGCCCCGACGCCGCTGGCGGGCATGCGTGCGTGGCAGGAGGGCGCCTCTGCCTCCTCCGCCATGTCCCTGGGTGCCGCGCATGGCCGGCAGGGGTCCCGAGGGCTTCCCTTCTTTTCTCCTCTTCTTCGGGAGGAGGAAGGAAGGGAAGTCAACGGTGCCGCTGCGCGCGTGCGCGCGTGCCCGCCAGCAACGTGGGGGCGGGGCCTCCCTCCGCCTCGTCATCCTCACGCCCAAGGAAGGAGGGCGCGAGGAGGATGACGCGGAGGGAAGCCCCGCCCCCAGGGCCGCTGGCACCTGGCGGGCATGCGCACACAGCAGGAGGGCGCCTCTGCCTCCTCCTCCGCCGTGTCCCTGGGTGCCCAAGGAAGGAGGGTGGGGCGAGGATGACGCGGAGGGAAGCCCCGCCCCCGGGGCCGCTGCCGCGCATGCCCAGCAGCGCCCCGGGGGCGGGGCTTCCCAAGTGTGGCCTAGGGCGCCAAAATCAGTTAATCCGGGGCTGAGGGAGAGACCCCAAAATCCCATCTAATCCAAAAGAAGACACAAGCAAAGCCTTCCCGACAGATGGCCCTCCAACCTCTGCTTCAGAACGTCCAGCGAAGAAGACTCCACCATAAGCCGATGTCGAATGGCTCTTACCGTCACAAAGTTACTCCTTTTGTTTAAGCAGAACCTCTTTTCCTACAAAATATTGCATTTGTGCAGGACTCCGTCCACTTTGGCAGTCAAAGAAGCTTTGTATTTCCAAATCACTCGGTCTTGGGTCAGGGCCTTGTTGGGAACATACGCAAATTCGGGCCTCCTGCAGTGATAGAGAATGGCGACATCGCTGGGAACCATCACAGAACCAACTCCGTACAATTTGAGCACCTTATGGACAGAGGTCTGAACCACCATCTCTGGCCGAATGATCATCTTATTGTTATACAAGCGCCCTCTCTTGTTGGGCTCTTTGAAGATGTGCTGAAAGATGTCCACCCCGGGAACACTCCTCCAAGAAGAGTTGAATGGAACCGTATCGGCGAAGACGTTGTTACGGAAAACCTTATTTTCAAACAGGAACACCCCGGCGCCCGGATGATCCCTTTCGAGCCTTTCCATGAGAGATTTCCAATCGGCATCTTTGAGTGGGAGAATAATTTCGTCCGCGTCATTTAGCAGCACGTATTTGCTTCTGTACATATTGCGGTAGATGCAGTCGTTCAGCGCGGCGATTTGTCCGTAGTACCCGATGTCTTTGGGATCCATGGAATGATGCCAATAAGTCGAAGCCCTAAGGTACATATCGATGGGCCACCGGATAATTTCAACCGTCCCTTCGGAGATATAATGCTCTAGGACTCGCTCCATCAACCGGCTGCAGTTGTTCTTATACACAACCACTTTCTGCACCCCGAGCATTTTGTACATTTCCAGCGACTGCACGAACTGCAAGACGTTGTTGTAGCCTCCGAACATTGTCGAGATGCACATCGTGAAATTGAGCGAAGGCTTCCCATGGTGGCGGTTTTTGATCTCGAATATCGGCAGCTGGTCGAAATCCAGGTCGTGGGAGGGAAGAATCGACATGTATTTCGGAGAACAGTTCTGCGGTTCCGAACAGAGCACGTCCGCCGTCCCGTACGGAAAATCGAACCGGTCTGTGTGGAAGTCTATCTCAGCCACGGTGGAGATTTCGCTGTCGTTTTGGCAGCAGAAAACGCAAGAAAGGCCTTTGACTTTTTTGAAGTGAAGGATGCTAATGGCGCGGATCCGCGTCCCAGCCCTGTTGTCGAAATACGGGTCTATGATAAAGCTGTCGTTATCGTTGAGCCTCGTGATGGTGTCTCTGGTCGGCAGGCCTCCAGGAAAGCAGCCATACCGTTTGGGCAGATTGTTTTCTCTGTTGTCGTACTCTATTGTGTTTTTCTTCCGATAATACGATGTAAAAGACAGCGCAAAGATGAAAAGGAGTGTTCCGGCGGCAACCTTTCCCCCACAGATCGACATGCTTCTCACGACCAGGCTGTATATTATTCCATTTCAGTTAACCTAGGAAATAGTGAGGGCGAAAGAGAGACAGAGAGGGAGAAAATCAAACCACGACTGAATATGATATATTTTATTTATTTATTTATTCATACTTGTTTGCCGCTGTGACGACTTGGCCTTTGAGACCTTGGGGCAGGGCGGACCTTGCTATTTTAGATCCCACCGCTGCCACCAATTAATATGTGACAACCTGGGCTATTAAACTTGGAGCAGGGTGGACCTTCTTATTTCAGATCCCACCCTAAACACCAAAAAGTCACTAAGTGGAGGCTTTAACCACTTGGAATGCTGCCATCAACCTAAAAATGGTCTTTTAGGATTTCTTTTAAAATAATATATAAGCTAGGCTTCTAATCTGAAAATAAACTGAGAGGATTGTGAGGCGAAATCTCTCCCCCTTGACTGGGGACGGTGGGAAGGCTGGAACTGGCACACTCTGATGTAATGAGGCACACAGAAAGCTTCTCTTTGAAAGTTAACCAATATGATGTTTATTAAACTAACAGGTAAATCTTGAGAGGCACAAATGCATAAATGGTTTTCACGAGAGGCACAATAGCGTAACGGTTATACAGAATGGTACTAGAGCGTAATGGTTACATAAGATTGGTTTCTTAGAACTTCGTTACACAACTAGACAGTTCGAAACTTGTCTCTCTAAACTTCCTCACTCCAATATTAAAACTAGACGTGAGTTGTCTTCAACTAACTAACCTAGTTAGTTCCCTGAGCTAACACTCAGTCTTCCAGAAGCACCCTAGCTACCGTGTTTCCCCGATAGTAAGACACCCCCGATTGTAAGACGTATCGGGGGTGTCAGGGGGATCGGCTAATGTAAGCCGTACCCCGAAAGTGTACCCGAAAGTCCATGCGAAGAAGGGGGGAAAGACGGAGCAGGAGGCGGGGCGAAGCGGCGTCGCGTCAGAGGCCTGGCTGTGACGCGGGCCCCTAGCTTAGTCACCGAATGGACGAAGGAAGGGGGGAAAGAAGAAGCAAGAGGCAGGGCGAAGCGGCGTCGCGTCAGAGGCCTGGCTCTGATGCGACGCCGGCTTGCTCTTTTTCTCTCCCTTCCTTCGCTCACCGAATGGACGAAGGAAGGGAGGGCAAAAGAAGGAGCAAGAGGCCTCTTCTCCTTCGCCCCGCCTCTTCTCCTCCTTTCCCCTCCCTTCCTTCGTTCACTCGAATGGATGAAGGAAGGAGGGGAAAAGAAGGAGCAAGAGGCGGGCGAAGTGGCGTCGCATCATAGGCCAGGCAAGAGGCATGCCGCGCAAGAGGCGTGCTGCGGTCGGCCTGTGTGGCTGGCTGTGCGGCAGCCAGCGCGGCGGCGCCCCTCACAGGTACCGTCGCCCTTCACAGGTACCGTCGCCCTACTGGGTGAAGAATTCTTTCGGGGTATGTCCAATATAAGACGTACCCCGAAAGTAAGACGTAGTGGGGCTTTTGGGGGTAAAAAGAAAGTAAGACATCGTCTTACTTTTGGGAAAACACGGCACTAACTCTATCCTAGAGTTTTCCTATAGCTTGCTTCTCCAGAGATTTGAGCTAATTCTCTAACCCTAGAGATTCCCAAAGCCTGTGACTGACTACCTGTCAGCTCTCACACAGAACTTTGCCTGTCAGTTTCAAGACAACTGTCTTCCCTGACTGCTCACTCTCAGCTCTGTCAAGAGACTGCTTTCTCTTACAGCTCTGACATCCGACTGCCGAATTAGCTACACTTTTTTCCCTCTCAAGCAGCTCGGCTCCTCCCCTCTGCTCTGAGCCACTCCCAGGCAGCTCTCTCTCTCTCTCTCCCTCCCTGAGAAGGATCCAAGCCACTCCCCCTTTCCTGGCTATCCTGTTTTACCGTGGATGCCAAACTGCTATAAAATGGGTGAGTCCTCACAGCCGCCCTTCCCCAGAGGCTCGGGACAGCTAACAGCATATTCATAAAACAATCATACACAACAGAATTTAAAAATCGCAGTTAAAAACACATCTAAAACACAGTACACAGCATGGTAGCAACATGCTAGATACAATGTGGCACAGAGTAAAACAGATGAACACATGTGGCGACATGCGACAGGGATTGCAGCTCATCCAGCCCCAAAAGCCTGCTGGAACAGCAAGGTCTTACATGCTCTCCGAAATGGGAGGATGTTCTGTATGGCGCGAACGTCCGCAGGCAACAGGTTCCACAGTGTTGGAGCCACTATTGAAAAGGCCCGCCGAAGGGTTGCCATCAAGCGATACATTTTATGGGAGGGAATGACCAAGAGCAGGCCCGGATCAGGCCCTAGGCCAAAGGCTTTGCCCCCGCTCCGCCCTCGGCTCCTCCCCGCTCCGCCCCCGGCTCCACCCCAGCCCCGCCCCTGGCTACTCCCCGGCTCCGCCCCCGCCTCCTCGCCGGCTCCTCCCCCTCCCTCCTAAAGCCACTATGCTGGCCTGAAAAGCGGCCGAAATCGCGGCTTTAGAAGGAAGGGAGGAGCCGTGGGGAGGCCCCACATCAGCTCTGGGGGTGAGGCTTTCTTTCCTCCTCATGCCGGTGAGGAGGCGGGGGCGGAGCTGAGGGCGGGGGCAGAGCTGAGGGGAGCAGAGCAAAGGAGGGGGGCGGCCGTGGATGGCGCTTACGCTACCGCGCACATGCGCCCTTTTTAAAATTTATTTGGGGGGGGCGGACCTGCTGCCCCCCCCCAGGTGCCGCCCTAGGCCCTGGCCTAGGGTGGCCTTATGGGTAATCTAGGCCTGACCAAAAGGTTCTGTTCCTCAGAACGCAACGATCTGGCGGGAGAATACGGGATGAGGCGGTCCCGCAGGTACACTGGCCCCAGACCACGTAAGGCCTTAAAAGTTAGAACTAACACTTTGAAGGTGATCCGGCATTCTACCGGTAGCCAGTGCAGTTCGCGCAGGATGGGCGTGATGTGGGCGGTCACCGCACTCCCCGTAAGGAGCCGGGCTGCAGCGTTCTGCACCAGCTTAAGTTTCCGGATCACCGACAGAGGAAGGCCAATGTACAGAGCGTTACTGTAGTCTAGCCTCGAGATGACCGTAGCTTGGATCACTGTGGCCAGGTCGCAGCGGGACAAATAGGGGGGCAGCTTCCTTGCCTGGCGAAGATGGAAAAACGCCACTCTGCTGACGGCGGAGACATGGGCCTCCATCGACAACAGAGGGTCCAGGGTTACCCCGAGGCTCTTAACAGAAGACGACGGACGTAAGGTCATGCCGTCCAGGGTCGGAAGCTGGACATCCCTACCGCCCGGGCGACCAAGCCACAGGATCTCCGTCTTGGCCGTATTCACCTTCAACCTACTGACTCGCAGCCATCCAGTAGCGGCCTCAAGGCAACGATGGAAATTATCGGGTACGGATCCGGGCCTGCCCGCCATCCCCAGAATGAGCTGGGTGTCATCAGCGTACGGATGACATTCCAGCCCAAAGCTACGCACCAGCTGAGCAAGTGGTCGCATATAGATGTTAAATAATAGAAGGGAGAGTATGGCCCCCTGGGGGACCCCACAATAAGGGGGAGCTCTCGGAGACCACCTCGCCACTCTTCACTCGCTGTGACCGTTTCCGGAGGAAGGAGGGCAGCCAATTCAAGGCTGCCCCACTCACCCCGGCCCCGGCAAGAGGGTGAGTCAAAAGATCGTAATCGACTGTATCAAACGCTGCTGTGAGGTCCAATAACACAAGCGGCGCCGATCCGCCTTGGTCCAGCCGGCAACGTAGCTGGTCTGTGATGGAGACCAGGACCATCTCTGTCCCATGCCCCGAACGGAAGCTGGACTTCCGTTATCAGTGGTTCCCAAACTTTTTTGGCCTACCGCCCCCTTTCCAGACAAAAAATTATTCTCACCCTAGATATTACATATACTCACTGTGCCCAAAGTTGAACACTGGTGGAGTTGTTTGGGGATTGATTTTGTCATTTGGGAGTTGTAGCTGCTGGGATTTATAGTTCAACTATAATCAAAGCACATTTTGAACTGCCAACAGCAATGGAATTGAACTAAACTTGAGCAATAGAGAATTCTAGACCTTGGAAATTGGGAGCTGCTTGTGTTTTCCTTCGTGCCACGGCCATCTCCCAGGAGGCGCCTGCAAACGCCACAGCGACTCAGGGGCCGTTTGCAGAATTGGAGGCTTTTCTTCTCGGCTGGCAGGCGTTGCTTGGAAACCACAGCGCGGACCCCCTTCGTCTCCTCAACTCCGCCCATGGCGCAGTCCCGTATCGCCCTTTCCTTCCAAGGGACTCGTTGGATTGGAAGGGGCGATAGAGGACTGCGCCGTGGTTGGCGTTGAGGAAAGGAAGGGGGCGCACGCTGCGGTTTCCAGGCAGCGCCTGCACAGGGTTTCCAACTGGCAGGCACACACTCACAAGCCTGCGACTGTCTCAGCCTGCCAGTTGGAATCCCTGGGAAGGCGTTGCCTGGAATCCGCAGTGTGCGCCTCCTTCCTTTCGTCAAACCCGCCCATGGCGCAGTCCCGTATCGCCCCTTCCTTCAAAGGGACCCGTTGGATTGGAAGGGGCAATACAGGACTGCGCCGTGGGGGGAGTCGAGGTGAGGAAGGGGGTGCATGCTGCGGTTTCCAGGCAGCGCTTGCACGGGGTTTCCAACTGGCAGACGCACACTCGCACGCTTGCGAGTTGGAATCCCGTCACCGCCCCCTTACGGGGCTTCAGTGCCCCCCAAATTCTCCCGCCACCCTCTTGGATCGCCTCACCGCCCACTAGGGGGCGGTACCGCCCACTTTGGGAACCACAGTGATATATAAAAAAGGGAAAGATTTAACATTAAGTCTTGTTATGTCTGACCCTGGGAAGTGATGCTCAGCTCCATTTCTAAGCCGAAGAGCTGGCGTTGTCCGCAGACACCTCCAAGGTGACTGCATGGAACCCCGTTATCTTCCCGCCAGAGCAGTACCTATTGATCTACTCCCATTTGCATGTTTTCGAACTCTTAGATTGGCAGAAGCTGAGGCTAACAGCAGGAGCTCACCTCACTCCCTGGATTCGAACCGCTGACCTTTCAGCAAGTTCGGCAGCTCAGCAGTTTAACCCACTGCGCCACCGGGAGCGAGAATCCTGTTTCCTCACATAATGGCTTCACAAAGACACCCCAAAAAAGACATTACAAGACTACGGCTGGAACTACAAACAACATCAATCAGAATTGCGGACCTCGCTGTTTCCAAGAAGCAGCAACCATTCCCCTAACACCCACCTTTCTTTTATGTTCATCGTCCTCTTCTGCCGCCAATTTGAGCGGCCGTTTCCACGGCATAATCCCTCGTCCCTCTGATCGCCGCTGCGGAAAGGCGTCCGCTCCGGCTGGAGGGTCAGAAACAAAACGGAGACAATGGGCCATCAACGTTATGCGAAGGATACACCCCATTGAGTCGGCAGAACAATGCTGCAAAGCAGTGACCCGGCACAAACCTGCTTTACGCTGGAGCAGCGCATGTTATACATCGCAGATTACACTGGAACAATGCACCTTTCACAACTGGCGTCATAGGAAAGCAAATTCCAGCAATGGCACAGAGCACTGCTTCCCAACCTTTTTTGGGCCGCGGCACACTTATTTATTTATTTATTTCGGGATTTCACCCCGCTCTTCTCAACCCCCAGGGGGGGACTCAGAGCGGCTTACAGTACGGCACAATTCGATGCCCACATAATAACAATATAAACCCCAAAACACTTCAACAGCTAAAATACATTAAAAATACATTAAAATACAACTACATTAGCACCATACACATTCACTCTGGATTAAAACAATGTTCAGTCCATAACAACATTGGCCATAATCACCCACTTTCATTAAAAACCAATCTAAAGTGCTGCCTTGTGCTGGTGTGCAAACGCCTGGTCCCACAGCCAGGATTTTACTTTTTTCCTGAAGGCAAGGAGGGATGTGGTGGATCGTACATCCATAGGAAGCGCATTCCACAGGCGGAGAGCCACCACCGAGAAGGCCCTCTCCCTCGCCCCCACCAGCCTCATCTGAGACGTAGGCAGGAGCGAGAGCAGGGCCTCCCGGATGATCTTAGATTGCGAGGTGGGACATAGCGGTTGATGCGTTCGGACAAGTAAGCTGGGCCAGAACCGTATAGAGCTTTAAAGGTCAAAACCAGCACTTTGAATTGAGCCCGGAATTGGACCGGCAGCCAGTGGAGCTGACACAACAGGGGGGTGGTATGCTCCCTGTATGTAGCTCCCGTTAGTAGTCTGGCTGCCGCCCGTTGGACTAATTGCAATTTCTGAACTGTCTTCAAAGGCAGCCCCACGTAGAGTGTGTTGCAGTAATCTATTCGGGATGTGACCAGAGCGTGGACGACCGTAGCCAGATCAGACTTCCCAAGGTGGCGCACGAGTCTTAACTGTGCAAAAGCTCCCCTGGCCACCGCTGAGACCTGGGGTTCCAGGCTCAGCGATGAATCCAGGATCACTCCCAGGCTGCGAACCTGCGTCTTCAGGGGGAGTGTCACCCCATCCAACACAGGCTGTAACCCTATGCCCTGTTCGGCCTTGCGACTGACCAGGAGGACCTCTGTCTTGTCTGGATTCAGTTTCAATTTGCTAGCCCTCATCCAGTCCGACACAGCGGCCAAGCACCGGTTCAAAGTCTGGACAGCCTCCTTGGTGACAGGTGGGAAGGAGTGACAGATCTGGACGTCATCTGCGTACAGATAACACCTTACTCCGAAACTCCGAATGATCTCTCCCAGCGGTTTCATGTAGATGTTAAATAACATCGGGGACAGAACTTAACATTTTAAAAAATCCAAGGGCACACCACCAACCAAAATGACACCCTAACACAGTAAAGAATGGCTGGGGGATAGTGGCCTGCTGGGAGCAGCTGCTGGAGTGCCGAAGCCGGGGGAGGGGGGGATCCAGGTCGCGCCATGCCCCGCCCCCTTACCCCGGCTTCAGCTCTCCCACAGCTTCTCCAGCCTTGAGGGGGCAGTGCGAGCGAGGGGCGGGAGTCATGGCCCCCATCCTCAGCGCCGCTCTCCGCCATGATTCCCGCCCCTCGCTCGCTGGAGCCGCGCGGAGGAGGAGGAGCATGAGCGGTGGACGGGCTTCAATGCGCCGGGCTCCTCCGCGCGGCTTCAGCGAGTGAGGGGCGGGAGTCATGGCCCCCATCCTCGGCGCCGCTCTCCGCCATGATTCCCGCCCTCGCTCGCTGGAGCCGCGGAGGAGGAGGAGCATGAGCGGTGGACGGGCTTCAATGCTTGCAAGGGGCTCCCGCGCGGCTTCAGCGAGTGAGGGGGGAGTCATGGCCCCCATCCTCGGCGCCGCTCTCCGCCATGATTCCCGCCCCTCGCTCGCTGGAGCCGCGCGGAGGAGGAGGAGCATGAGCGGTGGACGGGCTTCAATGCGCGGGGCTCCTCCGCGCGGCTTCAGCGAGTGAGGGGCGGGAGTCATGGCCCCCATCCTCGGCGCCACTCTCCGCCATGATTCCCGCCCCTCGCTCGCTGGAGCCGCGCGGAGGAGGAGGAGCATGAGCGGTGGACGGGCTTCAATGCGCGGGGCTCCTCCGGGGCTTCAGCGAGAGAGGGGCGGGAGTCATGGCCCCCATCCTCGGCGCCGCTCTCCGCCATGACTCCCGCCCCTCGCTCGCTGAAGCCGCGCGGAGGAGGAGGAGCATGAGCGGTGGACGAGCTTCAATGCGCGGGGCTCCTCCGCGCGGCTTCAGTGAGCGAGGGGCAAGAGTCATGGCGGATTGGAGGCTGGCTGGGGAAACAGCCGAAGGAGGCGGCGCCCTGGCCCCTTCTTCTTCACCGCCGCCCGGCCCTTCTTCCTCCTCCCTCAAGCAGCAGGAGTTTGGCAAGAGGAGCGGGGAAGGAAGGGGGGCAGAGAGCTTTTCCCACGGCACAGCAGGAAGTCCGTCACGGCACACTACTGCGGTTGGGAAACACTGGCACAGAGCATACTCGGAACGGGCAGGATTCTGAAATGTAATGGCTTGCACTGGGAATGTGGCGCAGCTAGCTGGGTGTCAGCTGCAAAAGATCTCTACTGGCCATCAGGCCCGGATTAACAACCTTTACCGCAACCACCACTCCCCCCCATCACTCAGACCCACACTAAAAATAAATCATACCATACAACTTACCTCAAATTCACCCAGGTAGCCCAATACATCTCAGTTGATCAGTAATATCCCAATAAATCAACAACTACCCGCGCCAATCAGCGCAGGTGTATCCATGGGGCTCGTGGGGACCCACCTGTAGCAGCGCCATGCTCGGGCCTACGTGCACCGTCACGTGGTGGCCGTTTGGGGACAGCACCAAGACAGACTCCGTGGACAAGCCGCCGCCAACGGCCTATGCTGAACCCACCACGGGTCAGCGCAAGAGAGGCGCCCCCCAAAAACGATATAAGGACTCCCTGGAACAACACCTCAGGCTCGGCCAGATTGATCACCAACAATGGTCCACCCTGGCCTCACATCGGGAGGCGTGGAGACGCACTCTCCACAATGCTGCGGCCTCTTTCGCCGAACGGGTCTCGAAGAGAAACGACAACGCAGAAAGAACCGCAACTTGGAAACCAACATCACCCAAGGAGACTTTCTGCTGTGCTTTCTGCAACCGAACTTGCCTATCTCAGATTGGCCTTTTTAGTCATCAATGCGCTTGTAGAAAGTGAAATCGAAATAATGAATAAATAAATAACCAAACTGCATCTAAAGTTGACCACAAACTGATGCGTAACCCTTTTGGTACTGATGTTGGAGAGGGATCCCTGGGCAAAGTAACCCCTGGTCTAATGGTTCCTAGTCAAGTGGTCCCTGATCAAAAAATGGTTGGGAACCACTGACTTGGAGCTACCAGTAGGACCCCAGTAAGTGAGTTGGTTCATGTGAAACAGACCACTCCAAATTTAGGGTGAAATTCGCTCAGTTCCATTAAACTGAGCGACTTAGGATGTCTCTCTCTGGCATTACTTTGCGAACGAAGATTCTTAGGAAGGACGCATCCCACGCTTTCGACAGGCGCGTTGATGATGGAGGTTGGATGTGTCCTTCGAGCCTGTGCAGTGGATTTTTCTGGTGGAGCGCAGCATGCACAGAACTGGCCTCGCCCTTTAAACCAGTGTTTCCCAAACTTTTTTGAGCCGCGGCACATTTTTCACTTTTACCAAATCCTGGGGCACACCACCAACCAAAATGACACAAAATGACACTCGAACACAGTCATACATATAGTTAATATCTTTTTGAATGTATTTATACACTCAGTGTGAAACCTGGGCCTGTTTTCGATGAACACAACATCGATATCCTGGCAGGAATGGCAGAAAGACACAAACTTCCCACACAGAACTCCCATCACCAAGAGAAAATGCTATAAGAGTTTGGTGGGCATTGACCTTGAGTTTTGGAGTTGTAGTACACCTATATCCAGAGAGCACTGTGGACTCAAACAATGTTGGATCAGGACCAAACTTGGCATGAATACTCAATATGACCAAATGTGAACACAGATGGAGTTTGGGGGAAATACGCCTCCATCCGGACACGAAAGCGCTGCGAGGGGGCGGGTTTTTTAAAAAAATATGTTTTTGGGGGGTCGAATCCGCTACCCCCCAAAACCTGCCGCCCGAGGCCATGGCCTAGTCTGGCCTTATGGGTAATCCGGGCCTGCCACTATGCCTTCCGAGGTGTCGAGGTCCCCCTTCTTGCCTTACAAAAGGCTCTGTTTTTAATTGTGTACGGGAATACCGGAGCGGGAAAAAGGCGGAGGGAAAGCCAAAGATGGAGGGAGATCCGGGAAAAAAGGTGTGGGGTGGTCGGGGTTGGGTTTATGGGATCTGGAGGCTTTTTAAAAGCCGGGAACAAGGACCCCCCCCCTCGCTCCCCACTCCATTTTCCGCAGCGGGGATGCTTCAATGTCAATGGGCCATCTTTCTACGTACATATGTGTCGTACATATCTTGCTGTAGTCAAAGGGACTCCCATTTTTATTTCAGCTGCGATCAATCGATCAATCCTTGACATTTGGGAGTTACAGTTTCTGGGATTTATAGTTAACACACCATCAAAGAGCATCCTGAACTCTTGCAACAATTGAATTGAACCAAACTGGGCGTATTGAACTCTCATTACCAACAGAAAGTACTGAAAGGGTTTGCTTGGGAATTGACCTTGAGTTTGGAAGTTGTAGTTCACCTACACCCAGAGAGCACTGTGGACTCAAACAATGTTATGTTATGTTGTTGTTTGTCTTCTATCCAGAATCACAATGTTGGAAGGAGGCTCACCACTTTAAGGTCCCTCAAACAGGCATGGGAAAACTTCGGCCCTCTGGTTGCTTTGGACTCCAACTCCCACCATTCCTAACAGCCTGAGGCCCTTTCCTGCTTAAGTGGCTGAGGGGGGAAGGGCCTGAGGCTGCTAGGAATGGTGGGAGTTGGAGTCCAAAACACCTGGAAGGTCCAAGTTTGCCCATGCCAGCTTTCGACAAAGACCTCTTCCTCCCCCTCCCCCTTCGCGGCACACCGGTTGGGAAACACTGGGGTACGCAAGCCTGTAATTCATATGGTAAAGCTTGAATGGTCCCAGCTCTCGATTCTTCTCCTAATATGAACGGTTCACAAACAATGTGGTTGCTTTGAATCACAATAGATCGCAACCCACTGTTTTGAATCAGGGTTGCTTTGGAAGTTTGAGCTTAAGCTCAACAATACTTGAGAACCCGCAGCCTGCAAACAATGGCATTGAGTCAACGTGTTCTCTCTGGAAAGAGCAGGAACGCATGGCTGAAAGACAATGGTCACGGTTGGTGTTGTGCTTGCATTAGACTTTGTGGTTTACTAGGACTACTCTGGAGATTATAGACCTTTAAGTATCATGAAGCCTGGCAAAAGCTAATTTCTCACTATACACAAAGCTTTTTTTAAAAAAAATAGTTTTTATTGGTTTTGTATATTTGGTGATACATGAAATGAAATAAAGATATAGTGATGTGAAAGAGATTCACAATGGGAGTTGGTTGGGTGGGGTGTGGATAGTTGTTGGGAAGGATGTGAAGATCAGGTGGGGTAGGGAAGGATGGGAGGGGGGGAAAGGGGGTACTACAAAGCAGTGAATACAGATGTATACATATGACTTCCATTCTTCTCTAAGTAGGTTATTCCCTATTTGTTCTTAAGTTCCTTCTTTCTCATATATTCTTCAAACATTGTCCAATCTGTTTGTTTTCTTGGGTTTCCCGTATTTTTCCTCAGGAGGTAAGTTAATTTGTCCATGTCCTTTATATTGTAGATTTTGTGTATCCATAGCTCCTTGTTGGGTATTAGATCTGTCTTCCATTCTTTGGCGAAAACCATGCGCGCTGCAGTTGTCACATATACAAAAAGTTTATCTTTATTTTCATCTAATTTTAATTCATCATCATTCAATCCCAGTAGGTAATATTCAAGGCTTTAAGGGGAATTTAACTTGAAGGATCAACTGTGTCTCCTTATGAATCATTTCCCAATATTCATTGGTTTTTGGGCAAGACCACCACATGTGGAAGTAACTTCCAATTTGAGAGTTACATTTCCAACAGAGTGATTGGCTTTTATTATACATTATCCCTATCTTTTTCGGTGTTATGTACCATCGATGGAACATTTTTAACCAGTTTTCCTTTAAGTCGGAGGCATATGTATATTTAACCTTTTTGTTCCATAATTTTTGCCATTCCTTTAACTTTATTTATTTATTTATTTATTTATTATTCGGGCTTCTATGCCGCCGACTCCCTGAGGCTCGCGGCGGCTTACAGGAGCCGAAGGGCACAGTAAAATACAGGCAATAAGCAGTTAAAAACAATTAAAAACAACAGCAGTACAGTAATTAATAACACAGTTAACACAATGAACAGCACATCATCCTCAGAAGAACGAATAGATGGCGGGGCGTGGGCAGGACTTACTCACCAAAGGCCTGCTTAAACAGGTAGGTTTTACAGGCCCGTCTAAACGGGAGCAAGTCCTTCATAGCCCGAGTTCCGGCCGGGAGGGCGTTCCACAGCGTAGGTGCTATGACAGAGAACGCCCTCCGGCGGGTAGCAGTCAGCCTTGCGAGTTTAGCTGAAGGTATCTCCAGGAGATTGGAGTCCTCAGACCGAAGTGATCTCGGAGGGCAATATGGGGTGAGACGGTCCCTCAAATACGCTGGCCCCAGGCCGTGTAAGGCCTTAAAGGTGAGGACCAACACTTTGAAGGTGATCCGGTGCTCAATTGGCAGCCAGTGCAGATCCTGCAAAACAGGTGTTATGTGGGCGCCAGCTGGCGTGCCAGACAGGAGCCGGGCGGCAGTGTTCTGCACTAGCCTGAGCTTCCGGGTCACCGACAGAGGAAGGCCAACGTAGAGCGCGTTGCAGTAATCCAGCCTTGAGATGACTGTGGCTTGGATCACCGTGGCCAGATCGTTCCGGGAGAGATAGGGGGCCAGCCTCCTTGCCTGTCGCAGATGAAAAAAGCGATCTTGCTGACCGCAGAGACCTGGGCCTCCATGGTCAGCTGGGAGTCCAAATGGACCCCCAGGCTCTTTACGGAAGGCGATGGGCATAACACCGCACCGTCCAGGCTCGGAAGCTGGACATTAACATCACCCGGGCGACCCAGCCACAAGATCTCCGTCTTCGCGGATTCACCCTCAACCTACTGGCTCGCAGCCATCCAGTAACTTCGAGGCAGTGTTGAAAATTATCGGGGACAGAACCCGGCCTGCCCTCCATCCTCAGAATGAGCTGGGTGTCGTCAGCGTACTGGTGACACTCCAGCCCATAACTCCGCTGTAATGAACGCTGAGATTATCTGTAAGGACGACGCGCAGACAGCAACTCGATCCCACAAGATTTATTCCAGATATCATACCTTTGAAGCCAGAACTGGCTTCACCAGGAACAAACATAACTTATATACTAACCACACCCCCAACATCTGTCCATCACCACAATAGCCCAACCCCCCATGGCTTGCAATACACAGGAAAGATTACATCATCTCCCCTCTGACCCAGCAGTCCCCAATGTCCAGTGGATATTGCATCATACCCTTCTTGTGTTAACAATATACGAGTCAGGTCAATGCCACTCATGTTAGTGTGGTGTGGGCCAAGGCTCCTTTCCAGCTCTGTGCCTGCCCCAAGGTCAACACCTGTTCAGGATTATTTCTGTTGGAAGGGTCTAAGATAAGAGCACTCCTTGCTCTAATCGACAGATCCTTACATCCGCACCAGCTGTGCAAGCGGCTGCATGTAGATGTTAAATAACAGAGGGGAGAGAATGGCCCCCTGGGGGACCCCACAGAGTAGTGGGGAGCCCTTGGAGACCACCTCGCCCCTCCTCACACGCTGAGACCGCTGGTGGAGGAAGGAGGCCAGCCATTTATCTGTCTGCCAATATTTTTCGCCCAAATTACCATACAATTTTTTACTTCTTCAGTTTCGGTCTCCCATTCTAAAAGCTTGTTGTAAATTTTGGTTATATTTTTCTTGTCTAATTTGGACAGTTGTATCCAAAAGTCTTCCTTGTCATAAAAGCCAGTTTTTTTTGTCTTGATTATATATATTTCTAATCTGATGGTATTGAAGCCAAGTTAAATTCCCCATGATCTGTTTAATTTCCTCTTGGGATTTTAATTCGTTTCTCTCATTCGAGTTATTTCACTTTAATAATCCCTCATATGTTGGCCAATTTGACCAGCCTTGTAGCCTTCTCTGGTCTGCTTCGATAGGAGAGACCCAGAGGGGCATCTTCCTATAGAAGTAAATTTTATATTTGTTCCAGACTTTGAGCAACGCGGATCTGATGAAGTGATTTCCAAATTTTTTCTCTACCTTGGCCTTTCCGTACCAAAGGTAGGCATGCCACCCCAGTCTTAAATTAAACCCCTCCAGAGTCAATAATTTTTGTTTTTTTAGTAAAATCCAATCTTTGACCCATTGTAACGCACAAGCCTCAAACTATACACAAAGCTAAACCACAGGGCATAAAGGGGCAGATCTATGGGAATAAAGGTCTAGACACGTGTTTGAGGTAAAAATCACAGGTCTAATCATATGAACAAATTCAACTGCTAAATAGCATAACAATCTCACAAAAAGCACAATGCAATGCAATTCATTCACAGTGTTCCAGATTCACATAATAACAGTAGTAGTGCCCCTATTTATTTATTTATTTATTATTCGGTTTTATATTCCGCTCCTCCCAGCAGGCTCGGGCGGATTACAAGCAATAAAAACATACAATAAAACATACCATAAAAACAATAAAACACAATACATAGCCCAGATGTTACAAGGCTACGATGCCTTAATTCAGACGACGAGCCAGTTGAGTTTGAGTTGAGTTTACCCAAATGCAAGCTTGAAGAGGGCCGTCTTACATTCTCTTCGGAAAGGGAGGAGTTCCGAGACCATTCGGACATGGTCAGGAGCGAATTTCAGAGTACTGGAGTCGCCGCAGAGAAAGCTCTCTGTCTTGTACTGGACAAGTGACAGGCGCGGGGACGATGGTACCACCAATAAATTCTGTTCTTCCGAGCGCAGCGATCTCGGGGAACATACGGGTAAGGCGGTCCTCAGGCACACAGGCCCTAGACCGTGCAAGGCCTTAAAGGTTAAAACCAATACCTTTGAAGACAATCCGGTACTCAATGGGAAGTCCGTGCAGTTGCCGGAGGATGGGAGTGATGTGCTCCCTCACTGGTGCTCCCACCAGCAAGCGAGCCGCGGCATTCTGCACCAGCTTGAGTTTCCGGACTGTCACCAAAGGGAGGCCACCGTAGAGGGCGGTACAGTCGTCTAGCCTCGAGATGACCGTCGCTTGATCACCGTGGCCAGATCGTCCCTGGACAGGTAGGGGCCAGTCGCCTGGCCTGACGTAGGTGGAAGAACGACGCCCTGCCGACCACGGAGACCTGGGCCTCCATGGTCAGCAGGGAGTCCAACCTGACACCCAAGCTCTTAACCAAGGGTGACGGGCTAAGTGGCTCGCCATCCAGGGCAGGCAACCGGCACTGATCCAGCCCAGGTCGACCGGGCCACAAGATCTCCGTCTTCGACGGGTTCACCTTCAGCCGGCTGGCACGCAGCCATCCAGTCACGGCTTCCAGGCATAGCTGGAAACAATCGGGTACGGTATCCGGCCTGCCGTTCATTCTCAGCAGAAGCTGGGTGTCATCCGCGTACTGATAACACTCCAGACCAAAGTCGCGAGCCAGCTGGGCCAGGGGGCATGTAGAAGTTGAATAATAAGGGTGAGAGGATGGCCCCCTGGGGGACCCCACAACTTAATGGGAGCCTCCCGGAGACCTCCTCCCCCCTCTCCACCCGCTGTCCCCGGTCCTGGAGGAAGGAGGCCACCCACTTAAGGGCAGTCCCCCTGACTCCAGTCACGGCTAGGCGGTGGGCTAACAGCTCATGGTCTAGGGCCAAGGACAATATTCCAACAGAATCTGTGTTCCCCTATCAACAGTCAAGGGTATAGTAACTCATAGGCTAACGACTGAGTCAGAAAGGGAGCCTTGGTGGGTTGAAGAGCTGGCAAGCTGCTGGGTGGGCAGGCGCCAACGGCTGGAGGTAAGCTGGCGACGCCAAGATGGCCGTTTCGCGTAAACTCCGCTTCCTCAGGGCGCTCGAAACTTCTGACCGCTCCTCCCCAGTGTTGTAGTAACACAATAAGGACTCAAAGTCGATACAGGAGATTTCTGGATATGGAATAGCACACAGTGAAGGTAATGCAGTCATAGCGACAAAAGAAGGCTATAAAAAGGTACATAGAGCAAAACATTCGCTGAAGAATGACAAAGATACATACCATGAAAGAGAGAGAAGGAGGGGAGAAGGGAGGGAGGAAAGGAATGAAGGAAGGAAGGTAAAAAAATAAACTTTGTTAGGAGTCCTGTGGGTACAGAATGATGTGTCCTGGAGTGCTGTTTCTATCACCTGTTTGAATCCTAGAGTTCAAAGAGACCTTGGGGGCCATCCAGTCCTAACCCATTCTGCCAAGAAGCAGGAAAACCGCATTCAAAGCACCCATCCAGCCACTGTTTAAAACCCTCCAAAGAAGGACCCTCCACCACACTCCGGGGCAGAGAGTTCCACTGTTGAACAGCTCTCCTCACAGTTAAAGTTCTTCCTAATGTTCAGGTGGAATCGCCCTTCCTGTAGTTTGACGCCAAGATGCTTTCCCACGGGTCCTGTGTAACTTGTGACTCTACGACGAGGGCGGGTCAATAAGTCCGTGACTTTTTGAATGTCCCGCCTCTTCACTGAAAGGGCGACGCTGCTCCTGTCGACAGGCACCTGTCAGTCGACGCCTGTCAAAATTTGAACGAGCTGCGTCATTTAGTTCGTGTTTGACAGCCATTGACTACCCGCAGGGCTGTCCAACTGCCGGCCCTGCAGGTGTTTTGGCCTTCAAATCCCAGAAATCCTAACAGCTGGTAAACTGGCTAGGATTTCTGGGAGTTGAAGTCCAAAACATCTGCAGGGCCGGCAGTTGGACACCCCTGGACTACCGCATGATTTGAGGAGAAAATGGAAAAAGAGAATTTCGTGGTGCTCATTAAGCATTATTTTTATGAAAAACCATTCACTCAAACCAAGGCTGAGCTTGATCAATACGATGGGGACTCTGCACCATCAATTTCAAGGGTTAAAAAAAGTGGTTTCTCAGGGTCACACAAGAGGGGTATTGCTTGATTGGCTTCTAGGACATCGAGGTCTATTCTTGGCTTGGTCCGATTTATTCGCATTTCATTTTTGGGTTCAAGGTTTACGGTTAATTTTACCTTTCTTCTCATTGGGGGGCTTCGCAGTCGTGCCTTGAGACCTTTTTTCCTGACTTGATCTCTTCAAAGACTCTTGCGTTTGTACTTTAGCCTTTCGTAAGCGTCACTATGTTTCGGGGGATCCTGCTTTGTTTTCGTTCCTTGTCTTTTTTTTTTCCGCATTGCCCGTTTGTCCTGGAGTCGTTAATCTTGTTCTTGATTGAAAGTTGAAGAAGTTTTCTCCTGAAATGCTTCCTGTTTGACCATGAATTGGGTAATTGTCATCAGAAGGGTGTTGGTTTCTGCCAGATCAGGGGGAGGGAGCCTATGGCTCGGGAGCCAGATGTGGCTCTTTTCGTGATTGCATTCCTTCTTTCCTCCATTCTCCCTCTTCCTTCCTTCCTTCCTCTACCATTCTTTCCTTCTCTCCTTCCTTTTCCCTTCCTATCTCCCCTTCCTTCTTTCCTCCATTCCCCCTATCTCTTCCTTCCTTTCTCCCCTTCACCCTTTCCTTCTCCTTCTCTCCTTCCTTTTCTCCCTCCCCCTCTCCTTCCTTCTTTCCTCATTCCTTCTCTTCCTTCCCTCCTTCCTTCCTTCCTCCCCATTTTCTTTCCTTCTCTCCTTCCTTTCCCCTCCCCCTCTCTCCCCTTCCTTCTTTCCTCCATTCTTCCTCTTCCTTCCTTTCTCCCCCTTCACCCTTTTTCCTTCTCTCCTTCCTTTTTCCCTCCCTCTCTCCCCTTCCTTCTTTTTCCTCCATTCTCCCTCTTCCTTCCTCTTCCTTCCTTCCTTTGTCCCCTTCACCCTTTCCTTTCTCTCCTTCCTTTTTCCCTCCCTCTCCTCCCTCCCTCTTTTTTCCACCATTCTCCCTCTTCCTTCCTCTTTCCTTCCTTCCTTTCCCCTTCACCCTTTCCTTCTCCTTCCTTTTTCCCCTCTCTCTCCCCCTTCTTTTTCCTCCATTCTCCCTATTCCTTCCTTCCTCTTTCCTAATTTTTTCTTTCCTCCCTTCACCTCTCCTTCCTTCTTTCCTCCATTCTCCCTCTTCCTTCCTTTCCCCTTCCTTCCTCTTCCTTCCTTTCTCTTCCTCCCTCTCTCCCCCTCCTTCTTTCCTCCCATTCTCCCTCTTCCTTCCTCTTCCTTCCTTTCTTTCTCCCCTTCACCCTCCTTCCTTTTCCCTCCCTCTCTCCTTCCTTCTTTCCTCCATTCTCCCTCCTCTTCCTTCTTCCTTCCTTCCTCCCCTCACCCTTTCCTTCTCTCCTTCCTTTCCCTCCCTCTCCTTCCTTCTTTCCTCCATTCTCCTCCTTCCTTCCTTCCTTCCTTCCTTCTCCCCCTTCTGTCTCCTCTCCTTCTCTCCTTCCTTTTTCCTCCCTCGATCCCTACCTTCTTTCCACCATTCTCTTCTTCCTTCCTCTTCCTTCCTTCTTTTCTCCTTCCTTTCCCTTTCCTTTCCTCCTTCCTCCTTCCTCCTTTCCTTCCTCTCTCCCTTCCTCTCCTTCCTTCCTCTCTCCTTCCTTTCTTTCTTCACCCTTTCCTTCTCCTTCCTTTCCCTCCCTCTCTCCCCTTCCTTCTTTCCACCATTCTCCCTCTTCCTTCCCCTTCCTTCCTTCCTTCCCTTCACCCTTCACCCTTTCCTTCTCTCCTTCCTTTTCCCTCCCTCTCTCCCCCTTCCTTCTTTCCTCTCCATTCTCCCTCTTCCTTCCTCTTCCTTCCTTTCTTTCTCCCCTTCACCCTTTCCTTCTCTCTCTCCTTCCTTTTCCCCCCTCTCTCCCCTTCCTTCTTTCCTCCATTCTCCCTCTTCCTTCCTCTTCCTTCCTTCCTTTCTCCTTCACCTTTTCCTTCTCTCTTCCTTTCCCTCCTCTCCTTCCTTCTTTCTTCATTCTCCTCCTTCCTCCTTCCTCCTTCCTTCCTTTCTCCCTTCACCCTTTCCTTTCTCTCCTTCCTTTTCCTCCCTCTCCTTCCTTCCCCTTCCTTCCTTTTCTCCCCTTCACCCTTTCCTTCTCTCCTTTCCTTTTCCCCCTCTCCCCTCCTTCCTTCTTTCCTCCATTCTCCCTCTTCCTTCCTCTTCCTTCCTTCTTCCTTTCTCCCCTTCACCCTTTCCTTCTCTCCTTCCTTTTTCCCTCCCTCTCTCCCCCTTCCTTCTTTCCTCCATTCTCCCTCTTCCTTCCTCTCTCTTCCTTCCTTCTTTCTCCCCCTTCACCCTTTCCTTCTCTCCTTCCTTTTCCCTCCCCCTCTCCTTCCTTCTTTCCTCCATTCTCCCTCTTCCTTCCTCTTCCTTCCTTTCTCCCCCCTTCTTCCTTTTCCCTCTCTCTCCTTCCTTTTCCCTCCCTCTCTCCCCTTCCTTCTTTCCTCCATTCTTCCTCTTCCTTCCTTCCTTCCTTTCTCCCCCTTCACCCTTTCCTTCTCTCCTTCCTTTTCCCTCCCTCTCTCCCCTTCTTTCCTCCATTCTCCCTATTCCTTCCTTCCTCTTCCTACCTTTCTTTCTTCCCATTCACCCTTTCCTTCTCTCCTTCCTTCTTTCCTCCATTCTCCCTCTTCCTTCCTTCCTTCCTCTCCTTCCTTCTTTCCCCCCCTTCACCTTTTCCCTCCCTCCCTCTCCTTCCTTCTTTCCTCCATTCTCCCTCTCCTTCCTTCCTTCCTCTTCAATTCTTTTCCCCAAGTCTTCCTTTCATTCTCCTTCCTTCCTTTTCACTCCCCCTCTCTCCTTCTTTCTTTTCTTCTTTCCCTTCATTATTTTATTTTTCCTCACTCCCTTTCCTTTCTTTCCCCCACCCTTTCCTTTCCTTTCCTCCCTTCCCATTTCCTTCTTTCTTTTCCCCTCCTTGTCTCTCTCCTGCTTTTCTTTTCTTCCTTTTCCTTTGTTGGTTCTTCTTTTCTTTCTTTCTCTCCCCTCCTTCTTTATTTCCTCTCTTTCTTTCTTTCTTTCCTTCCTTCCGTCTTCTCTTCCTTCCCAGAGTCCTGAGCGTGCCTTTTGCAGAGCCAGGGCTGAAGTGTCCCCTCATTCTGCCAAAGGGGGAATCCTTTTCTCATAGCATGTACGTATAGACTCACATTTAGTTGAGTTCAGTCTTAAAATCAGGCCCGTATTACCCATAAGGCCACCCTAGGCCATGGCCTAGGGCGGCACCTTTGGGGGGGCAGCAGATCCGGGGGGCCCCAAAAAAGTTTTTAAAAATTCAAAAAGAATTTAAAAAAAATTCAAAATAATAATAATAATAGGGTACATGCACATGGTGGTGTAAGCGCCATCCACGGCCGCCCCCCTCCTTTGCACTGCTCCCCGCGGCTCTGCCCCCGCCCTCGGCTCCACCCCGCCCCCGGCTTCGCACCCGCCTCCTCACCAGCGTGAGGAGGAGGAAGGAAAGCCCCATCCCCGAAGCCGATGTGGGGCCTCGCCACGGCTCCTCCCTCCCTCCTAAAGGCGCGATTTCGGCCGCTTCTCAGGCCGGCATAGTGGCTTTAGGAGGGAGGGAGGGAGGAGCCGGCGAGGAGACGGGCAGGAGCCAGGGGAGGGGCTGAGGCAGAGTGGGGAGGTGCTGGGGGCGGGCCGGGGTGGAGCGGGGAGGAGCCGGGGCAGGGATGGGGCGGGGAGCAGCTGGGGCAGGGCGGAGCCAGGGGCGGGACAGCTTTGGGGAGGAGCCGGGGGGGGTGGAGCGGGAGGAGCCGGGGGATGGGGCGGGGAGCAGCTGGGGCCGGGCGGAGCCAGGGGCGGGCTGGGGCAGAGGGAGGAGCCGGGGCGGGCGGGTGGAGCGGAGGAGCCGGGCGGGATGGGGCGGGGAGCAGCTGGGGCAGGGCGGAGCCAGGGCGGGGCTGGGGCGGAGTGGGGAGGAGCCGGGTGGGGCGGGGCGGGCAGGGAAGAGTCAGGGTGGGCGGAGTCGGGCGGGGCTTGGGTGGAGCGGGCCCGGTGGGGGCGGAGGAGGCGGGTGGGGCAGAGCCGGGCGGGGAGGAGGGCGGGTGGGGCAGAGCCAGGGCGGAGGAGGTGGGGCGGGCAGAGCCAGGGGCGGGGCAGAGCCTTTGGCCTAGGGTGCCAAAAAGGGCCTGATCCGGGGCCTGCTTAAAAATATATTATATATATTATATGGCTCTCACTGAAATACATTCCAAATATTTTGCTTTATTTATTTATTTATTATTTATTGTTTGGTCTTGTATTCCTCTCCTCCTTGCAGGCTCGGGGCGGGTAACAGCAAATAAAATAGGCAGCATGTATCAATCATGCAGCCATACAATAAAAACATAAAACATACATCACATTGCAAGGTACAGAATAAAATACAGGAACATTTCCTTGAACCCGGAATTTTTGAACCCGCAGTTATATTAGGTGATTACACTAAGTCGGTATGTCTAGTTAAAGGTTAGTCCGAAGAGGGCGGTCTTACAAGCCCTTCGAAAAGGGATGAGCTCTGAAATAGCTCGGGTGTCATCTGGGAGGGAGTTCCACAACACCGGGGCTGCCACAGAGAAGGCTCTTTGCCTGGTTACGGACAGATGGCAGGAGCAGATTGATGGTACCAATAGCAGATTCTGTTCCTCTGAACGAGTGATCTCGGGGAATATACGGGCAAGGCGGTCCCTCAGGTACGCAGGCCCTAGGCCGTGTAAGGCCTTAAAGGTCAAAACCAACACCTTGAAAGCACCGGTACTGATGGGGAGCCAGTGCAGTTGCCGGCGATGGGAGTAATGCTCCCTCATTGGCGCTCCCACCAGCAAGCAAGCAGCGCATTCTGCACTAGCTTGAGTTTCCGACTGTCGAAAAGGGAAGGCCAACGAGAGGGCGTTACAGTAGTCCAGCCTTGAGATGACCGTCGCTGGATCATCGTGGCCAGGTCGTTCCTGGACAGGTAGGGTGCCAGTCGCCAGCCTGTCAGAGTGAAAAACAACGTCCTGCTGAGCACGGAGACCCGGGTCTCCATGGTCAGCGAGGAGTCCAGTTGAACACCCAAGCTCTTAACAAGGGATGACGGGCTAAGTCGCTCACCATCCAGGGTAGGCAACCGGCACTCATCCAGCCCAGGGCTTACCAGGCCACAAGATCTCCGTCTTCGACGGATTCACCTTCAGCCGGCTGGCACGCAGCCATCCAGTCACGGCTTCGACGCATAGATGGAAACATTGGAGTACGATTGTCCGGCCTGCCGTCCATTCTCAGCAGAAGCTGGTGTCATCCCATACTGATAACACTCCAGACCAAAGTCGCGGGCCAGCTGGGCCAGGGGCGCATGTAAACGTTGAATAATAAGGGGGAGAGGATGGCCCCCTGGGGGACCCCACAACTTAATGGGAGCCTCCCGGAGACCTCCTCTCTCTCCCCTCTCCACATGTTGTCCCCGGTCCACCCATTTAAGGGCAGTCCCTCACCCCGGTCACGGCTAAACGGTGGGCCAACAGTGCATGGTCTACAGTATCAAACGCTGCTGTTAGATCTAACAAAACAAGCAGGGCTGATCCGCCCTGGTCCAGCTGGCGGCGAAGTTGGTCTGTAATGGCGACAAGCACGGTCTCCGTCCCATGCCCAATACGGAAGCCGGGCTGGAAGGGATCGAGTCCAGCTGTGTCGTCTAAGAACCGCTGCAGCTGATCCGCTGCTGCCCTCTCCATCACCTTGCCTAAGAAAGGCAAGTTGGAAACAGGCCGGTAATTGGAGGGAGCCGAAGGATCTAAGTTCGGCTTCTTCAGCAGCGGTCTCACCATAGCCTCTTTCAATCCCCCCTCTCTGAGTCAAAAAAGGTGCCCGACCCCTTCTCTATGGGATCCTGGTTTGTTTTTGTTCCTTGTCTTTTTTCCGCATTGCCCATTGGCACTGGAGTCGTTGATCTTGGTCTTGATTGAAAGTTGACAAATTTCTCCTTAAATGCTTCCTGATTGACCATGAATTGGGTAATTGTCATCAGAAGGGTGTTGGTTTCGGCTGGATAGAACTTGATCGCTTGAATATCAGAGTTCACACTGGTTAATTCAGTGGTTCTCAACCTTTCTAATGCCGTGACCCCTAAATACAGTTCCTCATATTCTGGTGACCCCAGGCCCGGATTAACACCTTTTTGCGCCCTAGGCCAGTGTTTCTCAACCAGTGTGCCGTGGCACACTAGTGTGCCGTGAGCGATCATCAGGTGTGCCGCGAGAAAAGCTCTCTGCCCCCCTTCCTTCCCCCCCTCCTGCCGAACTCCTGCTACTTGGGAGAGGAGGAGGAAGGGCCGAGCGGCGACGAAGAAAAAGAAGAAGGGGCCGGGGCGCCGCCTCCTTCGGCCGTTTCCCCAGCCAGCCTCCAATCCGCCATGACTCCCGCCACGACTATCATCCCTCGCTTGCTGAAGCCGCGGAGGAGGAGCCCCGCCTACTGAAGCTCGTCCACCGCTCATGCTCCTTCTCTGTGAGAGCTGAAGCCGGGGGGAGGAGAGGGGCATGGCACGGCCTGGCTCCACCCCCTCCCCCCAGCTTCAGCGCTCCCAGAGCTTCGCCAGCCTTGAGGGGGCAGTGCCAAGCCAGCATTGTGCTAGCTCTGCCACCGCTGGCTTGGCACTGCCCCCTCAAGGCTGGCAAAGCTGTGGGAGAACTGAAGCCGCTTGAGGGGGGGCATGGCACGGCCTGGCTCCTCCCCCGGCTGCGGCACTCCCAGCAGCTGCTCCCAGCAGGTCACCATCCCCCAGCCGTTCTTTACTGTGTTAGAGTGTTGTTTTGGTTGGTGGTGTGCCCCCCGGATTTTTTTAATGTTAAAAGTGTGCCGCGGCTCAAAAAAGGTTGAGAAACACTGCCCTAGGCCACACTTTGGAATTACAACCCCTACCGCACCCCCAATCACTCAGACCCACACTAAAAATAACACCTTATCTTCTTCTCCCTCCCCGGCGGGCCTGAGCTGATGCTGCTGTGGGCCCTGGGGAGCGAGGGAAGGCTTGCCGTGGGCAGCAGAAATGGAGCTCCGGGCAGGGGCTTTCTTTCCGCTCTGCAAACCTAGCTCTGGATCTCTCTCTCTCTCTCTCTCTCTCTCTCTCTCTCTCCCCACTGAGGAGGCAGCAAAATGCGGGAAAGGAGGCCACTCACCCAGGAGGCAGGAGAAGAGACGGGTCTGCTGGCGCGTGCCTGGCCTCCGAGCCACCACTCTTCGTCCTGTTGTGCCGAAATCCGAGGAGGAGGAAGGTGCGGGAGCCGCGGGCGACGAGGCTGGGGATCTGCAGGGGCTCCTCTCCGTGCTGTGCCTTTCCTTCCTTGCCCGCTACAAAGGCTGTTGGCGGCGGATGCTGGCAGGGCGTCCAAAGCGGGCGCCATTTCCTCCAGCCCGCTTTGGCTGCCCCGCCAACATCCTCCGCCGACAGCCTTTGCAGCGGACAAGGAAGGAAAGGTAAAGCGCGGAGAGGAGCCCCTGAAGATCCCCAGCCTCGCCACCCGCAGCTCCCGCGGTTCCCGCGCCTTCCTCCTCCTCATCCACGGTTTGGGGAAAATAGACCCTGACCTTTGGGAATTGCAGTTGTGTGGATTTATAGTTCACCAGGCATCAAAGAGCATCGTGAGCTCCACCAGTAATATAATTGAACCAAACTTGGCATACAGGACTTCCATGACCAACAGAAAATGCTGGAGGAGTTTGGGGGAGGCATGTACAATAGATTAGATTTGCAGTACCTTCAATCGCATCAGCTCCATTGGTACCTGTGTGCTCCCCATGCGAGACCTTTTTCCCCAGTGGCCAGCGCCCCTGGATGGCCCTCCCCGGCGTTGGAATTGTAAACCTTCTGAGCCCGTAGGGGCAAGCGGCAAGAGGCTAAGGCTACCCAGATGGCCTTGGCCATGCGGGGGCCATGCACCTGCCCTTGTCGTTTCCGAGCCGGCGGGCTAAAGGCAAGCAGCAAAGGCTGCCCGGATGGCCAAGGCCATGCGGGGCCTTGCAAAGGCCCTTGTAACTTCCCTGCCCGAGCACGGCGGGGGTGAAAGGCAAGCGGCAAAGGCTGCCCGGATGGCCATGCACTTGCCCCTTGTAACTTCCGAGCCGGCGATGGCAAGCGGGGGCGAAAGGCAAGCGGCAAAGGCTGCTGCCCGGATGGCCATGCACTTGCCCCTTGGCAAAGGCTGCCGGATGGCCATGCACTTGCCCCCCGTAACTTCCGAGCCCGGCGGGGGCCAAAGGCAAGCGGCAAAGGCTGCCCGGATGGCCATGCACTTGCCCCTTGTAACTTCCTAGCCCGGCGGGGGCGAAAGGCAAGCGGCAAAGGCTGCCCGGATGGCCATGCACTTGCCCCTTGTAACTTCCGAGCCCGGCGGGGGCGAAAGGCAAGCGGCAAAGGCTGCCCGGATGGCCATGCACTTGCCCCTTGTAACTCCCTAGCCCGGCGGGGGCGAAAGGCAAGCGGCAAAGGCTGCCCGGATGGCCATGCACTTGCCCCTTGTAACTTCCGGCAAAGCCGGATGGCGGGCCTTGTAAAGGCAAGCGGCAAAGGCTGCCCGGATGGCCATGCACTTGCCCCTTTGTAGCCTTCCGAGCCAAAGGCAAGCGGCAAAGGCTGCCCGGATGGCCATGGCGCCCCTTGTAAGGCAAGCGGCAAAGGCTGCTGCCATGCACTTGCCCCTTGATGGCCAGCGGCAAAGGCTGCCCGGATGGCCATGCACTTGCCCCTTGTAACTTCCGAGCCCGGCGGGGCGAAGGCAAGCGGCAAAGGCTGCCCGGATGGCCATGCACTTGCCCCTTGTAACTTCTTAGCCGGCGGGGCGAAAGGCAAGCGGCAAAGGCTGCCCGGATGGCCATGCACTTGCCCCTTGTAACTTGCCCCTTGTAAGGCAAGCGGCAAAGGCTGCCCGGATGGCCATGCACAAAGGCTGTAACTTCCCGGAGGCAAGCGGCAAAGGCTGCCAGCCGGGGGCAAGCGGCAAAGGCTGCCGGATGGTAATGCACTTCCTTAGCTTCCGGCGGGGCGAAAGGCAAGCGGCAAAGGCTGCCCGGATGGCCATGCACTTGCCCCTTGTAACTTCTTCCGAGCGGGGGGGGCGAAGGCAAGCGGCAAAGGCTGCCCGGATGGCCATGCACTTGCCCCTTGTAACTTCCGAGCCCGGCGGGGGCGAAAGGCAAGCGGCAAAGGCTGCCCGGATGGCCATGCACTTGCCCCTTGTAACTTCCGAGCCCGGCGGGGGCGAAAGGCAAGCGGCAAAGGCTGCCCGGATGGCCATGCACTTGCCCCTTGTAACTTCCGAGCCCGGGGGGCAAAGGCAAGTGGCAAAGGCTGCCCGGATGGCCATGCACTTGCCCCCTTGTAGGCTTCCGGAGCGGGGGCGAAAGGCAAGCGGCAAAGGCTGCCCGGATGGCCATGCACTTGCCCCTTGTAACTTCCCAGCCGGGGGGGGGGGCGAAAGGCAAGCGGCAAAGGCTGCCCGGATGGCCATGCACTTACCCCTTGTAACTTCCTAGCCCGGCGGGGGCGAAAGGCAAGCGGCAAAGGCTGCCCGGATGGCCATGCACTTGCCCCTTGCCCCTTGCCCGGATGGCCTTCCGAGCCCGGGGCGAAAGGCAAGCGGCAAAGGGGCGAAAAGGCAAAAGCGGCAAAGGCTGCCCGGATGGCCATGCACTTGCCCCTTGTAACTTCCGAGCCGGCGGGGCGAAAGGCAAGCGGCAAAGGCTGCCGGATGGCCATGCACTTGCCCTTGTAACTTCGGGCGAAAGGCAAGCGGCAAAGGCTGCCAAAGGCGGATGGCCATGGCCCCTTGTAAAAGGCAAGCGGCAAAGGCTGCCCGGATGGCCATGCACTTGCCCCTTGTAACTTCCGAGCCCAAAGGCTGCCGGGGCGGAAGGCAAGCGGCAAAGGCTGCCCGGATGGCCATGCACTTGCCCCTTGTAACTTCCGAGCCGGCGGGCGAAAGGCAAGCGCAAAGGCTGCCCGGATGGCCATGCACTTGCCCCTTGTAAAGCCCGGCTGGGGCGAAAGGCAAGCGGCAAAGGCTGCCCGGATGGCCATGCACTTGCCCCTTGTAACTTCCGAGCCCGGCGGGGGCAAAGGCAAGCGGCAAAGGCTGCCGGATGGCCATGCACTTGCCCCTTGTAACTTCCGAGCCCGGCGGGGGCGAAAGGCGAGCGGCAAAGGCTGCCCGGATGGCCATGCACTTGCCCCTTGTAACTTCCCAGCCTGGCGGGGGCGGCAAGGCAAAGCCAAAGGCTGCCGGATGGGCACTTGCTTGTAAAAGGCGGGGGGCGCAAGCGGCAAAGGCTGCCCGGATGGCCATGCACTTGCCGCTTGTAACTTCCGAGCCTGGCGGGGCGAAAGGCAAGCGGCAAAGGCTGCCCGGATGGCCATGCACTTGCCCCTTGTAACTTCCGAGCCGAAGCGGGGGCAAAGGCAAGCGGCAAAGGCTGCCCGGATGGCCATGCACTTGCCCCTTGTAACTTCCGAGCCTGGCGGGGGCGAAAGGCAAGCGGCAAAGGCTGCCCGGATGGCCATGCACTTGCCCTTGTAACTTCCGAGCCCGGCGGGGGCGAAAGGCAAGCGGCAAAGGCTGCCCGGATGGCCATGCACTTGCCCCTTGTAACTTCCCAGCCGGGGGGGGCGAAAGGCAAGCGGCAAAGGCTGCCCGGATGGCCATGCACTTGCCCCTTGTAACTTTCCGCGGCAAAGGCTGCCGGATGGCCATGCACTTGGCGGCGGATGGGGGCGAAAGGCAAGCGGCAAAGGCTGCCCGGATGGCCATGCACTTGCCCCCTTGTAAAGCGGCAAAGGAGCCGGATGGCCATGCACTTGCCCCTTGAAAGGCAAGCGGCAAAGGCTGCCCGGATGGCCATGCACTTGCCCCTTGTAACTTCCGAGCCCGGCGGGGGCGAAAGGCAAGCGGCAAAGGCTGCCCGGATGGCCATGCACTTGCCCCTTGTAACTTCCGAGCCCGGCGGGGGCGAAAGGCAAGCGGCAAAGGCTGCCCGGATGGCCATGCACTTGCCCCTTGTAACTTCCGAGCCCGGCGGGGGCAAAAGGCAAGCGGCAAAGGCTGCCCGGATGGCCATGCACTTGCCCCTTGTAACTTCCGAGCCTGGCGGGGCCGAAAGGTGAGCGGCAAAGGCTTCCTGGATGGCTCTCTGGTTTCCTCTCTGTTATGTTCGTTGGACCCACATCCTCATTTTCAGGGGTCTGTTAGAGCAGTGCTTCCCAACCAGTGTGCCGCGGCACACTAGTGTGCCATGAGCGATCATCAGTTGTGCCGTGGGAAATGGGAACCTCCAATCTCCTTTCTTCCCCCTCCTGCCAAACACTTTTTCTTCTCCACTCGGGCTCCCTTCTTCCCAGCCTCGCTCTGCTTGCTTTGCCTCGCTATGCTCACGCTGCTGCCATTTTGATCCGAGGGGGCAGCGTGAGCGTGTTCAGGAGGGGAGGGTGGAGGGAGGAAGACATGGGGTGAGTCTGCGCAGTAGCGCCCGCATGGGTCATGTCTTCCTCCCTCCCCCTTCCCTCCTGAGCAAAGCGAGCCTGGGAAGAAGGGAGCCCGAGTGGAGAAGAAAAAGTCAGTGTTGGGCAGGGGGAAGAAAAGTGAAAGGGGAAGGGGGAGGAAGAGGTCTCTGTCGAAAGCTGGCATGGGCAAATTTGGACCTTCCAGGTGTTTTGGACTCCAACTCCCACCATTCCTAGCAGCCTGGGGCCCTTTCCTTTTGCCCCTCAGCCACTTAAGCAGGAAAGGGCCTCAGGCTGTTAGGAATGGTGGGAGTTGGAGTCCAAAGCACCCAGAGGGCCAAAGTTTCCCATGCCTGTTTTAGGGCCTTAAAGTGGCAAGCCTCCTTCCAACATTGTGGTTCTGGATAGAAAACAAACAACAACATAACATAACATTGTTTGAGTCCACAGTGCTCTCTGGGTGTAGGTGAACTACAACTTCCAAACTCAAGGTCAATTCCCAACCAAACCCTTTCAGTACTTTCTGTTGGTAATGAGAGTTCAATAGGCCAAGTTTGGCTCAATTCCATTGTTGCAAGAGTTCAGGATGCTCTTTGATTGTGTGTTAGCTATCAATCCCAGAAATTGTAACTCCCAAATGTCAAGGTCTATTTTCCCCCAAACTCCATCTGTGTCCACATTTGGGTCACCCCATTGATGATTCGGCTGAGTATTCATGCCAAGTTTGGTCCTGATCCAACATTGTTTCAGTCCACAGTGCTCTCTGGATACAGGTGAACTACAACTCCAAAACCCAAGGTCAATGCCCACTAAACTCTCATAGCATTTTCTCTTGGTTATGGGAGTTCTGTGTGGGAAGTTTGTGTCTTTCTGCCATTCCTGCCAGGATATCTATGTTGTGTTCATCGAAACAGGCCCAGGTTTCACACTGAGTGTATAAATGCATATAAAAACATATTAACTATATGTATTACTGTGTTAGAGTGTCATTTTGTGTCATTTTGGTTGGTGGTGTGCCCCAGGATTTTGTAAATGTAAAAAATGTGTTGCGACTCAAAAAAGGTTGAAAAACACTGATCTAGAGGAACCCTGGAGCTGTGACGCGACCACCCACTCCAGCACCTTCCATCGTTGCCTTGAGGCCGACACTGGATGGCTGCGAGCCAGTAGGTTGAAGGTGAATCCGGCCAAGACGGAGATCCTGTGGCTGGGTCCTCCGGGCTGTAGGGATGTTCAGCTTCCAACCCTGGACGGCGTGACATTATGTCCGTCGCCCTCTGTTAAGAGCTTAGGAGTAACCTTGGACCCCCTGTTGTCGATGGAGGCCCACGCCTCCAGCGTCAGCAGGGTAGCATTTCTCCATCTTCGCCAGGCGAGGAAGCTGGCCCCCTATTTGTCCCGGCGCGACTTAGCCACAGTGATCCAAGCCACGGTCATCTCGAGGCTGGACTACTGTAACGCTCTTTACGTTGGCCTTCCTCTGTCGGTAATCCGGAGACTCAAGCTGGTGCAGAACGCTGCAGCGCGACTCCTGGCAGGGGCCCCGATTGGCCACCACATCACGCCAATCCTGCGCGAACTGCACTGGCTCCCAATTGAATGCCGGATTGCCTTCAAAGTGTTAGTCCTGACTTTTAAGGCCTTACATGGTCTGGGGCCAGTGTACCTGCGGGACCGCCTTGTCCCATGTCATCCCACCAGATCACTGCGCTCCGAAGAGCTAAACCTCCTGGTCATCCCAAATGTGAGGACCTACCATCTGTCCGCAACACGCCGCTGGGCTTTCTCTGTTGCAGCCCCTACCCTGTGGAACGCACTGCCCGCCGGCATCCGTGCCACCCAGTGCCTCCTCCCGTTCAGGAGAGCAGTTAAGACATTGCTGTTCCAGCAAGCCTTCGGAGTTAGCTAGACTGTAGCTCGCGCTGCCTAGCTGACACCCCACGGCGACTCCATCTGCTGTTTCAACTGTTCTAGTTGTAATTCTATTCTAATGGTGTTACTGTGGCTTATGAGATATCTGTCAATTGTATTTTACGAACTGTTGTGAATCGCCCCGAGCCGTTTGGGGGGGGGGGGCGGCAGACAAATGTGAAATAATAAATAAATAAATAAATAAATACATAAATAACCTTGACTCGAGTTTAAGCCGAGGTGGACATTTTCAGCCTACAAAAAGGGATGAAAAACTATAATAATAATAATAATAATAATAATAATAATAATAATAATAGGAAAATCATAAATGTTATAAAATAATAATGGAGTAAAATAATAAATGTAAAACAACAACAACAACAGAGTAATCCACGGTGATCCAAGCCACGGTCATCTCGAGGCTAGATTACTGTAACGCTCTGTACGTTGGCCTTCCTCTGTCGGTGACCCGGAAGCTCAAGCTGGTGCAGAACACTGCCGCCCGGCTCCTGTCTGGTTCTCCAGCAGGATGCCACATAACACCTATTTTGCAGGATCTGCACTGGCTGCCTATTGAGCACCGGATCACCTTCAAAGTGTTGGTACTTACCTTTAAGGCCTTACACGGCTTGGGGCCAGCGTATCTGAGGGACCGTCTCACCCCATACTACCCTGCGAGATCACTCCGCTCAGAGGACTCTAACCTGCTAGCCGTCCCCTCTGCTAAAACGGCTAAGAAAACTGCCACCCGCCGAAGGGCCTTCTCGGTCATAGCGCCCGATATTGTGGAATACCCTCCCGGCAGCTACACGAGCAATCTCAGACTTACTCCCGTTTAGGCGGGCATGTAAGACCCACCTCTTCCGGCTGGCGTTTCAGGCTTAGGTCCACTGGGCCCCCCTGGCCATGCTAATATTGCTCGACCACTGTCACTTCCCCACCCGTGGGCTTTTAATAATGTTTTATCGTATAGTTTACTGTGTATTTTATTTGCATTTTAACCCTTTGTATACTGTATGTTGTTTTACCTTCTGGCTGTGAGCCGCCCCGAGCCTATTGGGAGTGGCGGCATAAAAGCCGAGTAAATAAATAAATAAATAAATAAATAAATAAATAAATAAATATACACTGGATTGATTATGTGACAAATGTTGCTGTCCTTGAGCAAGCAGGGATCACCAGCATTGAGGCCATGTTATTGAGAACACAGCTGCGCTGGGCAGGGCACGTCCATAGGATGGAGGACCACCGCCTCCCAAAGATACAACTCTATGGTGAACTCGCCACAGGTCAGCGCAAGAGGAGCGCCCCAAAAAAGAGATATAAGGACTCCCTGAAACCCCATCTCAGGCTCGGCCAGATTGATCACCAACAATGGTCCACCCTGGCCTCGCATCGGGAGGCGTGGAGACGCACTATCCACAATGCTGCGGCCTCTTTCGAGAAGACACGCCCAACGGGTCTCGACAACGCAGAAAGAACCGCAGCTTGGAAACAACATCACCCAAGGAGACTTTCTGCTGTGCTTTCTGCAACCGAACTTGCCCATCTCAGATTGGCCTTTTTAGTCATCAACGCGCGTGTAAAAAGCGTGGGGTGAGTCCTTCCTGAATCTTCGTTCGCGAAGTAATGCCGAGAGAGAGAGGAAACCCTGGAGCTGTGACGCGACCACCCACTCCAGCACCTTGCCCAAGAAAGGGAGGCCTGTAGTTTTTCAGAACCATGGAGACAAGGGAGGCCTTTTCCCGGAGTGGTCTGACCACCGCCTGTTTCAACCCCGATGGAAATGTCCCTTGCTCCAAGGAAGTGTTAATGATGCACACGAATCAATCAATCAACCCACCTCTGGCCGATTTAATTAACCAGGAAGGGCAAGGGTCCAGAGCCGATGGGGTCGCTCTCACAGCCCCAAGGACCCTTTCCACGTTCCCAAGAGCTGTTGTTATGCTCTCGAATGTTTCAAAGTTTCGGAAGGCTGGAGCATTTTAGTCAACGAGGATTTTGTCATATTGTACAATCAAAGGATTCGGTGTTTTGGAGGTGGGAAATTGTCCTCGTGCAAGAAGGCGTTCTCGGCAAATACAACGGCGGGAAAACAGGAAGAGGGGCTTGTATCACATTTGCAGAAAACAGGAAACGACACAGAACAAGCCACAATAATGTTATACTTACCCGTGAAGAGTTGTTATTCCTTCGGGAAGCGAGACGGGTAAATCCGAAGATCACACATGTACGCTCCTAGCATGTCGGTCAATCGGCGGGTAGCAATCACAACTTGTGCGAGGAATAGTGACGACCCGCCGCGGTGGCCGCTTCTGTACGGCTGCGTCACTCGCAGGAAACAAGTGCTAATCGCAGAGGAAGCCGGAGAGGAAAGACACAGAGTCTTGAAAGCATTGGTGGGCGGCCAAGTGAAAGGTGCTTTGAGTGAGAGGATGGAGGGCGCTGCCTAATTTATGAGCAGGAGGAGCTGCTGCCAACATCATCACGAGCCGGTGCCAACGTTGTCATTTGTGTTGGCGCCGAACACACTCTTCTCTTGTTACTTAAGCATCTACGAACAGTGGGATTATAGCACAACGCACAAGGAAGCGTAGGCAGAGACACTCAACTAACGTGCAAGCGTGTGATGATTTCAGGTAGAGGTGTCCGTGCTTGGTGAGCAGACGTGAAAGCGGGTGGGTGAGGACAAAAAACGCTCCCAGAGTTGACGGCAAGGGGTTTCAGAGCTTTGCAATATCACAACCACGAATATTGCGGGAAAAGTATTGCGTGAATCAGGCAGGAACGCAAAAGCTTTCTCTTCCCTTTCCATGTTTATTTTCTTTAAAATACATGTGTCCTTTTTTGTGACACTAAGTAACACGAACAGCAACTTCTTCTAGCTTGGGGACCTGGCCCTGCCCGGGGGTATTTGGGAAAGGCATTGTGTGCTAAGATTGGTCCTTATCAGATGTTTACGTGGCTTGCAGTGGTCTCATGAAGTTAGTGAAGGTACTGCAAGTCCCATCGGCCATGGTCCATCCCCCTCCCAATAGCACCAGGATGTGGGCTCTGTGTGCTACACTTGGTCTTCAACATTCATTGGATGAGGGTAGCAGCGGTCTCATGAAGGTTAGTGAAGGTACTGCAAGTCCCATCATCTATGGTCCATCCTCCTTCAAACGGCAACAGGATGTAGAGTGGGTCATGAGGGCTCTGTGTGGCAAGTTTGGTCTGTATTAGTCATTGGATGAGGGTCACAGTGCTCTCAGGAAGTGAGTGAAGGTACTTCAAGTCCCATCATCCGTGGTCCATCCCACTCAAAACTGCACCAGGATGTAGAGTGGGTCATGAGGGCTCTGTGTGTCAGGTTTGGTCTTGATCAGTCATTGGATTAGGTTTGCAGCAGTCTAGGAAAGTGAGTGAAGGTACTTCAAGTCCCATCATGCATGGTCTGCCCTCCTCCAAACTGCACCAGGATGTAAAATGGGTCATGGGTGCTCTGTGTTTCAAGTTTGGTCTTGATCAGTCAATGGATGAGGGTAGCAGCGGTCTGGGGAAGTGATTGGAGGTACTTCAAGTCCCATCATTCATGGTCTGCCACACACACACACATATATACACACACATATACACAATTGAAAACTAGACAAAAAATAAAAAATACAACACATGCACAAAAACACATATATATACAAACACACATATACACACACAGTATATACACAAACACACATATACACATACTGTATATACACGTATATACACAAACACACATATACACATATATACACAAACACATATACACATATACACAAACACACATATACACATACAGTATATACACAAACACACATATACACATACTGTATATACACGTATATACACAAACACACATATACACATATATACACAAACACACATATACCCATATATACACAAACACACATATACACATATATACACAAACACACATATACACATTTATACACAAACACACATATACACAAACACACATATACACACAAACACACATATACACATTTATACACAAACACACATATACACATATATACACAAACACATATACACATATATACACAAACACACATATACCCATATATACACAAACACACATATACACATATATACACAAACACACATACACATATATACACAAACACATATACACATTTATACACAAACACACATATACACATATATACACAAACAAAACACAAATACACAGAATGGGCCACAGCAATGCGTGGCAGGGGACGGCTAGTGTGTGTGTGTGTGTGTATATATATAAACAACAAAAAACAATATAGGACTGGCATAGAACAATAAATGAACAGGCTGAGAAAAAAATCACTCTGAATAACCAGATACCACAATGATAAAGCAGTAATATCAATGAATTGTAATATATCAAAATGTTAAAAGAACATCCCAAAGAACAACAAAGGGAAAAGGTAACATACCTATGTGAAATCATCGAGTAGCATCAAAGATGGGTGTGACCGCCATACGGTGGGGAGGAATTAGAGGGAGGAGTATAAGTACCCTAGGAACAGCTGATGCATGTAAGGTAATTAAAGGGGGATTAAACTAGTAAATTAGAGATACTGAGAGGCTCATTGAGGCCAGCAGGGGTCTTTTGACCCATTCCCATGGTGACATCAGGCAACAGCTCCTTCGCAAAGAAAGTGCCTGGATTTCATTAGTAAGAAGTGAGACCCCTTTGGCGGTCACACCCATCTTTGATGCTACTAGATCAGTGCTGTCCAACTTCGACGGGGTCCAGGGCCGGATAAAAGGTCACTGATGACCTAGGGGGCCGCTCGGCCCCGCCCTGAGCCCGCCCCCAGGCCCCGCCCCGCCCCAGGCCCCGCCCCTCCTAAAACGGCTGAAAAAGGCAGAAGGCGGCGTCAAGGCAGCGCGTCACAGGCCTGGCATGGCCGCGCTGCCCCTTGGCGCCGCCTGCTCCCCTTTTCAGCGCCCCCTCCCTTCCTAAGGAGGAGGGTGCCGAAAGGAGGAGTAGGCGGCATGAGGGAGCAGCGTCGCGCCAGGCCTGGCAACAGCTTCTTCTCCTCACTCCCGGCTCCGCCCTGGTAGGGAGGGCGCCGGGAGGAGTAGGCGGCGCCAAGAGCAGGCGTCTGGGCCTGGCGTGACGCGCGGCTCTTGGCACCGCCTCTCCTCCTTTTCGCCCCCCTCCGCCCTAGGAAGGGGGGCGCCGAAAGGAGGAGTGAGGCGGTGCCGGGAGCAGCGCGTCACGCCAGGCCTGTGACGCGCGGCTCTTGGCGCCGCCTACTCCTTTTCAGCGCCCCCCGCCCTTAGGAAGGGAGGGCGCCGGGAGGAGTAGTAGGCGGTGCCAAGGGCAGCGCGTCACGCCAGGCCTGTGACGCGCGGCTTGGCGCCACCTTCTGCCCTTTTCGGCGGCTCCCCCGCCCTAGGTAGGGAGGGGCCGAAAAGGCGGAGGCGCGAGCTCTCTTCCTCCTCCCTGCCCCGCCTCCCCCGCCCCCCCGGCCCCGGCCGCCATGTTTTTAAAAAATGATTTTTACAATTTAAAAATGGCGGCTGAGGGCATAGGTAGGGCCGTGTCCCAACAGGCTGGGGCCGGATCCGGCCCCTGGGGCCGCCAGTTGGACAGCCCTGTACTAGATGATTTCACATAGGTATGTTACCTTTTCCCTTTGCCTCCACCCTTACTTCTGTGACTGTGCATATTCTGAGGTAGATGTTATTATACTTTATTTCAGATTCTTTGAGACCTTTGAAGCCACAGATATGTCTGTGTTCACTCTCGCCCTGAAGATGGACCCATTGAGGTCGAAACGGGTGCAGCGGCGGTAAATCCCCGTAGGCGTACCCCGTCTCCCCTTGACATCCCCACTCACTCTTCTGGGGCAGGGGTCACAGGAATAAGCCTGCTGCTGAACTTCAGTGCTATTTTATAATTTTGCCTCTTCATGGGCTATATAGCCATAGATTTACAATATTATTTGGTGCTACGGCACACTGGCCCTGCTTTTGCGGCTTTTTTCCTCCCCCTCGGCCCCCCTCCTTGCAAGTGGGCTCGTGCCGGCTCCAGCCGCTCCCTTTTGACCACGGAGGTCATCCATCTTCGTAGACTCACCTACGGGGCACACTGACCCGAGTACATTTATCCTATCATTATTTGTTTTTTTGGGGCTTCTCCTCATTGTTACTTTATTTTTCAATTTAGCGCTATTTGCGCCACGTCGTCAACCAGTGACGCCTCTCATACACAGACGCGCCTACATGACGCTGTAGCTCATAGAGCTAGAACGCTACTGACTTTAGCTCATTGGATATACTGCTCTGGGGTTCCCCCCCCCCCCTTTTTTCACTCTGCACCACAGTGATATTCATGCCTACGTCATTTATGAGCGACGCTCTTCATCCATAGGCGCATTCTGTGACTGTGTGTTATTTTGGGGCTCCCCCCCCCCCTTACTTAGGATTGCAGCGACCTGCTTCGCATCCTGCTACATCACAGCCCATAGAGCTGCATATTTTCTCATTGAGTTGAGCCTCATTAGCAATAGTGGATACTTCCACTCATTCCCTCCGTTGGCCATCACTTTCAAGGGATTTAGGGTATCTACCCCTTTGATTGTTTAGACCAGTGTTTCCCAACCTTTTTTGAGCCACGGCACACTTTTAACATTAAAAAAAATCTGGGGGCACACCACCAACCAAAATGGCACAAAATGACACTCTAACACAGTAAAGAACGGCTGGGGGTTGGTGGCCTGCTAGGAGCAGCTGCTGGGAGTGCCGGAGCTGGGGAGGGGGCGGAGCCAGGCTGCGCCATGCCCCGCCCCCTACCCCCGGCTTCACCTCTCCCAGCAGCTGCTCCAGTCTTGAGGAGGCAGTGCCAAGCCAGTGGTGCCAGAGCCAATACAATGTTGGCTTGGCACTGTCCCCTCAAGGCTGGAGTAGCTGCTGGGAGTGCTGAAGTGGGGGGAGGGCAGAGCCAGGCCACGCCATGCCCTGCCCTCCCCAGCTTCAGCTTCAGCCGACATACCCCACCCCCCTCCCTCCAGCTTCAGCTCTCCTACAGAGGAGGAGCATAAGCGGTGGACGGACTTCAGTGGGCGGGGGCTCCTCCACGCGGCTTCAGCGAGCGAGGGCAAGAGTCATGGTGGGAGTCATGGCGGATTGGAGGTTGGCTGGGAAATGGCCGAAGGAGGCGGCGCCCCGGCCTTCTTCTTTTTTTTCGCCACTGCCCGGCCCTTTCCTCCCCAAGCAGCAGGAGTTCGGCAGGAGGGGGAAGGAAGGGGGGCAGAGAGCTTTTCTCGCGGCACAGCAGGAGGTCTGTCACGGCACACTAGTGTGCCACGGCACACTGGTTGAGAAAGATTGGTTTACACTATTATTATTTGCATATGCTTGTAACTAATGTACACTGTGTGACTGTGATACTTACCTTAAGCTCCTGCTGGGGCTTTGTGCCTTTACAGTGCTGTCTCTATTCTCATAGGGACTCTTTGATGTCATACTCTCGGATAAATACTGTGATATTGTAATTTTCCACTTGATTCTCTTGCATTGTATTTACTTTGCATGTATTGAATATCTCACTTGCTGTATGTATTTCATATGCTGACATCCATACTGTTACTGTTGTTCTTTGGGATGTTCTTTTAATATTTTGATATATTACAATTCATTGATATTACTGCTTTATCATTGTGGTATCTGGTTATTCAGAGTGATTTTTTCTCAGCCTGTATATATATATATACACACATATACACCATTGAAAACTATTTTTAGAAGCTACTAAATCTATTATATAAATGGGTTCACGTCATGTGATGTATACCTCAAACAAAAGAAACCATACAACGCAGAAAAACAATTTGCCAACAGAAATAGGCCTCCAAGCAGGTACGTTTAGCAAAGAAACTCCCCCAAAACTAAAGGCCCCAAAACAACGAGTACAAATAAAGCTACATTTCCCAGCATCCTCCGGGGCAGCCAACGACTCACCCAGCCTCTACATTCTGAACAACATGATTGGCTGCCAATAAGGGCGGATTTGCATAACTGCTGTAACCATAGCAACGCTGGCAAGAGCCATCAAGGCTAGGAAAGAATGCTGACAGATTTCAGTTGGTGTTTGAGGGTTAAACTGCCAAAACCAAACTCTGAGGGGGCAATTCTCCAGCAAATTCCTACCCACCACACAACACAACTTCCAATCACAACCCATCCCACCAACCTTACGGGACCCCGTACACACAACAACTACAAACACCACAAACTAAAACCCTTCCTTCCTTCCACACAGACACAAACTGACCCAAAAGACACGCCATGCCTTATAAAAATAACAGCATCGGACAACACACACACCACGCCACATACCTCAAACAAAAAGGGCAGAACAAACGCCAGAACAGAAACACACTGCGCAGCAGAGACACAGACAACAGGTCACTGCACGACGCACAGCTGAACCAAATGCAAAGAACTGCACGACAAGAAGAAGCGCGCAGCCAGGAACAACAAAGACGCTTAAGAAATGCAACACAACAGCAGCGCCGCAAGGAGCGCAGAAACACGACCTTGCCGCAACATGAAAACAAACTTCAAAAACAGCACAACCAATTCCACCGCCTAGCCTTCAGGCTATGCTCACGCAGCTGCCATTTTGACCCGGGGGGCAGCGTGAGCGTGTTCAGGAGGGGAGGGTGGAGGGAGGAAGACATGGGGTGAGTCTGCGCAGTAGCGCCCGCATGGGTCATGTCTTCCTCCCTCCCCCTTCCCTCCTGAGCAAAGCGAGCCTGGGAAGAAGGGAGCCCGAGTGGTGGAGAAAAAGTACGTGTTGGGCAGGAGGGGGAAGAAAAAGTGCGAAGGGGAAGGGGGAGGAAGAGGTCTCTGTCGAAAGCTGGCATGGGCAAACTTGGACCTTCCAGGTGTTTTAGACTCCAACTCCCACCATTCCTAGCAGCCTCAGGCCCTTTCCCTTTCCCCCCTCAGCCACTTAAGCAGGAAAGGGCCTCAGGCTGTTAGGAATGGTGGGAGTTGGAGTCCAAAGCACCCAGAGGGCCAAAGTTTTCCCATGCCTGTTTTAGGGGCCTTAAAGTGGCAAGCCTCCTTCCAACATTGTGATTCTGGATAGAAAACAAACAACAACATAACATAACATTGTTTGAGTCCACAGTGCTCTCTGGGTGTAGGTGAACTACAACTTCCAAACTCAAGGTCAATTCCCAACCAAACCCTTTCAGTACTTTCTGTTGGTAATGAGAGTTCAATATGCCAAGTTTGGTTCAATTCCATTGTTGCAAGAGTTCAGGATGCTCTTTGATTGTGTGTTAGCTATTAATCCCAGAAATTGTAACTCCCAAATGTCAAGGTCTATTTTCCCCAAACTCCATCTGTGTCCACGTTTGGGCATATTGAGTATTCATGTTGGATGTGAGGGCGATCTGGCTGCGACATCTGTCACCCCATTGATCGCCAGGGTTGATTCGGCTGAGGCGAGTATTCATGCCAAGTTTGGTCCTGATCCAACATTGTCTGAGTCCACAGTGCTCTCTGGATATAGGTGAACTACAACTCCAAAACCCAAGGTCAATGCCCACTAAACTCTCATAGCATTTTCTCTTGGTTATGGGAGTTCTGTGTGGGGAGTTTGTGTCTTTCTGCCATTCCTGCCAGGATATCTATGTTGTGTTCATCGAAACAGGCCCAGGTTTCACACTGAGTGTACAAATGCATATAAAAACATATTAACTATATGTATGACTGTGTTAGAGTGTCATTTTGTGTCATTTTGGTTGGTGGTGTGACCCAGGATTTTGTAAATGTAAAAAATGTGCTGCGACTCAAAAAAGGTTGAAAAACACTGATCTAGAGGAACCCTGGAGCTGTGATGCGACCACCCACTCCAGCACCTTCCGTCGTTGCCTTGAGGCCATCACTGGATGGCTGCGAGCCAGTAGGTTGAAGGTGAATCCGGCAAAGACGGAGATCCTGTGGCTGGGTCCTCCGGGCTGTAGGGATGTTCAGCTTCCAACCCTGGACGGCGTGACATTATGTCCGTCGCCCTCTGTTAAGAGCTTAGGAGTAACCTTGGACCCCCTGTTGTCGATGGAGGCCCACGTCTCCAGCGTCAGCAGGGTAGCATTTTTCCATCTTCGCCAGGCGAGGAAGCTGGCCCCCTATTTGTCCCGGCGCGACTTAGCCACAGTGATCCAAGCCACGGTCATCTCGAGGCTGGACTACTGTAACGCTCTTTACATTGGCCTTCCTCTGTCGGTAATCCGGAGACTCAAGCTGGTGCAGAACGCCGCATAGCGACTCCTGGCAGGGGTCCCGATTGGCCACCACATCACGCCAATCCTGCGCGAACTGCACTGGCTCCCAATTGAATGCCGGATTGCCTTCAAAGTGTTAGTCCTGACTTTTGAGGCCTTATGTGGTCTGGGGCCAGTGTACCTCTTGGGACCGCCTTGTCCCATATCATCCCACCAGATCACTGCGCTCCGAAGAGCTAAACCTCCTGGTCATCCCAAATGTGAGGACCTACCATCTGTCCGCAACCCGCCGCCGGGCTTTCTCTGTTGCAGCCCCAACCCTGTGGAACGCACTGCCCGCCGGCATCCGTGCCACCCAGGGCCTCCTCCCGTTCAGGAGAGCAGTCAAGACATTGCTGTTCCAACAAGCCTTCGGGGTTAGCTAGACTGTAGCTCGCGCTGCCTAGCTGACACCCCACGGCGACTCCATCTGCTGTTTCAACTGTTCTAGTTGCAATTCTATTCTAATGGTGTTACTGTGGCTTATGAGATATCTGTCAATTGTATTTTACGAACTGTTGTGAATCGCCCCGAGCCGTGGGGGGCAGACAAATGCGAAATAATAAATAAATAAATAAATACATAAATGTATACATAAATGTATACATAAACGGCAGCGTTTGACACGGTCGACCACAATCTATTGATCCACCGCCTGGCCATGGCTGGAGTGAGGGGGACAGCCCTTAAATGGCTGACCTCCTTCCTCCACCAGCGGTCTCAGCGTGTGAGGAGGGGCGAGGTGGTCTCCGAGGGCTCCCCACTACTCTGTGGGGTCCCCCAGGAGGCCATTCTCTCCCCTCTGTTATTTAACATCTACATGCATGCAGCTGGTGCGGAGTTATGGGCTGGAGTGTCACCAGTACGCTGGCGACACCCAGCTCATTCTGAGGATGGAGGGCAGGCCGGGTTCTGTCCCCGATAATTTCCAACACTGCCTCGAAGTCGTTACTGGATGGCTGCGAACCAGTAGGTTGAGGGTGAATCCGAAGACGGAGATCTTGTGGCTGGGTCGCCCGGGTGATGTTAATGTCCAGCTTCCGAGCCTGGGACGGTGCGGTGTTATGCCCATCGCCTTCCGTCAAGAGCCTGGGGGTCCGTTTGGACTCCCAGCTGACCATGGAGGCCCAGGTCTCTGCGGTCAGCAAGATCGCTTTTTCACCTGCGACAGGCAAGGAGGCTGGCCCCTATCTCTCCCGGAACGATCTGGCCACGGTGATCCAAGCCACAGTCATCTCAAGGCTGGATTACTGCAACGCGCTCTACGTTGGCCTTCCTCTGTCGGTGACCCGAAGCTCAGGCTAGTGCAGAACACTGCCGCCCGGCTCCTGTCTGGCACGCCAGCTGGCGCCACATAACACCTGTTTTGCAGGATCTGCACTGGCTGCCAATTGAGCACCGGATCACCTTCAAAGTGTTGGTCCTCACCTTTAAGGCCTTACACGGCCTGGGGCCAGCGTATTTGAGGGACCGTCTCACCCCATATTGCCCTCCGAGATCACTTCGGTCTGAGGACTCCAATCTCCTGGAGATACCTTCAGCTAAACTCGCAAGGCTGACTGCTACCCGCCGGAGGGCGTTCTCTGTCATAGCACCTACGCTGTGGAACGCCCTCCCGGCCGGAACTCGGGCTATGAAGGACTTGCTCCCGTTTAGACGGGCCTGTAAAACATACCTGTTTAAGCAGGCCTTTGGTGAGTAAGTCCTGCCCATGCCCCGCCATCTATGCGTTCTTCTGAGGATGATGTGCTGTTCATTGTGTCAACTGTGTTATTAATTACTATACTGCTGTTGTTTTTAATTGTTTTTAACTGCTTATTGCCTGCATTTTACTGTGCCCTTCGGCTCCTGTAAGCCGCCGCGAGCCTCAGGGAGTCGGCGGCATAGAAGCCCGAATAATAAATAAATAAACAAACAAATAAATAAATAAATAAATAAATAAATAACCTTGACTCGAGTTTAAGCCGAGGTGGACATTTTCAGCCTACAAAAAGGGATGAAAAACTATAATAATAAAAATAAAAATAATAATAGGAAAATCATAAATGTTATAAAATAATAATAGAGTAAATTAATAAATGTAAAACAACAACAACAGAGTAATCCTAAATATACACTGGACCGACTATGTGACGAATGTTGCTGTCCTTGAGCAAGCAGGGATCACCAGCGTTGAGGCCATGCTATTGAGAACACAGCTGCGCTGGGCAGGGCACAAGGTCTCTAGGATGGAGGACCACTGCCTCCCAAAGATACAACTCTATGGTGAACTCGCCACGGGTCAGCGCAAGAGGAGCGCCCCAAAAAAGAGATATAAGGACTCCCTGAAACCACATCTCAGGCTCGGCCAGATTGATCACCAACAATGGTCCACCCTGGCCTCGCATCGGGAGGCATGGAGACGCACTATCCACAATGCTGCAGCCTCTTTCAAGAAGACACGCCCAACGGGTCTCGACAACGCAGAAAGAACCGCAGCTTTGAAACAACATCACCCAAGGAGACTTTCTACTGTGCTTTCTGCAACTGAACTTGCCTATTTCAGATTGGCCTTTTAAGTCATCAACGCGCGTGTAAAAAGCGTGGGGTGAGTCCTTCCTGAATCTTCGTTCGCGAAGTAATGCCGAGAGAGAGGAAACCCTGGAGCTGTGACGTGACCACCCACTCCAGCACCTTGTCCAAGAAAGGGAGGCCTGTAGTTTTTCAGAACCATGGAGACAAGGGAGGCCTTTTTCCGGAGTGGTCTGACCACCGCCTGTTTCAACCCCGATGGAAATGTCCCTTGCTCCAAGGAAGTGTTAATGATGCACACGAATCAATCTATCAACCCACCTCTGGCCGATTTAATTAACCAGGAAGGGCAAGGGTCCAGAGCCGATGGGGTCGCTCTCACAGCCCCAAGGACCCTTTCCACGTTCCCAAGAGCTGTTGTTATGCTCTCGAACGTTTCAAAGTTTCAGAAGACTGGAGCATTTTAGTCAACGAGGATTTTGTCATATTGTACAATCAAAGGATTCGGTGTTTTGGAGGTGGGAAATTGTCCTCGTGCAAGAAGGCGTTCTCGCCAAATACAACGGCGAGAAAACAGGAAGAGGGGCTTGTATCACATTTGCAGAAAACAGGAAACGACACAGAACAAGCCACAATAATGTTATACTTACCAGTGAAGAGTTGTTATTCCTTCGGCAAGCGAGACGGGCAAATCCGAAGATCACAAATGCACGCTCCTAGCATGTCGGTCAATCGGCGGGTAGCAATCACAACTTGTGCGAGGAATTTCCCGCCGCGGTGGCCGCTCCTGTGTGGCTGCGTTACTCGCAGGAAACAAGTGCTGATCGCAGAGGAAGCCGGAGAGGAAAGACACAGAGTCGTGAAAGCATTGGTGGGCGGCCAAGTGAAAGGTGCTTTGAGTGCGAGGATGGAGGGCGCTGCCTAATTTATGAGCAGGAGGAGCTGCTGCCAACATCATCACGAGCCGGTGCCAACGTTGTCATTTGTGTTGGCGCCGAACACACTCTTCTCTTGTTACTTAAGCATCTACGAACAGTGGGATTAGAACACAACGCACAAGGAAGTGTAGGCAGAAGCACTCAACTAATGTGCAAGCGTGTGATGATTTCAGGTAGAGGTGTCTGTGCTTGGTGAGCAGACGTGAAAGCGGGTGGGCGAGGACAAAAAACGCGCTCCCAGAGTTGACGGCAAGGGGTTTCAGAGCTTTGCAATATCACAACCACGAATATTGCGGGAAAAGTATTGCGTGAATCTGGCAGGACCTCAAAAAGCTTTCTGCTTCCCTTTCCATGTTTATTTTTCTTTAAAATACATGTGTCCTTTTGTGACACTAAATAACACGAACAGCAACTTCTTCTCCTAGCTTGGGGACCCGGCCCTGCCCGGGGGTATTTGGGAAAGGCATTGTGTGCTAAGGTTGGTCCTTATCAGATGTTTACGTGGCTTGCAGTGGTCTCAGGAAGTTAGTGAAGGTACTGCAAGTCCCATCAGCCATGGTCCATCCCCCTCCCAACAGCACCAGGATGTAGAGTGGGTCATGTGGGCTCTGTGTGCCACGTTTGGTCTTGAACATTCATTGGATGAGGGTAGCAGCGGTCTCGGAAGGTGAGTGAAGGTACTTCAAGTCCCATCATCTATGGTCCATCCTCCTTCAAACGGCAACAGGATGTAGAGTGGGTCATGAGGGCTCTGTGTGGCAAGTTTGGTCTGTATTAGTCATTGGATGAGGGTCACAGTGCTCTCAGGAAGTGAGTGAAGGTACTTCAAGTCCCATCATCCGTGGTCCATCCCACTCAAAACTGCACCAGGATGTAGAGTGGGTCATGAGGGCTCTGTGTGTCAGGTTTGGTCTTGATCAGTCATTGGATTAGGTTTGCAGCAGTCTAGGAAAGTGAGTGAAGGTACTTCAAGTCCCATCATGCATGGTCTGCCCTCCTCCAAACTGCACCAGGATGTAAAGTGGGTCATGGGGGCTCTGTGTGCCAAGTTTGGTCTTGATCAGTCAATGGATGAGGGTAGCAGCGGTCTGGGGAAGTGATTGGAGGTACTTCAAGTCCCATCATTCATGGTCTGCCACACACACACATATATATATACACACACATATACACAATTGAAAACTAGACAAAAAATAAAAAATACATTACAACACATGCACAAAAACACATATATACACAAACACACATATACACATACAGTATATACACAAACACACATATACACATACTGTATATACATGTATATACACAAACACACATATACACATATATACACAAACACACATATACACATATATACACAAACACACATATACACATATACACAAACACACATATACCCATATATACACAAACATATACACATATATACACAAACACACATATACACATTTATACACAAACACACATATACACATATATACACAAATACACATTTATACACAAACACATATACACATATATACACAAACACACATATACACAAACACACATATACACATTTATACACAAACACATACACATTTATACACAAACACACATATACACATATATACATATACACATATATACACAAACACATATACACATTTATACACAAACACACATATACACATATATACACAAACACATATACACATATATACACAAACACATATACACTTTTATACACAAACACACATATACACATATATACACAAACAAAACACAAATACACAGAATGGGCCACAGCAATGCGTGGCAGGGGACGGCTAGTGTGTATGTGTGTGTGTGTGTATATATACACACACATATACACCATTGAAAACTATTTTTAGAAGCTACTAAATTATATATATAAAGAGAGAGAGAGAGAGAGGAGTCCCCGGTGGCGCAGTGGATTAAAGCACTGAGCTGCCAAACTTGCTGACCAAAGCGTCACAGGTTCGAATCCAGGGAGAGGGGTGAGCTCCCGCTGGTAGCCCCAGCTTCGGCCAACATAGCAGTTAAAAAACATGGTGGTGCAATGGGTTGAAATGCTGAGCAGCTGAACTTGCTGACCGAAAGGTCACAGGTTCGAATCTGGGGAGCGGTGTGAGCTCATGCTATTAGCCCCAGCTTCTGCCAACCTAGCAGTTCAATAACATGTAAATGGGAGTAGATCAATAGGTATTTTCAGTGGCTTTTAAAAATAGTTTTAAATGATTATATATATATATAGAGAGAGAGAGAGAGAGAGAGGAGTCCCCGCTGGCGCAGTGGGTTAAATCGCCAAAAGGTCACAGGTTCGAAACCGGGGAGCAGGGTGAGCTCCCGCTGGTAGCCTCAGCTTCTGCCAACCTAGCAGTTCGAAAACATGCAAATGTGGGTAGATCAATAGGTACCGCTCTGGCGGGAAGGTAACGGCGCTCCATGCAGTCATGGCAATGGCCACATGACCTTGGAGGTGTCTAAGGACAACGCCGGCTCTTTGGCTTAGGGATGGAGATGAGTAAACTTTATGACGGTCGGTGTGGCCAGATCACAAAGAGATGAGCACTGACCCCCAGGGTCGGACGTGACTGGACTTAATGTCAGGGGAAAACCATTACCATATAGATAGATAGATAGATAGATATAGATATATTAGATATTAATATTATACTATAATATGTCTTATTTTGTCCTAGTTTCCCGCCTTTTTCCTGTGAGGACTGCAATGGCGGGGCTGAGGCCAAAGGGGGCCCTCAATCGCTCTCTTCGAAAAGGGATTGTGAAGAGAATTGGGAAGACGGGTCTTTCCAGAAAGAGAACTCGGCAGGAGGGTGCGGAAAATGGGAGTTGTAGTCCTGAAATTACCACACAGATTGAATGTGTGTGTGTTTTGGGATAGAGGGAGCGGGAAGAAGGGCCTGTTAGGCACAGCTGAATAACGAGGGTGGCTTTGCGCAGGATCAGGCTGCATGTTGCGGCCATTTTTAACAAGGCCTCGATGAGGAATCCATTCATTGTGAGGAAAACATGGCCTCTCGTGGCGGAAAGGAGCCATTCGTTGTGTTGGAAGGGAGGAAAAGGAATAGATACTCACACCCACACACACAAAATGGGATATAGATAAAGATGTATGGGACACCATTTTATTGTGAAAATAAGGATGAAAAGGAATACACACACACACACACAATGGGATATAGATATGTGGGACACCATTTTGTTGTGAACATAGGATTAAAAGGAATATATATACACACAAACATATATACATACACACACATTGGGATATAGATAAAGATATATGGGACACCATTTTGTTGTGAAAATAAGGATGAAAAGGAATACACACACACACACAATGGGATATAGATATGTGGGACACAATTTTGTTGTGAAAATAGGATTAAAAGGAATATATATACACAAGCATACACACACACACACATATATATATATACATACACACACACACATTGGGATATAGATAAAGATATATGGGACACCATTTTGTTGTGAAAATAAGGATGAAAAGGAATACACACACACACACAATGGGATATAGATATATGGGACACAATTTTGTTGTGAAAATAGGATTAAAAGGAATATATATACACAAGCATACACACACACACACATATATATATATACATACACACACACACATTGGGATATAGATAAAGATATATGGGACACCATTTTGTTGTGAAAATAAGGATGAAAAGGAATACACACACACACTGGGATATAGATATATGGGACACAATTTTGTTGTGAAAATAGGATTAAAAGGAATATATATACACAAACATTCACACACACACACACATATATATATATACATACACACACATTGGGATATAGATAAAGATATATGGGACACCATTTTGTTGTGAAAATAAGGATGAAAAGGAATACACACACACACACAATGGGATATAGATATGTGGGACACAATTTTGTTGTGAAAATAGGATTAAAAGGAATATATATACACAAACATTCACACACATATATATATATATACATACACACACATTGGGATATAGATAAAGATATATGGGACACCATTTTGTTGTGAAAATAAGGATGAAAAGGAATACACACACACACACAATGGGATATAGATATGTGGGACACAATTTTGTTGTGAAAATAGGATTAAAAGGAATATATATACACAAACATTCACACACACACATATACATACACACACACACACATTGGGATATAGATAAAGATATATGGGACACAATTTTGTTGTGAAAATAAGGATGAAAAGGAATACACACACACACTGGGATATAGATATATGGGACACAATTTTGTTGTGAAAATAGGATTAAAAGAAATATATATACACAAACATTCACACACACACACACACACATATATATATATACATACACACACACATTGGGATATAGATAAAGATATATGGGACACCATTTTGTTGTGAAAATAAGGATGAAAAGGAATACACACACACACTGGGATATAGATATATGGGACACAATTTTGTTGTGAAAATAGGATTAAAAGGAATATATATACACAAGCATACACACACACACACATATATATATATATATACATACACACACACACATTGGGATATAGATAAAGATATATGGGACACAATTTTGTTGTGAAAATAGGATTAAAAGGAATATATATGCACACAAAACATACACACACATATATACAGTATATACACACACAATGGGATATAGATAAAGATATCTGGGACACATTTTATTGTGAAAATAGGATTAAAAGGAACACACACACAAACACACACACACACAATGGGTTATAGATAAATGGGACACCATTTTATTGTGAAAATAGGATGAAAAGGAATATATATATACGCACAAACATACATACACACATATACACACACAAAAAATGGGATATAGATATATTAGATATTAATATTATACTATAATATGTCTTATTTTGTCCTAGTTTCCCTTTTTCCTGTGAGGACTGCAATGGCGGGGCTGAGGCCAAAGGGGGCCCTCAACCGCTCTCTTCGAAAAGGGATTGTGAAGAGAATTGGGAAGACGGGTCTTTCCAGAAAGAGAACTCGGCAGGAGGGTGCGGAAAATGGGAGTTGTAGTCCTGAAATTACCACACAGATTGAATGTGTGTGTGTTTTGGGATAGAGGGAGCGGGAAGAAGGGCCTGTTAGGCACAGCTGAATAACGAGGGTGGCTTTGCGCAGGATCAGGCTGCATGTTGCGGCCATTTTTAACAAGGCCTCGATGAGGAATCCATTCATTGTGAGGAAAACATGGCCTCTCGTGGCGGAAAGGAGCCATTCGTTGTGTTGGAAGGGAGGAAAAGGAATAGATACTCACACCCACACACACAAAATGGGATATAGATAAAGATGTATGGGACACCATTTTATTGTGAAAATAAGGATGAAAAGGAATACACACACACACACACACACAATGGGATATAGATATGTGGGACACCATTTTGTTGTGAACATAGGATTAAAAGGAATATATATACACACAAACATATATACATACACACACATTGGGATATAGATAAAGATATATGGGACACCATTTTGTTGTGAAAATAAGGATGAAAAGGAATACACACACACTGGGATATAGATATATGGGACACAATTTTGTTGTGAAAATAGGATTAAAAGGAATATATATACACAAGCATACACACACACACACACATATATATATACATACACACACACACACATTGGGATATAGATAAAGATATATGGGACACCATTTTGTTGTGAAAATAAGGATGAAAAGGAATACACACACACACACAATGGGATATAGATATGTGGGACACAATTTTGTTGTGAAAATAGGATTAAAAGGAATATATATACACAAACATTCACACACATATATATATATATACAGTGGGACACAATTTTGTTGTGAAAATAGGATTAAAAGGAATATATATACACAAACATTCACACACACACATATACATACACACACACACACATTGGGATATAGATAAAGATATATGGGACACAATTTTGTTGTGAAAATAAGGATGAAAAGGATATACACACACACTGGGATATAGATAAAGATATATGGGACACAATTTTGTTGTGAAAATAGGATTAAAAGGAATATATATACACAAAAATTCACACACACACACACACATATATATATACACACACACACACACACACACACACTGGGATATAGATAAAGATATATGGGACACAATTTTGTTGTGAAAATAAGGATGAAAAGGAATACACACACACACAATGGGATATAGATATGTGGGACACAATTTTGTTGTGAAAATAGGATTAAAAGGAATATATATACACAAACATTCACACACACATATATATATATATACATACACACACATTGGGATATAGATAAAGATATATGGGACACCATTTTGTTGTGAAAATAAGGATGAAAAGGAATACACACACACACTGGGATATAGATATATGGGACACAATTTTGTTGTGAAAATAGGATTAAAAGGAATATATATACACAAACATTCACACACACACACACACACACATATATATATATATACATACACACACACATTGGGATATAGATAAAGATATATGGGACACAATTTTGTTGTGAAAATAGGATTAAAAGGAATATATATGCACACAAAACATACACACACATATATACAGTATATACACACACAATGGGATATAGATAAAGATATCTGGGACACATTTTATTGTGAAAATAGGATTAAAAGGAACACACACACAAACACACACACACACACAATGGGTTATAGATAAATGGGACACCATTTTATTGTGAAAATAGGATGAAAAGGAATATATATATACGCACAAACATACATACACACATATACACACACAAAAAATGGGATATAGATATATTAGATATTAATATTATACTATAATATGTCTTATTTTGTCCTAGTTTCCCGCCTTTTTCCTGTGAGGACTGCAATGGCGGGGCTGAGGCCAAAGGGGGCCCTCAACCGCTCTCTTCGAAAAGGGATGGTGAAGAGAATTGGGAAGACGGGTCTTTCCAGAAAGAGAACTCGGCAGGAGGGTGCGGAAAATGGGGAATAGATACTCACACCCACACACACAAAATGGGATATAGATAAAGATGTATGGGACACCATTTTATTGTGAAAATAAGGATGAAAAGGAATACACACACACACACACACACAATGGGATATAGATATGTGGGACACCATTTTGTTGTGAACATAGGATTAAAAGGAATATATATACACACAAACATATATACATACACACACATTGGGATATAAAGATATATGGGACACCATTTTGTTGTGAAAATAAGGATGAAAAGGAATACACACACACTGGGATATAGATATATGGGACACAATTTTGTTGTGAAAATAGGATTAAAAGGAATATATATACACAAGCATACACACACACACACATATATATATATATATATACATACACACACACACATTGGGATATAGATAAAGATATATGGGACACAATTTTGTTGTGAAAATAGGATTAAAAGGAATATATATGCACACAAAACATACACACACATATATACAGTATATACACACACAATGGGATATAGATAAAGATATCTGGGACACATTTTATTGTGAAAATAGGATTAAAAGGAACACACACACAAACACACACACACACAATGGGTTATAGATAAATGGGACACCATTTTATTGTGAAAATAGGATGAAAAGGAATATATATATACGCACAAACATACATACACACATATACACACACAAAAAATGGGATATAGATATAGATATATTAGATATTAATATTATACTATAATATGTCTTATTTTGTCCTAGTTTCCCGCCTTTTTCCTGTGAGGACTGCAATGGCGGGGCTGAGGCCAAAGGGGGCCCTCAACCGCTCTCTTCGAAAAGGGATTGTGAAGAGAATTGGGAAGACGGGTCTTTCCAGAAAGAGAACTCGGCAGGAGGGTGCGGAACATGGGAGTTGTAGTAGCACACACACAGGGGCGGTCCGAGCTCTCCTGGGGGGGTAGGCGAACATTATTTTTGCGGGGGGCCCCCCCATGGCTCCTGGCTGCACCTGCGCATGCGCGGAAATTTGCGCATGCGCACTGGCTCCCAAGCGCGCCGGCGCGGAGGAACGGGGGGAGAGGGGTCTCACGGGGCGGGCGGCCGGACCCGAGGAGGAGCAGGAGGAGGGGGAGGCCACGAGGGCGGCCCCCACGGAGACTCCCCCAGCAGCGGCAGCAGCAGCAGCGCCCCCGGGAGGGCCCGGAGCCAGAGGCGCATCTTCCTCTTCCCCGCTGAATGAATGTAGGCGAGGAGGGGCCACAGGGACGCCAAAGATAGCCCCCCTCGCCCCCCTCTGCGTGACGTCACTTCCTCGCCGCCTCTGCCGAGGAGGAGGAACGGGAGGAAGGCTTCGCCGGCCGCGCGATGCAGCAAGGACGCCCGGAAGGAGAGACGCCAGAGGGAGGGAGGGAAGGAGGAGGTGGCCTCTTCCTCCTTCCCTCCTCCCTCCGGCGTCTCTCCTTCCGGGCGTCCTGCTGCATCACGGCCTCCTCGGCAGAGGCGGCGAGGAAGTGACATCACGCAGAGGGGGGCGAGGGGGGCCGCCCTCATGGCCTCCCCCCTCCTGCTCCTCCTCGGGTCCGGGCGCCCGCCCCGTGAGTCGTCCCCCCCGTTCCTCCGCGCCACCGGCTTTGGAGGCATGGCGCGGGCCGCACTGGCTCCCGAGCACGCCTCCAGCCCGGCTGGCTGCGGCGCCCCTCCTAGGTGGCGACGCCCCTCTCCAGAGACGTCGCCCTACGCGGCCGCGTGGTCGGCGTAATGGGCGGGGCCGGCCCTGCACACACAATGGGATATAGATATATGGGACACCATTTTGTTGTGAAAATAGGAATATATATACACACACACACACAAATAAATGCACACACATACACACACACAAATTGGGATATAGAAAAAGATATATGGGACACCATTTATTGTGAAAATAGGATTAAAAGGAATATATATACACACAAACATACATACACACACATATATACACACACACAAATGGGATATAGATATATGGGACACCATTTTGTTGTGAAAATAGGATGAAAAGGAATACATACACACACACAATGAGATATAGATATATGGGACACCATTTTATATATACACACATACATACACACATATATACATACACACATAATGGGATATAGATATGGATATTGATATAGACATACTCATATAATGGGAGATAAAAATATAGATTAAGTGTGTGTGTGAATGGAGATAGATAGATAGATAGATAGATAGATAGATAGATAGATAGAGGGCACAATTTTATTGTGCCGTATCTAATGGGATATATATATAGATATAGATATATGGATATAGATATATAATGGGAGATAGCTGTATAGATTAAGTGTGTGTGTGTGTGTGGAGATGGAGATATAGATAGATATGAGACACCATTTTATTGTGCCATTGTATATAATGGGATACATATAGATATATAGATATAGACATACACATAAAATGGGAGATAGATATATAGATTAAATGTGTGTGTGTGTAGATGGAGATATAGATAGATATGGGACACCATTTTATTGTGCCATTGTATATAATGGGATAGATATATAGATATGGATATAGATATAGACATATAATGGGAGATAGCTATATAGATTAAATGTGTGTGAGTGTGTGTGGAGATGGAGATATAGAATAGACCGATATGGGGCACCATTTTATTGTGCCATTGTATAGGATGGAATATATATATATATATATATATATATATATATATATATATATATATATAGGCAAACATGGATTTCAGTGCCACCAGTAGAAACAAGTTGTGTGTGTGTGTGTGTGTGTGTATGCGCACATACACACATACACTTATTGGGTGATATAGATATATGGGATGCTGTACTATTTGTTTTTATGGAAATTTGTGCTGTGTTTTAATTGATTTTTAAATTGGACTGAGAAATGGCATTTTAAAAATTATTATTATTTTAGTAATGATATATTTATAGCCTGCTTTTCTCATAATTGAGACGCACATGAATTTATTTATTTAAGGAGCTTGTTGTCAGTGTTTTATCTCTGGGAGATACCTGGGAACCTAAAAGGACCTGATATACAGGCCCGGATTACCCATAAGGCCACCCTAGGCCATGGCCTATGGGCGTAGGCCTAGGGGGCGGCAGATCAAGCAATAAATAAATAAATAAATAAATTTTTTTTAAAAAAAAAACCGCCCCCTCGCAGCGCTCTCCCCCCACCCTCTCCCGTAGGCAAGGAGGAGGTGGACGGAAGCCACACGGCACCGGCTGTGGGGCTTCCGTCCGCCTCTTCCTCTCACGACCGGAAGGAGGGCGCGAGGAGGAGGTGGACAGAAGCCACACGCCGGGGGTTGGTGCCGTGCGGCTTCCGTCGCCTCCTCCTCCCGCGACCAACTTCTGGTCGCGGGAGGTGGCAGACGGAAACCCCACGCCCGGGGCTGCGGAGGAGGTGTGTGTGCGTGTTGTTTTTTCTGTGGGGTAGTGGGCAGGTATGGAGGGGGCTTGTGGTTTGGGGCTTGCTGCGATGCGTTTTGTTGTTGTGCATGGTCGTTACTGTGATGTTTTGATGGCGTGCATTTTGTGTGTTCGGGGTTTTGCGCATGCGTAGTAATGTTGTGTTTCGGGGAGGGTTTTGGGGTATTGTGTGGTGTTTCTGGGAGTTTTCGTGGGCGGAGTAGGGACCTCGGGGTATGGATGAGTGGCCCTGTGATTTTCGTGTGTGTGGGACATGTAGTTTTGGCGTGCATTTGCCCCGTTGCACGACCACTTCCCTTTTATATATATAGATAACAACTAATAGTTTATTCTGGTACAAAGCTTGGTTTGGTATAACTCTTCCGAGGAGGCACAACTTAAAAAGGTTACTAATTCTAGTTATGGCAAAACCAAAGTTACAATAGCCTAACTATTGTCATCAACCAGCTAGATTAGCTTTTCACTCTCTCAATACATAGGCACACTGGCCTTCTTCAGACACTTTGTCTTCTTTTAGCCTTCAGGCTTTCTCTAAACTAACTGACTCACAGGTTCAGTTAACCAAGACTGTATTCTCCCAGCCTTAAACTCGATTCCTAACCCTGCTCTCTCTCTCGAGCTGGTCAGACTTAACTACTCACTTTGAGCTCTTCCCTCTCTAAACTCTTAACTCTCTCTCTGAGCTCCTCACACACTGAGCTCCTAACCCTCACTGACTAGAATTCCCTCCTTGGTCTTGTCAGAAACCTCTTGGCTCCTCCCACTACAGCTTCAGAGCCAAGTTGCTATGGCAACTTTGCTCTCCCTGCAGAAATGTGCTCTTAATATCAGCTCTCTTTCTCTCCTGCTCACTCTCTCCCAACATTACAATACATATTCATTTATATAATACAATTAACCACTTCAACACAGTTTTGGTCAAACAGAGAGCATGGTTTCTTTGTTTCAAATGTCTGGTTTGAACTAGTTTTATTGCAATCACGTACGGGGGTCTGAATCCCATAGAAGCGATTATATTTATGAGCATATGGTTATGTGTGTGGCCGATCATATGGCCCCGTTGACGGACAACCCCCTACAGAGAGGATAAGATCACATTAGGCAAACAAGACAGTTGCTGCATCTCTCTCTGGGAGCCATAGTTCCTTAAGGTCTGGGGGAGTAAAAGCCAGAGCCCTGGCTTTCTGGAAGGGTCCTTGGAGAGTCCATGAAAAAAGGGTCCATAGCCATCCCTTTGGTGCGGGAGGGCTTTTCAGGAGAAAAAGGACCTTTGCAGACTATAAGGTCCGCGGAGAGTGAGTGTCCACTGGCAGCCCCCTCAGCGCAGGGCTGGCAGAGGCAGGGAGAGTTTTTGTGGAGAAAGAGCCGGAGAAATAGAGAGTCCAAGACTGAGTCCTTTGGTGAGCTACTCATCCCAAGCCAAAAGGATCGGTGGCCATGCTGGGTTCCCCTGCACGGCCTGGTCCCTGTGGTACTTCTTTACAGCAGATCCGCCGAGGCGGGAACCTTCCTGGTCCTGGATTCCTATAGATCAGGAGTGCTCATTACGGTGATCGCGAGCACCTAGTCGATCTTCGGCCCTCTTCTAGGTGATCTTTGGGTCTCACCAGCTGGATGGCGCGCTCTTGCCATGTGCGCGCATGCATGCTCCCGCCGCTGCCTTCTGCCTGCGCGGGGCTTCTTTCGCCAAAATGAGGCTTTAGTGGGCGGGCCCTGGCGCTCGTCTTGCCATGCACGGTGTGTTGACGTGAACGCCCATTGGTTGCTGCTGGGGGGGGGGGGTGGAGCAAGGCAAAGGCACGCGCAGAGATAGCATGCGAGGCTGTGGGAGGAATAAGAACATAAGAACATAAGAAGAGCCATGCTGAATCGGGCCTCAGCCCATCTAGTCCAGCATTCTGTGTCACACAGTGGCCCACTAGTTGTACACAGGGATCTCGAGCAGAAAGGAGGGCAAAACCCTCACCTGCTCCCGACCCCACAACCAGTACCCGGGAAAATCCTGCCTGCCTCCATCAACACAGAGGTGGCACTTGGATGTCCATTTCAGTAACTACCGATACACTTGGTATCCATGAATCTGTCTAATCCTGCCTTGAAGCTGTCCAGGCTGACCGCTGTCACAACCTCTTCTGGAAGTGAGTTCCATAACCCAATGACCCTCTGGGTGAAGAAATATTTCCTTTATTAGTCCTAATTTTCCTACCTTGGAGCTTTAGGAGCCCCCTAGTCCTAGTGTTGTGTGACAGAGAAAATATTTTTTCTCTATTCACCTTTTCTATCCCATGCATGATTTTATACACTTCGATCAAGTCACCTCTTAAACGCCGTCTTTCAAGGCTGAAAAGACCAAGGCGTTGCAACCTGATTTCATAAGGGAGCCGCTCCATCCCTTGGATCATTCTTGTTGCCCTTTTCTGTACCTTTTCCAGTTCCGTTATATCCTTCTTGAGGTGCGGAGACCAGAATTGTACACAGTACTCCAAATGTGGCCTCACCATAGATTTGTAGAGAGGCAATACAACATTTGCCCCTGATCATGCCAAGCATAGAATTTGCTTTTTTCGCTGCTGCTGCGCACTGGGTTGACATCTTCATTGAGCTGTCCACCAAAACCCCAAGATCCCTTTCCTGGTTTGTCTCAGAAAGCTTTGATCCCATCAGGGATGGAGGGACTGTGTGTGTGTGTGTGTGTGTGTGTGTGTGTGTGTGTGTGTGAGAGAGAGAGAGAGAGAGAGAGCGCCAAGGAGAGAAGAAAGAAATCCGGGGAACTTTTTCGGATCCTTTTGGCAGGCAGGCAGGGCGGGCTGGAGGGAGAGAGGAGAGAGAGAGAGAAAGAGGCGAGGAGGCCGGGCAAAGTGGGGCAAAACCAAGCAAGCCCCGCCGCAAACCCTGCTGCTGCCCTCGGGACTCCCATTCCAAGCCGAGACCTGGGCGAGCGAGCTGTGTGGGGCTGCTTTCTTTCCTTGGTCGGGGGCGAGGAGGGAGGGCTCTGCCGTGTTCCTGGGGCTGAACCCGAGGAGGGGGGGGGCTGCGGGATGGAGACTCCACTTACTGCTGCTGCTTGTGCCCTTGCCGCCTTTCTCCTTCGAGGGCAAGTGAGGTTGAGGCGGAGTCTCCATCCCCGCAGCCCCCTCCTCCTCGGGTTCAGCCCCAGGAACACGGCGGAGCCCTACCTCCTCGCCCCCAACCAAGGAAAGAAAGCAGCCCCACACAGCTCGCTCGCCCAGGTCTCGGCTTGGAATGGGAGTCCCGAGGGCAGCAGTAGGGTTTGCGGCGGGGCTTGCTTGGCTTTGCCCCACTTTGCCCGGCCTCCTTTGCCTCTCTCTCCCCCCCTCTCCCTCCCCCCCTCTCCTTCCAGCACCTGCCTGCCTGCCTGTCAAAAGGATCCGAAAAGGTTTCCTGGATTTCTTTCTTCTCTCCTTGGCTCTCTCTCTCTCTCACACACACACACACATTCCCTCCATCCCTCCCACAGCCTCGCATCCTATCCCTGCGCACACCTTCGCCTTGCGCCCCCCCCAGCAGCAATCAATGGGCGGTCACGTCAACACACCGTGCATGGCAAGACGAGCGCTAAGGCCCGCCCACTAAAGCCCCATTTTGGCAAAAGAAGCCCCGCGCAGGTGGAAGACGGCAGTGGGAGCGCACATGGCAGAGGAGCGGGAGTGCGTGCACGTGTGCGGCGGAGGACCGGGAGCATGCAGATAGATCTTTTTGACTTGGTTGTTAGAAAGGTAGCTCGCAAGCTGCAAAAGTGTGGGCACCCCTGCTATAGATGGTACACGGCTTTTGGCTGCAATCAGCCAGGGAGAGTTGGAAGCGGGTTGAAAAGTAATGAAGAACAGGGAAATTGAGTTCGTGGTACTTGAGCAAAGTAGGTCTTCCATTAGTGTCCTGGCAGTGCCACACATCCCCCCCTGTCGAAATTCCTCTGGGCCATTCAGCCCGCAACGCTGCCGATTTTGAGCTCAGCTTTGCTGGAGTGTTGATGGGACTGCGGCGAAGTCGCTCCCGGCCCCCTCCTTCGCAACAGCTGAGAGTAGTTGTCCTGAGATGAACTCCAGAGCGGGGAGCGAGTGAGTGAAAATGCCAGTGTGGTTTGCCTCCCCAGGCCAGAGGAAAGTTAGAATGGGGAAAATCAAGATAGTGGGAACAGATGGGAGAGTGCGAGAGTGCTTATGCAACAGAAATGGGGTTCCTAGATGGAACTTTTCTTTGGCGGATACTGGTTACATTGAAGTCTATGGGATCTCCGCAACCGCGGATCTCCCAAGCATGCCCCCACTCCCTCGGGAAAACAAAATGGCGCGCGGGAGGGGGCTGGCTGCATTGCGGCCGGCCTGCTGGGCCCCCCTAGTGGCCCGAAGCATGGCGGACGAGGCAAGGAAGGACAGAAGACAAGGTAAGAGGAAGTGGTGGCTTCAAGCCCTATTGTTATGTTTGTGTATTTGTGTACTTTGAAAAAGTTTTGGTGGCGGTGTTGGGGAAAGGAGGCGAGGCCTACACAGGCGAATGAAGCCTGTGTAGGAGTGAATGGGAAAAAGTGGGGCGGGAGAAAAAAAGTTTCTTAACTGTTATTTTGGCGCGTATTGGTCTGTTTTAAAAGTTCTTTTTTTGGCGGTGAAAAAGGGGGAAGGGTGACTGGGCCTGCAGGAAGGAGTGTAGCCTGTGTAGCGGTAGATGGGAAAAGGCCATTAGCGTCCTGGCCCAATAAGCAGTGGGGAATGTTGGGAACTCCCTGCTGCAGGATTCCGAGCCGGAACCTTGCTCGCTCGACTCCAATCACTCATTGGATGAGGGTCGCAGCAGTCTCAGAAAGTGAGTGAAGGTACTTCAACTCCCATCATCCGTGGTCCGTCCCACTCAAAACTGCACCAGGATGTAGAGTGGGTCATGGGTACTCTGTGTGCCAAGTTTGGGCCTGGTCTCTGATTTGTAGGGGCTGCAATGTTCTGTGGGAAATGAATTGGGTGAAGGTACTGCAAATCCCATCATTTGTGAGCCATCCTGCCGTAAACCGCAGCAGGTTTGTAAAGTGGGCCATTGGGCCTCTGTGTGCCAAGTTTGGTCCTGATTCGTCATTGGTGTGGGCCACAGTGCTCTAAAGGAAGTAAATTAAAGTACTGCAAATCCCATCATCCATGGTCCATCCTCCCTCAAACTGCACCAGGATGTAGGGTGCATCTTGGGGGGTCTGTGTGCCAAGTTTGGTCTTGTTCTGTCATTGTTGGGGGCCTAGTCAGGAAAATCAAGTTAAGGAAGCCTTGCTGTCAATTTTGGGCCTGGTCTGTGATTTATAGGGACTACAGTGTTGTTTGGGAAGTGAGTGATGTGAAGGTACTGCAAATCCAATCATTCGTGGCCCCTCCTGCCCTAAACCACACCAGGTTGCGAAGTGGGCCATTGGGCCCCTATTAGCCAAGTTTGGTCCTGATCCGTCATTGCTGTGGGCCGCAGTGGCTGACTGCCTGAGGCCTTTCCTTTTTCCCTCTGAGTCGCCTTAGAATGTTGGAATGTGGATGGTCAATCAGAGTCTTTTATGCAAATACCATTTCAGTGGCAACCAATCCCCTTTGTCTGGGGCCGTAGAATGTTGGAGTTCTGAGGCTGGCCAATCAGAGTCCTTTATGCAAATAATCCCACAGTGGCAACCAATCGAAACTCTGGCACATATTCCTCCCTCCGCACCACCGTACCACCGCCCACAAACACTTACTTTTATTATATAGACTAGCTTGGGGACCCAGCAGTGCCCGGGTTATTTGAGAAACGTATTATTAGGTCTTTAGCAGTTATTTATGTAGTTCGCAGTGGTGTCAGGAAGTTAGTGAAGGCACTGCGATTCTCATCGTCCATGGTCCACCCTCCTCCAAACAGCACCAGGATGTAGAGAGGGTCATGGAGGCTCTGTCTGCCAAGTTTGGCTGTGATCCATCATTATTGGGAGTTGCAGTGGTATCATGTGATTTTTGAAGTTACTGCAAGCCCCATCATCTGTGGTCTGTCCTCCTCTCAACTGCACCAGGATGTAGAGTGGGTCATGGGGGCTCTGTGTGCAAAGTTTGGCCTCAATCTAGCGTTATTGGGAGTTGCAGTGGTGTCATGAAATTACTGAAGGTACTGCAAGTCCCATCATCCATGGTCCATTCCCCTTAGAACTGCAGCAGGATGTAGAGTGGGCCATGAGTACTCCGTGTGGCAGGTTTGGGCCTGGACTGTCATTTGTAGGGGCTACAGTGTTTTGTGGGAAGTGAATCGGGTGAAGGTACTGCAAATCCCATCATTTGTTGCCCATCCTGCCCTAAACCGCAGCAGGTTTGTAAAGTGGGCCACTGGGCCTCTGTGTGCCAAGTTTGGTCCTGATCCGTCATTGGTGTGGGCCACGGTGCTCTAAGGAAGTGAGTTAAAGTGCTGCAAGTCCCGTCATCCATGTTCCATCCTCCCTCACACTGCAACAGAATGTAGAGTGGGTCTTGGGGGTTGTGTGTGCCAAGTTTGGTCTTGTTCTGTCATTGTTGGGGGCCGCAAAGTGTTTTGTCCTTAAACTCCCACCCATGTCTGACTGCTTCGGGCCTTTTCCTTATCCCCCTCTGCCACTTTAGAGTGTCGGAATGTTGGTGGTGCTGGCCAATCAGAGGCGTTATGCAAATAATCCCACAGTGGCAACCAATCAGAAAGCTGCCACATATCCTTCCGCCCTCCGCACACATACATACAAACATTCACTTTTATTATATACATAGATAGATAGATAGATAGATAGATAGATAGATAGATAGATATTCATTCTCACATGAAAGGCTTGTGAAAACTATAAAGGTCCCTAAATTATAATGAATGGGTTAATGAGATAAGTTAGTGCTAAAATGCTAACTTAAAAGTGCCTCTCTTGGTTGAAGGTAATGAGAGGAAGAGGCCAAGGAGACGGATCCAGTAAAATAGTAAAAAAAAAATAAACATTTCCAAGCAGAGAGGCTCAATTTGTTTCTTGGAAACCTGTGAATGCTTCAGCCTCCCGATGCTCCCAGGTTAGCTTACTGCCCAATTCACCGACGTGGAGCTTCCGGCATTCGGCGGAGCCCTTCCTTTTCCTCGGGGAGGATCTTTGGGGAGGGAAAGAGGGAGAAAGAGCTGCTAGGAGGGGGAAGAGTGCCAATTTCCCACGGCACACCTGCTGATCGCTCACGGCACACTTGTGTGCCACGGCATGCTGGTTGGGAAACACCGCTGTAGAGATAGAAAGGAGTATAGAAAGCATAGATGTGTTCTGGAAGGTTTTTGGAGAGTTGATGAAGTTTCTTCTTGTTGGTTTTAGATATTTAAATCATTCATTAATGTCCATTATTTTTCTTAGCTTCAATTTCCCGACGCTTCCTTATAGAGCCTAAAATAGGAAAGTGCATTAGATATTTGAAATAGTGTATATTAAATGCCCTAGCCCTTCTATTCCTGAATGTTTACATTTCCAAATCTACATTACATTCCCTTTTACAATATTCTTTTTTTGTTAATTAAATTTTTATTGAAAGTTTTGCATACGTACAGATGGGGGGGGTGGTTTTGGGGTAGGGCAAACTGGGGGTATAGGGAGGGATGAGGGGTAGAGAGGGGTGGGGGTTAAGGGTGGTAACGGTGGTGGACTGGTCAGGGATCTGGGAAGGGTAATGATGGATAAGGATATTGAGAGGGGGTAGAGATAGGGGTAACTTGTTTTCTTCTAGCTTCCTTTTTCTTGAGTTCTTCTTGTTTATCTCGTACAGTCTCTGTTTGGTATCCATTGTCTGTTCCTTGTCCTTCAATATAGCTAGATCTGTACCCTTCATCTACCTCAGTCCCCTTTCTAACCATTCTCTTTAGGAGATTCGAGGCCTTTTACATCCATCTCCGGTTTGTCACATCTCAGAGGGCTGAAATACGCCTTTAGAGGGTAGAGGCAACTTTTCTTTAGGTTTTTCTTTCCTTTTTTTTGGGCTGTTCTCATCCAGCTACTCTTCCTATTGGGCTGCGTCCCTATCTTTTTGTCTTTGTTCTTATCTGCAACCAGGATGAGGCTTTTGTATGTTGCAACATCTTCTTGGTTTTTCCCTTCTTCTCTTCTTTGGGGGGCAGAGGTTTTGGAATCCGTCGTAGTCGTTCTCGGCACTTCCAGTGGAACCTCCTCTCTCTTTTTGAAGTGGAGTTCTCTTTCTTCTGATGTTTCTTGCGGTTTTTTATTCTCATCCCCTCTCATCACTCCACCTTCACGTATTGTTACATTTCCCCCCTTGACCTGAGGGGCTTCTTTTCCACCTTCATAGATGGTCATCAGCTCCTCTTTGTGGGAAGTGCTTCTCCAGTTGGTTCGATTCTTGCATGTTGGGAGTGCTCCTGGGTCGCTTTGATCTGCCTCTCTTGCCGCGTCACTATGGATTCGATCTTCTGCAGATATCTATCTTGAGCTTCCCCTAACCTTCGCAGTTCTGTAAGAATGTCCCCCAAAGTTATCTCTTCCTCCTCTGGTCTCCTTCCCTTCTCTTCCTCTCGTTCGCTTCTGAGGTCCATTCATGTAACGCTGCCATAGTTTTGCTGTCAGTTGTGCTTTTCTCTGTTTTACCCTTGAAAATATGTCTTTTTCTCTCTCCCAAGATGGCGCTCCCGCCAAAAAGCTCTTCTTCCTCTCTGCTCCTGGGGCTATAAGAGCTCATCCGCCATTTTGGCTCCCACCAGCTCTTTTTCTTTTACCCTCTTCCTTTGCCAGGGATGGTTGGCTGCCCCTCTGCGTGGCCTGTTTGCTGAGTTTATAATGCCCTTTTATTGGGAGCCCGATCCCCTTAATGTGGGGGGGGCTTCCGTGGGGCTGTTGGGGGCCCTGTCGCTCTTCTCGGACGCTTCTGTCCGCGAGGAGGGAGGGCGTAGATCGCCCTCCAGCCCGAAAAGCAGGAGACACCCCAGGGAGCCCTAGAGTGCCCGTCCTGCCGCCATCTTCGCCCGGCTGGAAGACTCCTTTTTACAATATTCTTGAAGTAATACCCAGTCCCACTTGATGTTTCCCTTTTAGCTATTGCTTCTTTCTCTTAACACCTCTGTTAGCTTTTCCGTTTGGCTGGTTTCTATAAGTTTCTAACACACACACACACACACACCAGATATAGAAATATTCAAACAATGAAGAGATGCAATGTGCAAATCTAAAAATCGTATTTCAATGATCCAAATCTTTATGTATAATATTACTAGCTTGGGGACCCGGCGGTGCCCGGGTCATTTGAGAAAGGCGTGTGCCAAGGTTGATCCTTATCATAAGTGTACGTGGCTCATAGTGGTTTCAGGAAGTTAGTGAAGGTACTGCGAGTCCCATTATCCATGGTGTACCCTCCTCCACAGTGCAGCAGGATGTAGAGTGGGTCATGGAGGCTCTGTGTGGCAAGTTTGGTCTTGATCCATCATTCTTGGGAGTTGCAGTGGTATCATGAAAGTACTGAAGGTACTGGAAGTCCCATCATCTATGGTCCTGCCTCACCCAAATTGCAGTAGGATGTAGATTGGGTCATGGGGGCTCTGTGTGCCAAGTTTGGTCTGTATTGGTGAATGGATGAGGGTTGTATTGTTTGTAGGAAGTGAGTGAAGGTACTTCAAGTCCCATCATCCATGGTCCATTTCACACAAAACTGCACCAGGATGTAGAGTGGGTCATGAGGGCTCTGTGCGCCAGGTTTGGTGTTGATCAGTCATTGGATTAGGTTTGCAGCAGTCTTGGAAAGTGAGGGAAGGTACTGCAAGTCCCATCGTCCATGGTCTGCCATCCTCCAAACTGCAGCAGGATGTAGAGTGGGTCATGAGGGCTCTGTGTGCCAGGTTTGGTGTTGATCAGTCATTGGATTAGGTTTGCAGCAGTCTTGGAAAGTGAGGGAAGGTACTGCAAGTCCCATCATCCATGGTCTGCCATCTTCCAAACTGCAGCAGGATGTAGAGTGGGTCATGGGGGCTCTGTGTGCCAAGTTTGGTTTTCATAGGTGTTTGTTGGGGGCCGCAGTGGTCTGTGGTAGCAGAGGGGTGTGAAAGTACTACAAATCCCATCGTCCATTGGCACCCCCCCTCCCCAAAACAAACCAGGACGTGAAGGAAGTAATGGGGGTTATGTGTGCCAAGTGTGGTCTCGTTCAGTAATTGCATGAGGGTCGCAGCGGACTTAGGAAGTGAGTAGAGGTAGTTCAAGCCCCATAATCCATGGTCTGCCATCCTCCAAAGTGCACCAGGACGTAGAGTGGGTAATGGGGTGTGTGTGTGCCAAGTGTGGTTTGTATTGGTCCTTTGAGGTGGCCACAGTGGTCTGTGGGAACCAAAGTGTAGGAATGTACTACAAATCCTATAATCCGTGGTCTATCTTCCCCAAACCGGACCAGGGGGTCTGGGGGGTTATGTGTACCAAGTTTGGTGCAGGTCCATCACCCGCGCCGGTCGCTGTGGCCTGTGAAAGTGGCAGCCAATCAGAACCCTGCCACATACATACATACAAACCCACATACAAACATACAAACATTCCGCTTTATCTATTATATAAATGGGTTCACGTCATGTGATGTATACCTCAAACAAAGAAACCATACAACGCAGAAACACAATACTTGCCAACAGAAATAGGCCTCAAGCAAGGTACGTTTGTAGCAAAGAAACTTTCCCCCCCAAAACCTAAAAGGCCCCCAAAACAACGAATAAAAATAAAACTACATTTACCAGCATCCTCCGGGGCAGCCAAAGACTCACCCAGCCTCTACATTCTGAACAACATGATTGGCTGCCAATAAGGGCGGATTTGCATAACTGCTGCACTGGCCAGCCAACATGAAAATTCCGACCCATAATAAACTGCCAAAACAGAATAAGGAAAAGGCCTGAGCCAATCCCCAACACAAACACCCAAATCACTTCAAACCGAAAATTTACACCCCTACAAATCACAGACCACGCCCAAAATTGACAGTAAGGCTTCATTAACTTGATTTCCCTAACTAGCCCTCACTTACTGGGAAGCTGTTTACGCTCTGAATTGACAGTAAGACTTCATTAACTTGATTCTCCCGACTAGGCCTCAGCTCATGGGACATTGTGTATGGCCTGAATTGACAGTAAGGCTTCATTAACTTGATTCTCCCGACTAGGCCTCAGCTCATGGGACATTGTGTATGGCCTGAATTGACAGTAAGGCTTCATTAACTTGATTCTCCCGACTAGGCCTCAGCTCATGGGACATTGTGTATGGCCTGAATTGACAGTAAGGCTTCATTAACTTGATTCTCCCGACTAGGCCTCAGCTCATGGGACATTGTGTATGGCCTGAATTGACAGTAAGGCTTCATTAACTTGCTGTTCCTAACTAGGCCTCAGCTCATGGGACATTGTGTATGGCCTGAATTTACAGTAACCTACCTTGGCACACAGAGCCCCGACCATGCATGATGGGACTTGAAGTACCACCATGGAAAACGGGATTTGTAGTACTTCAAAACCCATCATTCCCCACAGACCACTGTGGCCCAGAACCAAGACCAATAAAGACCCAACTTGGCACACCATGCCCCCCATGACCCACACTCCATCCAACTGCAGTTTAGAGGAGGGCACACCGTGGATGATTGGACTTTCTCGCATCTCCTAAAAAGGGCACAGCAACGCGTGCCGGGTACAGCTAGTTATATATAGAGAGAAGATTATTAGACAAAATTCATGTCATTCGAAACAGCGCGTCATTGTCGTAAATGAAGACAGTGACGATTTAGTCAATAGCTCAACGTCAATAACAGTTCAATAACGGTCCTCAATGGGAACAAACTTAAATCAGAGTTCAGTGTTAAATCAAAAGTTCAATTCTTAAAGGAGTGAAAATCGTAACGGTAAATCCAAGCCGCAAAATGCGGAAACGTTTTAGACCGTAAAATAAGTCTCCATCCAATTCAATAACAGTTCAATAACAGTCCTTACTGGGAACAAAACCTAAATCTGATAGATATATCACAGTTCAATGTTGAATCCAAAATTCTTAAAGGAATGAAAACCGCGAAGGTGAATCCGGGAACAGCTGTTAGCGGGCCGTTTCGATTCTTCCTCAGGGCAATTAGAATTATACGTAGTAGGCGTCCTTATACATTCATATATCTTTAAAAAAATATCAAAAGAAATCATGTAATAATCAAAACCATAAATTTCTGTCATAACGGTATACACAATTATACATGCAGCATAGTTACCATTTGGCGTAAATGCAACCATACATCAAGGAACACCTCTTCTTCCAGATGGGAAGCAGTGATTACAGGAACAAAAGCACAGGAATTTAAAGCACACCACACTCAGTTGACATTAATTGGCACCCTACTTTCCCAATAATGAATTAAGAGATAGAGGTTCATTAAGGCCTCCTTCATTATTCTTAACCTCAGTGCCTGGTTGAACAATCCAGAATGTCTCACGTTGCTTTAAGTGAGTAATCAAGTCAGAGTGAAGTCTGGGTTCAACTCTTTCGATGACTTGTACCTTTAAGTCATCAGGAGAGTGCTGTTGTTCGGTGCAATGTTGATACAAGACTTGTGGAAAAACTTGTCTGGGCTTTTTGTTATTTTTTAAAAAAACGTTTTTTCTATTTGTCTATGAATCGTACCAACCAAAATGACACAAAATGACACTCTAACACAGTCATACGTATAGTTAATATGTTTTTGAATGTATTTATACACTCGGTGTGAAACCTGGGCCTGTTTCGATGAACACAACATAGATATCCTGGCAGGAATGGCAGAAAGACACAAACTTCCCACACAGAACTCCCATCGCCAAGAGAAAATGCTATAAGAGTGTGGTGGGCATTGACCTTGAGTTTTGGAGTTGTAGTTCACCTATATCCAGAGAGCACTGTGGACTGAAACAATGTTGGATCAGGACCAAACTTGGCATGAATACTCAATATGCCCAAATGTGAACACAGATGGAGTTTGGGAAAAATAGACCTTGACATTTGGGAGTTACAGTTTCTGGAGGGGGGGGGGGTCTCGAAAGACCAGCAGTCTCCCTCTCGCTTAGGTTGCCCCCTCCCTCCCCGCCAAGCTTGAATTAGGGTCGTGGGGAGCAGGAGCCTCACTCACCACCTGCGCAGCTCCTCGGGGGTCAGCGGGGCGGCCCGGGTGGGCATCTCGGGGCTGGCGAGGCAGGCAGGCAGGCAGCGGCGGGCAGGGAGCCGGAGGGAGGCCGAGAGCGGCTTCACGTTTACTGGGGAGGAGGGAGGGGCGGGGCCGGTGGAGTAGGCGCCCACCAAGAGCACCAGATCCGCAGGGGCGCGCCGCCGCCGTCTGGAAACTCCGCCTCTGCGCCAGCTGGAAACTCCGCCTTCGCGTCTGCTATGTTTCCAGCAGGCGCGGAGGCGGAGTTCCCAGCTAGCGCAGAGGCGGAGTTTCCAGCATGCAGAGCCCCCACGCATCCTGGGACGCCACCTCTGCGCCGGCTGGTAACTCTGCCTCTGCGCCTGCTCCAGGTTTGGTTTGGGAGGGGGGCGCCAAAATAATTTCCGCCTACCATGTAAAATTACCTCTGGTCATAGAATCTGAGAGTCCTTCCGGACAGTCCTTATTGGGATCTGATCTGTTTAAAACTGGATTATGAGTCTGCACTTTTATTATTATTATTACACTTTATTTATATTCTGCTCTTCTCACCCCGAAGGGGACTCAGAGAGGATTACAGGTACACATACTTAGCAGACAATCCCTGCCGTTTCCACATACACACATATAGACGAACAGAGGCAAACTCTGGCCACCAGGGGGAGCTGGCACACTCCTCATCTCTCGGTGTTCCCAGCAGGGCCGGTCTCACATGGAAGCCAAGTATGCCGTCGCGTAGGGCGTCATCAGTGGGAAGGGGCGAATTCCCCGCCCCCCGGGCACCAGCGTCCTGGCCCTGCCGATTCCCTCCAAAGGTGACCTCTGCTTCCCGCTCTCCTGGTTGTCAGGTGGCCGTGCCCTGTCACGTGGCTCCGGGCACCTGGCGGAGAGGCCGATGTGCAAACAGGTGCCGCTCCACGCCCCCTCCCCTCCAGGCGTAGAAGCGTAGCGGGTGGAGGGGGCGGGGCCTGTACGCGGTTCCCATGGTGGCAGGCGCCTGTTGCCTGGTGACGGGGGCGGGCCTCTTCGCAGGAGCCAATGGCGTGTGGGTGTGCGGGCGTGGCCCGTGAGTGGCAGGAGGAGCAGCGGAGGAGGCCCCCCCGGAGGAGTCAAGAGGCTGAGGGAAGGAGGAAGAAAGGGAGCACCTTTCTTCAGGTGGGGTCAGGATGCATGGGCCTGCGTTGCCTTTGTTTGCTTGGCAATAGGCTCCCTCACCTGAAGAAAGGAGGCTTGGAAACAGAGGCGGGATGGCCATCTGTCGGGAGGGATCGGGGGGTGCCGAAGAGGCCTGGGCAGGGTGGCCCCTGGGAGCCTCTTCCAGCTGGACCATAGAGATGGATGGAAGAGACCCCCAAGGGCCACCCAGCCCAACCCCAATCTGCCATGCAGGGGGAAGGCACCACCAAAGCACCCCCAATCTAATAATAATAATTTATTACTCCCTGCAATAATAATAATATAATATATTAACTGACTCTCCCCTCTAATAATAATAATAATAATAATAAATTATCCCTGTCCCTTTAATAATAATAATATTCTCCTCTGCCCTCTAATAATAATAGTTTATTGCTTGCCCCTCCCAACCTAATAATAATAATTTATTATAATAATAATAATAATTTGGGGGGCGCCAAAATAATGTTCGCTTACCATTTAAAATTACCTTGGACCACCCCTGGTTCCCAGCGTCCCTTGTTGTTCCTTCTGCATTCCTCAGCGTTCCTGGAGTTCTTTTTTTAATGGCCTCATAATTCAGTCAAAATTTTCCTCCCCACTTAATGTGGTACCTTAATCTCCTACTTCAGGGCTGTCCAACTGGCGGCCCCGGGGCTGGATCCGGCCCCGTAGCCTGTTGGACACGGCCCCACCTATGCCCTCAGCCGCCATTTTTAAATTTAAAAAAAAATCGATTTTTTTAAAAAATGGCGGCCGAATGGGGGGGGGGGGGGGGGGCAGGGAGGAGGAAGAGAGCTAGCTCCTCCTCCTTTTCGGCGTCCCCTCCCTACCTAGGGCGGGAGCCGCCAAAAGGGCAGAAGGCGGCGCCAACAGCAGCGCGTCACAGGCCTGGCGTGATGCGCTGCTCCTTGGCACCGCCTACTCCCTCCTTTCAGCCCCTCCCTTCCTAGGGCGGAGGGGGCACCGAAAGGAAGTAGGCGGCGCCAAGAGCAGCGCGTCACAGGCCTGGCGTGACGCGCTGCTCCTTGGCACCGCCTAGTCCTCCATTTTGGCGCCCCCTCCCTTCCTAAGGCGGAGGGGCGCTGAAGGAGGAGGTAGGGCGCCAAGAGCATGGCGTCACGCCAGGCCTGTGACGCTCTGCTCTTGGCGCCGCCTACTCCTCCCTTTCCGGCGCCCCCCCTCCCTACCTAGGGCGGGGGAGCCGCGAAAAGGGCAGAAGGCGGTGTCAAGAGCAGCGCGTCACAGGCCTGGCGTGACGCTGCTGCCCCTTGGCGCCGCCTACTCCGGTGCCCCCTCCGCCCTAGGAAGGGAGGGGGCGAAAAAGGAGGAGTAGGCGGTGCCAGGGGCAGCGCGTCACGCCAGGCCTGTGACGCTGCTCTTGGCGCCGCCTTCTGCCCTTTTCGGCCGTTTTAGGAGGCGGGGCCTGGGGTGGGGCGGGGCCTGGGGGCGGGGCCTGGGGCGGGCCGAGCGGCCCCCTAGGTCATCAGTGACCTTTTATCCGGCCCTGGACCCCGTAGAAGTTGGACAGCACTGTCCTACTTGACAGAGGCAACTGTCTTTCGGGCTGCAAAGGTCGACAGCGGGCTATACCTAAAGGTCGAGCACCCACCTCGACCCGGACAGGCCTCGAACTCATGACCTACTGGTCAGAGAGATCTTATGCAGCTGACACTTAGCCAGCTGCAAAACACAACAAAAGTACTACACAATATAGCAAAATATTTAGTTTATATGCAAAATGTACGAAATCATATCAAATAGGTATACAATACCACATCGTTCGTGAGGGAGTTTCCCAAACGGAGAAGGACCATACTCAAGGTCCAAGAAGTGACGGAGCAATGGTCCAACAATCAAGGCTTTGTAATCCAAGAGTGGGAAATATTCTCTGAGGAGCCAATGCTCCTATTTGTAAAGTTCCAAGCGGTCGGGATAAATAATCCACTGCGGGGAGCCGCGGCTGTGCAATCAGGCCGTAAAGGGCATTCCAAAGAGGGTGCTGGATACACCCGTTGTAGGGATCCTCAGTCGTTCCCCAAAAGAACCGAAAGCCGTCACTGAGGGGTATGGCACATTCATAGGTTATCCATACAGATTCATATCAAGCTCCGTCGGGAAAAATCCGGGACGCAGAGGGAAAGATGGATCTGGTCCCTCCAGAGGAGAGCGTAGCTGGTGTCAGACGCCAACGAAACGCAGATGCTGTTTACAGGCCAACCATTCGTTTCGCCATTGCTGGCTTTATCAAGGCGTGTTTCAATCAGACATACATACAGCGTCCAAAAATTATCATCATCCGTGGGAAGGAGAGCATAACCCTTGATTGTTGGACCATTGCTCAGGCTCGGATCAGGCCCTTTTGCCACCCTAGGCCAAAAGGGCCATCTGCCGCCGCCCCCGCCCGGCCCCCTCACCGGCGAGGAGGAGGAAAGCCCCACCCCCGGGGCCTCCCTCCCTCCTAAAGCCACCATGCCGGCAAGGAGGCGGGGGCAGAGCAGGGGGCGGGGACAGAGCTTTTAGAGCGAGCAAAGGGGGGGGGGCACACGCATGCGCACTTTATTTATTATTATTTTTTGATGAAAAAAATTTTTTTTTCGAATTTTTTAAAACTTGGGGGGGGTCCGGATCTGCTGACCCCCCCCATGGGTGCCGCCCTAGGCCTTGGCCTAGGGTGGCCTTATGGGTAATCCGGGCCTGCCATTGCTCCGTCACTTCTTGGACCTTGAGTATGGACCTTCTCCGTTTCGGAAACTCCCTCATGAATGATGTGGTATTGTATACCTATTTGATATGATTTCGTGCATTTTGCATACAAACTAAATATTTTGCTATATTGTGTAGTATTTTTGTTGTGTTTTTCGGCTTTTAGAGCCCCTTTCCAGCTATGCCATGTTCCCGGCACTGACATATAAACAGAAAACAGATCAGATCCTGGGATATAGGGCCATTCTGGAAGAGACCCCAAAGTCCCATCTAATCCAAAAGAAGACACAATCAAAGCCCTCCCGACAGATGGCCCTCCAACCTCTGCTTCAGAACGTCCAGCGAAGAAGACTCCGCCATTATCCAAGGCAGCATATCCCAATGTCGGATGGCTCTTACCTTCACAGAGTTATTCCTTTTGTTTAAGCGGAACCAGGGGCAGTCTAAGGTAATTTTATTTGGTAAGCGAACATTATTGTGCCCCCCCCAAACATTATTTTGGCGCCCCCCCCATGTAAAACAAATATATGATTATAATATCACTATACTATTAGTAGTATTATATTGTATCAATGTATATACAATATATTATAGGACATACTCATACTATATTATATCATAATTATATTATACTACATTACAATAGAATTATATTATAATATACTAGCTGTACCCGGTACGCGTTACTGGGCCCTATTTAGAAGATGCGAGAAAGTCTGAGTATGTTTGTGCCTCAGCCCTTTGCGTTATCCTCCTCTGACAGTTTATTATGGGTCGGAATGTTCATGTTGACTGGCCAGTACAGCAGTTATGCAAATCCGCCCTTATTGGCAGCCAATCATGTTGTCAGAATGTAGAGGCTGGGAGAGTCGTTGGCAGCCCCGGAGGATGCTGGTAAATGTAGTTTTATTTTTACTCGTTGTTTTGGGGGCCTTTTAGGTTTTGGGGGGGAAGTTTCTTTGCTACAAACGTACCTTGCTTGAGGCCTATTTCTGTTGGCAAGTTTTGTGTTTCTCCGTTGTAAGGTTTCTCTGTTTGAGGTAGTCTTCCCATAACATTCTATTATATTATTATTATTATAAAATAATAAATAACATTATTTTAAAAAAATTATCCTCTACTAAATATTTTCATTACTCCTATAAAACTCAAATAACCCAAAATAAAGTAAAATAAAATATTATATATTACTATTTGCCTGCGCAGTTGCGCCTCTCTTTCCTTGATGCTCCCGGCCGACACGCGCGGGGAGGTGGGCGGGTTTTGTAGTAGGGTTCACACGTGATTGGGCCTGGCGAGGGAGTTCGCCTCAGCACGCGGCGGCTACTTCCGGTGGCGGCTGTCAGGAGGCAATACGTCGCCAATACCCCTTTGGCTCCACTCCCCTCTCCCTTTGTCTCCGCCCCCTGCCTGCCCAATTGGGTCACCGTATTTGGCGGCAGGGCGGAGACAAAGGGAGAGGGGAAGCACTCCCTGCCTGCCCGATAGGGAGTGCTTTGCTTACAGGCTTCTGCGCACAGGAGCTACTGGGCATGCGCGGAGGTTTTCGCGCAGGCGCAGTTGCTCCTGCGCTCAACTTCAGCTCCGGAGCAACTGCGTCTGCGTGAAAACCTCTGCGCATGCCCAGAAGTGGCGTCGGAGCGCACAAGGCCGGGGCCCAAAAGCAGGCAGCCGCGGCGCTGCCTGAGGAACATCGGCAGGGCCAGGACGCTGTCTGGCGCCGGCGCCCAGCGGGCGGGGGAATTCGCCCCTTCCCAGATGGCGCCCCATGTGGCCGCTTCCTTGGCCTACCTGTAGGACCGCCCCTGAGTGGAACCTCTTTTCCTACAAAAAATTGCATTTGTGCAGGACTCTGTCCACATTGGCAGTCAAAGAAGCATTGTATTTCCAAATCACTGGGTCTCGGATCAGGGCCTCCTTGGGAACATCCGCAAATTCGGGCCTCCTGCAGTGAAAGAGAATGGCGACATTGCTGCGAACGGCCACAGAACCAACTCCGTACATCTTGAGCACCGAATGGACAGAGGTCTGAACCACCACCTCTGGCCGAACGACCATCTTCCTGTTAAAGGAACTCCCTCTCTTGTTGGGCTCTTTGAAGATGTGCTGAAGTATGTTCACCCCGGGAACACTCCTCCAAGAAGAGTTGAATGGAACCGTATCGGCGAAGACGTTGTTACGGAAGATATTATCTTCAAACAGGAACACCCCGGCGCCTGGATGATCCCTTTCGAGCCTTTCCATGAGAGATTTCCAATCGGCATCTTTGAGTGGGAGAATAATTTCATCCATGTCGATTAGCAGCACGTATTTGCTTCTGTACATATTGCGGTAGATGCAGTCGTTCAGTGCGGCAGTTTGTCCATAGTAGCTGATTTCTTGGGGATCCAGGGAATGATGCCAATGAGTCGAAGGCCGAAGGTACGTATCGATGGGCCACCGGATAATTTCAACCGTCCCTTCGGAGACATAATGCTCTAGGACTCGCTCCATCAACCGGCTGCAGTTGTTCTTATACACAACCACTTTCTGCGCCCCGAGTATTTTGTACATTTCCAGCGACTGCACGAACTGCAAGACGTTGTTGAAGCCTCCGTACATTGCCGAGATGCACACCGTGAATTCGAGCGAAGGCTTCCCGTGGTGGCGGTTTTTGATCTCAAATATCGGCAGCTGGGCGAAATCCAGGTCGTGGGAGGGAAGAATCGACATGTATTTCGGAGAACAGTTCTGCGGTTCCGAACAGAGCACGTCCGCCGTCCCGTACGGAAAACCGAACCGGTCTCTGTGGAAGTCTATCACAGCCGTCACAGTCGGGATTTCGCTGCCGCTTTGGCAGCAGAAAACGCAAGAAAGGCCTTTGACTTTTTCGAAGTGAAGGATGCTAATGGTACGGATCAGCGTCCCAGCCCTGTTGTCGAAATACGGGTTTATGATAAAGCTGTCGTTATCGTTGAGCCTCGTGATGGATTCTCTGGTCGGCAGGCCTCTAGGGAAGCAGCCATCCAGTTTTGGTGGGTTGTTTTTCCTGTTGTCGTACTCTATTGTGTTTTTCTTCCAATAATATGATGCAAAAGACAGCGCAAAGATGAAAAGGAAGGTTCCGGCGGCGAACTTTCCCCTGCGGATCGACATGCTTCTCATGGCCAGGCTGTATATTATTCCAATTCAGTTAACCTAGGAAATAGTGAGGGCGAAAGAGAGACAGAGAGGGAGAAAATCAAATCACGACTTAATTTTTATTGATTTGTTTTATTTATTATTTGCTTTTATATACCGCTCCTCCCTGCAGGCAGGCCCGGATGAACAATTTTTTGCACCCTAGGCCAAACTTTGGACCTCTCCATTGGACCCATATATTATAGCTGAATGTTTACAAGCCATGGTCACCTTCATCCAACAAATAGGAGGTTTGTGGACCTCTCCATTGGATCCATATATTATAGCTGTATGTTTACCTACATGTATTGGTCACCTTCATCCAACTAACAGAAGATATGGGGACCTCTCCATTGGATCCATATATTATAGCTGTATGTTAACCTACATGTTATGGTCACCTTCATCCAACTAACAGAAGATATGGGGACCTCTCCATTGGACCCATATATTATAGCTGTATGTTAACCTACATGTTATGGTCACCTTCATCCAACTAACAGAAGATATGGGGACCTCTCCATTGGACCCATATATTATAGCTGTATGTTTACCTACATGTTATGGTCACCTTCATCCAACTAACAGAAGATATGGGGACCTCTCCATTGGACCCATATATTATAGCTGTATGTTAACCTACATGTTATGGTCACCTTCATCCAACTAACAGAAGATATGGGGACCTCTCCATTGGACCCATATATTATAGCTGTATGTTTACCTACATGTTATGGTCACCTTCATCCAACTAACAGAAGATATGGGGACCTCTCCATTGGATCCATATATTATAGCTGTATGTTTACCTACATGTTATGGTCACCTTCATCCCACAAATAGGAGGTTTGTGGACCTCTCCATTGGACCCATATATTATAGCTGTATGTTAACCTACATGTTATGGTCACCTTCATCCAACTAACAGAAGGTATGGGGACCTCTCCATTGGACCCATATATTATAGCTGTATGTTTACCTACATGTTATGGTCACCTTCATCCAACTAACAGAAGATATGGGGACCTCTCCATTGGATCCATATATTATAGCTGTATGTTTACCTACATGTTATGGTCACCTTCATCCAACTAACAGAAGATATGGGGACCTCTCCATTGGACCCATATATTATAGCTGTATGTTTACCTACATGTTATGGTCACCTTCATCCAACTAACAGAAGATATGGGGACCTCTCCATTGGACCCATATATTATAGCTGTCACCTTCATCCAATGTTTACCTACATGTTATGGTCACCTTCATCCAACTAACAGAAGACATGGGGACCTCTCCATTGGACCCATATATTATAGCTGTATGTTTACCTACATGTTATGGTCACCTTCATCCAACTAACAGAAGACATGGGGACCTCTCCATTGGACCCATATATTATAGCTGTATGTTTACCTACATGTTATGGTCACCTTCATCCAACTAACAGAAGATATGGGGACCTCTCCATTGGACCCATATATTATAGCTGTATGTTTACCTACATGTTATGGTCACCTTCATCCAACTAACAGAAGACATGGGGACTTCTCCATTGGACCCATATATTATAGTTGAATGTTTACATGTCATAGTCACCTTCATCCAACATATAGTAGGTATGTGGACCTCTCCATTGGATCCATATATTATAGCTGAATGTTTACAAGCCATGGTCACCTTCATCCAACAAATAGGAGGTTTGTGGACCTCTCCATTGGATCCATATATTATAGCTGTATGTTTACCTACATGTTATGGTCACCTTCATCCAACTAACAGAAGATATGGGGACCTCTCTATTGGACTCATATAATATAGCTGTATGTTTACCTACATGTTATGGTCACCTTCATCCAACTAACAGAAGATATGGGGACCTCTCCATTGGACTCATATAATATAGCTGTATGTTTACCTACATGCTATGGTCACCTTCATCCAACATATAGGGGGTATGTGGGCCTCTCCATTCGACCCTTATAGCTGAATGTTTACATGCCATGGTCAACTTCATCCAACATATAGGAGGTATGTGGACCTCTCCTTTGGACCATTGGGCAATTCCATCTTGGTTCGCACCTTGTCTTCTTCAATTTCATTTCATTTTGTTTTAGTGGGTTTTTAAATTATTTTATAATAATTTTATAATAATAATAATATAATAATAATATAATAAATAATATAATATGTTATATTATATTATAATTTCAATATATTATAATGTCTATATATATACTATAATATAATAACTATGATATTAATACTAATAATATATGAATATTTCTTGATGTATTAATATGTTAATATGAATGACGTGCAATATATAGTAAATATAGTAAGTAAATAAATAAATAATGTAGATTAGAATGTAGTTCCGCCTTTAGGTGCGGCCCTCCATAATATTTTTTGGCTCTCGTGTGGCCCCTTGGAAAACATAATTGCCCACCCCTGCCCGGCGGCGGGGGAAGCCACGTCAGTCGCCCTAGGGGTGGCGGGCTTCCCCCCGGCTCCTTCTCCCTCGCGCGGGGCGGGTGCCACTCCTTTCTTCACTGAAGGGAGGAGGGGCGGAGCCGGCCTGGCGCAAAGGAAAAGGAGCTGAGGAAAGTCCCGCCCCTAGGGCGACTGACGTGGCTTCCCCCGCCGCAGCCTCGCTCGCGTGGGCGGGCGCCGCTCCTTCCTTCAGTGAAGGGAGGAGGGGCGGAGCCGGCCTGGGTGGCTTCCCCCGCCGCAGCCTCGCTCGCGTGGGCGGGCGCCGCTCCTTCCTTCAGTGAAGGGAGGAGGGGCGGAGCCGGCCCGGCGCAAAGGAAAAGGAGCCGAGGAAAGTCCCGCCCCTAGGGCGACTGACGTGGCTTCCCCTGCCGCAGCCTCGCTCGCGTGGGCGGGCGCCGCTTCTTCCTTCAGTGAAGGGAGGGGGGCGGAGCCGGCCCGGCGCAAAGGAAAAGGAGCCGAGGAAAGTCCCGCCCCTAGGGCGACTGACGTGGCTTCCCCCGCCGCAGCCTCGCTCGCGTGGGCGGGTGCCGCTCCTTCCTTCAGTGAAGGGAGGAGGGGCGGAGCCGGCCCGGCGCAAAGGAAAAGGAGCCGAGGAAAGTCCCGCCCCTAGGGCGACTGACGTGGCTTCCCCCGCCGCAGCCTCGCTCGCGTGGGCGGGCGCCGCTCCTTCCTTCAGTGAAGGGAGGTGGGGCGCCGGTGCCAATAAAGTCAGCCAATAAAGTCATGGTGACCGTGTTTTGGGATGCACGCGGTATAATCCACATTGACTACCTTCAAAAGGCTAAAACAATTAATGGCGAATATTATGCCAACTTATTGGGTTGAAGTCCAAAACACCTGGTGGGCCGGTAATTGCCCACCCCTGTTCTAGCTGATGCATTATATAACCGAACAGCAGATGGCAGCAGAGCGCCAAAAAAGTAAAACAGTCCATATAAATATAAACTCTGCAATACTATATATCAAAGTCAAGAGTACAAAATTATGTCATGTAACAACATCAAATATTCACACCTTGAGGTAAAAGCAAACCCAATATATGTGAAAGGCAGGCTTGGGTGTGTACATCCACATCCATACAGTATCATAGCGAGCAAGTCCAAACATCGGATTATCTGGCCATAAAATGCGGGATGGAAATAATGCTTTTCTTGCTGGCCTTATGGATAATCCGGGCCTGCCTGCACTGGCTGCAGGGGACGCCAGCTGTTTTGGCTCCCTCTTCCTCCTCCTCCTCTTCTTCCTCTTCCTCCTCCTCCTTCGTGTTGTGCTTTTTATTTATTTATTTATTTATTTATTATTCGGGCTTCTATGCCGCCGACTCCCTGAGGCTCGCGGCGGCTCACAGGAACCGAAGGTACAACTACACACAAGCAATGCGATAAAACCTCTAAGACAATTAAACAGTTAAAACAGCAAAATACAAAACCCCCAGGTACAGTTCAGAAATTAGACAGCGTGACACCCCAGGACAGCGGCTAAAGCGGAACATGGGCAGGACCTACTCACCGAAGGCCTGCTTAAACAAATAAGTTTTGCAGGCGCGTCTAAACGGGAGCAGGTCCTTTATACCCCGCGTTCCAGCCGGGAGGGCGTTCCACAGCGTAGGAGCTATAACGGAGAACGCCCTCCGGCGAGTAGATGTCAGTTTGCCGATTTCGCCGAGGGTATCTCTAACAAATTAGCATCCTCGGAGCGTAGTGATCTCGGGGAACAGTGTGGGGTGAGTCGGTCCCTCAAGTACGCTGGCCCCAGGCCATGCAAGGCCTTAAAGGTAAGAACCAACACCTTGAAGGAGATCCGGTGCTCGATTGGGAGCCAGTGCAGATCCTGCAAAACAGGTGTGATGTGGCGGCCTGCTGGGGTTCCAGACAGGAGCCGGGCGGCAGTGTTCTGCACCAGCTTGAGCTTCCGGTCGGGCGACAAAGGAAGGCCAACGTAAAGCGCGTTACAGTAATCCAGCCTTGAGATGACCGTAGCTTGGATCACCGTGGCCAGGTCATTCTGGGAGATATAGGGGGCCCGCCTCCGAGCCTGTCGCAGATGAAAAAAAGCAACCTTGCTGACCGCGGAGACCTGGGCCTCCAGGGTCAGCTGGGAGTCCAGATGGACCCCAGGTTCTTAACGGAAGGCGATGGGCATAGCGCCACACCGTCCAGGGTCGGAAGCTGGACATCTACACCACCCGAGCGGCCCGACCACAAGATCTCCGTCTTCACCGGATTCACCCTCAACCTACTGGCACGCAGCCATCCAGTAACGGCCTCGAGGCAGTGTTGGAAATTATCGGGGATGGATCCCGGCCTGTCCTCCATCCTCAGAATGAGCTGGGTGTCGTCAGCGTACTGGTGGCACTCCAGCCCATAACTCCGCACCAGCTGTGCAAGCGGCTGCATGTAGATGTTGAATAACAGAGGGAGAGAATGGCCCCTTGCGGAACTCCACAAACTAATGAGGAGCCCTCGGAGACCACCTCGCCCCTCCTCACACGCTGAGACCGCTGGTGGAGGAAGGAGGTCAGCCATTTAAGAACTGTCCCCTCACTCCAGCCATGGCCAGGCGGTGGATCAGTAGATTGTGGTCGACCGTGTCAAACGCTGCCGTGAGGTCCAATAACACGAGAGCAGTTTTTTTGTTTGGGGGAGGAAGGAATGAGGAAGGGACCAAAGCCACCTGGCGCTGCTGTCTTCTTTAGTGCCCCCAGAGTAGAAAGAGGAAGGGGTGCCTCTAGGTGACCTTAGCCAGGGGCAATCTGTCCATGTAAGCAACCTACGCGGCCACGTGGGGCGCCATCTTGGATGGGCGCCACCACGCCGGCCGCGCCGCCGTAGCAAACCTCCCTGCTGCCTGCAGCAGCTTCTGCGCATGCACAGAGATTTTCACGCATGGCCAGAACCTCCAGAGCGCTCTCCCTTGCCCTGTGCAACTCCCCGTGGGAGGGGCCGGCAGCGGGCACCAGGAAGCGCGAGGAGAGGCCTTCGAAGGCCCCTCCTCGCGCTTCCTGGGCCACCAGGGGCGTGCACAGGGAGGGAGAGCTCTCCCGCCCTCTGCAACGCCCCGTGGGTGGGGCTGGCAGGGGGAACCAGGAAGCGCGAGGAGAGGCCTTCAAGGCCGGTGCACAGGGTGGGCAGCGGCGCGTGGGAGGATTGGAAGGAGCGTGCACAAGGTACCGAGAAAAAAAAATGGGGAGGGGGTGCAAAAATAATGTTTGGGGGGGCCGGGGGCAAAATAATGTGTATGGTTGGGGGGCAAAATAATTTTCGCCTACCATGCGAAATTACCTTAGCCCGCCCCTGATATCCTTGGGGAGTGCATTTCAGAGTCGGGGCACCACTGCAGAGAAGGCCCTCTCCCTCGTCCCCACCAACCATGCCTGCGAAGCCGGTGGGAGCGAGAGTAAGATCTCTCCAGGAGAGATCGCCTGGGTTCGTAAACAGAGATGCGGCCACGTAGGTAAGCGGGCCACAGACCATTCAGGGCTTTGTAGGTCAGAACCTACACCTTGAATTGGGACCGGAAGATGAACGGCAGCCAATGGAACTCCTTAAATAGGGGGGTTGACTGCTCCCTTTAAGTCACTCCAGTTAGTAATCTGGCTGCCGCCCGCGGACCAATTGAGACTTCCGGGCCGTCTTCAAGGGCAGCCCCACGGAGAATGCATTACAGTAGTCCAATCTGGAAGTGACTAAGGCGTGGACCACCGTGGTCAGATCCGATTTCACGAGGTACGGTCGCAGCTGGCGCACGAGTTTTAATTGTGCAAAGGCCCTCCCAGCCACCGCCGACGCCTGAGCTTCAAACGTTAGCGACGAGTCTAGGAGGGCACCCAAGCTGCGGACCTGTGACTTCAGGGGGAGTGCAACCCCATCCAGCACAGGTTGCCACCCTATACCCCGATCCGGCTTACGATCGACCAAGAGGACCTCTGTCTTGTCAGGATTGATCTTCAGCTTATTCATCCTCATCCAGTCAGTCACAGCAGCCAGGAACTCGTCCAGTACCCGAGGGGCTTCCTTGGAACTAGGTGGAAAGGAGTAGTATCATTGGGTGTCACCTGCGTAGAGATGGCACCCCACTCCAAAATCCCGGATGACCTCTCCCAGCGGTTTCATGTAGATCAGGGCTGTCCAACTGGCGGCCCGGGGGGCATATACGGCCCCCCAGCCCCTTCCCTACGGCCCCCTAAGCTTTTTAATAAAAAATAAAAATTGAAAAATAAAATAAATAATAAAAATTAAAAAAAACCCACCTACTTCCAGGTTTGGAGCAAGTATTGCGAGAATATGCAATCCACACGGGATTTCGCTGTCAACGTGAGATCACGCTGGCGTTGACAGCGAAATCCCGTGTGGATTGCGTATTCTCATGATACTCTTTGGCTACTCTACTACTGGATTGCTGAGGCCCACAGACGCGATTAGGACCTTCTTCGACTCAGTCGGTCATTGCCTCTCTCATCGTCCGGGTACTCCTGGATCCTGCGCGTTTGGAAAAGGTAGGCCGAAGCAGGGGGGCTCCTCAGGGGGCTCCTCAGTCCCTCCCCCCATCTCCCCTCATGTATTAAATATAAAAATAAATATATTTAAAGATGAAATAGGGGAGATGGGATACATAAAATAAGGGGAGGGAGGATGGAATTAAATATATTTAATATTAAATTAAAATAAGGGGGGAGGGGAGGATGGAATTAAATATATTTAATAATAAATAAAAATAAGGGGAGGATGGAATTAAATATATTTAATATTAAATTAAAATAAGGGGGAGGGAAGGATGGAATTAAATATATTTAATATTAAATAAAAATAAGGGGAGATGGGAGGATGGAATTAAATATATTTAATATTAAATAAAAATAAGGGGAGATGGGAGAGGGCGCCGGGGCGAGGGCAGAGCCGGGGGCGGGGCGGGAGCGGATCCGGGGGCGGGGGCAGACCCTACGGCCCCCCAGGTCATCAGTGACCGGAATTCAGGCCCCTGGGCTGGTAGAAGTTGGACAGCCCTGATGTAGATGTTAAAGAGCATAGGGGACAGAATGGAACCTTGCGGGACCCCACAGGTCAAAGGCCAGGGGTCCGAGCAGGTGTCACCCAGCTTCACCATCTGGGAACGACCCACCAAGAAGGACCGGAGCCATGACAAAACCATGCCCCCAAGACCCATCCCGGAGAGCCGTCCCAGAAGAATTCCATGGTCGGTGGTATCGAAAGCAGGGTCACACTCCCCCTGTCCAGCTCTCTACGGAGGTCATCCGCCAAGGCGACCAAAGCCGTCTCCGTACCGTGACCAGGCCTGTAGCCAGGTAATCGATGTCCTCTAGACAACAAAAACAAATCAAAAGTGATGAGATTTGCTAGGAGAGACAGGAAGCACAAGTGGTCTCTTGGACAGGAGGCAATCGAACAAGTTAAAAAGTATACTTACCTTGGGGTCACCTTCTCTGCTAACGGGTCATGGGTGGATCATATGCATGCACTTTCCATCAAGGCTAACCTCAGGCTTTCTCAGCTTACCAGGTTAATTAACCGCCACTACCCGGGATCCCTTCTGCCAATTCTCAAAGTCTATGCCGCCAAGATTTTGCCTCTCTTGTTGTATGGCGCAGAAATTTGGGGCCTGACCAATGTCACCCCTATTGAGCGCACCCAGACCAACTTTTTTAGGCGGATTCTGGGGGTGAATAATCGCACTCCTGCAGCGGCAGTCAGGTCCAATTAGGCAGACACCAAATCTCAGGCCTAGCAAAAATTAGAGCCATTAACTACTGGTGCAAGGTAAACAATCTAGAAGATGCGAGACTGCCCAAGTTGTGCCTGATGGAGCAATTCAGAGTTCCCTCTCAGAAAACATGGGGGCACCATCATGACATATCTCAACCTCCAGGGGCTCCAGGTGGATCCGTCGAACATCAGAGTGACTTCAATGATGAACCGGGTGAAGCAGAGGGTTTCGATATATGTGCCCAAGATGACCTAGCCCATTTGGCTAGGGTCAAATCCATGCACTGGTTAGCCCAACAACCCAACCACTTTGTTACTGCCCCGTATCTGGCTCGCCCGCTCTACCTCACCTTAGGATTGCCTAACTAGAGCTAGGTTCGAGCAATTCAGAGTCTATGGTGAGGGCCGGCAGATATGCTGCCACACCCTATAGGGACAGAGTCTGTGTCTGCGGCCTACCAGAAGTCGAGGATCTAGTCCACATTTTGTTGATCTGTCCCATATATGCAGAGGAGAGGGAGAAATACATTAGCTATTTATTTACTATCCAAAAGGACATTTTGGCCCTCTACCTTTAAAATTAACTTCCTCCTCTCAGACTCTAACCTTCAAACGGTGTATAAGGTAGCTGCTTACCTATTTAGAGCATATAAAAAGAGACAGCGGTATATGGAGTCTATTGGAGTCAACTGTGCGGGGGATGAGTTCCAGTAGGCGGCATGGAACAGCCCGCGGTACAGCGGTAATAAGCGTCACATCAACTGATCACCGGGCCTCCTAAGTATCCTATGCTAATAGTTTCCCTTCCTATGCGTTGACGCAAGACAATTGCAATAAGTTTAGTTTTTAATGTGTTACATTGTTTGCCTTGTACATTAGGTACTGATTTTATCCTTATTTTGTATACTACTCTGCTGTTGGAGCTTTTATTTGAAATGACCTGACGGTTACTCAATAAACGTGACTGACTGACTGATGTCCTCTAGGACAGTGTTTCCCAACCTTTTTTGAGCCGCGGCACATTTTTTACATTTACATTTTTACATTTAATTAACCAGGAAGGGCAAGGGTCCAGAGCCGATGTAGTCGCTCTCTCAGCCCGATGTGGTCGCTCTCTCAGCCTCCACGTTCCCAAAAGTTGTTGTTATGCTCTCGGACGTTACAAAGTTTCCGAAGACCGGGACATTTTAGTCAACGAGGATTTTGTCATATTGCACAATCAAAGGATTCGGTGTTTTGTAGGTGGGAAATTGTCCTCGTGCAAGAAGGCGTTCTCAGCAAATACAACGGAGAGAAGACACGAGGAGCATCTTATATCACACCTGCAGGGACCGACACGCAGGAAACAGGAAACGACACAGAACAACCCAAAAATAGTTTTATACTTACGCGTGAAAAGTTGTTATTTATTCCTGGGGGAAGCGAGATGGGAAAATCCGAAGGTCGCAAATGTACGCTCCTAGCATTTCGGTCACCGGGAAAAACAAGTGAGTCGCAATCAAAACTTGTGCGAGGAATATTGAGAATCCGCCGCGGTGGCCGTTCCTGTGCGGCTGCGTCACTCGCAGGAAACAAGTGCTGATCGCAGAGGAAGCCGGAGAGGAAAGACACAGAATCGTAAAAGCATTGATGGGCATCCAAATGAAAGGTGTTCCGAGTGCGAGGATGGACAGCGCTGCTTGATTTATGAGGCCTTTCCCAGTGAAAGGAGGAGCTGCTGCCAACACCACCACGAGCCGGTGCCAACGTTGTCGTTTGTGTTGGGGCCGAACACACTCTTCTCTTGTTACTTAAGCATCTATGAACAGCGGGATTATAACGCAACCCACAAGGGAGTGTGCGTTGTGCTATAATCTGCAAGCGTGTGATGATTTCATGTAGAGGTGTCCGTGCTTGGTGTGCAGACGTGAAAGCAGGTGGGCGAGGACAAAGAACGCGCCCCCAGAGTTGGGGGGTCAGCGGTTTAAGAGCTTTGCAATATCATAAACCACGGATATTGCAGAACAAGTACTGCGGGAATCAGGCAGGAACGCAAAAATCTTCCCTGTCCGGGTTTATTTGCCTTTCAAACACATTTGTCCTCGGTTCTCAGGAATTTTTGTGACATTAAATAACAAGAATGGCAACTTCTCCTCCCTGAAAAGATAACACTTTATGTATGTAGCTTTTAATAAAATAGTTTTCAATGGTTTTATTATGCACGCACCATTGAAAAGTATTTTTAAAAGCAAGTTCAGCAAGTTCAGCAGCTCAGCATTTCAACCCACTGCACCACCGGGAACTCCCCCCCTATATATATATCCACTGAAAACTATTTTTAAAAGCCACTGAATAATACCTATTAACCCACTGCACCACCGGGAACTCTCTCATATATATGTATATACTAGCTTGGGGACCCGGCCCTGTCCGAGTTATTTGAGAAACGTATTAGTTGGTCTGCAGTAGTTATTGATGTGGCTCACAGTGGTGTCAGGAAGTTAGTGAAGGTACTGCGAGTCCCATCGTCCATGGTCCAACCTCCTCCGAACAGCACCAGGGCGTAGAGTGGGTCATGGAGGCTCTGTCTGGCAAGTGTGGCCTTGATCCCTCATTATAGGGAGTTGCAGTGGCATCCTGAAATTACTGAAGGTACTGCAAGTCCCATCATCTGTGGTCCACCCACTTCCAAACAGCACCAGGACGTAGAGTGGGTCATGGAGGCTCTGTCTGCCAAGTGTGGCCTTGATCCCTCATTATAGGGAGTTGCAGTAGTATCTGGAAATTACTGAAGGTACTGCAAGTCCCATCATCTGTGGTCCACCCACCTCCAAACAGCCCCAGGACGTAGAGTGGGTCATGGAGGCTCTGTCTGCCAGGTTTGGTCTTGATCCCTCATTATAGGGAGTTGCAGTGGTATTATGAAATTAATGAAGGTACTGCAAGTCCCATCATCTGTGGTCCACCCACCTCCAAACAGCCCCAGGACGTAGCGTGGGTCATGGAGGCTCTGTCTGCCAAGTTTGGTCTTGATCCCTCATTATAGGGAGTTGTAGTGGTATTATGAAATTACTGAAGGTACTGCAAGTCCCATCATCTGTGGTCCACCCACTTCCAAACAGCACCAGGACGTAGCGTGGGTCATGGAGGCTCTGTCTGCCAAGTGTGGCCTTGATCCCTCATTATAGGGAGTTGCAGTAGTATCCGGAAAGTACTGAAGGTACTGCAAGTCCCATCATCTGTGGTCCACCCACCTCCAAACAGCCCCAGGACGTAGAGTGGGTCATGGAGGCTCTGTCTGCCAGGTTTGGTCTTGATCCATCATTATTGGGAGTTGTAGTGGTATCATGAAATTAATGAAGGTACTGCAAGTCCCATCATCTGTGGTCAACCCACCTCCAAACGGCACCAGGACGTAGAGTGGGTCATGGAGGCTGTGTCTGCCAAGTGTGGCCTTGATCCTCATTATAGGGAGTTGCAGTAGTATCTGGAAATTACTGAAGGTACTGCAAGTCCCATCATCTGTGGTCCACCCACCTCCAAACAGCCCCAGGACGTAGAGTGGGTCATGGAGGCTCTGTCTGCCAAGTTTGGTCTTGATCCATCATTATTGGGAGTTGTAGTGGTATTATGAAATTAATGAAGGTACTGTAAGTCCCATCATCTGTGGTTCACCCACTTCCAAATAGCACCAGGACGTAGAGTGGGTCATGGAGGCTCTGTCTGGCAAGTGTGGCCTTGATCCCTCATTATAGGGAGTTGCAGTGGCATCCTGAAATTACTGAAGGTACTGCAAGTCCCATCATCTGTGGTCCACCCACTTCCAAACAGCACCAGGACGTAGCGTGGGTCATGGAGGCTCTGTCTGCCAAGTGTGGCCTTGATCCCTCATTATAGGGAGTTGCAGTAGTATCTGGAAATTACTGAAGGTACTGCAAGTCCCATCATCTGTGGTCCACCCACCTCCAAACAGCACCAGGACGTAGAGTGGGTCATGGAGGCTCTGTCTGCCAAGTTTGGTCTTGATCCATCATTATTGGGAGTTGTAGTGGTATCATGAAATTAATGAAGGTACTGCAAGTCCCATCATCCATGGTCCGCCGTCCTCCAAACTGCAGTAGGATGTAGAGTGGGTCACTGGGGTTCTGTGTGCCAAGTGTGGTTTTTTTTATCAGTGTTTGTAGGGGGCCGCTGCAGTCTGTGGGAACAGAGGGTTGTGAAAGTACTACAAATCCCATCATCCATTGTCAGTCCTGCCCCAAACCTCACCAGGACGTGAAGGCAGTCATGGGGATTATGTGTGGCAAGTGTGGTCTCGATCAGTAATCGGAAGAGGGTCGCAGCGGACTTGGGAAGTGAGTAGAGGTACTTCAAGTCCCATAATCCGTGGTCTGTCCTCCTCCAAAGTGCACCAGGACGTAGAGTGGGTAATGGGGGCTGTGTGGGCCAAGTGTGGTCTGTATTGGTCCTTTTAGGTGGCCACAGTGGTATGTGGGAACCAAATTGTTGGAAAGTACTACAAATCCCATAATCCGTGGTGCATCTCCCCCAAACTGCGTCAGGATGTAAAGGGGCTCAGGGGGGTTATGTGTACCAAGTTTGGTGCTGGTCCATCACCCGCGTTGGCTGCTGTGGCCTCAGAAAATGGCAGCCAATCAGAACGCTGCCACATACAAACATACAAATAAACATTCTGCTTTATTATATACTAGATTGGGGACCCGGCAGTGCCCGGGTCATTTGAGAAGTGCAGCAGGATGAAGTGTGGGTCATGGGGGCTCTGTGTGCCAAGTTTGGTCTTAATCCATCAGTATCGCGAGTTGTAGTGGTATCATGAAAGTACTGAAGGTACTGGAAGTCCCATCATCTGTGGTCCAGCCTCCCCCAAATTGCAGTAGGATGTAGATTGGGTCATGGGGGCTCTGTGTGCCAGGTTTGGTGTTGATCAGTCATTGGATTAGGTTTGCAGCAGTTTTGGAAAGTGAGGGAAGGTACTGCAAGTCCCATCATCCATGGTCTGCTGTCCTCCAAACTGCAGCAGGATGTAGAGTGGGTCATGAGGGCTCTGTGTGCCAGGTTTGGTGTAGATCAGTCATTGGATTAGGTTTGTAGCTGTCTTGGAAAGTGAGGGAAGGTACTGCAAGTCCCATCATCCATGTTCTGGCCCCCTCCAAACTTCAGTAGGATGTAGAGTGGGTCACTGGGGCTCTGTGTGCCAAGTGTGGTCTTTATCGGTGTTTGTTGGGGGCCGCAGTGGTCTGTGGGAACAGAGGGGTGTGAAAGTACTACAAATCCCATCATCCATTGTCAGTCCTCCCCCGGACCTCACCAGGATGTGAAGGTAGTCATGGGGGTTATGTGTGCCAAGTTTGATCTCGATCAGTAATGTGATAAGGGTCGCAGCGGACTTGGGAAGTGAGTAGAGGTACTTCAAGTCCCATCATCCATGGTCCACCCTCCTCCCAAGTGCCCCAGGACCTAGAGTGGGTAATGGGGGATGTGTGTGCCAAGTGTGGTCTGTATTGGCCCTTTTAGGTGGCCGCAGTGGTCTGTGGGAGCCCAAGTGTTTGAATGTACTACAAATCCCATAATCCGTGGTCCATGTCCCCCAAACCGCACCAGTACGTAAAGAGGGTCAGGAGGGTTGTGTGTCCCAAGCTTGGTGCAGGTCCATCACGCGCAGTGGTCGCTGTGGCCTGTGAAAGTGGCAGCCAATCAGAACGCCGGCACATACACACCCACCCACATACAAACAAACATTCCGCTTTATTATATATATAATATTATATATATATGTGTGTGTGTGTGTGTGTGTGTGCCAGGTTTGGATTTCCCTCCATTTTATATCTATCTATCTATCTATCTATCTATCTATCTATCTATAAATAAATAAATAAAAATGGAGGGAAATCCAAGTAGGCACTGATTGGATGGAGCCTATGGAGGGAAAATACTAAGTGCTGATTGGATGGAAATACTAACTTTGGAGGGAAAATACTAAATGGTGATTGGAGGAAGGAAACAGAGAGGATGAGCCCCTCCCAACCAGGGAAAAACAGCATCTCAGCCCCAACCTGCAACGAGGCCTTTAACAGTGACCAGGCCTAGCGAAACAGGGCGGTGCTACAGGTAGGCCAAGTAAGCGGCCGCATAGGGTGCCATCTGGGAAGGGGGCGCCATCCTGGCCGCGTGGGGCGCCATCATGGCCCTGCCGATGTTCCTCAGGCAGCGCCCCAGCTGCCTGCTTTTGGGCATGCGCAGAGGTTTTCTGGGCAGGCGCAGAGGTTGCAGGCGCGGAGCTGAAGTTGGCGTAGGAGCAACTGCGCATGCGTGAAAACCTCCGCGCATGCCCAGTAGCTCCCGTCCGCAGAAGCCTGTATGCAAAGCACTCCCTATCGGGCAGGCAGGGAGTGCTTCCCCTCTCCCTTTGTCTCCGCCGCGCGCGTGTTTGCGGGGAAGGAGAAGGAGGCTGTGTTTGCGGGACTCAGGGAAGGGATCAAGCCCCAGCTAGGGCTTCCCGCTAGGACAGGAGGGCGCTCTCTCTCTCTCTTCGATCTCCGATTTCCCACGGCACACCTGATGATCGCTCACGGCACACTAGTGCGCCACGGCACACTGGTTGGGAAACACTGGGTTAAAGCACTGAGCTGTCGAACTTGCTGACCAAAGGGTCACAGGTTCGAATCCGGGGAGCGGGGTGAGTGGCGTGAGTTCATGTTATTAGCCCCAGCTTCTGCCAACCTAGCAGTTCGATAACATGTCATTAGCCCCAGCTTCTGCCAACCTAGCAGTTCGATAACATGTAAATGTGAGTAGATCAATGAGTATTTTCAGTGGCTTTTAAAAATAGTTTTCAATGGAGAGAGAGAGAGGAGTCCCCTCTGGCGCAGCGGGTTAAACTGCTGAGCTGCCGAAGTTGGTGACCGAAAGGTCACAGGTTCGAATCCGGGGAGCGGGGTGAGCTCCCGCTGGTAGCCCCAGCTTCTGCCAACCTAGCAGTTCGATAACATGTAAATGTGAGTAGATCAATAGGTATTATTCAGTGGCTTTTAAAAATAGTTTTCAATGGAGAGAGAGAGAGTGTGTGTTTCCGCTGGCGTAGTGGGTTAAAGTGCTGAGCTGCTGAACTTGCTGACCGAAAGGTCACAGGTTCGAATCCGGGGAGCGGGGTGAGCTCCCGCTGGTAGCCCCAGCTTCTGCCAACCTAGCAGTTCGAAAACATGCAAATGCGAGTAGATCAATAGGTACCGCTCTGGCCACATGACCTTGGAGGTGTCTAAGGACAACGCCGGCTCTCTGACTTAGGAATGGAGACGACGGCCTGTGGCCAGATCACAAAGAGATGAGCACAGACGCCCAGGGTCGGACATGACTGGACTTAATGTCAGGGGGAAACCTTTACCATAGAGAGAGAGAGAAGGGGGAAGAGCTTGAGGCCCCCCCTTTTGCCTCAGCACCGCCATTGCAGTCCTCATAGAAAAAGGCGGGTTTCCCGCCTTTTTCTGTGAGGACTGCAATGGCGGCGCTGAGGCAAAAGGGGGCTCAGTGCTCTCTCTCTCTCTCTCTCTCTCTCTCTCTCTCTCTCTCTCTCTCTCAAGAGAATTGGATAGATTGGTCTTTCCGGAAAGAGAACTCAGCAGGGTGCGGAAAATGGGAGTTGTAGTCCTGAAATTACTTCATAGATTAAATGTGTGTGTGTGTGTTTTGGGATAGAGGGAGGGGGAAGAACAGCCTCTTAGACACAAGGATGGCTTTGTGCAGGATCAGGCTGCATTTTGCGGCCATTTTAAACAAGGCCTCGATGAGGAATCCCTTCGTTGTGAGGAAAACATGGCCTCTCGTGGCAAAAAGGAGCCATTCGTTGTGTTGGAAGGGAGGAAAAGGAATGAATACGCACGCACGCACGCACGCACAAAGTGGGATATAGATAAAGATGTATAGGACAACATTTTATTGTGAAAATAGGATTAAAAGGAATATATATACACACAAACATACACACAAACACACACACAAATGGGATATAGATATATGGGACACCATTTTATTGTGGAAATAGGATGAAAAGAAATATATATACACACAAACATACACACACACATATATACACACACAACAGAAATGGGATATAGATATATGGGACACCATTTTATTGTGGAAATAGGATTTAAAGGAATATATATACACACAAACATACATACACACACACGCACATGCAAATTGGATATAGATATATGGGACACCACTTTATTGAGAAAATAAGGATGAAAAGGAATACACATACAATGGGATATAGATATATGGGGCACCATTTTATTGTGGAAATAGGATTAAAAGGAATATATACACACAAACATACATACACACACACACAAATGGGATATACTGTAGATATATGGGACACCATTTTATTGTGGAAATAGGATGAAAAGGAATATATATACACACAAACATACACACATACACACACACATGCAAATTGGATATAGATATATGGGACACCACTTTATTGTGAAAATAAGGTTGAAAAGGAATACACATACAATGGGATATAGATATATGGGGCACCATTTTATTGTGGAAATAGGATTAAAAGGAATATATACACACAAACATACATACACACACACAAATGGGATATACTGTAGATATATGGGACACCATTTTATTGTGGAAATAGGATGAAAAGGAATATATATACACACAAACATACATACATACACACACAAATGGGATATAGATATATGGGACACCACTTTATTGAGAAAATAAGGGTGACAAGGAATACACACACAATGGGATATACTGTAGATATATGGGGCACCATTTTATTGTGAAAATAGGATTTAAAGGAATATATATACACACAAACATACATACACACATACAAATGGGATATAGATATATGGGACACCATTTTATTGTGGAAATAGGATGAAAAGGAATATATATACACACAAACATACATACACACATACAAATGGGATATAGATATATGGGACACCATTTTATTGTGGAAATAGGATTAAAAGGAATATATATATACACACAAACATACATACATACACACACAAATGGGATATAGATATATGGGACACCATTTTATGTGGAAATAGGAATAAAAGGAAAATATATACACACATACATACATACACACACACACATGCAAATTGGATATAGATATATGGGACACCACTTTATTGTGAAAATAAGGATGAAAAGGAATACACACACACAATGGGATATACAGTAGATATATAGGACACCATTTTATTGTGAAAATAGGATTAAAAGGAATATATATATACATACATACACACAAACACACACACAAATGGGATATAGATATATGGGACACCATTTTATTGTGGAAATAGGATTAAAAGGAATATATATACACACAAACATACATACATACACACACAAATGGGATATAGATATATGGGACACCACTTTATTGAGAAAATAAGGATGAAAAGGAATACACACACAATGGGATATACTGTAGATATATGGGACACCATTTTATTGTGAAAATAGGATTAAAAGGAATATATACACACAAACATACATACACACACACATACAAATGGGATATAGATATATGGGGCACTATTTTATGGTGGAAATAGGATGAAAAGGAATATATATACACACAAACATACACACACACACAAATGGGATATAGATATATGGGACACCATTTTATGTGGAAATAGGAATAAAAGGAAAATATATACACACCAACATACATACACACACATGCAAATTGGATATAGATATATGGGACACCACTTTATTGTGAAAATAAGGATGAAAAGGAATACACACACACAATGGGATATACAGTAGATATATAGGACACCATTTTATTGTGAAAATAGGATTAAAAGGAATATATATACACACAAACATACATACACACATATATACATACATACACACATAATAGGATATAGATATGGATATAGATATAGACATACAAATATTTATTTATTTATTTATTATTTCGATTTGTACACCGTCCCTTCCGACTGGCTCGGGACGGTTTACAGCATATGTAATGGGAGATAAAAATATAGATTTAAGTGTGTGTGTGTGTGTGAATGGAGATATAGATAGATAGATAGATAGATAGATAGATGATAGATAGATATGGGGCACCATTTTATTGTGCCATTGTATATAATGGGATAGATATAGATATATAGATATGGATATAGATATAGACATATACATAAAATGGGAAGTAGATATATAGATTAAATGTGTGTGTGCGTGTGTAGATGGAGATATAGATAGATATGGGATACCATTTTATTGTGCCATCTATATATATAAAAAGGGAGTGGTCGTGCAACTCGGCTTATAAACATCAAAACTATAAGCCCCAGAAGCACCTACCACCCCCAACACATTCCACCATAACACGAGGTATGTCCAGGCCACAAAAAACCCGGCCCACATACCTCACAACCCCGAAACAGAGCCCCAAAAAACCCCATAAACACCTGCCTTAGCAGCGCATGGTTACTGCCAATGCCCTCCCCCACAACCCCAGCCCTCGCCCTCACCCTCGCTAACCAGTTCGTCCCCGCTTCTTCTGCCACCTCCTCGCCGCTCCTGGACCCAGCCCGTGCGCCCAGCCCCATGCCCACCTCCTCCGCCGCCTTCTCTACCTCCTTTGCCGCCTCCCAGCAGCTCCCCGACCCGAACCGTGCAGCCAACGCCATGCCCACATCCTACGCCGCTTGCTCGCCCTCCTCCGCCGCCTCCTAGCCGGTTCCGGACCCGGCCTGCGCCACCGCCTCCTCGCCCTTCTCCGCCGCTTCCCAGAGGCTCCTACACCCGGCCCGCGTGGACCGAGGCAGCCACGGCGCCGCCCGCACGGCCCGGATCCGGAACCAGCTAGAAGGTGGCGGACAAGGCCGAGGCGGCGGCGGCGCAGCCCGGGTCTGGAACCAAGAAGGAGGCGGCAGAGAAGGCCAAAGAGGCGGCGCCGCGGTCCGGCTCCAAAACCAGCTGGGAGCCGCCGGAGGACACAGAGGAAGCGGCGGAGAAGGCGGCCACGGTGCCTCCCTCGCGACCCGGGTCCAGAAACGCCTGGGAGACAGCGGAGGCGGCACCAACGGACACAGGACTACACTTCCCAGAAGGCCCCACCGGCGCCGCCCGCCCCTCCTCCAACGCTCCCTCCCACCCGGCTTCCCTTGCCCCCGCCCTCCTCCTCCTCCAACGCTCTCCTCCCACCCCGACAGAAAGGAGAGAGAAAAGGAAGGAGGGAGGGGAGGAAAGGAAAGAAGGAAAGAAAAGGAAAGAAAAGAAAGATAAGTACAGATGCCTGGAAGAAGAATGGACACAAAGGAAGGAGAAAGGGAAAGACGGAGGGACAAAGAGGGAGAAAGGGGGAAGGGAACAGAGAAGAAAGGAGGAAAGTTGGTAAACCAGAAGGACCACTGGGAGTTGCACTCCAAAAACACATAGAGCAGCAAAAAAGGGGAAACAGAGAAAGGGAAAGAAAGAGGGGTAAAGGAAGGGAAGAGGAAGAGAAGGGAGAAAGGAAAGAGGGAAATAAAACAAAGAAAGAAAAATATGAAGAGAGAAAAAGAGAAAGAGGGGGGAAGGTTGGCCACAGCAACGCGTGGCCGGTTACGCTAGTTGTATATAAAAGTTAAGTCCTGAGAAAGTAGTGCTATTAGACTCCGTTGGAAGGGACTCCCAAAGGTAATCTAGTCCAGCCCCCTCCTTTATGACAGGCAGCGTTGCTGTGGTGTTGTAGAGAAGCACAATCAAATGAAGGAAAGGGTCGAAAGAGGTTGCCACAGCAATGCGTGTCTGGGTACAGGTAGAGATAAACCTTTCTTTTCCCCAATCTTAATTAGGAAAGAGGCAAAGAAGGAAGTAGATAACGAAATAGCATTCCTTCCTTTCCTTCCTACCTTTCTTCCCTCCCTGTTTCCCTCCTTCTATCCCTTTTTATTTCCTGTTCTTCCTTCTTTTCCTCTTTTCTGTGGTGCAGTCTGTATAGATGTGTTTTGTGTGTGTATGTATATATATATATATATTTATTATTTATTATTTCGCATTTGTCTGTCGCCCCCCTCCCCCCCCCCCCGGCTCGGGGCGACTTACAACAGTTCGTGAAATACAATTGTCAGATAACTCATAAGCCACAGTAATACCATTAAGATTTATTTTATTTATTTTCGGGATTTTACCCCGCTCTTCTCAACCCCCAAGGGGGGACTCAGAGCGGCTTACAGTACGGCACAATTCGATGCTCACATAATCACAATATAAACCCTTCAACAATTAAAATACATTAAAAATACATTAAAATACAACTACATTAGCACCATTCACTCTGGATTAAAACCATGTTCAGTCCATAAAAACATTGGCCATAATCACCCACTTCCATTAAAAACCAATCTAAAATGCTGCCTTGTGCTGGTGTACGAATGCCTGGTCCCACAGCCAGGATTTTACTTTTTTCCTGAAGGCCAGGAGGGATGTGGTGGATCGTACATCAATAGGGAGCGCATTCCACAGGCGGGGAGCCACCACCGAGAAGGCCCTATCCCTCGTCCCCACCAGCCTCATCTGAGAAGTAGGCGGGAGCGAGAGCAGGGCCTCCCCGGATGATCTTAGATTACGAGGTGGGACGTAGCGGCTGATGCGTTCGGACAAGTAAGTTGGGCCAGAACCGTATAGAGCTTTAAAGGTCAAAACCAGCACTTTGAATTGAGCCCGGAATTGGACCGGCAGCCAGTGGAGCTGACACAACAGGGGGGTGTGCTCCTGTATGTAGCTCCCGTTAGCAATCTGGCTGCCGCCCGCTGGACTAATTGCAATTTCCGAACTGTCTTCAAAGGCAGCCCCACGTAGAGTGCGTTGCAGTAATCTATTCGGGATGTGACCAGAGCGTGGACGACCGTAGCCAGGTCAGACTTCCCAAGGTACGGGCGCAGCTGGCAGATGGAATTACAATTAGAACAGTTGAAACAGCAGATGGAGTCGCAGTGGGCTGACAGCCAGGCGGTGCGAGCTACAGTCTAGCTAACTCCGAAGGCTTGTTGGAACAGCAATGTCTTGACTGCTCTCCTGAACGGGAGGAGGCCCTGGGTGGCACGGATGCCGGGCGGGCAGTGCGTTCCACAGGGTAGGGGCTGCAACAGAGAAAGCCCGGCGGCGGGTTGCGGACAGATGGTAGGTCCTCACATTTGGGATGACCAGGAGGTTTAGCTCTTCGGAGCGCAGTGATCTGGTGGGATGGTATGGGACAAGGCGGTCCCGCAGGTACACTGGCCCCAGACCATGTAAGGCCTTAAAAGTCAGGACTAACACTTTGAAGGCAATCCGGCATTCAATTGGGAGCCAGTGCAGTTCGCGCAGGATTGGCGTGATGTGGCGGCCAATCTGGACCCCCGGCAGGAGTCGCGCTGCAGCGTTCTGCACCAGCTTGAGTCTCCGGATTACCGACAGAGGAAGGCCAATGTAAAGAGCGTTACAGTAGTCCAGCCTCGAGATGACCGTGGCTTGGATCACTGTGGCTAAGTCGCGCCGGGACAAATAGGGGGCCAGCTTCCTCGCCTGGCGAAGATGGAAAAATGCTACCCTGCTGACGCTGGAGACGTGGGCCTCCATCGACAACAGGGGGTCCAAGGTTACTCCTAAGCTCTTAACAGAGGGCGACGGACATAATGTCACGCCGTCCAGGGTTGGAAGCTGAACATCCCTACAGCCCGGAGGACCCAGCCACAGGATCTCCGTCTTTGTGTGTGTCTATGAGTATATATGTGTGTGCTTATGTTTGTGTGTATATGTGTATATATATATTGTGTATGTTTGTGTAGTTATGTATATGTGTTTGTATATGCATGTATATGTGTTGATGTTTGTATGTTCAGATGTGTGTACGTATGTGTGCATGTGTATATTTCTGTGCATGTATATGTGTGCATGTCTTTATGTACAGTATATGTGTGTGCGTTTATACGTGCGTGGATGTGTATATATATGTACCAGCTGTACTCGGCACGCGTTGCTGTGCCCTATTTAGGAGACGCGAGAAAGTCTGAGTATGTAAGGGTTGGAATTGATGTTACTTATGGTCTTGGTGGGGTCATGGCTGTGTCGTTGTGGGTTGTTCTGGTGGGTGGGATGTTGAAGTCCTGTGGGGTTGTCGGTGTGTGGTGTTGCTGGCGTTCTGCAGAGCTTGTGGATATCCAATGTTTTTTGTCTTTCCGTCTGCTGTGTTGATGTAGAGGTTCTGTGGTTTCCCAACTCTGGAGCACGCTACGTAGAGTTGTCCGTGGGAGAAGCATTCTGTGTCAAGGTCTATGCCACAGATTTGTAGTGTTTGTCCTTGAGCCTTGTTTATGGTGATGGCAAAAGCTAGTGTAGTGCCCAGACTCACTTGACGCGGGTCCCCATGGCTGCCCGCCCGCCCGCCTGCCTCTCTCTGAGGTGAGGGCCCACTTCCAGCTCCGCGCCGCTCACTCACGAGGAGGGCGGAGAGTGGACAGCGGTGGGTGGGAAGTGGCTGCGCAGGGCCTTCTGGGAAGTGTAGTCCCGCGACTAAGTCGGCGGCCCGGAAGCCGCTCTCGCATTCTTACCTTGCTGTCATTGAGGGCAAGGGGCACGCGTGGACCTGGCTGGCCCCTAGCGGGTTTGAATATTTGGGGGTTTTTTTGCTCTGGGGCAGGGGAAGGGGAGAGAAGTTGAAATGTTTTTTTGTTGCTTCCTCTTTGCCGGAGGGGGGGGGGGAGAGAAGGTGTTTGGATGCATGCAGAATATTTCGCGCACTCACGGCGTTCATCATTGGCGCAGGGGATCCTGGGAAGTGTAGTTCTTTGTGTTTTTTGGCGTTTTAGTGTGTTGTTTTATTTTTGTGACTTTTGCATGTGGTAAACATACCTCGTTGGGTTGTGTGTGTATGTGGCCTGGTTTGGTGTGTCTGCGTTGTGTGGTTTTACTGTCTATAAGCTACTAACCACGACAGCTATCATTTTATATATATAGATTATTATTATTATGTCTTTTTTCTCTCTCCCGTAGATCTATAGCTGCTGCATTGCAACATCAGAACCAGAGAATGATTCGCTGCAGAAAGAGGAATTGGGTGATTATAATCATCCTTTTTCTGATCATTCTGTGTGTTCGAATGCACTACTGGACGGCACAACTTCCTCTTCCTGCCCCACCGGAGCTGCCTTTGACTCTTGCACAGGCAAAATAGCCAACGATACCATCACGGCGTTGAAATACAACAAAACCTTCATTGTCTCCGTTTATCACGGCGACAGGGAGCAAAACGTCACCCGTATGGTTGCGATCGTGAACTACAAGAAAGTGGAGGACCTTTACTGCTGGTTTTGCTGCACCCTCAGTGGCCAAGTCTCGGTCATAAGAGCGGCCATAACCATTCACCAGGACAGATTCGCCTCCCGTTTCGGTCCGGCAGAAATCGTATGTTCGGAGCCACGGCTCTGCTACCCAAAATACGTCTCCGTTCATTCGTCCCCGAAAGGCGAAGCCAAAGAGCTGCCGAGCTTTGAGATCCGTAACTTTTGGCCGAGGTTCTCCTATTTTTCCGCCGAATTCACTCTTTGCCTCTCTGTCATGTTCGGGAACTATAGCAACGTCTTACAATTCATCCAAAACGTGGAAATGTACAAAATCCTCGGGCGGCGAAAGTGGTGGTATACTTGCACAACTGCAGCCAGATGATGGAGCAAGTCCTGGATTTTTATGTCGCGGAAGGCACCGTCGAGGTGATTCCGTGGCCGATTGATTCTTATCTTGATCTCTCGTATTTCTGGTACTCGCATAACGATTGGCTGTATGGGAAAACCGTCGTTCTGAACGACTGCATCTACCAGAATATGTACAGGAGCAAATACGTTGTTCTCAATGATATCAACGAAATTATTCTACCTATTCAAGACCTGCATTGGCGAACAATGATAAACAACCTGGAGGAACAGAATCCAGGGTCGGGCATTTTCCTTTTCGAAAGCAATTTCTTTCCGCAGAACGTATTTTCTGCTCTCGACAGCAATTTCAACATTTCCTTCTGGAAAACCGTCCCGGAACCAACATTTTGCAGCACGTTTACAAAGAACGCAACAGAGTCTGGCTCAACAGGCCCAGGCGGATGATCGTCGACCCGAGGAAAGTGGTGCAAACTTCGTCCAACTTCGTTCTCAGGGTTACAGCCGAACGGTGGACGTTCCCAAAGATATCGGGATCCTTTACAATTGCAGAGAGCGCCACGAAAAAGAGATCCCGGATCAATTTCTCATTAGGGACACCGCCATCCAAAGGTTTAGCAAGCCTCTGGTTAAGAGCGTTAACGAAGTGCTGCGAGACTGTTCCCGAAAAAGACGCCGATTCGAACAACAACTACTTGGACAGATTTGCCAAACTCTTAAAATAGACTGTTATTATATATGTACAAGTTGCTGTTTCTGTTGGGTGAAATAGGCACTTCATTTCGTTGTTGTTTACAGTGCCTGTGTTTTTGTTTGCTTGCTTTGTGCGTGACAGAGTCTACAGAAAACATAATTTGATAGCAGTGATTGAGTAAGTGATAGATTAACGGGCCCACATTTTGTTGTCAGTGGGTTCCCAGACCGTTCGCAGGTTCTTTCAAACTGCTCATATGTTCTGTATCTGTAAACTATATTAAAGGGCTCAATGCTAATGCTGAGATGAATCAGTTGTGTTTGTGAAACGGTTATCGGTCAAACTGATACTGCATTTTAGGCTATTGGTCCATTAGAACAGCCTTTTTTGAGCTGCGGCACACTTTTAACATTAAAAAAATCTGGGGGCACACCACCAACCAAAATGACACAAAATGACACTCTAACACAGTAATACATGTAGTTAATTGACCTTGAGTTTTGTAGTTGTAGTTCACCTACATCCAGAGAGCACTGTGGACTCAAACAATGATGGAGCTGGACAGGCCCGGATTACCCATAAGGCCACCCTAGGCCAAGGCCTAGGGCGGCACCCATGGGGGGGAAGCAGGTCCGGACCCCAATCGAAAAAATATTCAAAAAAATATTCAAAAAAATAAATTAAATTAAAGTGCGCATGCGCGTGGCTGCCCCCCGCCTTTGCCCGCTCCACAGGCTCTGGCCCCGCCTCCGCCCCGCCTCCTTGCCAGCATGGTGGCTTTAGGGGGGAGGGAGGAGCCGTGGGGAGGCCCCGGGTGGGGCTCCGGTGAGGGGCGGAGCTGGGGTGGGGCTTTCCTCGCGGCGGGGGTGAGGCGGAGCCGGGCGGCGGGCAGATGGCCCTTTGGCCTAGGGTGGCAAAAGGGCCTGATCCGGCCTGATCTGGACCAAACTTGGCAAGCAGGCCCTCAGACAGTAGAGCAGACCGAGGGCCACCACCAACCCCAGGCTCCTGCCCAGTGTCCCGCCGCCAGCCTCAGTCGCTCCCATTGCCACGGGTAGCGGCTCACGAATGAAAGGGGCGGCGGGGGACAGGGAGAAGGCGGCAATTCCCCGTCCCCGGCACCGCTCTCCGCTATGACTCCCGCCCCTAGCTCGCTGGGGCCGCGCAGAGGAAAAGCATGAGCGTTGGATTGGCTTCAGCCCCGCCCACCGAAGCCCATCCAACTCTCATGCTCCTCCTCCATGCGGCCTCCGCGAGCGAGGGGGGGGAGTCATGGTGGCTGCCGCAGGGGAGGGGCGGCAGAAGCGGGCTTGGCACTGTCCACTCACGGGTGGAGAAGCTGTGGGAGAGCTGGAGCCGGGGGAGGGGGCGGAGCCAGGCTGCACCATGCCCCACCCCCCCCCCCAGCTTCAGCTCTCCCACAGCTTCTCCATCCTTGAGGGGGCAGTGCGAGCGAGGGGCGGGAGTTATGGCCCCCGTCCCCGGCGCCACTCTCCACCATGAATCCCGCCCCCGCCGCTGAAGCTGTGGAGGAGGAGGAGCATGAGCAGTGGATGGGTTTCAGTGGGCGGGGCTCAACCTCCGCGCGGCTTCAGGGAGCGAGGGGCGACAGTCATGGCTGGGGAAACGGCCGAAGGAGGCGGTGCCCCGGCCCTGTCTTCTTTTTCTTCGCCGCCGTCTGGCCCTTCCTCCCTCCTCCCCCAAGCAGCAGGAGGAGGGGGGAAGGAAGGGGGCAGAGAGCTTTTCTTGCGGCACAGCAGGAGGTCCGTCACAGCGGTTGGGAAACACTGCATTAGAAGTCTAACAGTTTGGTAGTTGTGAAATTTTTCTGATTTTCTTTAGACAGAACTGAAGGTAAGTGTATGGCTGTATGAATCAAATATGTCGTATGTGTGTGTGTATGTGTCTGTCTGTGTATATATGTATGAATGTATGTATATATATATCGACACAAAAGTAAACAAGAACCTTGAAAGAACACCAGTTCTATATCTTAAAATGTGTATTCAGACATTAGTTGCAAGGAAACAATAATCATCATATAGGAATACAACACAGATAATGCATCTATTATCCAGAGTATAGCGAATATTTTCAAAAATCAAAAGTCCATAAAGTCATAAAGTATAGTCACACGACTGAAGAGTCATAAAGAGTGGAGCCAATTCATGTGCGGTAGAAGCCGGGTTGACGGAAGTCGCCGGGTTCCCGCTCCGTTTCGCGCTTATGAGCGCTTTATCAAAACCCAATGCGTCAAGGTAGGCGTATTAAGGCATCCACAAGTCTAAAGTAAATGTATAAAAAGGTTCAGGTAATAACAAGCGGTCCAGTCCAACACATAATATACATATAGTACAACATAATAAGCAATGGTACATACCAATCAGGATACATGCGTACGGGCACGGGCCACACTCGTAGAGTGAGGCACAGTGCTCACATAACACAAAGTATTTATCAGTACAACACAAATACATGATTTAACACACCAGTTGAGGGGAGTACTCCATTTAATTGATTAATGAAGAGATTGAAAGACCTTCGTTTAACCCGTGAGGGTGCTCTGTGGAGAGGGAGGAAATCCAACGGGTTTCAGCCCGTATTAAAGCTGTATGCAAATCTGAATGCAAACTAGTGGTAACCTTCTCAATGCAAGAAAATTTTAATTCTTCCGGACGATGCTTAAATTCAAAACAATGATTATACAATATAGAATCACGTTTCTCCTGTCTAACGCATGATTTATGTTCAGAAATGCGCAAGCGGAAGGCTCTTTTGGTCTGGCCAATGTAAACAAAGGGGCGGGGACAACAACATTTGAGGGCGTAAATCAGTCCATAGGTATTGCAGGTTGCGAAGCATCTAATGGTGGCCTGAGTGTTAGCATGTATATTTCTGATGATGCGATCTCGACTATTTTTTTTTTTGTTGAAAATATTCGCTATACTCTGGATAATAGATGCATTATCTGTGTTGTATTTCTATATGATGATTATTGTTTCCTTGCAACTAATGTCTGAATACACATTTTAAGATATAGAACTGGTGTTCTTTCAAGGTTCTTGTTTACTTTTGTGCTGAGGTAATAACAGTATTCTTTAATTATATATATCGACACACACACAGTAGAGTCTCGCTTATCCAACCTTCTCTTATCCAGTGTTCTGTATTATCCAACGCAGTCTGCCTCCCGCCCGGATCCACAGGTAAGGGAAGTGGAGTGTATATTTACCTGTAGAATAATGTCCAGGGTGGGAGAAAGATAGAACCCTTGTCTGTTTTGGTGCTAAATTCGTAAACACAGTAATTACTACAGAACGTTACCGTGTATTGAATTGCTTTTTTCTCCTGGTCGATTTGTTGTAGAACATGATGTTTTGGTGCTTAGTTTTTAAAGTCATAATGTCTTCGCGAACAAAGATTCTTAGGAAGGACTCATCCCACGCTTTTTACAAGCGAGTTGACTAAAAAGGCCAATCTCAGATAGGCAAGTTCGGTTGCAGAAAGAACAGCAAAAAGTCTCCTTGGGTGATGTTGTTTCCAAGTTGCGGTTCTTTCTGCGTTGTCGTTTCGAGACCCATTCAGCGTGTCTTCTCGAAAGAGGCTGCAGCATTGTGGATAGTGCGTCTCCATGCCTCCCGATGTGAGGCCAGGGTGGACCATTGTTGGTGATCAATCTGGCCGAGCCTGAGATGTTGTTTCAGAGAGTCCTTATATCTCTTTCTGGGGCGCCTCTCTTGTGCTGACCCGTGGTGAGTTCACCATGGAGTAGTATCTTTGGGAGGCGGTGGTCCTCCATCCTAGAGACGTGCCCTGTCCAGCGCAGCTGTGTTCTCAATAGCATGGCCTCAATGCTGGTGATCCCTGCTTGCTCAATAGTCACATAGTCGGTCCAGTGTATATTTAGGATTGAGCGAAGACAGCGCTAATGAAAGCGTTCGAGGAGTCGTAGGTGTTGGCGATAGGTGACCCATATTTCTGACCCATAGAGGAGAACAGACAGTATGATAGCTCTGTACACACTGATTTTGGTGCTTTGCCTCAGGTGCTTGTTGCTCCAGACTCTTTTGTGAAGCCTTCCGAATGCACTCTATGCCTTTGCTAATCTGTGATCGATCTCTTGATCAATCCTGGCGTCTGAAGAGATGATGCTTCCCAGGAAGGTGGACTGCTGAATGGACTTAAGCACAGATTTGCTTATGCTGACGTAGGGATGATGGTGCTCTTCCTGTGGTGTGGGCTGGTAGAGAACTTCCGTTTCCTTCAGGCCGATTTCCAACCCAAACAGCTCTGCAGCTGCTGCAAAGCAGGATGTGAGGCGCTGCAGGGCTGCTTCTGAATGGGCGACAAGGGCAGCATCGTCAGCAAAAAGCAGCTCACGTACTAGATAGTTTAGAGCAGGGGTGCTCACGCTTTTTCAGCATGGGAGCTAAAGATTAAAAAACCAAGTCCCAAAGATCACCTGCCCAGAAATGTAAAATGTAGAACTATTTTCTTATTGATTTATTTATATTTATTATTCATTTTTATGTACCGCTCCTTCCAGCAGGCTCGGGGCAGTTTACATAAAATGAAGTTAGAAAACATCAACATTTCAATTTAATAACAACAATATAAAACAGAGCATAAAAATACATCCAACCACCCCATTTCTCCCACACTGCCATATTACCACACATATTATCAGCCAGAAAGTAAGAAGAGAGGCTTTTGAACTGCAAGGCCATTTAATACTCAGCAAGGTAAACAAAGGGGCATGCAAAAATACATACAACCACCCCATTTCTCCCACATTTCCATATTCCCCAGCATATATTTCTCAAGAAACAAAGCAAGCAGAGAGGCTTTGGAGCTAAACATTAAAAATAAACAAAGAGACATGCCACAGAACAATCAAGCACCCACCCCAAAGTAAAAAGACCGACCTTTGAGATGCGGTAAGGAAATGACCCCAAAGCGTCCTTCTCCTCCTCCGTCGTTGCTCCTATTTCCACGCCGCCAGCATGCGTGCCGCCTCCAAGAGCTCACGAGAAGTCCGAGGGGCAGAATGGGCGCTTCTGCGCATGCGCGCGGGGCCAGCCATGCATCGCGTCATCCAGGCCCGCCCCCTTTGGTCTCCTACGACTCTGAGTGGCTGGAGAAGGACGGAGGGAGGAGGAGGAATCCAAAAAGGGGGGCCCATTCTGCCTCTTGGACTCTGGAGCTTTTGGAGGCAGCGCGCGAGTAGGGAGCGGGGAGGAGCAACGACGGAGGACTTCTTTGCAGCGTGCAGGAGCGTGTGAAGAGGACCAACAGCAAAAAACCTGGTCAGGGGCCTGAAGATCACCAAGATGAGGCTCGAAGATCACCCTGGTGATCCCGATCACTATTCTGAGCACCCCTGGTTTAGAGTCTTCGTGCGAGCCCTCAGACGGTTTAAGTTGAACAAGCTACCATCAGTACGAAACTACATAACGTTACCGTGTATTGAATTGCTTTTTTTTGGTGGTCGATTTGTTGTAGAACATGATGTTTTGGTACTTAATTTGTAAAATCATGACATAATTTGACGTTGAATAGGTTTTTCCTTAATCCCTTCTTATTATCCGACATTTTCGCGTATCCAACGTTCAGCTGCCCCGTTTTTGTTGGATACGCGAGACTCTACTGTACATATACGCACATATATGCACATACAGTAGAGTCTCACTTATCTGACATAAATGCACTGGCATAATGTCGGATAAACAAAAAGGTTGGATAATATGGAGTCTCCTACTGTTACCCATCCGATGTGGCACTAGACCCCTAGAATACTATTTATTTATTTATTTATTTATTTCAGGATTTTACCCTGCTCTTCTCAACCCCCGAGGGGGGAATCAGAGCGGCTTACAGTAAGGCGCAATTCGATGCCCACACAGTAACAATATAAGACCCCAGAACCCTTCAACAATTAAAATACATTAAAATACAATTACCTAAACCTCATACGCATTCATTCCAGATTAAAACAATGTTCTGTCCATAAAAGCATTGGCCCTGTTCATCCACTTTCCATTTAAAACCCATCTAAAGTGCTGCCTTGTGCTGGTGTGCAAACCCCTGGTCCCACAGCCAGGATGTTACTTTTTTCCTGAATGCCAGGAGGGGTGAGGTGGATCCCCACAGGCGGGGAGCCACCACCGAGAAGGCCCTATCCCTCGTCCCCACCAGCCACATTTGAGAAGTAGGCGGGAGCGAGATCAGGGCCTCCCCGGATGATCTTAGGTTACGAGGTGGGATGTAGCATTGTCATGTGGAGTCCCTCAGGGTTCAGTACTGTCCCGGTGTTATTTAACATCTACATGAAACCGCTGGGAGAGATCATTCGGAGTTCCGGAGTAAGGTGTTATCTGTACGCAGATGACGTCCAGATCTGTCACTCCTTCCCACCTGTCACCAAGGAGGCTGTCCAGACCTTGAACCGGTGCTTGGCTGCTGTGTCGGACTGGATGAGGGCTAGCAAATTGAAACTAAATCCAGACAAGACAGAGGTCCTCCTGGTCCGTCGTAAGGCCAAACAGGGCATAGGGTTACAGCCTGTGTTGGATGGGGTTACGCTCCCCCTGAAAGCGCAGGGAGTGATCCTGGACTCATCACTGAGCCTGCAGCCCCAGGTCTCGGGGGTGGCCGGGAGAATTTTTGCACAGTTAAGACTCGTGCGCCAGCTGCGCCCGTTCCTTGGGAAGTCTGATCTGGCTACGGTCGTCCACGCTCTGGTCACATCCCAAATAGATTACTGCAACGCACTCTATGTGGGGCTGCCTTTGAAGATAGTTCGGAAGCTACAACTAGTCCAACGGACGGCAGCCAGATTACTAACCGGAGCTACATACAGGGAGCATACCACCCCCTCTGTTGTGTCAGCTCCACTGGCTGCCAGTCCACTTCCGGGCTCAATTCAAAGTGCTGGTTTTGACCTTTAAAGCTCTATACGGTTCTGGCCCAGCTTACTTGTCCGAACGCATCGGCCTCTATGTCCCGCCTCGTAATTTAAGATCAGCCGGGGCTGCGCTCACACCCGCCACATTATCAAATGCGGTTGGCGGGGCCGCGAGGGAGGGCTTCTCGGTGGTGGCCCCCGTCTGTGGGCACACTCCCTATTGAGATTCGATCAGCTTCATCCCTCCTAACATTCAGAAAAAGAGTGAAATCCTGGCTTTGGGACCAAGCATTTGCACCCTAGCACAACACGGCACTTTAGACTGGTCAGTTGGCAAATTGGTGGTTAAGATCTAAGACTTTGGATGGAACATTGTTTTAATGGTGATGAATGTACATGATGTTTTTAATATTAACTGTATTTTAATGTATTGAATCTTCGGCGTCGAGTATTTATGCCACAGCGGAATAGGCAACAGAAATATAGAAGTTTAATTCCCATTCGGCCCAATAAACTCCAGTCTCTGTTCGTGTGAATAATGACACTCTGATTCAATTCACAAGGTAAAAATATAACTTTGTATTGAATTGAATTTAACAATAACAAGCTAAACATGGAAAAACAACAGCAATTACAGCTACCTTCCTAAACATCCTTTCCTCACAAATACTTAATCCTAACTGTCCTCTTCAACGGACAATTCCAACTGTCCGATCCCAACTGACAAATCTTAACTGACAAATCCCCAAGATTCCACTCATCAGTCCCGAGACAGCGCCATCTGGTGTCAAACATGTCACACTGCAGAAAATACATCTTGTGCTGACTCATGAATTGCTATTAAAAATGCAATAATCTGACATTGAATTCTAGGTGTATTTTAATGTATTTTAATTTTAACTGTTGTTTACTATGGCATCGAATTGTTGCCGTCTGTTAGGCCGCACTGAGTCCCCCCTCGGGGGTTGAGAAGTAGTGGGGTATAAACACTGGAAATAAATAAATAAATAAAATAGCGGCTGATGCGTTTGGACAAACGAGTTAAAGCAAGGCAATGCTCCGAGGCCAGTGCGGCCCAGCAGGAAGTGCCCAGATGCGGAAGAGGGGCATGGAAATCACAGAGGGAAGGAGGGAAGATGTAAACGGCCCCGAGCCAGTAGGAAGGAGCGGTATAGAAATTGAAATCTATATATATAAAATCCTCCATGTCGTGTTTCCTGGCTCCAAAACAAAGAAACCACACAAGGCAGAAACACAAATACAGCCCACATACACCCAAAACCCTACTCGCTATGTTTTTAGCTTTAAAAAACCTTTTTAAAAAACTAGCCAACGGCCAAAAACCCTTAAAAAAAACTTTGGGACTACAAGTCCCAGAAACCCCTGCGCCTGGAACAAAAAAACCCGCCCATGGCCCTGGCGCACGAAACAGCGCCTATTCTTCCCCCTCCCAAATGGAAAAAAAACCCCTTAAGGCTCCCCCCCCCGAAAAGGGTGACGAGAGAGAGCAAGGGAGCTGACCTTCCCCTCCTCCCTCCCTTCGTAGGAGGAGGACGGCCCGAGTAGGAATGGGGGAGGAGGGGCCACCACGCGCTGCTGGGCGGGAAAGGAAGAGCCTGGAGGGATATGAGGCGTCCAGGCCTCGCTGCTGCTCCTGCCCCGCGCCGTGCTCCTCCCGCCGCCCTTCCAGGCCCCCGCGGGAACCACGAGGAAGGACCTGGCGGCGAGAAGGAGGAGGAGAAGGCGGACGAGGAAAAAGTAAGGAGCGGGAAAGGACAGAATGGAAGGATGGAAGTTGGAGAAGAAAGGAAGAAAACAGGAAGAATGGAAGGAGGGGGAAGAAAAGGATAGAAGGAAGGAACAAAAAAGGAAGGAAAAAGGAAGGATGGATGGAAATGGGGAAGGAAAGGATACAAGGAAGGAAGGAAGGGAGAAGGAAGGAAGGAAAAAGGATGGATGGATGGATGAAAGGAGGGGAAGGAAATGATACAAGGAAGAAAGGAAGGAAGAAGGGGAGAAGAAAGGAAGGAAAAAGGATGAATGGATGGAAGGAGGGGGCAGAAAGGATACAAGGAAGGAAGGAGGGGGAAGAAAGGAAGGAAAAAGGATGAATGGATGGAAGGAGGGGGCAGAAAGGATACAAGGAAGGAAGGAGGGGGAAGAAAGGAAGGAAAAAGGATGAATGGATGGAAGGAGGGGGCAGAAAGGATACAAGGAAGGAAGGGACAAAAAAGGAAGGATGGATGGAAACGGGGGGAAGGAAAGGATACAAGGAAGGAAGGGAGAAGAAAGGAAGGAAAAGGATGGAAGGAAGCAGGGGGAAGGAAAGGATACAAGGAAGGAAGGAAGGGACAAAAAAGAAGGAAAAAGGAAGGATGGATGGAAACGGGGAAGGAAAGGATACAAGGAAGGAAGGAAGGGACAAAAAAGAAGGAAAAAGGAAGTATGGATGGAAACGGGGAAGGAAAGGATACAAGGAAGGAAGGGAGAAGAAAGGAAGGAAAAAGGATCGAAGGAAGCAGGGGGAAGGAAAGGATACAAGGAAGGAAGGAAGGGACAAAAAAGAAAGGAAAAAGGAAGGATGGATGGAAACGGGGAAGGAAAGGATACAAGGAAGGAAGGGAGAAGAAAGGAAGGAAAAAGGATCGAAGGAAGCAGGGGGAAGGAAAGGATACAAGGAAGGAAGGAAAAGACAAAAAGGAAGCAAAAAGGAAGGATGGATGGAAACGGGGAAGGAAAGGATACAAGGAAGGAAGGGAGAAGAAAGGAAGGAAAAAGGATGGATGGAAGGAGGGGGAAGGAAATGATACAGGGATGAAAGGAAGGAAGGAGGGGAGAAGAAAGGAAGGGAAAAGGAAGGAAGGAGGGGAGAAAGGAAGGATACAAGGAAGGAAGGCAGGAGGGGAGAAGAAAGGAAGGAAAAAGGATGGATGGAAGGAGGGGGCAGAAAGGATACAAGGAAGGAAAGAAGGGGGGAAAAGGATGGAGGGAAGGAAGGAAGGAGGGGAGAAGAAAGGAACACATACACACAGAAGGGGTTAGCCACAGACAATGGCACAGCAACGCGTGCACGGGTCAGCTAGTAATAAATAGATAAATAAGATCCTTCCACTTCCGGCCCTGCCTCTCCCCCCCCCCCTTTTCCTTCCTCCTCCTCCTTGTCTTGTCTTTTTCACTCATGAGGAATGGAAAGAGATTTGGGGAGCGCACCTTTAACTGAAATGGAATGATGGAAGAAAAAGGGGCCGTCGGATAAGCAAAGGTCGGATAAGCGAGACTCTACCTGCATTGACTCAGTAGGCTATTTCCTTACCACATAAAAAGGTTTTGTTGGTTGTTCTGAATGTCTGACTACATTCTGCGGCATCTGCAGGGAGGGGGGGGAAGAAGGTAGGGAGAGAGGGAGGAAAAGAATGAAAGAAAAAGAGAGGGAAAGAGAAAGGAAGGAAGGGGGAGGAGGGCGCAGGGCCAAGGTGGGCCTTGGTGTCGACGTCGGCGAGGCAGTCCCTCCGGAAGGCGTCGAAGAAGCTGCGGCTCTTGAGCTGGCCAACGATGAGGGCGATGAGCTGGGTGTCCCCCGGGGGCAGCGAGGCCGGGTCCGCGGTGCCAGGGCCAGGCCCGCCTCCACCCATGCCCGGATTACCCATAAGGCCAACATAGGCCATGGCCTAGGGGCGCAAGCCGAGGGGGGGGGTGTGCAGATCACGGACCAAAAAAGAAAAACTGGTCAGTGCCCCCTCTTTCCCCTTTTCTCATGCCCCTCCTCGCTCCTTCTCCTGGCAAAGTCTCTCCTCCGTCCCCTCCGTCTCTCGCTCCCTGGGCTGCGGCGGGGCCCTCGCATTGATCCATTGATTTGCCCGCGGGTCTCTGGCTGGCCTGACCTCCTGGCTCCCGGGGAAGCCGTCTCTATGGCGACTCGCCCGGCTCCCCCGGCGGCAGACTGTAAATTCCTGCAGCCAGAGCCGAGCGGGGGGAGAGAAAGGGCGTTGCTTGGGTGGACCTCTCCCAGGTCCCCAGCACGAGACCACACCAACTCAGACTCGCTCCTGCGCTCTCGGACCAAACCAGTGCGGCCTGCTTGGCCAAAAGGAGCCGCGGGAGGGAGGGAAGGATCAAGGCCAGGGTCTGGTTCTCCTGCCTTCGGGAGCAGCCAAACAAACCCCAACCTGAATCCTCCCTTGGTCTGCGGGAGCGCACGCCAAGCGGACATCTCTCTCTCTCTCTCTTTTGCGTGCTCTCTCTCTCTCGTGCACGCCTTTAGAGCGAGTTTGCACCCGCTGCGCTCCCCCCAAGCCTCCCGAGGAGACCTTCAGAGCACAGCGGATCTTTCCACTCGGTGAGAATGGGGACCTTGGAGGTGGCGGGATGGTGCCTACTCGCCTTCCTGCTCCGGAGGCACCATGGCGAAAGTCAGCAAAGTGTGGGTCTGAGTGGTGTGGGAGGACGGGGCTTAAAGGGGGCGTAATTCCAAAGTGTGGCCTAGGGTGCAAAAAGGTGTTAATCCGGGCCTGCCTCCGCTGCCTCCCCCGAGGCCCGTGGCGAAGGACGAAGAGGAAGACGAGGGCGAGGTGCCGCCTGGCTCCACCATCCCCGGCAAAGAGGGCGCAAGGCCCGAGAGCAGCGGGGGGTGAGGAAGAGGCAGCGATGGCGGTGTGGAAGCGGCACATTTGCGTCACAACCTCTCCGCTGCATGCTGGGAAACCGAGGCCCGGGCTGCTCTGGAGAGCCAGATGCAATCATGAAAAGAGCCACGTCTGGCTCCTGAGCCATAGGTTCCCTACCCCTGATCTAGAAGATTGATTTGCCAGAGCACAGTTGCACCAACAGGCTTAAGATTGCATTATTGTTTTCATAATAAAGGTAGGATAGAGTAGTGTTTCCCAACCAGTGTGCCGGGGCACAATAGTGTGCCGTGAGCGATCATCAGGTGTGCCATGGGAAATTGGAACCTCCAGGCGGGATGGGGGGAGAGTCTAGTGTGTTGAAGTATAAAAACCTTAAGAAACCTACCTCTATAAAGGCACAAAGATGGCCACCGCGCTGAGAGGCAGCAAGAATGCTGAGCTCCGTTGGGGCCGTTGGGGCCTTCCCTATCTTCCCCAGGCAGCGGTTTCCCGAAATCAGTCACCCCAAATGGCTGGTGGGGATCCGAGGGTACATCCCTGCGGCTGTCAGGGGCATTGAGACGACCCCTCCTTCTGGAGGCCTTTCTAAAGGAGGCTGGGATGATCCTGGAGGCCGGGAAATCAACCCCTTCCAACAGCACCGCAGCAGCGCTGAGCTCCGGGAGGACCATTAGGCCTATGGCGGCCGTGCAGCGTTCCCCCCCTCCCGTGGCCTGGCTTTGTGGATCTAGAAGCGGGGACCCCACTCCCCGGACGTCAGCTTGGACTGCCCCCAGGCCGAACGGTCTGGCCTCTCCTACCTCCTCCCCAAGCTTGCTCAGGTGGCCGAGCAGCTGGTCGCCAGTTTGGAGGAGGCGAGAGAGCTAGGCCTGGCGCTGGCGTCGCTCTTCCGCAAGGAGAGCTGCAGCCGCCCAGATCCTTCCCGCCGGCCTGGGAGACAGCGGCCGAGGGAGCACCAAGCTTGCCTCACCTGGGAGAGGAACAACAAGAAGGCAAGGCGAGCCTGGCGACTGTAGCTGGTTCCCTGAACGGGGCCCTCCTGAGCCTGCTGGGCCCGCCGACCTCTGAGACCTCCGGGAGCAGCGAGGGCGGCTGGAGGAGAAACCTGCGAGGCCCAGGCCCCCCCCGGGTTCAGTCTGACGGCGAGAGGACGGCTGGGGTGGCCTCCCCCTGTGAGGGAGGGGCTCCCAACCAGAAACGGGGCCATGGCGGGAGCCGTGGAGTCACCCTGGTGGAGCCCATGGCGGGCATTGGGGTGCCGGACCCCCCTGCATTTGGGGCAGAGGGTGTGGGCCGAAGTCCCCAAGATGGCACCGAGCCTGACTCTCTCAGCGTCCTCAGCCCCACCCCTCAGGCCCTCCCCAGGGGCTTTGTCCATGCCCCCCTCTGATTCAATTTCTGCCTCTGACTCTACCTCTAGCCGTACGCTGCTGGCAGGCTCTCCATCTGAGGTACTCAGTGTTTCCTATGTTCTATCTAAGGCCCCTGGGGAACGCCCCCGCCGCCGGGCCTGCCAACTAACTCAGATCCCCATCATCTCCACCAATCTCCGAGGCCTCGCTCCACCTGGAAATGGCCGGAGAAGGAAGAACAGGATGGGCCAGGCAAGACGCCCAATTCTGCCCCCATCGCTCCGGCCCTCCCCCACCATTGCTGGACCCTCTGGGCCCCACAGACCGCCATTCGGTGGTCTGGGTCAACTCCCTCGCAGAAGAGGGAAGCCCAGAAAGCACTAGAGTAGGTCCTTCAAATCACGGACCTTCTGGGGTGGGCTTCAGCCGGAGGGGAGCGCCCCAGATCCGGCCACCGGTTCGGCTTCTACTAGTGACACCAAGAGCTCCTGTGAGGGCCAGAATAGACAGCTGGACAGGCCGCCCTCAAGGACTAACCGAGGGAAGGAACTACCTGGTGGCGACCAAGCCCCGTCACCCGCCACTCTGGTCCCTCAAATGTCGGGAGGACTGGGACTATTGGACTGCCAGCTGAACTGGTGAAGAATGGCCAGGGTCCCTTACTGGCTTCAACCTTTTCATGGGGTGTGCCGGAAGTTAAACCCCTGCCGACCTTTACCACCCAAGTTCGCTAGGTATTTCAGTGATCTCGGGAAGGGTGTGTACGGTAGGCGCAGGCCAAATGCGAGATTAACTGCGAGATCCGGACTGAGTCATAGAAGGACTCAGCCCGGCTCTGACCTGCGTCCTATCCCTAAGCACGCTGTTGATAGACATCCAGCTATCCCCCCCTTCCACTCTGGTGCTGGTTGCGCCCGATCCATTCGGAACAAGACCGCCACTATCAGGGAGTTTTGTGAAGACCTCAAAGCGGACCTTTTCTGTATAACGGAGACCTGGCTCCAGGAGAGCGATACCACCTGTCTCCAGGAAGTGGTTCCCCTGACTACGTTGCCACGCACCAGAACAGGAACGGGGACGGGGGTGGCAATACTCTCCCGTGATGGATTGCACCTTAGGGTGATCCTGCGCTCACCACCTCGGGGCTTGAAAGTGCCGGCCTGGTGTGGGAGTCTCAGGAGAGCCTGGCGATCTTGCTGGTGTACCGTGCGCCCTAGCGCACCGGCAGAGAGCCTGGCGCGGCTGCTGGAGGCTGTGTCGGAGTGGGCATTGAGGTTTCCTAGACTTATTGTCCTGGGGGACTTCAATGTCACGCCGACGCAGCCTCCGTTCCATCTGCAGCCGCGGACCTAATTTCGACCATGGCGACATTAGGCCTCTCCCTCTGTAACTCGGGGCCCACGCACTCGGCAGGGCACACCCTCGACCTGGTATTTAGCGCGGGAATCCAAGTGGACCTAGCCTCCGTAATAGAGGTTCCATGGTCGGACCACTGTGCCCTAAGGATCCGGGTTGAGCAACCGCCCCTCCATGCAAGGGCGCGAACAGATTTTGGTTCGCCCGAAGAGACTTATGGAACCCGAAAGGTTCCTGAATGCTCTGAGGATCTGGAGTCTATCAGCGTCTCTGTTGACGAGCAGGTTCAAGCCTGGAACACCTTGTTAGCCAGAGCTCTCGACGAGATTGCCCCGAGGCGCCCTCTCCGACCCGCAAACATCGATCCCCTGGTATACAGAGGACCTCAGGTCGATGAAGCGGGAGAGGACGGCTAGAGCGCGTGTGGAGGAACCTCCGTGACGGAGCCTCAGTATCAGCTTATAAGCTATTTAAAGATACTTATGAGCGTGCTGTCAAGGCAGCCAAAAATGTGTACTTTTCTGCCTTGATAGCGTCTGCTAACTCACGCCCGGCTCAATTGTTTAAGGTAATTCGGTCTTTGACGACGGTCCCTACTGTCCCAAAAAGCAGCGATCAGACTCCTACCGCCGGTGCTTTCCAGAGCTATTTCACAGACAAGATTCTGAATCTCTGCCGGGACCTTCCTGCCACAATTGATACAGTAAGAGAACTTGAGACCCCGTGGCCCTCGCCGGGCCCACCCTCGACCGGGGTCGGCCACTGGTCGCAGCTGCTGTTGATCAGAGGGTGGCTGCAACCACGCCTACCACCTGCTCCCTCGACCCGTGCCCCTCCTGGCTTGTTAGATCCTGCCTGGAGGGGTTACGTGGGCCTCTGTTGAACATCGTAAACAGCTCCCTTGAGCAAGGAGTCTTCCCAGAGTGCTTTAAAGAGGCGGTGGTAGCTCCATTACTGAAGAAACCGTCACTAGATCCTGCGGTTCCCTCCAACTACCGACGAGTGTCGAACCTCTCGTACCGGGCAAGGTAGTTGAGAGGGCAGTAATGGAGCAGTTGCAGTCCTTCTTAGATGATGCAACATGGCTAGACCCCTTCCAGTCCGGCTTCCGTTCGGGGCACGGACGGAGACGGTCCTGGTCTCCATCACAGATCAACTCCGCTGCCAGCTCGACCAAGGCGGGTCTGCGCTGCTCGTGTTATTGGACCTCACAGCAGCGTTTGACACAGTCAACCACAATCTACTGATCCACCGCCTGGCCATGGCTGGTGAGGGGGACAGTTCTTAAATGGCTGACCTCCTTCCTCCACCAGCGGTCTCAGCGTGTGAGGAGGGGCGAGGTGGTCTCCGAGGGCTCCTCATTAGTTTGTGGAGTTCCGCAAGGGGCCATCTCTCCCCTCTGTTATTCAACATCTACATGCAGCCGCTTGCACAGCTGGTGCGGAGTTATGGGCTGGAGTGCCACCAGTACGCTGACGACACCCAGCTCATTCTGAGGATGGAGGACAGGCGGGATCCATCCCCGATAATTTCCAACACTGCCTCGAGGCCGTTACTGGATGGCTGCGTGCCAGTAGGTTGAGGGTGAATCCGCGAAGACGGAGATCTTGTGGTCGGGCCGCCCGGGTGGTGTAGGTGTCCAGCTTCCGACCCTGGACGGTGTGGCGCTATGCCCATCGCCTTCCGTTAGAGCCTGGGGTCCATCTGGACTCCCAGCTGACCATGGAGGCCCAGGTCTCCGCGGTCAGCAAGGTTGCTTTTTTTCATCTGCGACAGGCTCGGAGGCTGGCCCCTTATATCTCCCGGAATGACCTGGCCACGGTGATCCAAGCTACGGTCATCTCAAGGCTGGATTACTGTAACGCGCTTACGTTGGCCTTCCTTTGTCGGCGACCCAGAAGCTCAAGCTGGTGCAGAACACTGCCGCCCGGCTCCTGTCTGGCACCCCAGCAGGCCGCCACATCACACCTGTTTTGCAGGATCTGCACTGGCTCCCAATCGAGCACCCGATCTCCTTCAAGGTGTTGGTTCTTACCTTTAAGGCCTTGCATGGCCTGGGGCCAGCGTACTTGAGGGACCGACTCACCCCACACTGTCCCCCGAGATCACCACGCTCCGAGGATGCTAATTTGTTAGAGATACCCTCGGCGAAATCGGCTAAACTGACATCTACTCGCCGGAGGGCGTTCTCCGTTATAGCTCCTACGCTGTGGAACGCCCTCCCGGCTGGAACGCGGGCTATAAAGGACCTGCTCCCGTTTAGACGCGCCTGCAAAACTTATTTGTTTAAGCAGGCCTTCGGTGAGTAGGTCCTGCCCATGTTCCGCTTTAGCCGCTGTCCTGGGGTGTCACGCTGTCTAATTTCTGAACTGTACCTGGGGGTTTTGTATTTTGCTGTTTTAACTGTTTAATTGTCTTAGAGGTTTTATCGCATTGCTTGTGTGTAGTTGTACCTTCGGTTCCTGTGAGCCGCCGCGAGCCTCAGGGAGTCGGCGGCATAGAAACCCGAATAATAAATAAATAAATAAATAAATAAATAAATAAATAAATAAAAAGCACAACACGAAGGAGGAGGAGAAAGAGGAAGAAGAGGAGGAGGAGGAAGGGGCAGCCAAAACAGCTGGCGTCCCCTGCAGCCAGTGCAGGCAGGCCCGGATTATCCATAAGGCCAGCAAGAAAAGCATTATTTCCATCCCGCATTTTATGGCCAGATAATCCGATGTTTGGACTTGCTCGCTATGATACTGTATGGATGTGGATGTACACACCCAAGCCTGCCTTTTCACATATATTGGGTTTGCTTTTACCTCAAGGTGTGAATATTTGATGTTGTTACATGACATAATTTTGTACTCTTGACTTTGATACCGTATATAGTATTGCAGAGTTTATATTTATATGGACTGTTTTACTTTTTTGGCGCTCTGCTGCCATCTGCTGTTCGGTTATATAATGCATCAGCTAGAACAGGGGTGGGCAATTACCGGCCCTCCAGGTGTTTTGGACTTCAACCCAATAAGTTGGCATAATATTCGCCATTAATTGTTTTAGCCTTTTGAAGGTAATGTGGATTATACCGCGTGCATCCCAAAACACGGTCGCCATGACTTTATTGGCTGACTTTATTGGCACCGGCGCCCCACCTCCCTTCACTGAAGGAAGGAGCGGCGCCCGCCCACGCGAGCGAGGCTGCGGCGGGGGAAGCCACGTCAGTCGCCCTAGGGGCGGGACTTTCCCCGGCTCCTTTTCCTTTGCGCCTGTCCGACAAGTTGGCCATGGCTGCTACCGCCGTGGGCCGCTTCCTTCGGCGTCCCGTGGTGTGATAAGGGGTTCAGGAGTGCTCCGGCCAACTGTCACGATGCACGGACTTGACCGGCCCCTTAATCACACACACAGAGACGGGCTGAAGGCTAACTACTTTATTACAAACACCCCCCTCCCTACCCGTTGTCTACTTGGTCTCTCCCTGTCCATGCATTGGGAAGACCCGCCTCCCTTCCCTAAGTAGAGACCTCCTCTTGCCTCCTGGGGTTCTGTGTGGGAAGTTTGGCCCAGTTCTATCATTGGTGGGGTTCAGAATGCTCTTTGACTGTAGGGGAACTATAAATCCCAGCAACTACAACTCCCAAATGTCAAGGTCTATTTCCCCTGAACTCCATCTGCGCTCATATTTGGGCATATTGAGTATTCATGCCAAGTTTGGTCCTGATCCATCATTGTTTCAGTCCACAGTGCTCTCTGGATATAGGTGAACTACAACTCCAAAAGCCAAGGTCAATGCCCACCAAACTCTTATGGTTATGGGAGTTCTGTGTGGGAAGTTTGTGTCTTTCTGCCATTCCTGCCAGGATATCTATGTTGTGTTCATCGAAACAGGCCCAGGTTTCACACCGAGTGTATAAATACATTTAAAAACATATTAACTATATGTATTTTATTTATTTATTTATTATTTGGGCTTCTATGCCGCCGACTCCCTGAGGCTTGCGGCGGCTTACAGGAGCCGAAGGGCACAGTAAAATACAAGGCAATAAAACAGTTAAAAACAATTAAAAACAACAGCGGTACAGCAAACAATAGCACAGTTCAACAGTGAGCAGCACATCGTCCTCGGACGAACGAACAGATGGCGGGGTATGGGCAGGACTTACTCGCCAAAGGTCTGCTTAAACAGGTAGGAATTACAGGCCCATCTAAATGGGAGCAAGTCCTTCATAGCCCGAGTTCCGGCCGGGAGGGCGTTCCACAGCGTAGGTGCTATGACAGAGAACGCCCTCCGGCGGGTAGCAGTCAGCCTTGCGAGTTTAGCTGAAGGTATCTCCAGGAGATTGGAGTCCTCAGACCGAAGTGATCTCGGAGGGCAATATGGGGTGAGACGGTCCCTCAGATACGCTGGCCCCAGGCCGTGCAAGGCCTTAAAGGTGAGAACCAACACTTTGAAGGTGATCCGGTGCTCAATTGGCAGCCAGTGCAGATCCTGCAAAAGAGGTGTTATGTGGGCGCCAGCTGGCGTGCCAGACAGGAGCCGGGCGGCAGGGTTCTGCACTAGCCTGAGCTTCGGGTCACCGACAGAGGAAGGCCAACGAGCGCGTTGCAGTAATCCAGCCTTGAGATGACCGTGGCTTGGATCACCGTGGCCAGGTCGTTCCGGGAGAGATAGGGGGCCAGCCTCCTTGCCTGTCGCAGATGAAAAAGGCGATCTTGCTGACCGCTGAGACCTGGGCCTCCATGGTCAGCTGGGAGTCCAAGTGGACCCCCAGGCTCTTTACGGAAGACGATGGGCATAACGCCGCACCGCCCAGGCTCGGAAGCTGGACATCTACATCACTCGGGCGGCCCAGCCACAAGATCTCCGTCTTCGCCGGATTCACCCTCAACCTACTGGCTCGCAGCCATCCAGTAACGGCTTCGAGGCAGTGTTGGTGAGGAGAGTGAGATGAGGATAATAAGACTATCCTTGTGGGGAAACTATCCTTGGGAGGTAAAACCAACTCTGCAGTGCACTCGCTGCAGAGTTGGAGTGATATGGGCACTCCAGCCAGGAGCCTCGCTGCTGCGTTCTGTGCCAGTTTAAGCTTCCGGATGATCGACAAAGGAAGGCCAATGTAAAGGGCGTTAGAGTAGTCTAGCCTTGAGATGACCGGAGCTTGGATCACCGTGGCTCGGTCAGTCCCGGTGAGATAGGGCGCCAGCCGCCTAGCCTGCCGCAGATGGAAGAAGGCGGATCTGCTGACAGCTGAGACCTTAGTCTCCATTGTCAGCAGTGGATCTAACTGGACCCCCAGACTCTGCTAGGTGCGACGGGCGCAGAGCCTCGCCGTCCAGAGTAGGGAGCTGGAGCCCGCACCCACCTGGATGACCCAGCCAGAGGATCTCCGTCTTAGATGGATTCACTCTCAGCCGACTGGCTCGTAGCCAACCGGTCACGGCTTCAAGGCATTGTTGGAAATAATCGGGTACAGAGTCCGGCCGGCCATCCATCCTCAGCACCAGCTGGGTGTCATCCACATACTGATGACACTCCAGACCAAAACCCCGCACCATGGTGGTGGATTAACAATGCGTGGTCCTAATTTTAATATCGGGATTAAAATTAGGATTAAAGAAGATAAAATATTTAGGAGTGTGGATATATAAAAATCTAAAGAGTATAGTTGAAGGGAATTATAAACAAAAATGGAAAATAATAGAGAAACAACTTAAGAAGTGGGAAGGGAAAACGTTAGCAAGAGTGGATAGAATAAGGGTATTGAAAATGTTCATAATACCAAAAGTATTATATCTATTCCAGACATTACCAAATGCAGTAGAGAGGAAGACATTAAAGACATGGGATAGAAGAATAAAAACATGGGCAGTTGGAGGGAAAAGACCCAGAATAAGGGACAAATGGTTAAATGCCAAAGAGGAAGAGGGAGGCTGGGGGTCCCGAGTTTAGAAGTTTACCATGATGCATTTCAAATACAAAGATTGTTGGAAATGCAATACACGGGAAAAAAATGGGTAAATATGGAAAAGATAATAAATAATATTAAAGGAAAAAAATAATATTTACGGAATGGAAGAGGAGAGAGGAAACAGAATTTAAGGAACCCTTTAAAGCAGGGCTGTCAACTGGTGGCCAGCGGGCCGTATACGGCCCCCAGCCCCTTCCCTACGGCCCCCTACCCTTTAAAAAAAAAGAAATCGGCTGTTTTTTGTTTTTATTTTTATATTTTTATTTTTATTTTTCGTGGAGGGGCGGGGCTGGGCGGGGCAGGGAGGAGGAGCAGGCTCCCTCCTCCTCCCTCCCGCCCCACCACGCGGCGCTCGCGCCGGCGCCGTCGCCCTCTCGCCGGCGCAGGTGCACTGGCGCCGGCGCAGGCACACTCTCGCCGGCGCAGGCGCACTCTCACCAGTGCAGGCGCACTCTCGCCGGTGCAGGCGCACTCTCGCAGGTGCACTGGCACACTCGCGCCGGTGGCGGAGGTGTGGCCGCGGCCGCTAAGGTCTGGCCGCGGCCGCGGAGGCCTGGCCCAGTTCGCGGCGGCGCTCCCGCCTCCTCCGCCACCACCTCAGGAGCACCAACTGCCGCCCGGCCTTCTTTCCTCCCCCCCTTCCCTCTCTTTCTCCTTCCTCCCTTCCTTTCCTTCCACTCTTTCCTCTTCCTTCCTCCTTTCCTCCCTCCCTCTCTTTCACCTTCTTTCCTTCCAGCCATCCATCCATCCACCCTTTCCTCCTCCCTCCCTCCCTCTCTTCTTCCTCCTCTCTTTCTCCTTCCTTCCTTCCACCCATCCATCCACCCTTTCATCCTTCCTTTCAACTGTTCTCCCTCCCTCCTTGCCCCTCTTTCACCTTCCTTTCTTTCTTTCCTGCCACCCTTTTATCTTTTCTTCCTTCTCACTTTCCCTCCTCCCTTTCCTCCCTCCATCCTTCTCATCTTCCCCTCCTTCCTTCCTTCTCCTGTTCATAATTGGGCATATTGAGTATTCATGCCAAGTTTGGTCTTGATCCAACCATGTGCTCTCTGGATGTAGGTGAACTACAACTCCAAAACTCAAGGTCAGTTCCCAAGCAAACCATTTCAGTACTTTCTGTTGGTAATGAGAGTTCAATATGCCAAGTTTGGTTCAATTCCATTGTTGCAAGAGTTCAGGATGCTCTTTGATTGTGTGTTAACTATAAATCCCAGAAACTGTAACTCTCAAATGTCAAGGTCTATTTTCCCACAACTCCATCTGTGTTCACATTTGGGCATATGCAATATTCATGCCAAGTTTGGTCCAGATCCATCATTATTTGAGTCCACAGTGCTCTCTGGATGGAGGTGAACTACAACTCCACAACTCAAGGTCAATGCCCACCAAAGCCTTCCAGTATTTCCTGTTGGTCATGGGAGTTCTGTGTGCCAAGATTGGTTAATTCCATCATTGGTGGGGTTTAGAATGCTCTTTGATTGTAGGCGAACTACTAATCCCAGCAACTACAACTCCCAAATGTCAAGGTCTATTTTCTCCCAAATCCACCATTGTTCACATTTGGGCATATTGAGTATGGGGGAGCGGAGCTGGGGAGGGGGCGGGGGCGGGGCCAGACCCTTCGGCCCCCCAAGTCATCAGTGACCAGCAATCAGGCCCCTGGTCTGGTAGATGTTGGACAGCACTGCTTTAAAGGAACAGTAAAAGTGTGGGGGAAAAGAAAGAAGAAGTTAAACCCAGGCAACAAAAGCGAGGTGGCAACTATATGGCAAATGAACTATAATAATGATGCAAGCATAGGTAGAACACTGAGATTAATCGAAAGTAGAGGGAAAAAGTGAGTGGAGAATCTGTACACCAGGGGTGCTCAGAACGGTGATCGCGATCACCAGGGTGATCTTCGGGCCTCATCCTGGTGATCTTCAGGCCCCTGACTAGGTTTTTTTGCTGTTGGTCCTCTTCACGCGCCCCTGCACGCTGCAAAGAAGTCCTCCGTCGTTGCTCCTCCCCGCTCCCTGCTCGCGCTCCGCCTCCAAAAGCTCCAGAGCCCAAGAGGCAGAATGGGCCCCCTCTTTTGGATTCCTCCTCCTCCCTCCGTGCTTCTCCAGCCACTCAGAGTCGTAGTAGACCAAAGGGGGCGGGCCTGGATGACGCGATGCATGGCTGGCCCCGCGCACATGCGCAGAAGCGCCCATTCTGCCTCTCGGACTTCTCGTGAGCTCTTGGTGGCGGCACGCATGCAGGCGGCGTGGAAATAAGAGCAACGACGGAGGAGGAGAAGAAGGACGCTTTGGGGTCATTTCCTTACCGCATCTCAAGGGTCGGTCTTTTTACTTTGGGGTGGGTGCTTGATTGTTCTGTGGCATGTCTTTGTTTCCTTTTTATTTTTAAAAATGGCCTTTTAGCTCCAAAGCCTCTCTGCTTGCTTTGTTCCTTGAGAAATATGTGTTGGGGAATATGGAAATGTGGGAGAAATGGGGTGGTTGGATGTATTTTTGCATGCCCCTTTGTTTACCTTGCTGAGTATTAAATGGCCTTGCAGTTCAAAAGCCTCACTTCATACTTTCTGGCTGATAATATGTGTGGTAATATGGCAGTGTGGGAGAAATGGGGTGGTTGGATGTATTTTTATGCTCTGTTTTATATTGTTGTTATTAAATTGAAACGTTGATGTTTTATAACTTCATTTTATGTAAACTGCCCCGAGCCTGCTGGAAGGAGCGGTACACATAAAAATGAATAATAAATATAAATAAATAAATAAGAAAATAGTTATATGTTTTACATTTCTGGGCAGGTGATCTTTGGGACTTGGTTTTTTCATCAGTAGCTCCCATGCTGAAAAAGTGTGAGCACCCCTGCTGTACACAGAGGATGGAAACCCTGTAGAACAAAAAGAAATTCAGAACTGGATCGGGTCAAGGAACTGGATCCAAAGTTGGGCCATAAGACAGGAAATTTTCAGACGAAGGGGAAAAAAAATAAGAGAACGGGATAGTCCATTTGAGAAGGTGATTAGGAAATGTTTGAGAGGGGAGAAGAAAGTGGCAGGAGATCCGTACGAACAAATCATAACAGTAAAAGAAGAAATAATAGAGGAAATTTTCCAGACATGGAGATTGGATGTGGAAATTGAGAGGGAAGACATTCAGAGAGAAATACGTAATATAGCAAGAGAAAAGTATAATGCATTAAGGGAAACCAGAAGGAAAATGTTACAAAAATGGTACAGAACTCCTGCACAACTTTCACGCTTTGTACCAGGGATGAAAGATAAGTGTTGGCACGGCTGTGAACAAAGAGGGTGTTAAGAACATAAGAACATAAGAAGAGCCATGCTGAATCGGACCTCAGCCCATCTAGTCCAGCATTCTGTGTCACACAGTGGCCCACCAGTTGTACACAGGGATCTCTAGCAGAAAGGAGGGCAAAACCCTGACCTGCTCCCGACCCCCACAACCAGTACCCAGGGAAATCCTGCCTACCTCAACCAACTCCGAGGTGGCACTTGAATGTCCTTTTCAGTAACTACCGATACACTTGGTATCCATGAATCTGTCTAATCCTGCCTTGAAGCTGTCCAGGCTGACCGCTGTCACAACCTCTTCTGGAAGTGAGTTCCATGACCCAATGACCCTCTGGGTGAAGAAATATTTCCCTTTATTAGTCCTAACTTTCCTACCTTGGAGCTTTAGGGAGTGCCCTCTAGTCCTAGTGTTTTGTGACAAAGAAAATATTTTTTCTCTATTCCCCTTTTCTATCCCATGCATGATTTTATACACTTGATCAAGTCACCTCTTAGACGCCGTTTTCAAGGCTGAAAAGACCAAGGCGTTGCAACCTGATTTCATAAGGGAGCTGCTCCATCCCTTGGATCATTCTTGTTGCCCTTCTTTGTACCTTTTCCAGTTCCGTTATATCCTTCTTAAGGTGCGGTGACCAGAAGTGTACACAGTACTCCAAATGTGGTCTTACCATCGATTTGTAGAGAGGTAATACAACATTTGCCGACCTATTTTCGATTCCCTTCCTGATCATGCCAAGCATAGAATTTGCTTTTTTCACTGCTGCTGCGCACTGGGTTGGCATCTTCATTGAGCTGTCCACCAAGACCCCAAGATCCCTTTCCTGGTTTGTCTCGGAAAGCTTTGACCCCATCAATTTGTAGGTGTAGTTGGGGTTCTTTGCCCCGATGTGCATGACTTTACACTTGTTTAGGTTAAAATGCATTTGCCACTTTGTTGCCCATTCACTCAATTTCGAGAGATCTTTCTGGAGCTCTTTACAATCAGTTTTCATTTTTAACTACCTGAACAATTTAGTGTCGTCTGCAAACTTTGCTACCTCACAATTTACTTCTACATCCAGATCATTAATGAATAAATTAAAAAGTAACGGTCCTAAAACTGAACCTTGGGGTACGCCACTTCTCACCTCTTTCCACCCGGAGAAGTGTCCGTTTATTACCACCCTTTGCTTCCTACAGTTTAGCCAGGTTCCAATCCAGGACAAGACCTGTCCTCTGATTCCATGGCTGAAGAGCTTATTTAGGAGCCTTTGGTGAGGGACTTGGTCAAAAGCCTTTTGAAAGTCAAGGTGAACAATATCGACTGGGTCCCCTTTATCTATGTGTTTATTTACATCCTCAAAGAATTCTATCAAGTTAGTAAGACATGATTTGCCTTTGCAGAAACCATGTTGATTTCAATCATATGATATGGTGTTCAATCATATGATATGGGAATGTGATAGAGTGCAAGATTACTGGAAAAATGATTGAAGGACAAATCAATAGAATGTTAGATTTACATATAGTAATAGTTAATAGAAATGTATTACATGCACGGATAATAGGAGTGAAGAATATGCAAAAAGAAAAATTGATTGACAAATTAATAGCGTGTGCACAGATAGTTTTAGTGAGGGGCTGGAAGGATAAAACAAAATGGACATTGACCAACTGGTATAACTATATAATTAATATGTTAAATGTGGAAATAACAAATTGTAAATGGAATAATATAGATAAAATTGAAAAGATAATAATAACAAGGAGGATGTGGGAACCAGTGAGAAATTATTTAGAAAATGTGTTAAGAGGCGGAGTAGAAAAATTAAGACTGAGACTGATATTTCAAATGTAACCTCTGTAGTTTGATGTATAAACTGTATGTACAAGGAGGGGAGGGTGGGAGAGGGGGGAAAACCAATCAAAACTTATTTTTAAAAAAACAACAATGCGTGGTCTACCATATCAAAAGCTGCCATGAGGTCCAATAACACAAGCAGCGCCGATCCCCCTTGACCCAATTGGCAGCGGAGCTGGTGTAGCAACCCAGTTCCCTTTCGTGCCTGGGGGGCAGGGGGCAGCACCGGGGGTCCCACTTGCATTAGGGCCAGCTGCAGCTGATGAGGATATGGAGGAAGGGGCTGAAGAGTTAGCTGGGCCTTCCTCTCCCACAGAAAGCTTGACCTGGGATGATGAATGGCCTGACGGCTATCAGAGCTGGGAGAGTCAGGCTGACCCTGAGAGTGATTCAGATCAGTATGAGAAGCCAGGTGGTTTCGGGTCGCAGGAAAGGATCCCCAGTAGCTGGGCCACTTCTGTTCTAAAGGGAGTGAAGCGAGCAAAGATCCACGGAGCCAGGATTGGGCTCGTGCCATGCCAAGAGGTTTCTTGGGTTTACTTTCATGAACTTTGTCTTGTTTGCTTTGCCACGGACCAAGTCTGTCTTTGATCCGCTTTGTTTTGCGGAGCCTTGCCAAGCTTTTGCCTTTGGATTTACCTAAGACTCTTACCTTATTGCTACTTTGATATTTCGATTCTTTTTATGGACAATTACTCTTTTCACCTGTTTTATTATTCAATAAATAGTTAGCTGATTACCGTCTCTGTGTGTGTGATTAAGGGGCCGGGCCGAGACCCTGCATCGTGACAGCTGGTCTGTGATGGCGACCAGCACAGTCTCTGTCCCATGCCCAATACGGAAGCCGGACTGGAAGGGATCTAATCTGGCGGTGTCATTTAGGAACTGCTGCAGCTGGTCCGCTACTGCCCTCTCAATTACCTTGCCCAGGAACGGTAAATTCGACACTGGGCGGTAACTGGAGGGAACCGTACGATCTAATTCCGGTTTTTTCAGTAGCGGGCTCACCATCGCCTCTTTCAGTCCCCCTGGGAACACTCCTTGCTCAAGGGAGCAGTTGACTTATCTTCAGCAGGGGGCCGCGTAACCCCTCCCAGCAAGATTTAACTAGCCAGGAAGGGCACGGGTCGAGGGAGCAGGTGGTAGATCTAGCTGCAGTCATGATCCTATCGACGGCCTCTACGTCCAGTTGATGGAACCGGTCAAGAGTGAGCCCACCAAGAGGCCACAGAGTCCCAAGTTCACTTACTGTATCAACCGTGGCCGGGAGATCCCAGCGGAGCAGCGAAATATTGTCTGCAAAAAAGCTCTGAAAAGCCTCAGCAGACCGTTATTTGGGACGGTAGGGACCATCGTCAGAGACCGAATAATACTAAACAATTTGGCTGGGCGTGAGCTAGCAGACTCTATCAAGGCATAGTATAGTTTTTTGGCCTCCTTGATAGCATTCTCATAAGTTTCTTTAAATAGCTTATAAGCCGATTTCGTCGCTTCGTCACGGATCTCTCGCCACACGCCCTCTAGCCGTCTCTTATCCCGCTTCATCGCCCGCAATTCCTCGGTAAAACCAAGGGGAGCGATTGTTACGGGGTAGGAGAGGGCGTGTGGGAGCAATCTCGTCTAGTGCTCTGGAGAGCCCGGAGTTCCAAGCCTCCACCAGCAGGTCGACCGAGTCGCTGACAGGTTCCAAGTCCTTTAGCGCATTCAGGAACCGTGGCGGTTCCATAAGTCTCCTTGGGCGAACCCAAATTGGTTTGGCGCCCTTACAGAGCGGAGTGGCAAGCTCCAACCGGATTCCCAGGACGCAGTGGTCCGACCATGGCACCTCTATACAACAGGATTGGGCCACTTGGATGAAAAACCAAAACCAAATCCAGGGTGTGACCGGCCAGATGGGTGGGAGAGAAAGAAACGAAAGAAGGGAAGCCCTTCCCTCTCCCCACCCCACCCTCTGAAATTTGGCCAGTTATCCTCCATTCGGTAGCAAAGGCTCTCTGCATATGCCCAGAGGAATCTCGTCAAATCCTAATTTACATCCCGAATGATAAATCCCATCACCCACCAAGCAATGATGGGATTTGTAGTTAATGTCCCGTATCCTCAAGGCTTTTTGCAACATGGAAATACAATCCATTACAGTAGAGTCTCAGTTAACCAGAACTCTCAAGCAACCGGGTTTTTAAAATACTACTAATAATAATACTAATAATACTAACTCGCACTAAGACTAAACTATCTAGTCCGTGAGCTGCTTTTTGATGACGATGCTGCCTTTGTTGCCCATTCAGAAGCAGCCCTGCAGTGCCTCACAGCTGCAGAGCCGTTTGGGCTGGAAGTCAGCCTGAAGAAAACGGAAGTCCTCTACCAGCCTGCACCACAGGAAGAACACCATCATCCCCACGTCAGCATAGGCACATCTGTGCTTAAGTCTGTTCAGCCATTTGGGCTGGAAGTCAGCCTGAAGAAAACGGAAGTCCTCTACCAGCCTGCACCACAGGAAGAACACCATCATCCCCACGTCAGCATAGGCACCTCTGTGCTTAAGTCGGTCCAGCAGTTCACCTACCTGGGAAGCATCATATCTTCAGGCGCCAAGATTGATAAAGAGATAGATCACAGATGAGCAAAGGCATAGAGTGCATTTGGAAGGCTTCACAACAGTCTGGAGCAACAAGCACCTGAGGCAAAGCACCAAAATCAGTGCGTATAGAGCTATCGTACTGTCTGTTCTCCTCTATGGGTCTGAAACATGGGTCACCTATTGCCAACACCTATGACTCCTCGAACGCTTTCATCAGCGCTGTCTTCGCACAATCCTAAATATACACTGTACCGACTATGTGACGAATGTTGCTATCCTTGAGCAAGCAGGGATCACCAGCGTTGAGGCCACGCTATTGAAAACAGGGCACGTCTCTAGGATGGAGGACCACCGCCTCCCAAAGATACTACTCTATACTACTCTATGGTGAACAATTATAGACCAGTCAGTTTAACCTCAGTTCCAGGCAAAGTGATGGAAACCATTAGTAAAGAAAATATTACTAGGCACATAGAAGAACAGGCATTGCTGAACCTGGCTAAACTGTAGGAAACAAAGGGTGGTAATAAACGGACACTTCTCTGGGTGGAAAGAGGTGAGAAGTGGCCTACCCCAAGGTTCAGTTTTGGGTCCGTTACTTTTTAATTTATTCATTAATGATCTGGATGTAGGAGTGAATTCTGAGGTAGCAAAGTTTGCAGACGACACTAAATTGTTCAGGGTAGTTAAAAATGAAACTGACTGTAAAGGGCTCCAGAAAGATCTCTCGAAATTGAGTGAATGGGCAACAAAGTGGCAAATGCATTTTAACCTAAACAAGTGTAAAGTCATGCACATCGGGGCAAAGAACCCCAACTACACCTACAAATTGATGGGGTCAAAGCTTTCCGAGACAAACCAGGAAAGGGATCTTGGGGTCTTGGTGGACAGCTCCATGAAGATGTCAACCCAGTGCGCAGCAGCAGTGAAAAAAGCAAATTCTATGCTTGGCATGATCAGGAAGGGATTCGAAAATAGGTCGGCAAATGTTGTATTACCTCTCTACAAATCGATGGTAAGACCACATTTGGAGTACTGTGTACACTTCTGGTCACCGCACCTTAAGAAGGATATAACGGAACTGGAAAAGGTACAGAAAAGGGCAACAAGAATGATCCAAGGGATGGAGCGGCTCCCTTATGAAATCAGGTTGCAACGCCTTGGTCTTTTCAGCCTTGAAAGACGGCGTCTAAGAGGTGACTTGATCGAAGTGTATAAAATCATGCACGGGATAGAAAAGGTGAATAGAGAAAAAATATTTTCTTTGTCACAAAACACTAGGACTAGGGGGCACTCCCTGAAGCTCCAAGGTAGGAAAGTTAGGACTAATAAAGGGAAATATTTCTTCACCCGGAGGGTCATTGGGTTATGGAACTCACTTCCAGAGGAGGTTGTGACAGCGGTCAGCCTGGACAGCTTCAAGGCAGGATTAGACAGATTCATGGATACCAAGTGTATCGGCAGTTACTGAAAAGGACATTCAAGTGCCACCTCGGAGTTGGTTGAGGTAGGCAGGATTTCCCTGGGTACTGGTTGTGGGGGTCGGGAGCAGGTGAGGGTTTGCCCTCCTTCTGCTCGAGATCCCCGTGTACAACTGGTGGGCCACTGTGTGACACAGAATGCTGGACTAGATGGGCTGAGGCCCGATTCAGCATGGCTCTTCTTATGTTCTTATGTTCTAACTCGCAACCGGGTTTTTAAAATACTACTACTACTACTACTAATAATAATAATAATATGCTGAAATCCAAAAAACTAGTGCTCCAAGCATTTCAGAACACTAAATAGTAGAGCAAAAAAATGGCTCAAACCAAAGGATTTGACAAAAACATTTTTATTCACTGATTAAAAACGAAAGGACAAGATTCATAAGGAAACTCCACAATCTGGGTGGAAAAAAATCCTGCCTTTTGTTGCAATCCTGTTGCAAATCATTGGTTGTAAATGCTGTAAGTGGGGAAACGTGCCTTCGATGCAATATTTTGAATTCGGGGGTTTTGTAACAGAACTATTTCAAAACAAAAAACAAAGAAGATATACTTCCTTTTTAAAAATTATGTCAATTATTCCCAAGCAGTGTTGATGCTTTCAACCATATTTGATATTTGATATCCGGTCTGTGCTGTTTACAAAAGAAGCCATCTTTTTCCTGTTCTGTATTATGTTTCCAGCACGCAGTGTTTCCCAACCAGTGTGCCGTGGCACACTAGTGTGCCGTGAGCAATGATCAGGTGTGCCGTAGGAAATTGGCACTCCCCCTCCTAGCAGCCCCTTACAGGTTTCCAAGACACAAATTGAGCCTCTCCGCTTGGATTGTTTTATTATTATTTTACTGGATTTTTCAAGAGTTGCCTCCCCAAGGAACTGTTTATAACAGCTTCATGACATCCATAGTTAACTGGAAGCAAGTTTCACTCAGGGTGAAATTTCACAAAGGTCTGGAGAACAAGCTCTCTGAGGAGCGGCTTGAAGAGCTGGGCATGTTTACCCTGAAGAAGAGAAAGCTGAGAGAAGACATGATAACCATGTATAAATATGTGAGAGGAACTCATATATATGTTGTGTTCATTGAAACAGGCCCAGTTTCACACTGAGTGTATAAATACATTTAAAAACATATTAACTATATGTATGACTGTGTTAGAGTGTCATTTGGTGTCATTTTGGTTGGTGGTGTGCCCCAGGATTTTGTCAATGTAAAAAATGTGCCGCGGGTCAAAAAAGGTTGAAAAACACTGGATTAACGCACTCGGCGGAGTAGGCGCCCACGGAGAGCGGCAGATCCGTAAGGGCGTACCGCCGCCAGCTAGAAACTCCGCCTCCGCGCCATCTGGAAACTCCACCTTCGCGTCTGCTGTGTTTCCAGCATGCGGAGTCTCCACACATCCTGGAAACTCCGCCTCCGCACCAGCTGGAAACTCCGCCTTCGCGTCTGCTGTGTTTCCGCATTCTCAGCGTTCCCGGAGTTTTTTAATGGCCTCATAATTCAGTCAAAATTTGCCTCCCCATTTAATGTGGTACCTTAATCTCCTACTTGACAGATGCCACTGTCTTTCGGGCTGCAAAGGTTAACAGCAGGCTACACTTAAAGGCCGAGCACCCACCTCGACCCGGGCAGGCCTCGAACTCATGACCTATTGGTCAGAGAGATCTTATGCAGCTGACACTTAGCCAGCTGCGCCACATTCCTGGCACTGCCATATAAACAGAAAACAGATCAGATCCTGGGATATAGGGCCAGTCTGGAAGAGACCCCAAAGTCCCATCTAATCCAAAAGAAGACACAATCCTAGCCCTCCCGACAGATGGCCCTCCAACCTCTGCTTCAAAACGTCCAGCGAAGAAGACTCCACCATAATCCAAGGCAGCATATATATCCCAATGTCGAATGGCTCTTACCTTTACAAAGTTACTCCTTTTGTTTAAGCAGAACCTCTTTTCCTACAAAAAATTGCATTTGTGCAGGACTCTGTCCACATTGGCAGTCAAAGAAGCATTGTATTTCCAAATCACTGGGTCTTGGATCAGGGCCTCCTTGGGAACATCCTCACTTTCCGGCCTCCTGCAGTGAAACAGAATGGCGGCATCGCTGGGAACGGCCACAGAACCAACTCCGTACATCTTGAGCACCGAATGGACAGAGGTCTGAACCACCACCTCTGGCCGAACGACCATCTTCCTGTTGTAGAAGTCCCCTTTCCTGTTGGGCTCTTTGAAGATGTGCTGAAAGATGTTCACCCCGGGAACACTCCTCCAAGAAGAGTTGAATGGAACCGTATCGGCGAAGACGTCGTTACGGAAGACCTTGTTTTCAAACAGGAACACCCCGGCGCCCGGATTATCTCTTTCGAGCCTTTCCATGAGAGATTTCCAATCGGCATCTTTGAGTGGGAGAATAATTTCGTCCGTGTCGATTAGCAGCACGTATTTGCTTCTGTACATATTGCGGTAGATGCAGTCGTTCAGTGCGGCGAGTTGTCCATAGTAGCCGATGTCTTGGGGATCCATGGAATGATGCCAATGAGTCGAAGGCCGAAGGTACGTATCGATGGGCCACCGGATAATTTCAACCGTCCCCTCGGAGACATAATGCTCTAGGACTCGCTCCATCAACAAACTGCATTTGTTCTTATACACAACCACTTTCTGCGCCCCGAGTATTTTGTACATTTCCAGCGACTGCACGAACTGCAAGACGTTGTCGAAGCCTCCGAACATTGTCGAGATGCACACCGTGAAATCGAGCGAAGGCTTCCCGGAGTGGCGGTTTTTGATCTCAAACATCGGCAGCTGGGCGAAATCCAGGTCGTGGGAGGGAAGAATCGACATGTATTTCGGAGAACAGTTCTGCGGTTCCGAACAGAGCACGTCCGCCGTCCCGTACGGGAAATCGAACCGGTCTGTGTGGAAGTCTATCTCGGCCGCCGTCATGGTGGAGATTTCGCTGCCGCTTTGGCAGCAGAAGACGCAAGAAAGGCCTTTGACTTTTTCGAAGTGAAGGATGCTAATGGCGCGGATCCGCGTCCCAGCCCTGTTGTCGAAATACGGGTCTATGATAAAGCTGTCGTTATCGTTGAGCCTTGTGATGGTGTCTCTGGTCGGCAGGCCTCTAGGGAAGCAGCCATCCAGTTTTGGTGGGTTGTTTTTCCTGTTGTCGTAATCTATTGTGTTTTTCTTCCAATAATATGATGCAAAAGACAGCGCAAAGATGAAAAGGAAGGTTCCGGCGGCAACCTTTCCCCTGCAGATCGACATACTTCTCCTGAACAGGCTGTATATTATTCCAATTCAGTTAACCTAGGAAATAGTGAGGGTGAAATAGAGACAGAGAGGGAGAAAATCAAACCATGACTTAATCTATATATATAAAAATGCTGTTGTCGTAGTACCTTAAAAACAAAAAAAACCCTACGGGGCCAATACCCACCAAATTTGGCAGCAATACGTCTCGCAACGCAAGGTGTGACTAACAATTAAAAATCCCCCCAAAGAACCCCTCAAAATTCATTAAATTAACAAAATACAGATCCTCCGTTGTCCCGCTCTGGCCCCGCCCCCTCTCCCTCGTCGCACTCCCCCCTCCTTCCCTCTAGCGTTCCTTCCTTCTTTCCCTTTTGGCAAGGGAGGGGTATGTGGTAGAGGGGCAATAAGAGGTTCCGCCCCCCGCTTTGACGCCACTCCCTACTCCAGCCCCAACCCCACTCTTGCCCCGCCCCCTCTCCCCTGTTGCACTCCCCCCTCCTTCCCTCTAGCGTTCCTTCTTTTCCTTTGGCAAGGGAGGGGTATGTGGTGGAGGGGCAAGAAGAGGTCCCCCCCCGCTTTGATACCACTCCCTCCAGCCCCCTCTCCCTCACCACACTCCCCCCTCCTTCCCTCTAGCGTTCCTTCCTTCCTTCTTTCCCTTTGGCAAGGGAAGTGGAAAGGAAAAGGAAAGTCAGGAAAGAGGTAATGAAGGAAGGAAGGAGGACAGACAGGAAGCAAGGAGGGAAAAAGGGAAGGAATGAAAGAGGAAAAGAGGGAAGGAAAGAGAGAAGGAAGGAAAGAGGTACCGAAGGAAGAAAGAAGAGAAAGTAGAAAGGAAAGGAAAGGCAGGAAAGAGGTAAAGAAGGAAGTAAGGAGAAAAGGAAATAAAAAGTGAAAGACTGAGGAAACATGGAGGGAAGGAAGGAGAAGAAGGAAGAAATAGAGAAAGGGGGAGGGAAGTAAAGAGAGAAGGAGGGAGGGAAAGAAGGAAGGAGGGAAAGAAGGAAGGAGGTATTGAAGAAAGGAAGTAGAGAAAATAGAAAGGAAAGGAAAGGCAGGAAAGAGGTAAAGAAGGAAGGAAGGAGAAAAAGAAATAAGTGAAAGAAGGAAGGAAACAGGGAAAGGGGGAAGGAAGGAGAGAAGGAGGGAAGGAAAGAAGGAAGGAAGGAAAGGAAGAGGTACCAAAGGAAGGAATAAGAGAAAGTAAAAAAAAGGAAAGGAAAGGCAGGAAAGAGGTAAAGAAGGAAGGAAGGAGAAAAGGAAATAAAAAGTGAAGGAATGAAGGAAACATGGAGGGAAGGAAGGAGATAAAGGAAGAAGTAGAGAAAGGGGGAGGGAAGGAAGGAAAGAGAGAAGGAAGGATGAAACCAAAGAGTGAAAGAAGGAATAAAAGAAAGAGGTAGAGAAGGAAGAAAGGAGAGAAAGAGGAAGGGGAAGAAAAAGAGGGAAGGAATAGGTCGGTACCTCTCTTTCATAATCGTCCAGATATCTACCTCTACTTTGAAAATTCTTACTATAGGTCACAGCAACGCGTGGTAGGGCACAGCTAGTATGATATATAAAAAGGGAAAGGTTTCCCCTCCTGAACACGCTCACGCTGCCCCCTCGGATCAAAATGGAAGCGACCGTGTAGAAGAAAAAGTAAGTGTTCAGCAGGAAGGGGAAGAAAGGGCGCGAAGGGGAAGTGGGAGGAAGAGGTCTCTGTCGAAAGCTGGCATGGGTAAAGGACGTTACAGTAGTCCAGTCTCGAGATGACCGTAGCCTGGATTACCGCGGCTAGGTCGTCACCGGAAAGGTAGGGCGCCAGCCGCCTTGCCTGCCGCAGATGGAAAAACGCTGTTCTGCTCACGGCGGAGACCTGAGCCTCCATCGTCAGCAGAGGGTCCAGTGGGACCCCCAGGGTTTTAACCAGCGGTGACGGACTAACCACCTCACCATCCATTATTGGCAGCTGTGTACATGTGTTTGTACATGTATGTGTACCCTAATGTTTGCACATGCTGATGTTTGTACATTTTTATGCTGGTCATTGACCGTAATAAATCTTGTATGTATTATTGGCAGCTGGAGCTTGCCCCCCCCCCGGGCAGGCCCGGATCAAGCCCTTTTGGCGCCCTAGGCCAAAGACTCTGCCCCAGCCCCTGGTTCCGCCCCCGGCCCTGGTTCCGCCCTGCCCCTGGCTCTGCCCCGCCCCCCGGCTCCTCCCCGCTCCACCCCCGCCCCAGCTTCTCTCCGCCCCCGGCTCCACCCCACTCCCAGCTCCTCCCTCCCTCGCTCCCTCCCTCCTAAAGCCACTATGCCGGGCTGAGAAGTGGCAGAAATCGCGGCTTTAGGAGGGAGGGAGGAGCCATGGGGAGGCCCCGCATCGGCTCCGGGGGTGGGGCTTTCCTTCCTCCTCCTCCTGCCGGTGAGGAGGCGGGGGCGGAGCTGGGGGCAGGGCGGAGCCGAGGGTGGGGGCAGAGCCGAGGGGAGCAGAGCAAAGGAGGGGGGCGGCCGTGGATGGCGCTTACACCACAGCGCGCATACGCCCTTTAAAAAAATATATATTTTTGATATTTTTTTTGAATTTTTTTTTGAATATTTAAAAAACTTTTTTGGGGGGGTCCGGACCTGCTGTCCCCCCAAAGGTGCTGCCCTAGGCCATGGCCTAGGGTGGCCTTATGGGTAATCCGGGCCTGCCCCCCCTTCCCGGGACAACCCAGTCACAGGACCTCCGCCTTCGACGGGTTCACCTTCAGCCTGCTGGCCCGTAGCCACCCAGTCACGGCTTCCAGGCACCGATGGAAATAATCGGGTACAGAGTCCGGCTGGCCTTCCATCCTCAGCACCAGCTGGGTGTCACCAGCGTACTGATGGCGCTCCAGACTGAAACTACGCACCAGCTGGGCAAATGGACGCATATAGGCCCTTTTGGCACTCTATTATGTGATTTTAAGTGTGATCTTAATTGTAATTGGGAGTTTTCTGTGTTGTAAGCCGCTCACAGCCCTCGGGGAGTGGTGGCATATAAGACTGAATCATAAATAAATAAATAAATTTCCACAGATATCAATATTTTACACAATAAGTATTTGATTTGGAATCAGAATTGCAGACCTCGCTGTTTCCAAGAAGCAGCTACAATTCTCCTAACACCGACCTTTCTTTTATGTTCATCGTCCTCTTCTGCCACGAATTTGAGCGACCGTTTCCACGGCATAATTTCTCGTCTCTCTGATCATCGCTGCGGAAAGGCGTCCGCTCTGGCTGGAGGGTCAGAAACAAAACGGAGACGATGGACCAAAAGCGTTATGTGAAGGATACACCCCATTGGGGGCGAGAGCACAGAGTTGGCAGAACAATGCTGCAAAAGCAGTGATCCAGCACAAACCTGCTTTACGCTGGAGCAGCGCATGTTATACACTGGTGCAACGCACATTTCACAATTGGCGTCATAGGAAAGCAAATTTCAGCAATGGGACAGATCATACTAGAAATGGGCAGCATTCAGAACTGTAATGGCTTGCACGCCCCTGACTAATGCAAACTAGAATAGATAGAGCTAGAATTTCCCACGACACACCTGATGATCGCTCATGGCACACCAGTGGAGCAGCAGCACCCCCCTGTGACGCAGTGGAGCAACAGCAAACTGATGACGCAATGGAGCAGCAGCACCCCCTGTGACGCAGTGAAGCAACAGCACCCCCTGTGACGCAGTGGAGCAACAGCAAACTGATGACGCAATGGAGCAGCAGCACCCCCCTGTGACGCAGTGAAGCAACAGCACCCCCCGCAGTGAAGCAACAGCACACTGGTGACGCAGTGAAGCAACAGCAGTGACGCAGTGGAGCAACAGCACACTGGTGACGCGCATGGAGCAGCAGCACCCCTGTGACGCAGTGAAGCAACAGCAAACTGATGACGCAATGGAGCAACAGCACCCCCCTGTGATGCAGTGAAGCAACAGCACCCCCCTGTGACGCAGTGGAGCAACAGCACCCTGATGACGCAATGGAGCAACAGGAGACGTGGAGCAACAGCACCCCCCCTGTGACAGTGGAGCAACAGCACCCCCTGTGACGCAGTGGAGCAACAGCACCCCCTGTGACGCAGTGGAGCAACAGCACCCCCTGTGTGGAGCAACAGCACCCCCAATGGAGCAACAGCACCCCGCGCAGTGAGAGCAACAGCAGCAACCCCTGTGACGCAGTGGAGCAAGCACCCCCTGTGCAACAGCAGTGGAGCAACAGCACCCCCTGTGACCTGGAGCAACAGCACCCCTGTGACGCAGTGAAGCAACAGCACCCCCTGTGACGCAATGGAGCAGCAGCACCCCCCTGTGACGCAGTGGAGCAACAGCACCCCCTGTGACGCAGTGGAGCAACAGCACCCCCTGAGACGCAGTGGAGCAGCAGCACCCCCTGTGACGCAGTGAGCAACAGCACCCCCCTGTGACGCAGTGGAGCAACAGCACCCCCTGTGACGCAGTGGAGCAACAGCACCCCTGTGACAGCACAGTGCAGCAGCAGCAACCCCTGATGACGCAGTGGAGCAACAGCACCCCCTGTGACGCAGTGGAGCAACAGCACCCCCCTGTGACGCAGTGGAGCAGCAGCACCCCCTGTGACGCAGTGAAGCAACAGCACCCCCTGTGACGCAGTGGAGCAACAGCACCCCCTGTGACGCAGTGGAGCAACAGCACCCCCTGTGACGCAGTGGAGCAGCAGCAGCATCCCCCTGTGACGCAGTGGAGCAAGCAGCACCCCCTGTGACGCAGTGGAGCAACAGCACCCCCTGTGACGCAGTGGAGCAACAGCACCCCCTGTGACGCAGTGGAGCAACAGCACCCCCTGTGACGCAGTGGAGCAACAGCACCCCCTGTGACGCAGTGGAGCAGCAGCACCCCCTGTGACGCAGCACCCCTGTGGAGCAGCAGCACCAGTGGAGCAACAGCAACCCCTGATGACGCAGTGGAGCAACAGCACCCCTGTGACGCCGTGGAGCAACAGCACCCCCTGTGACGCAGTGGAGCAACAGCACCCCCTGTGACGCAGTGGAGCAACAGCACCCCCTGTGACGCAGTGGAGCAACAGCACCCCCCCTGTGACGCAGTGGAGCAGTGGAGCAGCACCCCCTGTGACGCAGTGGAGCAACAGCACCCCCTGTGACGCAGTGGAGCAACAGCACCCCCTGTGACGCGGTGGAGCACCCGCACCCCCTGTGACAACAGCACACAGTGGAGCAACAGCACCCCCCTGTGACGCAGTGGAGCAACAGCACCCCCTGTGACGCAGTGGAGCAACAGCACCCCTGTGACGCAATGGAGCAGCAGCACCCCCCTGTGACGCAGTGGAGCAGCAGCACCCCCTGTGACGCAGTGGAGCAACAGCACCCCCTGTGACGCAGTGGAGCAGCAGCACCCCCCTGTGACGCAGTGGAGCAACAGCACCCCCTGTGACGCAGTGGAGCAGCAGCACCCCCTGTGACGCAGTGGAGCAGCAGCACCCCCCTGTGACGCAGTGGAGCAACAGCACCCCCCTGTGACGCAGTGGAGCAGCAGCACCCCCTGTGACGCAGTGGAGCAACAGCACCCCCTGTGACGCAGTGGAGCAACAGCACCCCCTGTGACGCAGTGGAGCAACAGCACCCCCCTGTGACGCAGTGGAGCAACAGCAACCCCTGATGACGCAGTGGAGCAGTGGACTGAAGGAAGCCGGGCACGTGAGTGGCGAGTAGGAGGGGGAAGGAAGGGAAGGCTCTCAAGGAAGCTGGGCCCATCGCGAAGGAAGAGAAAGGGAAGCCTCACTGGGAAATGAGCCAAGGGAGGTGTGTAGCAAAGGGGGGCGCGGGGGGGCGTGGATGGTGCGCAGTCGCAGAAGCGCCCGAAAATCGACTTAAAATTTTATTTTTTTAAAAAAATTACATTTTGGGGGGGGGTCCGGGTCTGGCGGCCCCCGTTGGCTACGCCCCTAGGCCGTGGCCTAGTGTGGCCTTATGGGTGATCTGGGCCTGGGTACGCAAGTCCCTCCCCCGCGACAAGGATTTAAAACCTGTGTAATTGATATGGTGGGAGTCGGAGGCGGGCAAGGGAAGGGAAAAGGAGCGCACCTTGACCAAGAATTCACCCTGAGCCTTAAAATGTGATGCCGGTGATTTATCTTATTTATCGTCTCCTCGGAAGCAGAGTCGCGGTTCCCAAGGAATTAAAGCTTGAATGGTCCCAGCTCTCGATTCTTCTCCTAAGATGAACGGTTCACAAACAATGGGGTTGGTTTGAACCACAATGAATGGCAACCCACCGGTTCGAATGGGGGTTGCTTTGGACGTTTGAGCTTAAGCTCAACAATACTTGAGAACCCGCAGCCTGCAAACAATGGCATTGAGTCAACGTGTTCTCTCTGGAAAGAGCAGGAGCGCATGGCGGAAAGACAATGGTCACGGCTGGCGTTGTGTTTGCATTAGACTTTACTCTGTGGTTTACTATGACTACTCTGGAGATTATACACCTTTAAGTATATTGAGGCCTGTCTCTATGCCAGAACCAGGCAAAAGCGGATTTCTTTCACTCACATCATAGGAAGGGAGGGAAGGAAGGAAGGAGAGAAGGAAGGAGGAAGAAGGAAGGAAGGAAGGAGAGAAGGAAGGAGACAAGGATGGAGGGAAGGAAGGAAGGAGAGAAGGAAGGAAGGAAGGAAGGAAGGAAGGAAGGAAGGAGAGAAGGAAGGAGACAAGGATGGAGGGAAGGAAGGAAGGAGAGAAGGAAGGAAGGAAGGAAGGAAGGAGAGAAGGAAGGAGACAAGGATGGAGGGAAGGAAGGAAGGAAGGAAGGAGAGAAGGAAGGAAGGAAGGAAGGAAGGAGAGAAGGAAGGAGACAAGGATGGAGGGAAGGAAGGAACAGGGGCGGTCCTACAAGATAGGCCAAGTAGGCGGCCGCCTAGGGCGCCATCTGGGAAGGGGGCGCCATCGTGGCCCTGTCGATGTTCCTCAGACAGTGCTGCAGCTGCCTGCTTTTTGACCCGGCCAGGCGCCCGACGCCGCTTCTGGGCACGCGCGGAGGTTTTCACGCAGGCGCAGTTGCTCGGAGCTGAAGTTGAGCGCAGGAGCAACTGCACATGCGCGAAAACCTCCTCCAAGATGCCCAGTAGCTCCCTTGCGCAGAAGCCTGTAAGCAAAGCACTCCTATCGGGCAGGCAGGGAGTGCTTCCCCTCTCCCTTTGTCTCCGCCGAGCGGGCGCATTTGCACGGAAGGAGAAAAGACCCTCTTCTCTCCCTCCTTCCTTTCTTCGGCTCTATTTCTGTCTAGACCTGAGGGGCCCGAGGCTATGAGGAGTTGTGGGAGTTGGAGTCCAAAACACTTAGAGGGAGGGAGGGAGGGCCCAAGTTTGCCCAGGCCGCGCTGCCTGTATTCGACCTTATTTGAACATTTTGGCTGTTTTTCTATTTACATTTACATTGGGATCCTAATTTTGGACTTATGGGAGACTCCTATGGATTATGGGTCGGGTGATAGGTAATATATTCTGATTTTGATGCATTTACATTGCATTTCTTGTTGATTATTATACAGTTCTGCTTAATATTGTCATACAATATAATACAAATACAATATAACAATAGAATGATGATATATTTTATATTACATGTAATATTACAAACAATAGTGGTATTGTACAAAATAGTAATATATAATATTTTATTTTACTTTATTTTGGGTTATTTGAGTTTTATAGGAGTCATGAAAATATTTAGTAGAGGATAATTTTATTTAAATAAATAATGTTATTATTTTATTATAATAATATAATAGAATGTTACATTATATTATAATGTCAATATATGATAATATAATTATATTGTAATGTAGTAAATATAATTATGATCTAATATAGTATGAGTATGGTATAATATATTGTATATACATTGATACAATATAATACTACTAATGGTATTGTGATATTATAATTGTATATTTGATTTACATGGGGGGCGGCAAAATAATGTTTTTTGGGGGGGGCACCAAAATAATGTTCGCCTACCATTTAAAATTACCTTAGACCGCCCCTGGGAAGGAAGGAGAGAAGGAAGGAAGGAAGGAAGGACGGGAGGAGAGAAGGAAGGAGACAAGGATGGAGGGAAGGAAGGAAGGGGAGAAGGAAGGAGGGAGGAGAGAAGGAGGGAGGGAGAGAAGGAGGGAGGGAAGGAAGGAGAGAATGAGGGAGGGAAGAAAGGATGGAAGGAAGGATGGAAGGAGAGAAGGAAGGAGACAAGGATGGAGGGAAGGAAGGAAGGAGAGAAGGAAGGAAGGACGGAAGGAGAGAAGGAAGGAGACAAGGATGGAGGGAAGGAAGGAAGGAAGGAAGGAGAGAAGGAAGGAGGGAGGGAGAGAAGGAGGGAGGGAGAGAAGGAGGGAGGGAAGGAAGGAGAGAATGAGGGAGGGAAGGAAGGAGGGAAGGAAGGAGAGAAGGAGGGAGGGAGAGAAGAAAGGAGGGAGGGAGAAAAGGAAGGAGGGAAGGAAGGAAAGAAGGGAAGGAAGGAAGGAAAGAAGAGGAAGGTAAGGAAGGAAGGAAGGGGGAAGGTAGGGAAAAAGAGGGAAGAAAAAAGGAGAGGAGGGAGGGAAGGAAGGAAGAAAGGAAGGAAAGAAGAGGGAGGGAGGGAGAGAAGGAGGGAGGGAGAAAAGGAAGAAGGGAAGGAGAGAAGGAAGGAGGGAGTTTCCCCATGCCTGTTTGAGGGACCTTAAAGTGGTGAGCCTCCTTCCAACATTGTGATTCTGGATAGAAAACAAACAACAACATAACATAACATTGTTTGAGTCCACAGTGCTCTCTGGGTGTAGGTGAACTACAACTTCCATACTCCAGGTCAATTCCCAAGCAAACCCTTCCAGTACTTCCTGTTGGTAATGAGAGTTCAATGTGCCAAGTTTGGTTCAATTCCATTGTTGCTAGAGTTCAGGATGCTCTTTGATTGTGTGTTAACTATAAATCCCAGAAACTGTAACTCCCAAATGTCAAAGTCTGTTTTCCCCAAACTCCATCTGTGTTCACATTTGGGCATATTGAGTATTCATGCCAGGTTTGGTCCTGATCCAACATTGTTTGAGTCCACAGTGCTCTCTGGATATAGGTGAACTACAACTCCAAAACCCAAGGTCAATGCCCACCAAACTCTCATAGCATTTTCTCTTGGTGATGGGAGTTCTGTGTGGGAAGTTTGTGTCTTTCTGCCATTCCTGCCAGGATATCTATGTTGTGTTCATCGAAACAGGCCCAGGTTTCACACTGAGTGTATAAATACATTTAAAAACATATTAACTATATGTATGACTATGTTAGAGTGTGGTTTTGAGTCATTTCGGTTGGTGGTGTGCCCCAGGATTTTGTAAATGTAAAAAGTGTGCCGCGGCTCAAAAAAGGTTGAAAAACACTGCTCTAGGAAAAAGGAACAAAATCCGATGGCTCAAACTATTGAGGTATAACACTGCTCTCCATTGCTGGAAAAATCCTTGCAAGGATAATCCTGAACAGACTAGTTCCTGCTGTTGCAGAAGAACTTCTCCCGGAAAGCCAATGCGGCCTCAGAGCTCACAGGAGCGCCACAGATATGGTTTTTGCCCTTAGACAACTGCAAGAGAAATGTCGAGAGCAGAACAAAGGACTCTATGTCACATTTGTCGACCTCACCAAAGTCTTCGACACTGTGAGCAGAAAAGGTCTGTGGCAGATCCTGGAACGTCTAGGATGTCCCCCAAATTCCTCAAAATGATTATCCTGTGACATGAGGGCCAGTGCGGTCAAGTCAGATACGGCGATGCTCTCTCGGAGCCCTTTCTCATAACTAACGGAGTGAAACAAGGTTGTGTTCTTGCACCAACACTATTTACAATCTCCTTCAGCATGATGCTCCAACAGGGGCGACAAGACCGAAGCCCCGTCGCCCGCCAGGGACTCGCGGCGAGCCCCCAGGAGCCAAGCCGCGGTCTCTTCAGGGCCGGCGGTGCTGGGCCTCCCGCAACCCGCAATGAGGGTGAGCGGGGAAACGGTGGAGGCCCAGCCACCCAGGCCCCAAAAAGGCTGCCCTCCCCGCCGACTAGGCCACGCGGGGAGGCAAGGGTCTGGCGCCGCGGGGCGGGCGGGCCCGGACTGGCCCCTGCCCCTCGCGCCACTCCGGGCCCGGGCCCCGCAGCACCGGGCCCAGACCTCGCAACGGCAGACCTCGAAGAAGGGCTACGGCAGGCCTCGAAGAAGAAGGCGGCATATATATACGCTATCGTACTGATGGCAGCTTGTTTAACTTAAGCCGCATGAGGGTTCGCACTAAGACTCTAAACCAGGGGTGCTCAGGACGGTGATCGCGATCGACCGGGTGATCTTTGGGCCTCATCCGGGTGATCTTCAGGCCCTCACCCGGTCAATCGCTGGTCCTTCACGCGCAGCTGGGCCTCCATCGTTGCTCTTCCACGCCACCACCTGGCCGCTTCCAAGAGCTCATGAGTCCAACAGCGAGAATGGCCGCTTCTGAGCATGCGTGCCGGCGAGCCGCGCATTGCGTCATTCAGGCCACCCCTTCTTTTGCCCTTCTGCCTTTTTCCTCCCTCCGGCCCTCTCCGGCCACTCAGAGTAGTCGCAGACCAAAGGAGGGGGCGGCCTGAATGACGCAATGTGCGGCTCGCCGGCGCGCATACGCAGAAGCAGCCATTCTCCCTGTTGGACTCATGAGCTCTTGGAGGCGGCACGCGTGCACGCGGCGTGGAGGAGCAACAACGGAGAAGAAATAGAAGGACTTTGAGCGTGCAGGGTTAGGGTTAGGGTGAAGAGGACCAGCAGCGAGGAAGGAGCAACAACGGAGGAGAAGCAGAAGGACGCTTTTGGAGCCATTTACTGACCAATCTGCAGCTCAAAGGTCGGTCTGTTTACTTTCTGGGTGATAATATGTGTGGCAATACGGCAGTGTGGGAGGAATGGGGAGGTTGGATGTATTTTTGCATGTCCCATCTGAGAAACAAATAGCCTTGCAGCTCAAAGGCCTGTGTGTTTTGTTTTCTGCCTGATGATATCTGTGGCAATATGGTAGGGAGGGAGAAATGGGTGCTTTGGATGTATTTTTGCATGTCCCATCTGAGATACAAATAGCCTTGCAGCTTAAAGGTCTCTCTGTTTACTTTCTGCCTGATTATATCTGTGGTAAATATGCCAGGGTGGGGGGAAATGGGGTGCTTGGATGTATTTTTGCATGTCCCATTGTTTACATTTCTGAGAAAGAAAGAAGCCCTGTGCAGACAAAAGGTGGCAGCAGGAGTGGGTGTGCGCGCACCAGGTGATCTTTTAAACTTGGTTCTTCATATGGTAGCTCCCATGCTGAAAAAGTGTGAGCACCCCTGCTCTAAACTATCTAGTCCGTGAGCTGCTTTTTGCTGACGATGCTGCCCTTGTCGCCCATTCAGAAGCAGCCCTGCAGCGCCTCACATCCTGCTTTGCAGCAGCTGCAGATCTGTTTGGGCTGGAAGTCAGCCTGAAGAAACGGAAGTCCTCTACCAGCCCGCACCACAGGAAGAACACCATCATCCCCACGTCAGCAGTGACACATCTGTGCTTAAGTCCGTTCAGCAGTTCATCTACCTGGGAAGCATCATCTCTTCAGACGCCAAGATTTTTATTTTTATTTTTTAAAAAAATGTTTCTTGATTTTCCACAGTAATAGTTAAAAAGAAGAAACACACATCTAGACACAACACAAACTAACTAATGACATTAAGAACACAAAGATAGTCGGCATGCTTCCATCTTTCCATTTCTCAGCCAGAGTCAGTCTGGCTGCTGTAATGCAGTAGACATTTTTTTTTTCAATATTCTTGTCTAGATCAAAATCTAGCAGGCCCAGTAGCAGATATTCCGGTTTCAATTGAAATTTTAGATCTAACATGTTTTGCATTGCATTATGTATTTCCCCCCAAAATTTAAGGACTTTTTTTTACAATTGTTCTTGCACCAACCCTATTGACAATCTTCTTCAGCATGATGCTCCAAAGGGCTACGGCAGACCTCGAAGAAGAAGACGGCATATATACACGCTATTGTACTGATGGTGGCTTGTTCAACTTAAGCCGTCTGAGGGCTCGCACTGACTCTAAACTATCTAGTCTGTGAGCTGCTTTTTGCGGACGATGCTGCCCTTGTCGCCCATTCAGAAGCAGCCCTGCAGCGCCTCACGTCCTGCTTTGCAGCAGCTGCAGATCTGTTTGGGCTGGAAGTCAGCCTGAAGGAAACGGAAGTCCTCTACCAGCCCGCACCACAGGAAGAACACCACCATCCCCACATCAGCATAGGCAAATCTGTGCTTAAGTCCGTTCAGCAGTTCACCTACCTGGGAAGCATCATCTCTTCAGACGCCAAGATTGATAAAGAGATCAATCACAGATTAGCAAAGGCATAGAGTGCATTCGGAAGGCTTCACAAAAGAGTCTGGAGCAACAAGCACCTGAGGCAAAGTACCAAAATCAGTGTGTACAGAGCTATCGTGTCTATTCTCCTCTATGGGTCTGAAACATGGCTCACCTATCGCCAACACCTACGACTCCTCGAACACTTTCATCAGCGCTGTCTTCGCACAATCCTAAATATACACTGGACTGATTATGTGACGAATGTTGCTGTCCTTGAGCAAGCAGGGATCGCCAGCATTGAGGCCATGCTATTGAGAACACAGCTACGCTGGGCAGGACACGTCTCTAGGATGGAGGACCACCGCCTCCCAAAGATACTACTCTATGGTGAACTTGCCACGGGTCAGCGCAAAAAGAGATATAAGGACTCCCTGAAACAACATCTCAGGGGCCGGAGAGATAGCACAGTGGTAACAACAGCTGTGCTGGCAATCTGAAGATCTGAAGATTGCAGGATCGAATCCCGGGCTGAGTTAGACACCAGCTGTAAGCCCTGTCTACTGTTTACCCAAGCAGTTCAACAGCCTGGCTGTGAATTGACAACAAATTGGGGACCATAAAAGTGGGGAAGGACTTTTGCACAGACTTGTCTGAAATAGGCTGGCGGAGAAGGGAGGGGCGGAAGTGGTGAAAACAAGAGGCTGCTGTCATGAGGATGGAACAACAGCAACCCCTTGTGACGTGATGCCGCAATGACGCAGGGACATAACAACAATGATGTAATGGAGCATTCACACCCGATGACGCCCACCTGTATGACGTAGTCAGGAAAGAAGAAGTTCTTCTAAAAACTGCATTGTATTTGTCTATGTGTAATTGTATGTCTTTCCGACAGGGACTGTCTGTCGTATGCGTATTGTAACCCGCACTGAGTCCCCTTCGGGGTGAGAAGAGCGGAATAGAAATAAACAGTATTATTATTATCATTATTATTATTATCAGGCTCAGCCAGATTGATCACCAACAATGGTCCACCCTGGCCTCACATCGGGAGGCATGGAGATGCGCTATCCACAATGCTGCGGCCTCTTTCGAGAAGACACGCCGAACGGGTTTCGAAGAGAAACGACAACGCAGAAAGAACCGCAACTTGGAAACAACATCACCCAAGGAGACTTTCTGCTGTGCTTTCTGCAACCGAACTTGCCTATCTCAGATTGGCCTTTTTAGTCATCAAGGCGCTTGTAAAAAGCGTGGGATGAGTCCTTCCCGAATCTTCGTTCGCGAAGTAATGCCGAGAGAGAGTAATGTTTTAGATTAAATCATTGCTTGTCTGCTTTTACACTGCTGTTTTATAATGTTAGTTCTACGCTCGCTTTTACCTGTTGTAAACCGCTCCGAGCTGCTAGAGCAGTGCTTCTCAACCTTCCTAATGCTGCGACCCCTTAATATAGTTCCTCATGTTGTGGCGACCCCTAACCATAACATTATTTTCATTGCTACTTCATAACTGCATGGGGGGGGGGCTGGGGTTGATTTTGTCATTTGGAAGTTGTAGTTTCTGGGATTTATAGTTCACCTACAATCAAAGAGCATTCTGAACTCACCAACAATGGAATTGAACCAAATTTGGAACACAAAACTCCCATAACCAACAGGAAATACTGGAAGGGTTTGGTAGGCATTGACCTTGTGTTTGGGAGTTGTAGTTCACCTATATCCAGAGAGCACTATAGACTCGACAATGATGGATCTGGACCACACTTGACACGAATCCTCAATATACCCAAATGTGAACACTGGTGGAGTTTCGGGAAAATAGATCTTGACATTTGGGAGTTGCTGGGATTTATAGTTCATCTATAATCAAAGAGCCCCTTGCACCCTACCAATGATAGAATTGGGTCAAACTTCCTACACAGAACCCTCATGCCTTGAAGGAACTAGCTGGCGCGAGCCTCCATCCCACCTCACACACTCTCCCTCACCCACACAAGCGCACCATGCTGACATGCGTCAAGCACGCCTGCTCTCCCATCCCCGCTTGGAGTCTCAGAATCAGCCCTCCCCTTGGCTGGGAGGCCTGCCAATCACAGCAGAGGAGAGCTTTAGGTGGGAGAATTCGCAGTCTGTTTCCAAAAAGATAGAGAGAGAAAAGTGGAGAGATCTTCAACCTTCTCTGCCAAAGGGCTTCCTAAGACCATCAGAAATACATGTTTTCTGATGGTCTTTGGCGACCCCTCTGAAACCCTCTCGCGACCCCCCTGGGGGTCCCGACCCCCAGGTTGAGAAACACTGTGCTAGAGGGAGCGGTCTAGAAGCCGACATAATAAATAAATAAATAAAATTAAATAAAGGGTTCGGGGTTTTGTAGGTGGGAAATTGTCCTCGTGCAAGAAGGCGTTCTCAGCAAATACAACGGAGAGAAAACACGAAGAGCAGCTTGTATCACACTTGCAGGAAACAGGAAGCGACACAGAACAAGCCACAATAATGTTGTACTTACGCGTGAAGACTTGTTATTCCTTCGGGAAGCGAGATGGGAAAATCCGAAGATCACAAATGTACGCTCCTAGCATTTCAGTCAATCGGCGAGTAGCAATCACAACTTGTGCGAGGAATAGTGAGAACCCGCCGCGGTGGCCGCTCCTGTGCGGCTGCGTCACTCGCAAGAAACAAGTGCTGATCGCAGAGGAAGCCGGAGAGGAAAGACACAAAATCGTAAAAGCATTGATAGGCAGCCAAGTGAAAGGTGCTCCGAGTGCGAGGATGGACGGCGCTGCTTGATTTACGAGATCTTTCCCAGCGAAAAGAGGAACTGCTGCCAAAATCATCACGAGCCGGTGCCAACATTGTCATTTGTGTTGACACCGAACACATTCTTCTCCTGTTGCTTAAGCATCTGTAAACAGTGGGATTATGACACAACGCACAAGGGAGTGTAGGCAGAAACAGTCAACTAATGTGCAAGTGTGTGATGATTTCAGGTAGAGGTGTCCGTGCTTGGTGAGCAGACGTGAAAGCGGGTGGGCGAGGACAAAAAACGCGCTCTCAGAGTTGAAGGCTTTAAGAGCTTTGCAATATTATAAACAACGGATATTGCGGATCAAGTATTGCGTGAATCCGGCCGGAACTCAAACAGCTTCCTGCTTTCCTGTCCGTGTTTATTTGTCTTTTAAATACATTTGTCCTCACTTCTCAAGGACTTTTGTGACACTAAATGACACGAACGGCAACTTCTCCTCCCTGAAAAGATGACATGTATGTCAGTAGCTTTTAAAAAAATAGTTTTTAATCGTTTTATTATACACACACACACACCATTGAAGAGTATTTTTACAAGCAAGTTCAGCATCTCAGCATTTCAACCCATTACACCAGTGTTTCCCAACCAGTGTGCCGCGGCACACTAGTGTGCCGTGAGCGATCATCAGGTGTGCCGTGGGAAATTGGAACCTCCAGGAAGGGGGGGGGGGGGGAGAATCTAGTGTGTTGAAGTATAAAAACCCTAAGAAACGTACCTCGATAAAGGCACAAAATTAAAACCACCCCCCCTCCCCACCCGTTTTTTACTTGGTCTGTCCCTCTCCATGCATTGGGAAGGCCCGCCTCCCTTTCCCCAAGTAGAGACCTCCTCTTGCCTCCTGGGGGTTCTGTGTGGGAAGTTTGGCCCAGTTCTATCATTGGTGGGGTTCAGAATGCTCTTTGATTGTAGGGGAACTATAAATCCCAGCAACTACAACTCCCAAATGTCAAGGTCTATTTTCCCCAAACTCCATCTTTGTTCACATTTGGGCATATTGAGTATTCATGCCAAGTTTGGTCCTGATCCAACATTGTTTCAGTCCACAGTGCTCTCTGGATATAGGTGAACTACGACTCCAAAACCCAAGGTCAATGCCCACCAAACTTTTATAGCATTTTCTCTTGGTTATGGGAGTTCTGTGTGGGAAGTTTGTGTCTTTCTGCCATTCCTGCCAGGATATCTATGTTGTGTTCATCGAAACAGGCCCAGGTTTCACACTGAGTGTATAAATACATTTTAAAAACATATTAACTATCTGTATTACTGTGTTAGAGTGTCATTTTGTGTCATTGTAGTTGGTGGTGTGCCCCAGGATTTTGCAAATGAAAAAAGTGTGCCGCGGCTCAAAAAAGGTTGAAAAACACTGCACTACACCACCGGGAACTCTTATATTTATATTTATATTTATATTTATATATCTCCATTGAAAACTATTTTTAAAGCCACTTAAAATACCTATTGATCTACTCACATTTGCATGTTTTCGAACTGCTAGGTTGGCAGAACCTGGGGCTAATAGCATGAGCTCACGCCGCTCCTCTGATTCGAACCTGCAACCTTTCGGTCAGTAAGTTCAGCGGCTCAGCATTTCAACCCACTTCACCGGGAACTCTATTTATATTTATATCTATATTTATATTTATATATCTCCATTGAAAACTATTTTTTAAAGCCACTTAAAATACCTATTGATCTACTCACATTTGCATGTTTTCGAACTGCTAGGTTGGCAGAATCTGGGGCTAATAGCATGAGCTCACGCCGCTCCTCTGAATGGAACCTGCAACCTTTCGGTCAGTAAGTTCAGCGACTCAGCATTTCAACCCACTGCACCACCGGGAACTCTCTCATTCATATACACACACACACAGTGTGTGTGTGTGTGTGTGTGTGTGTGTGTGTGTGTATATATATATATATATATATATATATATCTAGCTTGGCGACCCGGCGGTGCCCGGGTCATTTGAGAAAGGCATTGTGTGCCAAGGTTGGTCCTTATCAGTTGTTTATTTGGCTCGCAGTGGTCTCAAAAAGTGAGTGATGGTACTTCAAGTCCCAGAATCCATGATCCATCCTCCTCCAAAATGCACCAGGATGTAGAGTGGGTCATAGGGGTTCTGTTGCACCTCAGATCGCGGACAGCCCCCCTAGATCACACACACCAGGCAGATGCAATACACATAATTAATATTAACATATTAATATGTCAAGAAATATTCATATATTATTAGTATTAATATTATAATTATTATATTATAGTATATATATAGACATTATAATATATTTAAATTATAATATAATATAACATTATATTATTTATTATATTATTATAAAATTATTATAAAAATAATAATAAAAACCACTAAAATAAAATGAGATTCAAGAAGACAAGGTGCGAACCAAGATGGAGGCCGACATCCTCAAGAGAGAAAGGATCCCAAGATGGAATGTGTAGCACAGCAGTTCTCGTTTGTGCCTGGAGGGCAGGGGACAGGGCCTGGGGTCCCATTAGCATTAGAACCAGCCGTGCTAGAACAGGATTCTGAGGATGAGCTAGATGACTGGGGCGAAGGGCAGCTTTCCCCGCAAGAGCCTCTTTCACCCACAGAGAGCTTGGCCTGGGAAGAAATGTGTTTTGGTCCAAGGGATGATTCAGATCACCAGGTGCAATCTGATAGTGATGCAGGGAGTTATGAACACCCGGGAGGGAGATCTTCCCAGGAGCCCCTGGAGGAAGATATGGAACAAAGCGCATGGGAAATGGCTAGGGAGGAAAGCTCTCAGACAGATAGCAATACAGCTGCCGAAAGACAAGGTCGAACCTTTGATAGGCGACGGAGCATTGAGGCTAGTAGGAGGGATTGGTCTCGAGCCCTAGACCGACCGAGGTCCGTCAGCAGAGATTGAGACGAAGCAGCCGAGAGCGCCGAGGACCTCGGCCGAAGGATTAAGTATAGGATCCGTGGGAACGAATCCTCAGTTCTCCGGCCACGTCTTACTTGATTAGGCGTGAAGCGGAGTAGGACCACAAGCCAAGCCGTGGTCATCGAGCCTTGCCTTGTTTTTGCCTTGCCTTGTTTTCTGATCCGCATTGGTTTGCGGAGCCTTGCCTTGTTTCCTGATCCGCATTGGTTGCGGAGCCCTGCCAAGCTTTTCGGTTATTTGCTACGTTACTTTGGACATTCTTGCTTCAAGCCTTTTGGACATTCACTTCATATTGGACTATATATTCTTTGGAACTGTTTTTATATTCAATAAAGTAGTTAGCCTTCAGTACGTCTCTGTGTGTGTGATTAAGGGGCCCGCCAAGTCCGTGCATTGTGACAGAATGGCCCAATGGACCCAGCCCAGAGGATGGCAAAGCGGACCAGCCGCCACAGCAAAGCAGAGCAGAGCAGCAGACAATTGGAGGGAATGCCATTCCGTCAGAGGCATTCCCGATCGGCTCATCGTCCTGCCATGGAGTGCCTGTCATCCCGGGAGGCGATCTGGGCCTGCAGCGGGAGCAGTCGGTCACCTGAGGTGGCTGATCGCCCTGGCGACCTGGAAAACAATCAAGTCTTCCAGGTCGCCAGGGGATCAGCCGCCGCAGATCGCTGACTGCTCCCGCTGCAGGCCTGGATTGCCTCCCGGGGTGGCAGGCACTCCAAAGCCGCCACTCCTCCGATCGTTCTCAGGAGCGGCAGGCTGTCTGCCGACACAAGTCCCACAGCCCGCAGTGGGATGGCGGCTGCGGCACCCCTTCCTCTTGGCCCCGCCCCCGATGCCCTTCTCCCCAGGCCGGTCAGAATCGGCCCCCGGGCTGCATCCGGCCCCCGGGCCACAGGATGCCCAGGTCTGATTTAAGACCTTGAAGGTTAACACCATTACCTTGAAAGTGATCCGGTGCTCGACCGGGAGCCAATGAAGCTGCTGTAAGATGGGAGACATGTCACTCCTCGCCGGCACTCCAGCCAGGAGTCGAGCAGCGGCGTTCTGGACGAGCTTAAGCTTCCGGATCACGGACAAGGGCAGGCCAATGTAAAGGGCGTTACAGTAGTCTATCCTTGAGATGACCGTGGCTTGGATAACTGTGGCTAGGTCGTCTCTCGATAAGTAGGGGGCCAGCCGCCTAGCCTGTCGCAGGTGGAAAAAGGCGGTTCTGCTGACAGTGGAGACCTTGGCCTCCATAGACAGCAAAGGGTCAAAAACAACCCCAGGCTTTTTACTGATGATGACGGGCAAAGTGCCTCGCCATCCAGGGTGGGAAGCTGGACCACCCCACAATCCGGGCGACCCAGCCACAGTACCTCTGTCTTCGCTGGATTCACCCTCAACCTACTGGCACGCAGCCATCCAGTGACGGCCTCAAGGCACTGATGGAAACAAGAGGGTACGTACCCCTTCACCAGCATCGCCATCTGGGTACGATCCTCCAGGAAGGAGGCTTGCACCTGCCTGATACGTTTCTGGAGCCCCACCTTGCATCTCGTAATATTTTTTGTTTGCTGGGAGAACACTGATATGGCCTGTGGTGGTGCTTTGTGGCAAAACAATGACTCAACCAAGGATTCATGGAACAAGCGGTGATGCAATTTCAGGAGAAACTGTCTCACGAACTGGCTTTTCTTCTTCCCCGCAACTCTCTTCTGATGATATGTTTTGGGCGCGTCCGGCTGGACTCGTACCGTTCAATTTGGCAGCGACATTCCCAGTGAAGCCTCCGTTTCGATCGTACATCGGGGTGAGCGCCGTTGCACTGCAAAGTCTCCTTGTGGAGAGAAAAGCAGGGTATAAACCCAACAACAACAACAACAACAACAACAGGCAGTGGTGGCTGTTAAGTCGCATAGCATGTCTGATCCCATATAGTTCTGATTCTTAGTCTCCTTGTGGAGAGAAAAGCAGGGTATAAATGAACACAACAACAACAACAAAAACAACAACAGACACTGGTGACTGTTAAGTCACATAGCATTATTATTATTATTACTATTATTACTTGAGAAAGGCATTGTGTGTCAAGGTTGGTCCTTATCATAAGTGTACGTGGCTCGTAGTTGTTTCAGGAAGTTAGTGAAGGTAGTGCGAGTCCCATTATCCATGGTGTACCCTCCTCCAAAGTGCAGCAGGATGTAGAGTGGGTCATGGAGACTCTGTCTGCCAAGTGTGGCCTTGATCGATCATTATTGGGAGTTGCAGTGGTATCCTGAAATTAGCTAAAGTACTGCAAGTCCCCTCATCCATGGTCCACCCACCTCCAAACAGTACCAGGACGTACAGTTGGTCATGGAAGCTCTGTCTGCCAAGTTTGGCCTTGATCTCTCATTATTGGGAGTTGCAGTGGTATCATGAAATTATTGAATGTACTGCAAGTCCCATCATCCGTGGTCCACCCACCTCCAAACAGTACCAGGATGTACAGTTGGTCATGGAAGCTCTGTCTGCCAAGTTTGGCCTTGATCGATCATTATTGGGAGTTGCAGTGTTATCATGAAATTATTGACGGTACTGCAACTCCCATCATCTGTGGTCCACCCTCGCCCAACCTGCAGCAGGATGTAGAGTGGGTCATGGGGGCTGTGTGTGCCAAGTGTGGTCTGTATTGGCGAATGGATGAGGGTTGCATTGTTTTTAGGAAGTGAGTGAAGGTACTTCAAGTCCCATCATCTGTGGTCCGTCTCACACAAAACTGCACCAGGATGTAGAGTGGGCCATGAGGGCTCTGTGTGGCAGGTTTGGTGTTGATCAGTCATTGGATTAGGTTTGCAGCAGTCTTGGAAAATGAGGGAAGGTACTTCAAGTCCCATCATCCATGGTCTGCCCTACTGTAAACTGCAGTAGGATGTAGAGTGGGTCACTGGGGTTCTGTGTGCCAAGTGTGGTTTTTATAGGTGCTTGTTGGGGGCCGCAGTGGTCTGTGGTAGTAGAGGGGTGTGAAAGTACTACAAATCCCATCGTCCATTGTCAGTCCTTCCCCAACCTCACCAGGACGTGAAGGCAGTCATGGGGGTTATGTGTGCCAAGTGTGGTCTCGTTAAGTAATTGGATGAGGGTCGCAGCAGACTTAGGAAGTGAGTAGAGGTAGTTCAAGTCCCATAATCCATGGTCCGCCCTCCTCCAAAGTGCCCCAGGACATCGAGTGTTTAATGGGGGATGTGTGTGCCCAGTGTGGTCTGTTTTTGTCCTTTTACGTGGCCGCAGTGGTCTGTGGGAACCAAAGAGTTTGAATGTACTACAAATCCCATAATCTGTGGTCCATGTCTCCCAAACCGCACCAGGACGTAAAGAGGGTCAGGGGGGTTATGTGTCCCAAGTTTGGTGCAGGTCCATCACCTGCGCTGGTCGCTGTGGCCTGTGAAAGTGGCAGCCAATCAGAACGCCGGCACATACATACAAACCCACCCACAAACCCACCCACATACAAACAGACATTCCGCTTTATTATATACTCGTTTGGGGACCCGGCCCTGCCCGGGTTATTTGAGAAAGGCATTGTGTGCCAAGGGTGGTCCTTATGAGATGTTTACGTGGCTTGCAGTGGTCTCAGGAAGTTAGTGAAGGTACTTCAAGTCCCATCATCCATGGTCCATCCTCCTTCAAATGGCACCAGGATGTAGAGTGGGTCATGAGGGCTCTGTGTGTCAGGTTTGGTCTTGATCAGTCATTGGATTAGGTTTGCAGCAGTTTTGGGAATTGAGTGAAGATACTTCAAGTCCCATCATGCATGGTCTGGCCTCCTCCAAGCTGCACCAGGATGTAAAGTGGGTCATGGAGGCTCTGTGTGCCTAGTTTGTTCTTTCTTGGTAATTGGATGAGGGTCGCAGTGGTCTCAGAAAGTGAGTGAAGGTACTTCAAGTCCTATCATCCGTGGTCCGTTCCACTCAAAACTGCAGCAGGATGTAGAGTGGGTCATGGGTACTCTGTGTGCCAAGTTTGGGCCTGGTCTGTGATTTGCAGGGGCTTCAATGTTCTGTGGGAAATGAATCGGGTGAAGGTACTGCAAATCCCATCATTTGTGGCCCATCCTGCCCTAAACCGCACCAGGTTGTAAAGTGGGCCAGTGGGCATCTGTGTGCCAAGTGTGGTCCTGATCCTTCTATGGTGTGGGCCAGGGTGCTCTAAGCAAGTGAGTTAAAGTACTGCAAATCCCATCATTTGTGGCCCATCCTGCCCTACACCACACCAGGTTGTAAAGTGGGCCAGTGGGCATTTGTGTGCCAAGTGTGGTCCTGATCCTTCTATGGTGTGGGCCACAGTGCTCTAAGCAAGTGAGTTAAAGTACTGCAAGTCCCATCATCCTTGGTCCATTCTCCATCAAACTGCACCAGGATGTAGAGTGGGTCTTGAGGGTTCTGTGTGCCAAGTTTTGGTCTTGTTCTCTCATTGTTTGGGGTCGCAAAGGGGTCGCAAAGTGTTTTGGCCTGAAACTCCCACCATGCCTGACTGCCTCAGGCCTTTTCCTGACCCCTTCTGCCACTTTAGAGTGTCGGAATGTTCGTGTTGGCGACTGCCTCAGGCCTTTTCCTGACCCCTTCTGCCAGTTTAGAGCGTCGGAATGTTCGTGTTGGCTGGCCAACCAATCATGTTGTCAGAATGTAGAGGCCGGGAGCCAATCAGAACGCTGCCACATACATACATACAAACACACAAACACACATACAAACATTCCGCTTTATTATATATAGGGATTATCATTTCAACTTTCATACCGACACTCCCCGGAGGCTCGGAGCAGTTTACAAGCGTGACATATAAAAACAGAGAACATACAGTACTAATGCAGGAGACAAATTAAACAATTTAAACAATTATTTATTTATTTTATTTTATTATTTGGGCTTGTACGCGGCCACTCCTTGAGGGCTCGGAGCGGCTTACAGTCAAGTAAAAACGCACAGAGGTAAAAGCAAACATATTAAACTAGCTTAAAGAAAGATTCCCAGCCTAGCAATCCAAGGCTAGCCGGAAAAGGTGAGTCTTGCAGGCCTTGCGGAAGGAGAGAAGGTCCTGCATGGCCCGTACATCACTAGGAAGAGTGTTCCATATTGACGGCGCCGCTACAGAAAAGGCTCTGCGCCGGGTCGATGTGAGACGGATTGCTTTGAAGGCCGGTACTTCAAGGAGGTTCATTTGTTCGGAACGAAGTGACCTCTGGGGTTGGTAGGGGAAGAGACGGACCCTCGGATACAGCGGCCCCAGACCATGCAAGGCCTTGAAGGTTAACACCATCACCTTGAAGGTGATCCGGTGCTCGACCGGAAGCCGATGGAGCTTCCGGAGGATGGGTGTTATGTGACATCTCACTGGAGTCCCAGTGGGAAGTCAGGCAGCGGCATTCTGGACGAGCTTTAGTTTCCGGATCACTGACAAGGGCAGGTCGATGTAAAGGGCGTTACAGTAGTCCAGTCTCAAGATGACCGTGGCTTGGAGCACCGTGGGCAGTTCGTCTCTGGATAGGTAGGGGGCCAGACGCCTAGCTTGCTGCAGATGGAAAAAGCCGTTTTTGCTGACGCTGGATGTCAGATTATTGCATTTTGAATAGCAATTCATGAGTCAGCACAAGATATATTTTCGGTTTGAGATGACCTGCAGTGTGACATGTTTGACACCAGATGGCGCTGTCTCAAGACTGCTAAATGGAACCTTGAGGAATGTCAGTTACAAAGTGACAGTTGGGATTTGTCAGTTGGGATTGTCACGATCACGGACTTAGCGGGCCCCTTAATCACACACACAGAGACGTACTGAAGGCTAACTACTTTATTGAGTATAAAAACAGTTCCAAAGAATATATAGTCCAATGACAATTGTCAAGGTAGCAAGCAAGATTGTCCAATATTTAGCAAATAGGCTTGAAATGAGCCGATGGGGATGGGGAATTAAACTTCTATATTTCTGTTGCTTATCCGCTGTGACATAAATACTCAACGCCGAATACTGGAGACCTGGGCCTCCATCGACAGCAACGGGTCAAAAACGACCCCAAGACTCTTTACTGAGGACGTCGGGCATAATGCCTCTCCATCCAAGCTAGGCAGTCGGGCCTCCCCACCCACCGGGCAGCCCAGCCACAGTATCTCCGTCTTTGCTGGATTCACCCTCAATCTGCTGGCATGCAGCCAACCAGTGACGGCTTCAAGGCACTATTGGAAACAAGAGGGTACGGAGTCCGGCCGGCCTTCCATTTTCAGAACGAGCTGGATGTCGTCAGCGTACTGATCACATTCCAGCCCAAAGCTTCGGACCAGACCAGCAAGTGGTCGCATATAGATGTTAAATAACAAAGGGGAGAGAATGGCACCTTGAGGGACCCCACAGGTAAGTGGAGTAACTTAAGATCATTCCGGGAGGCCCTGCTCTCGCTCCCGCCTACTTCTCAAATGCGGTTGGTGGGGACGAGAGAGAGGGCCTTCTCGGTGGTGGCTCCCCGTCTGTGGAACTAACTCCCAATTGATATACGATCAACCCCATCCCTCCTGGCATTCAGAAAAAAAGCGAAATCCTGGTTATGGGACCAAGCGTTTGCACGTTAGCACGATGCGGCACTTTAGATGGGACTGGAATGGCAAACCGGTGGACAAGACCGAATGTTTTGTTATGGACGGAATACTGTTTTCAACTGATGTGAATGTGTATGATGTATTTTAATGCTAATTGTATTTTAATGCTATCTGTAGTTTAATTGTATTTTAATTTTAACTGCTTTTGGTTTTATTATATGTATACTGTGTGGCATCGAATTGTTGCCGTTGTGAGGCCGCTCTGAGTCCCCCCTCGGGGGTTGAGAAAGAAGCGGGGTAGAAATGGTGGCATTAAATAAATAAATAAATAATCTCTATATATAATAAAGCGGAATGTTTGTTTGTATACGTATATCTTTGTATGTTTGTATGTATGTATGTGACAGCATTCTGATTGGCTCCCGGCCTCTACATTCTGACAACATGATTGGTCGCCAGTGAGGGAGTATTTGCATAACGCCTCTAATTGGCCAGCCAAACTGGCAGAGGGGGATAAGGCAAAGGCCCGAGGCAGTCGCCAACACGAACATCCCGAAGCTCTAAGGTGGCCGAGGGGGTAAGGAAAAGGCCTGAGGCAGTCAGGCATGGTGGGAGTTTCAGGCCAAAACACTTTGCGACCCCTTTGCGACCCCAAACAATGAGAGAACAAGACCAAACTTGGCACACAGAACCCTCAAGACCCACTCTACATCCTGGTGCAGTTTGATGGAGAATGGACCAAGGATGATGGGACTTGCAGTACTTTAACTCACTTGCTTAGAGCACTGTGGCCCACACCATAGAAGGATCAGGACCACACTTGGCACACAGATGCCCACTGGCCCACTTTACAACCTGGTGCGGTTTAGGGCAGGATGGGCCACAAATGATGGGATTTGCAGTACTTTAACTCACTTGCTTAGAGCACTGTGGCCCACACCATAGAAGGATCAGGACCATGCTAGCGAACAGAAATTTGGGGGTCTTGCCTTGAAGGCAGACCAGTTAGACTCACCAAAGAGGGTCTAAAATGGCCTGGTGAGGAAGGAAGCCAACCAATCAATCCCCTTTCCCCTAAATTTCCCAATAAAGATCTCACCAGGTTGAAGAAAAGCCACTGAGTTTTTAATTCATCCAGCTGGAAATGAGGTACTAACCGCAATCCTTCGCCCATGCTAGTACAAAGCATACATGTAATACATACGTTTTTATACTTTTTCCAAAACAGAACAGTTTTCAAACTGCCCACTTGCCTCTATTGGCTGTGGGTTAATCAATTGGCCAATGGGAGGAAAAGAGGGGGAATGACTGGAATAATGAGTCAGGGTTTGAAGATTAAGATGTGTTAATGAAGTTTCATTGATAAGGAGGAAATCCTAAATCTGGTGATGTTTGGCTATCTTTGTGTGGTGATGAAAAATTAATGACATTTCCTGGCAGTAGCATGCACTTCTGACAGTTTTTTCTTTGTTTAGTAAATGTGAGAGATTGTGGGATTTCCTATGTGAGGAAAAAGCCGGGTCTGGCTGGCTTGGCTTTCTTTGAGTTACAGAGGCAAATAGCAAGTGTGATGGCTAGCAATTCCTGCCTATTGAAATGGTTGATTGGTTTCTATAAGCCTCACAAAGGCTTAAACTGGGTTTCCTTACAGCCAGGGTGAGTCATCAGCTTGGTCAACAAAGTGGGCTTTGCTTCTTTTTTAAAAGGTTACATTTCATCAAGGCAAAAACATTCAGAAGTTACAATTTAAAATACAAGGATAGAAGGAAAGGGAAATAATAATACTCTTATACAGTTTCTAGGCATTTCATGGGGGTTAGGGCATGCAAAGGGAGAACTTACACAGAAGTCTAGGAAAATATAGGAAAATATCATGCTTGACTTTCATACAGCTTTGGTATTTCATACAATTTCATAGCGAGAGAGTCCAGGGAAACAATTATTTCATATTCAGGGAGTAGAAAAAAAGTCCATCTGTGTCCTTGGGAAAAACTATAAGAGAAAAGTCCTTTCTGCTAATAGCCAGAGGAGAGTCCAAACACACGGAAGTCCTTAGAAAACTATGTCTCTCAAATCACTCAGGACTTGCCCCTGTTGGCCTGTCCGCATGCATCTCCGTACACAAAGAGTCCATGGCTTCAGGTCAAGTGAGGCAAGAAAACAAGGAGGTAGAAATGGCTGAAGGTCTTTTGATGCCAAATCCCAGCCTTTTGTGCTAGAGATGCCAGACCACATATGCAGGAACTTTGGAACTGCCTGCTGCAGGTCAATGAAACAGGGGCTCGACTTCAACCACACTTGGCACACAGATGCCCACTGGCCCACTTTACAACCTGGTGCGGTTTAGGGCAGGATGGGCCACAAATGATGGGATTTGCAGTACTTTAACTCACTTGCTTAGAGCACTGTGGCCCACACCATAGAAGGATCAGGACCACACTTGGCACACAGATGCCCACTGGCCCACTTTACAACCTGGTGTGGTGTAGGGCAGGATGGGCCACAAATGATGGGATTTGCAGTACCTTCATTTCCCACATAACATTGAAGCCCCTACAAATCACAGACCAGGCCCAAATTTGGCACACAGAGTACCCATGACCCACTCTACATCCTGCTGCTGTTTTGAGTGGGACGGACCACGGATGATGGGACTTGAAGTACCTTCACTCACTTTTTGAGACTACTGCGACCCTCATCCAATTACCAAAAAAGAACAAATTAGGCACACAGAGCCCACGTGACCCATTCTACATCCTGGTGCAGTTTCAAATAGGATGAACCATGGATGATGGGCCTTAAAGTACCTCCACTCACTTCCCTAGACCACTCCAACCCTCATCCAATGACTGATCCCAACTAAACTTGGCACACATAACCACTATGACCCCCTTTCTGTCCTGGTGAGGTTTGGGGGAGGACAGACAACGGATTATGAGATTTGTAGTACTTTCACACCCTTCGGTTCCCACAGACCTCTGTGGCCCCCAACAAAGACTGATAAAGACCAAACTTATCACACAGCGCTCCCATGACTCACTCTACATCCTACTTCAGTTGGAGGAGGGCAGACCATAGATGATGGGACTTGAAGTACCTCCAATCACTTCCCGAGACCGCTGCAACCCTCATCCACTGACTGATCAAGACCAAACTTGGCACACAGAGCCCCCATGACCCACACCACACCCTACTCCAGTTTGGAAGACATTGGACCACAGATGATGGGACTTGAATTACCTTCACTCACTTCCTGAGACCACTGCGAGCCAAATAAACAACTGATAAGGACCAACCTTGGCACACAATGCCTTTCTCAATTAACCCAGGCAGGGCCGGGTCCCCAAGCTAGTAAATACGTAAATATGTGGCAGATCACTACTCCCCTACAATCTCTCTACATCTTGACTTGGATTGAACAAGGAGTTTTGAGACTTGGGACGAATCCAGCCGGTTTGGCGTGTGTGTTTATAAATGAATTCAAAGGAGATTCTAATCTAGGTTTTGACCATGGTGTGACTATTAAGCTTTGCCTACAATTGGTCCGTTTGACACCCCCTTGGTAACACCTCACCCCCACCCCAAGGTCATTGCAGTTAAGGAAGTAGCAAGGAAAATAATGTTATGGTTGGGGGTCACTGCGACATGAGGAACTGTATTAAGAGGTCATTAGGAAGTGTGGGAAACACTGATAGCAAGCTTCGATTTTTTTTATGACATACACCTGTTAGGGGAAAAAACCTGGATGCTCCGTTTGAGCTTCAGCCTTCTGCACTTCTTCTTCCGTCTCTCCGGTGTCCCCTTTTTTATTATTATTTTGGATGTATTTGGTCTTTTACTGCATATGTGGAGTTGCAATATATAGGCCAGTGTTTCCCAACCAGTATGCCGGGGCACACTAGTGTGCTGAGAGCGATCATCAGTGTACAACTGGTGGGACACTGTGTGATACAGAATGCTGGACTAGATGGGCTGAGGTCCGATTCAGCATGGCTCTTCTTATGTTCTTATGGAATGGGGAAATCGGAACCTCCAGGAATGGGGAGGGGAGAGTCTAGTGTGTTGAAGTATAAAAACCTAAGAAAGAAACCTCGATAAAGGCACAAAATTACAACCACCCCCTCCCCACCCGTTGTCTACTTGGTCTGTCCCTCTCCATGCATTGGGAAGGCCCGCCTCCCTTTCCCCAAGTAGAGACCTCCTCTTGTCTCCTGGGTGTTCTGTGTGAGAAGTTTGGCCCAGTTCTATCATTGGTGGGGTTCGGGATGCTCTTTGATTGTAGGGGAACTATAAATCCCAGCAACTACAACTCCCAAATGTCAAGGACTATTTCCCCTGAACTCCATCTGCGTTCATATTTGGGCATATTGAGTATTCATGCCAAGTTTGGTCCTGATCCAACATTGTTTGAGTCCACAGTGCTCTCTGGATATAGGTGAACTACAACTCCAAAACTCAAGGTCAATGCCCACCAAACTCTTATACAGGGGCGGTCCGACATATACGGAAAGTACGCGGCCGTGTAGGGCGCCATTTTAGGGAAGGGCGCCAACTTTTGGGAAGGGCACTGCCACGCCGGCCGCGCCGCCGTAGGAAACCTCCCTGCTTCTGCGTCGGCTTCAGTGCCTGGCCTGCAGGAGCTTCTGGGCATGTGCAGAGATTCTCGCGCATGCGCAGTGGCTCCAGAGCTGAAGTTGAGCTCCGGAGCCACTGCGCATGCCCAGAAGCTCCTGCAGCCGCTGAAGCCGAAGGCTGTAAACACGTCACGTCAGCACTCTGTCCGTATTCGGCACACAACAACATAACGTAACATTGTTTGAGTCCACAGTGCTCTCTGGGTGTAGGTGAACTACAACTTCCAAACTCAAGGTCAATTCCCAAGCAAACCCTTTCAGTACTTTCTGTTGGTAATGAAAGTTCAATGTGCCAAGTTTGGTTCAATTCCATTGTTGCAAGAGTTCAGGATGCTCTTTGATTGTAGGTGAACTATAAAGCCCAGCAACTACAACTCCCAAATGTCAAGGTCTATTTTCCCCAAACTCCATCTGTGTTCACATTTGGGCATATTGAGTATTCATGCCAAGTTTTCTTGATGTGTTTTTATATGTTTGGAAACCGCCCTGAGCCTCGGGAAGGGCGGTTTAGTAAATCAAAATAATAAATAAATAAATAAGTTTGGTCCTGATCCAACATTGTTTGAGTCCACAGTGCTCTCTGGATATAGGTGAACTACAACTTCCAAACTCAAGGTCAATTCCCAAGCAAACCCTTTCAACACTTTGTGTTGGTAATGAGAGTTCAATATGCCAAGTTTGGTTCAATTCCATTGTTGCAAGAGTTCAGGATGCTCTTTGATTGTGTGTTAACTATAAATCCCAGAAACTGTAACTCCCAAATGTCAAGGTCTATTTTCCCTAAATGCCATCTGTATTCACATTTGGGCATATTGAGTATTCATGCCAAGTTTGGTCCTGATCCAACATTGTTTGAGTCCACAGTGCCGTCTGGATATAGGTGAACTACAACTCCAGAACCCAAGGTCAATGCCCACCAAACTCTTATAGTATTTTCTCTTGGTTATGGGAGTTCTGTGTGGGAAGTTTGTGTCTTTCCGCCATTCCTGCCAGGGTATCTATGTTGTGTTCATCAAAACAGGCCCAGGTTTCACACTGAGTGTATAAATACATTTAAACACATATTAACTGTATGTATGACTGTGTTAGAGTGTCGTTTTGTGTCATTTTGGTTGGTGGTGTGCCCCAGGATTTTGTAAACGTAAAAAATGTGCCGCGGCTCAAAAAGAGGTTGAAAAACACTGTCCTAACCAATACAAAGCATATAAAATGGAATAATAAATAAATAAATAGGTTGGCAGAAGCTGGGCCTAACAGCGGGAGCTCACCCCACCAATGACCTTTCGGTCAGCAAGGTCAGATCTGCGGTTTCACCCGCTGCGCCACCAGAAGATTACTGATCCCAATAGTCCAGCATGTATATTGTCCCAAACTGGTTGGAAGGGTTTATGTGGTAGATCACTACTTCCCGACAATCTCTCGACATCTTCACTTGGATTGAGCAAGGAGTTGTGAAACTTGGAGTGAATCCAGCCAGTTTGGCGTGTGTGTTGATGAATAAATTCAAAGGAGATTCTAATCTAGGTTTTGATTATTGGTAACACCTCGCCCCCCCACCCCCCCCCAAGGTCATTGCAGTTATGAAGTAGCAAGGAACATAGTGTTATGGTTGGGGGTCACCCAGGCCCGGATCAGGCCCTTTTGCTGCCCAAGACCAAAGGGTCTTCTTCCGCCCCTCCCCCGGCTCCGCCCCCCCCACCGCCCGCTCCGCCCCCCTGCCCCTCCCGCGGCGGCTCCACCCCGCTCCGCCCCAGAGCCGGCATGAGGAGGAGGAGGAAGGAAAGCCCCCCTCCGGGAGCCGATGCGGGGCCTCCCCACGGCTGCTCCACCCTCCCTCCCTCCTAAAGCCGCCATGCGGCCGAAATCGCCCTTTTCATGCCGGCTTTAGGAGGGAGGGAGGGAGGATCGGCTCCGCGCTGGCGAGGAGGCGGGGGCGGAGCCTGGGGCGAGGAGGGGCGGAGTCAGGGGTGGAGCCGATCCTCCCTCCCTCCTAAAGCAGAGTCGAGGGGAGCAGAGCAAAGGGAGGGGGCGGCGTGGATGGTGCTCGCACCACCCCGCGCATGCGTCCTTTTTGAAAAAAAAATTTTTTCAAATTTTTTTTCAATTTTTTTCTAATTTTTTTCAATTTTTTTCAATTTTTTTTTTCAAATTATTTTTTCTAATTTTTTGGGGAATTTTTTTTTAAAAAAATGGGGTCCGGATCTGCTGCCCCCCCCCCCCAAAGTGCCGGCCGAGGCCATGGCCTAGGGTGGCCTTATGGGTAATCCGGGCCTGGGGTCACCACAACACAAGGAACTGTATTAAGGGGTCGCGGCATTAGGAAGTGTGGGAAACACTGATCTAAGCCTTGTTGAGAAAGAGATCAAGCAACACCCACACAATCCAGTGTGGAAATGAGATATTAATCCTCCTTCTGGCGTATTTAAAACCCCAACCTGTCGGGTAGCTTGCCTCGGTCCTTCTTCATCCCTACCTGCGATCACCTAGAACAGTGTTTTTCAACCTATTTTGAGCCGCGGCACATTTTTTACATTTATTTATTTATTTATTTATTTATTTATTGTTCATTTTTATATTCCGCTCCTCCCAGCAGGCTCGGGGCGGATAACAACAAATATAACGGGCAACGTGTCACCACATGTCGGCATGTAGCCCTACATTAAAAGCGTAAAAAACATAAAACACATTAAAACACATTGCATCACCACACAGGTATGGGAGGACATGCGACATAGTTCTTAGTCCGGTGTGCCTAATTGAAGGCTAGGCCAAAGAGGGCCGTCTTACAAGCCCTCCGAAAAGGGGCCAGTTCCGAGATAGCTCGGGTACTGTCCGGGAGGGCGTTCCAGAGCACCGGCGCCGCTACGGAAAAAGTTCTCTGTCTAATCGTCGATAGATGGCAGGAGCGGATTGATGGCACTAACAACAGATTCTGCTCTTCCGAGCGCAGTGATCTCGGGGAGAATACGGGGTAAGGCGGTCCCTCAGGTACACAGGCCCTAGGCCGTGCAAGGCCTTAAAGGTCAAAACCAACACCTTGAAGGCAATTCGGTACTCAATAGGAAGCCAGTGCAGTTGCCGAAGAATAGGTGTGATGTGCTCCTCGCTGGCGTTCCTGCCAGCTAGCGAGCAGCGGCATTCTGCACTAGCTTGAGTTTCCGGATTGTCGACAAGGGAAGGCCAACGTAGAGGGCATTACAGTAGTCTAATCTCGAGATGACCGTAGCTTGGATTACCGTGGCCAGGTCGTCCCTGGACAGGTAGGGTGCCAGTCGCCTAGCCTGCCGGAGGTGAAAGACTGACATCCTGCTGACCACGGAGACCTGAGCCTCCATGGTCAGCGAGGAGTCCAACACAACCCCAAGCTCTTAACCGATGGCGATGGGTTAAGCCGCTCGCCATCCAGGGTAGGCAACCGGCACCCACTCAGGCCAGGCCGACCAGGCCACAGGATCTCCGTCTTTGACGGGTTCACCTTCAGCTGGCTGGCACGCAGCCAACCAGTCACGGCTTCAAGGCATAGTTGGAAACAATCGGGTACGGAGTCCGGCCTGCCGTCCATTCTCAGCAAAAGCTGGGTGTCATCCGCATACTGATAACACTCCAGACCAAAGTTGCAGGCCAGCTGGGCCAGGGGGCGCATATAGACGTTGAATAATAAGGGGGAGAGGATGGCCCCCTGGGGGACCCCACGGCTAAGTGGGAGTCTCCCGGTGACCTCCCCGCCCCCTTCCACACGTTGTCCCCGGCCCTGGAGGAAGGAGGCCACCCATTTACAAAATCCTGGGGCACACCACCAACCAAAATCACACAAACTGTCATTTGAGAGTTGTAGTTGCTGGGAGTTATAGTTCACCCGCAATCAAAGAGCATTCTGAACTCCACCACTGATGGAATGGAATCAAACTTCCCACACAGAACTCCCATAACCAGGACAAAATACTATAAGAGTTTGGTGGGCATTGACCTTGAGTTTTGGAGTTGTAGTTCACCTATATCCAGAGAGCACTGTGGACTCAAACAATGTTGGATCAGGACCAAACTTATTTATTTATTTATTATTTTGATTTACTAAACCGCCCTTCCCGAGGCTCAGGGCGGTTTCCAAACATATAAAAACACATCAAGAAAACTTGGCATGAATACTCAATATGCCCAAATGTGAACACAGATGGAGTTTGGGGAAAATAGACCTTGATATTTGGGAGTTGTAGTTGCTGGGCTTTATAGTTCACCTACAATCAAAGAGCATCCTGAACTCTTGCAACAATGGAATTGAACCAAACTTGCCATATTGAACTCTCATTACCAACAGAAAGTACTGAAAGGGATGGCTTGGGAATTGACCTTGAGTTTGGGAGTTGTAGTTCACCTATATCCAGAGAGCACTGTGGACTCAAACAATGTTGGATCAGGACCAAACTTGGCATGAATACTCAATATGCCCAAATGTGAACACAGATGGAGTTTGGGGAAAATAGACCTTGACATTTGGGAGTTGTAGTTGCTGGGCTTTATAGTTCATCTACAATCAAAGAGCATCCTGAACTCTTGCAACAATGGAATTGAACCAAACTTGCCATATTGAACTCTCATTACCAACAGAAAGTACTGAAAGGGTTTGCTTGGGAATTGACCTTGAGTTTTGGAGTTGTAGTTCACCTATATCCAGAGAGCACTGTGGACTCAAACAATCTTGGATCAGGACCAAACTTGGCATGAATACTCAATATGCCCAAATGTGAACACAGATGGAGTTTGGGGAAAATAGACCTTGACATTTGGGAGTTACAGTTTCTGGGATTTATAGTTAACACACAATCAAAGAGCATCCTGAACTCTTGCAACAAGGGAATGGAACCAAACTTGGCATAGTGAACTCTCATTACCAACAGAAAGTACTGAAAGGGTTTGCTTGGGAATTGACCTTGAGTTTGGAAGTTGTAGTTCACCTACACCCAGAGAGCACTATGGACTCAAACAATGTTATGTTATGTTGTTGTGTGCCGAATACGGACGGAGTGCTGACGTGACGTGTTTACAGGCTTCAGCTTCAGGGCCTGCAGGAGCTTCTGGGCATGTGCAGTGGCTCTGGGGCTCAACTTCAGCTCTGGAGCCACTGCGCATGCGCGAGAATCTCTGCACATGCCCAGAAGCTCCTGCAGGCCAGGCGCTGAAGCCGACGCAGCAGCAGGGAAGTTTGCTATGGCGGCGCGGCCGGCGTGGCGGCGCCCTTCCCAAAAGATGGCGCCCTACGCGGCCGCGTACTTCGCGTATACGTAGGACAGCCCCTGTATAATAATTTAGTGGGCATTGACCTTGAGTTTTGGAGTTGTAGTTCACCTATATCCAGAGAGCACTGTGGACTCAAACAATGTTGGATCAGGACCAAACTTGGCATGAATACTCAATATGCGCAAATGTGAACACAGATGGAGTTCGGGGAAAATAGACCTTGACATTTGGGAGTTGTAGTTGCTGGGCTTTATAGTTCACCTACAATCAAAGAGCATCCTGAACTCTTGCAACAATGGAATTGAACCAAACTTGGCACATTGAACTCTCATTACCAACAGAAAGTACTGAAAGGGTTTGCTTGGGAATTGACCTTGAGTTTGGAAGTTGTAGTTCACCTACACCCAGAGAGCACTGTGGACTCAAACAATGTTGATCAGGACCAAACTTGGCATGAATACTCAATATGCCCAAATGTGAACACAGATGGAGTTTGGGAAAATAGACCTTGACATTTGGGAGTTGTAGTTGCTGGGCTTTATAGTTCTCCTACAATCAAAGAGCATCCTGAACTCCTGCAACAATGGAATTGAACCAAACTTGCCATATTGAACTCTCATTACCAACAGAAAGTACTGAAAGGGTTTGCTTGGGAATTGACCTTGAGTTTGGAAGTTGTAGTTCACCTACACCCAGAGAGCACTGTGGACTCAAACAATGTTGGATCAGGACCAAACTTGGCCTGAATACTCAATATGCCCAAATGTGAACACAGATGGAGTTTGGGGATAATAGACCTTGACATTTTGGAGTTGTAGTTGCTGGGCTTTATAGTTCACCTACAATCAAAGAGCATCCTGAACTCTTGCAACAATGGAATTGAACCAAACTTGCCATATTGAACTCTCATTACCAACAGAAAGTACTGAAAGGGTTTGCTTGGGAATTGGCCTTGAGTTTGGAAGTTGTAGTTCACCTCCATGCAGAGAGCACTGTGGACTCAAACAATGTTATGTTATGTTGTTGTTTGTTTTCTATCCAGAATGACAATGTTGGAAGGAGGCTCACCACTTTAAGGTCTCAAACAGGCATGGAAAAACTGCCCTCTGGGTGCTTTGGACTCCAACTCCCACCATTCCTCACAGCCTGGGGCCCTTTCCTGCTGAAGTGGCTGAGGGGGGACAGGAAAAGGGCCTGAGGCTGCTAGGAATGGTGGGAGTTGGAGTCCAAAACACCTGCAAGGTCCAAGTGTGCCCATGCCAGCTTTCGACAGAGACCCTTCCTCCCCCTTTGCCTCTTTCTTCCCCCTCCTGCTGAACTCTTACTTTTTCTTCTAGACTGCCGCTTCTGCCGCCATTTTGATCCGAGGGGGCAGCGTGAGCGTGTTCAGGAGGGGAGGGGGGAGGGAGGAAGGCGTGGTCCATGTGGGCGCTACTGCGCAGACTCGCCCTAGAGCAAAGCGAGGCAAAGCGAGCAGAGCGAGGCTGGGAAGAAGGGAGCCTGAGTGGAGGAGAAAAAGTGTTCGGCAGGAGGGGGAAGAAAGGGGATCGGAGGTCCCAACTTCCCACAGCACCAGGGATGGTCCTACAGGTAGGCCAAGGAAGCGGCCGCGTGGGGCGCCATCTGGGAAGGGGCGATTTCCCCTGCCCGCCGGGTGCTGGCGCCAGACAGCGTCCTGGCCCTGCCGATGTTCCTCAGGGAGCGCCGCGGCTGCCTTCTTTTGGGCCTTGTGCGCTCCGACGCCACTTCTGGGCATGCGCTGAGGTTTTTGCGCAGGCGCAGTTGCTCTGGAACTGAAGTTGAGCGCAGGAGCAACTGCGCAAGCGCAAAAACCTCCGTGCATGCCCAGTAGTTCCTGTGTGCAGAAGCCTGCAAGCAAAGCACTCCCTATCGGGCAGGCAGGGAGTGCTTTCCCTCCCTTTGTCTCCGCTCTGCCGCCGAATACAGTGACCCAATTGGGCAGGCAGGGGGCGGAGACAAAGGGAGAGGGGACTGGAGCCAAAGGGGTATTGGCGACGTATTGCCTCCTGACAGCCGCCACCGGAAGTAGCCGCCGCACGCTGAGGCGAATTCCCTCGCCAGGCCCAATCACGTGTGAGCCCTACCACACCCGCCCACCTCCCCGCATGTGCGCGCCAGCCAGAAGGATCAAGGAGAGAGGCAAATAGGAATATATAATATTTAATTTTACTTTAATTTGGGTTATTTGAGCTATATAGGAATAATGAAAATATTTAGTAGAGGATAATTTTATTTAAATAAATAATTTTATTTATTATTTTATAATAATAACAACATGATAGAATGTTATATTATATTATAATGTCAATATATTAGAATATAACTATATTGTAATGTAGTTAATATAATTATGATATAATATAGTATGAGTATGTACTATAATATATTGTATATACATTGATACAATATAATACTACTAATGGTATTGTGATATTATCTATATATATAAAGGAAGAGTCGTCATGGAACGACCATCCCAAACTGAGAAACCTTACAGCGCAGAGACACCAAACTTGCCAACAGAAATAGGCCTCAGACAAGGTAAGTTTGTAGCAAAGAAACTCCCCCCCAAACCTAAAAGGCCCACAAAACAACGAGTAAAATAACCTACATTTCCCAGCATCCTCCGGGGCTGCCAACGACTCTCCCAGCCTCTACATTCCGACAACATGATTGGCTGCCAATAAGGGCGGATTTGCATAACTCCTGTACTGGCCAGCCAACATGAACATTCCGACCCATAATAAACTGTCAGAGGAGGATAAGGCAAAGGGCTGAGGCACAAACACAAACACCCAATTCACTTCCCACAGAAAATTTACACCCCTACAAATCACAGACCACGCCCAAAATTGACAGTAAGGCTTCATTAACTTAATTTCCCTGACTAGGCCTCACTTACTGGGAAGCTGTTTACGCTCTGAATTGACAGTAAGGCTTCATTAACTTGATTCTCCCGACTAGCCCTCAGCTTATTGGACATTGTGTATGGCCTGAATTGACAGTAAGGCTTCATTAACTTGCTGTTCCTGACTAGGCCTCAGCTCATGGGACATTGTGTATGGCCTGAATTTACAGTAACCTACCTTGGCACACAGAGCCCCTATGACCCACGCTACATTCTACTACAGTTTGGAGGAGGGTGGACTATGGATTATGGGACTTGAAGTACCTCCATGGATAATGGGATTTGTGGTACTTCAAAACCCATCATTCCCCACAGACCACTGTGTCCCAGAACCAAGACCGATAAAGACCAAACTTGGCAAACAATACCCCCCATGACCCACACTCCATCCGACTGCAGATTAGAGGAGGACACACCATGGATAATGCGATTCCAAGTACCTCCACTCACTTCCAAACTACCCCACCCACACACGCATCAACCTCTACATCAACACAGCAGACGGAAAGACAAAAACCATTGTATATCCACAAGCTATGCAGAACGCCAGCAACACCACACAACAACTCCACAGGACTCCAACATCCCACCCACCAGAACAACCCACAACGACACAGCCATGACCCCAACAACACCACAACTAACAACAACTCCAACCCTTACATACTCAGACTTCCTCGCATCTCCAAAATAGGGCACAGCAACGCGTGCCGGGTACAGCTAGTAATTGTATATTTGTTTTACATGGGGGGGCGCCAAAATAATGTTTGGGGGGCGCCAAAATAATGTTTGGGGGGCGCCAAAATAATGTTCGCTTACCATATAAAATTACCTTAGACCGCCCCTTCACGGCACACCTGATGATCGCTCGTGGCACATTAGTGCGCCACGGCACACTGGTTGGGAAACACTGACCTAGAAAACGGCATCCAAGCCATCGAATAGACTTCTGCTTTTAGCAAGTTGCCAAGCTTGTTTTTCGAGCAAGCTTCGATTGTTTACGACATACACCTGTTAGGGGAAAAAAACCTGGATGCTCCGTTTGAGCTTCAGCCTCCTGCTCTTCTTCTTCCGTCTCTCCGGTTCCTGCTTTTTTTTTTTTACTATTATTTTGGATGTATTTGGTCTTTTTACTGGATATGTGGAGTTGCGATATCTAGACCGTCCGCTATCTGCTGAAAATAAAAGTGAAACAGAAGTGAAACAGAAAACCCGAAGGGTGAAGGATAACCTGGCTCAGTGTTGGACTATTTTTGGAATATCTGGTACTTGTTCTGGCGTTTGAGAAGAGGAAAACAACCCGGAGGTGTGGACCCGAGTGAGAAGTCGGCAGGTACGGTGGTTTTTTTTCCTCATCTTTATTTATCCGTATCGTTTATACCAGTGTTTCCCAACATTTTTTGAGCCACGGCACACTTTTTACATTTGCAAAATCCTGGGGCACACCACCAACCAAAATGACACAAAATGACACTCTAACACAGTAATACATATAGTTAATATGTTTTTAAAATGTATTTATACACTCAGTGTGAAACCTGGGCCTGTTTCGATGAACACAACATAGATATCCTGGCAGGAATGGCAGAAAGACACAAACTTCCCTCACAGAACTCCCATAACCAAGAGAAAATGCTATAAGAGTTTGGTGAGCATTGACATTGGGTTTCGGAGTTGTAGTTCACCTACACCCAGAGAGCACTGTGGACTCAAACAATGTTGGATCAGGACTAAACTTGGCATGAATACTCAATATGCCCAAATATGAACGCAGATGGAGTTCAGGGGAAATAGACCTTGACATTTGGGAGTTGTAGTTGCTGGGATTTATAGTTCCCCTACAATCTAAGAACATTCTACCCCCCCCCCCCAATGATAGAAGTGGGCCAAACTTCCCACACAGAACCCCCAGGAGGCATGAGGAGGTCTCTACTTGGGGAAAGGGAGGCGGGCCTTCCCAATGCACGGAGAGGGAGAGACCAAGTAGACAACGGGTGGTGAGGGGGGTGGTTGTAATTTTGTGCCTTTATAGAGGTAGATTTCTTAGGGTTTTTATACTTCAACACACTAGACTCTTCCCCCCTCCCCTCCTGGAGGTTCCAATTTCCCACGGCACACCTGATGATCGTTCACGGCACAGTAGTGTTTTTTTTTGCTGATTATTTCAGATAGAAAATGAGTTATTTACTTAATCCTCGGCTGCTTTTCTACTTCGTTAGTTTCATTACTTTATAGAGATGTTTACTGATGTTTTTGCAGGCTTTTTTTATAGTACTCCATGTTCACTATTTATTTATTTATTTATTGTTTCGATTTATTAGTCGCCCCTTTCCGGGGGGGGGGCCTCGGGGCGACTTACATACACATAAAACCATTAAAAACACAATAAAAACAACGGACCATGCCCGCATATTAAAATTTAAACATTTAAAACAAGCAGCAGCAGAGATACATTACAACAGGGGCGGGCAAACTACGGCCCGGGGGCCGGATGCCGCCCTTTGGCCGATTCTATGCGGCCCTCCTAAGGGCCCCGGCAGGCAGGCAGGCTCGCTCGCCTCGCCCGCCGCTCGCCTCGCTCTCTCGCCCACACGCCCTCTCGCCTGCTCCGGCCAGGGGCGGTCCTACAGGTAGGCCAAGGAAGCGGCGGCATGGGGCGCCATCTGGGAAGGGGCGAATTCCCCTGCCCATCGGGCGCCGGCACCAGACAGTGTCCTAGCCCTGCCGATGTTCCTTAGGCAGCACCCCCCTCAAAACATTACTTTGCCCCCCCCATGTAAAACAAATATACAATTATAATATCGCAATACTATCAGTAGTATTATATTGTATCAATGTATCAGAACTCCCATAACCAAGAGAAAATACTATAAGAGTTTGGTGGGCATTGACCTTGAGTTTTGGAGTTGTGGTTCACCTATATCCAGAGAGCACTGTGGCCTCAAACAATGTTGGATCAGGACCAAACTTGGCATGAATACTCAATATGCCCAAATATGAATGCAGATGGAGTTCAGGGGAAATAGACCTTGACGTTTGGGAGTTACAGTTTCTGGGATTTATAGTTAACACACAATCAAAGAGCATCCTGAACTCTTGCAACAATGGAATTGAACCAAACTTGGCATATTGAACTCTCATTACCAACAGAAAATACTGAGAGGGTTTGCTTGGGAATTGACCTTGAATTTTGGAGTTGTAGTTCACGTACATCCAGAGAGCACTGTGGACTCAAACAATGTTGGATCAGGACGAAACTTGGCACGAATACTCAATATGCCCAAATATGAATGCAGATGGAGTTCAGGGGAAATAGACCTTGACATTTGGGAGTTGTAGTTGCCGGGATTTATAGCTCCCCTACAATCAAAGAGCATTCTGAACCCCACCAATGATAGAACTGGGCCAAACTTCCCACACAGAACCCCCAGGAGGCAAGAGGAGGTCTCTACTTGGGGGAAAGGAGGCGGGTCTTCCCAATGCATGGAGAGGGAGAGACCAAGTAGACAACGGGTGGGGAGGGGGGTGGTTGTAATTTTGTGCCTTTATCGAGGTACGTTTCTTAGGGTTTTTATATTTCAACACACTAGACTCTCCCCCCTCCTGGAGGTTCCAATTTCCCAAGGCACAACTGATGATCGCTCACGGCACACTAGTGTGCCCCGGCACACTGGTTGGGAAACACTGGCCTAGAGATTTCTATGGACCGAAGAGGGTTTTACAAGCCCTGCGAAAGGCTAGCAGGTCGGTCAATGCTCGAATTGAGGATGGAAGGGCGTTCCACAAGACCGGCGCAGTAGCACTGAAAGCCCTCCTCCGTGTTGCAGACAGATGGATGGAATGACAGCTAGGTATCACCAAAAGGTTCTGGAACTCGGATCGCAGTGGTCGAGGGGGATTGTATTGGGAGAGGCGGTCCCTTAGGTCAGTGTTTCCCAACCAGTGTGCCGTGGCACACTAGTGTGCCGTGAGCAATCATCAGGTGTGCCATGGGAAATTGGAGCCGCCAATACCCTTTCTTCGCTCTCCTGCCAAACACTTTTTCTTCTCCACTCGGGCTCCCTTCTTCCCAGCCTCGCTCTCCTCGCTTTGCCTCGCTTTGGTCTAACGCAGGGCTGTCCAACTTCTACCGGCCCAGGGGCCTGAATTCCAGTTACTGATGACCTGGGGGGCCGTAGGGTCTGCCCCCGTCCCTGGCTCCGCCCCCGGCCCGCCCCCTCCCCGCCCCCGGCTCCGCCCTCTCCCCCGGTGCCCTCTCTCCTCTCCCCTTATTTTAATTTAATATTAAATATATTTAATTCCATCCTCCCCTCTCCCCTTATTTTTATTTAATGTATCCCATCTCTCCTTATTTCATCTTTAAATATATTTAATTATATATTTAATACATGAGGGGAGATGGGGGGAGGGAATGAGGAGCCCCCTGCCCCCCTGTTTCGGCCTACCTTTTCCAAACGCGCAGGATCCAGGAGTACCCGGACGACGAGAGGGGCGACGACCGACTGAGTCGAAGAAGGTCCTAATCGCGTCTGTGGGCCTCAGCGATCCAGTAGTAGAGTAGCCGAAGAGTATCGCGAGAATACGCAATCCACACGGGATTTCGCTGTCAACGCCAGCGTGATCTCGCTTTGACAGCGAAACTCGTGTGGATTGCGTATTCTCGCGATACTTGCTCCGAACCCGGAAGTAGGTATTTTTTTTAATTTTCATTATTTATTTAATTTTTCAATTTTTATTTTTTATTAAAAAGCTTAGGGGGCCATAGGGAAGGGGCTGGGGGCCGTATACGGACCCCGGGCCGCCAGTTGGACAGCCCTGGTCTAGCGCAAGTCAGTGTTGGGCAGGAGGGGGAAGAAAGGACGTGAAGGGGAAGGGGGAGGAAGAGGTCTCTGTCGAAAGCTGGCACGGGCAAACTTGGACCTTCCAGGTGTTTTGGACTCCAACTCACACCATTCCTAGCAGCCTCAGGCCCTTTTCCTTTTCCCCCTAAGCCACTTAAGCAGGAAAGGGCCTCAGGCTGTTAGGAATGGTGGAAGTTGGAGTCCAAAGCACCCAGAGGGCCCAAGTTTTCCCATGCCTGTTTCAGGGACCTTAAAGTGGTGAGCCTCCTTCCAACATTGTGATTCTGGATAGAAAACAAACAAGAACATAACATTGTTTTGAGTCCACAGTGCTCTATGGGTGTAGGTGAACTACAACTTCCAAACTCAAGGTCAATTCCCAAGCAAACCCTTTCAGTACTTTCTGTTGGTAATGAGAGTTCAAGATGCCAAGTTTGGTTCAATTCCATTGTTGCAAGAGTTCAGGATGCTCTTTGATTGTGTGTTAACTATAAATTTAGATTCTAATCTAGGTTTTGACCATGGTGTGACTATTAAACTTTGCCTGCAATTGGTCCGTTTGACACCCCCTTGGTAACACCTCACCCCCCACCCCAAGGTCATTGCAGTTAATGAAGTAGCAAGGAAAATAATGTTATGGTTGGGGGTCACCGCGACATGAGGAACTGTATTAAGAGGTCATTAGGAAGTGTGGGAAACACTGACAGCAAGCTTCGATTTTTTTTATGACATACACCTGTTAGGGGAAAAAACCTGGATGCTCCGTTTGAGCTTCAGCCTTCTGCACTTCTTCTTCCGTCTCTCCGGTGTCCCCTTTTTTATTATTATTTTGGATGCATTTGGTCTTTTACTGCATATGTGGAGTTGCAATATCTAGGCCAGTGTGCCGTGAGCGATCATCAGGTGTGCCGTGGGAAATCGGAACCTCCAGGAATGGGGAGGGGGAGAGTCTAGTGTGTTGAAGTATAAAAACCCTAAGAAACGTACCTCGATAAAGGCACAAAATTACAACCACCCCCCTCCCCACCCGTTGTCTACTCGGTCTGTCCCTCTCCATGCATTGGGAAGGCCCGCCTCCCTTTCCCCAAGTAGAGACCTCCTCTTGCCTCCTGGGGGTTCTGTGTGGGAAGTTTGGCCCAGTTCTATCATTGGTGGGGTTCAGAATGCTCTTTGATTGTAGGGGAACTATAAATCCCGGCAACTACAACTCCCAAATGTCAAGGTCTATTTCCCCTGAACTCCATCTGCGTTCATATTTGGGCATATTGAGTATTCATGCCAAGTTTGGTCCTGATCCAACATTGTTTGAGTCCACAGTGCTCTCTGGATATAGGTGAACTACAACTCCAAAACTCAAGGTCAATTCCCAAGCAAACCCTTTCAGTACTTTCTGTTGGTAATGAGAGTTCAAGATGCCAAGTTTGGTTCAATTCCATTGTTGCAAGAGTTCAGGATGCTCTTTGATAGTGTGTTTACTATAAATCCCAGAAACTGTAACTCCCAAATGTCAAGGTCTATTTCCCCCAAACTCCATCTGTGTTCACATTTGGGCATATTGAGTATTCATGCCAAGTTTGGTCCTGATCCAACATTGTTTGAGTCCACAGTGCTCTCTGGATGTAGGTGAACCACAACTCCAAAACCCAAGGTCAATGCCCACCAAACTCTTATAGTATTTTCTCTTGGTTATGGGAGTTCTGTGTGGGAAGTTTGTGTCTTTCTTCAGAAGCTGCAGAGCTGCTTCTGAATGGGCGACAAGGGCATATGGGCCTAGCTACAAGATCATAAATCACTAGCAAGTCCTGGCACCTGGAGCTTGCCCCTATCCACATTCCAGAGCCCACTTTCCTCCCGCCTCGGGGCAATTGACTTTTATGGCTGGTTCATATGTCCTGCCCAACCTTTTGGCCCATGGCTAGGTGCTGGGTGTTGGAATGGCTTATAGTTGGATAGTTGTGTTGCATGAGATAGAGTTCATGACACCACGACAGATTGTAGTCTCTTTCCAACTAAAGCAGTGGTTCCCAAACATTTTTGGCCTACCGCCCCCTTTCGAGGGAAAAATTTACTCCCCGCCTCCCTAGAAATTATTATTATTTAATTCAATAGCAATTAAACAGAAAGATATATGTATTAATGCAGTGGTTCTCAATGCCGTGACCCCGAAATAAGGTTCTTCATGTTGTGGTGACCCCCCAACCATGTTTTTGTTGCTACCTCATAAATAATTTTGCTACTCATTCTAATGCAAATATCTAATAGGCAGGATGTATTTCCATTGTTACAAATTGAACATAATTAAAGCGTAGTGATTAATCACAAAAACAATTTGTTTGGGGGAGTCTGGACAACGGATGATGGGATTTGCAGTACCTTCGACCGATTCAGCTCTGACTTCCACAGACCACTGAGACCCCCACAAATTGCAGAACTGGACCAAACTTGGCACAGAGGACCCACATGACCAACAGAAAATACTGGAGGGGTTTGGGGGGAATTGGCAGTGCTTTAGGGGAGATGTAGTTCACCTACATCCGGAGAGGACTGAGAACCCAAACAACTATGGATCTGGACCAAACTTGGCACGAATACTCAACATGCCCAAGTTTGAACACTGGTGGAGTTTTGAGAAAATAGCCCTTCTCATTTGGGAGTTGTAGTTACTGGGATTTATGGTTTCACACTGAGTGCATAAATACATTTAAACACACACACACACACAGATATATATATATATATATATATATATATATATATATATATAAATCCTTCATGTGGTGGTTCCTGTCTTATAGACAAAGAAACCACACAAGGAAGACACACAAAAACAGCCCACATACCCAGAAAACCCTACAAGGTTTGCATACCACACACAAAAAAAACCCAAAAAAGAACCAACGGCCACAAATCCAAAGAAACATTATGCACTACAACTACCATGATCCCCCACACCACCTCCCTCTGGCAGTTTAGAGTGTCGGAATGTTGGTGGAGCTGGCCAATTAGAGGCATTATGCAAATACTCCCTCAGTTAGAATGTAGAAGCTGGGTGCCACCCCCCGGCAGTTTAGAGTGTCGGAATGTTGGTGGTGCTGGCCACTCAGAGCCGGTATGCAAAACAGACAGGTAATAAAAGGCAATCCAAAAGGTAGAAGCTGGTGAAGGGACTAGCAAAAGGAAGGGGAAAAAAGGTAGGGAGGGAATGGAGGGAGGGAATGGAGGGAGGGAGGGAATGGAGGGAGGGAGGGAGAGAAGGGGAGCAAGAACTTAAACAGTTTAGAGTGTCGGAATGTTGGCAGGAAGGAGGGAAAGGGAAGGAGAAGAGGCAGGAGGACAGAGAAGAGAAAAGCTGAGGGATGAGGGGGAGAGGGAAGAAAGGAAGTATAAAAGGCAGGAAGGGATGTTACTGTTGGTCTTCGCCACATGCACACACGTATGTACATATAGACATGCACACATACACACATATATACATGCACTGAAATATACACATGCACACATACATACACACATCTGTACTTACACACATCTACACATATACACGCATATACATATACAAAAACACACATATACATAAGTACACACATATACACGCATATACATATACACATATACATAACTACACACACACACACACATACACATAGACACAAAACACATATATATAGACTGGGACACAGGAAAGAGAAAACGCCACAGCAGCGCATGGCTGGGTACAGCTAGTTAACCATATGTATTACTGTGTTAGAGTGTCGTTAGAGCAGTGTTTCCCAAACTTTTTTGAGCCGCGGCATACTTTTTACATTTACCAAATCCTGGGGCACACCACCAACCAAAATGACACAAAATGACACTCTAACACAGTAATACATATAGTTAATATGTTTTTAAATGTATTTATACACTCAGTGTGAAACCTGGGCCTGTTTCAATGAACACAACATAGATATCCTGGCAGGAATGGCAGAAAGACACAAACTTCCCACACAGGACTCCCACAACCAAGAGAAAAATGCTATAAGAATTTGGTGGGCATTGACCTTGAGTTTTGGAGTTGTAGTTCACCTATATCCAGAGAGCACTGTGGACTCAAACAATGTTGGATCAGGACCAAACTTGGCATGAATACTCAAATGTGAACGCAGATGGAGTTCAGGGGAAATAGACCTTGACATTTGGGAGTTGTAGTTGCTGGGATTTATAGTTCCCCTACAATCAAAAGAGCATTCTGAACCCCACCAATGATAGAACTGGGCCAAACTTCCCACACAGAACCCCCAGGAGGCAAGAGGAGGTCTCTACTTGGGGAAAGGGAGGCGGGCCTTCCCAATGCATGGAGAGGGAGAGACCAAGTAGACAACGGGTGGGGAGGGGGGTGGTTGTAATTTTGTGCCTTTATCGAGGTACGTTTCTTAGGGTTTTTATACTTCAACACACTACACTGTCCCCTCCTGGAGGTTCCAATTTCCCACGGCACACCTGATGATCGCTCACGGCACACTGGTTGGGAAACACTGCGTTAGAGTGTCATTTTGGTTGGTGGTGTGCCCCAGGATTTTGTAAACGTAAAAAGTGTGCCGCGGCTCACAAGAAGGTTGGGAAACACTATCCTAGGGCGTAAGTATTGATCATACCCCGATTATTTGCCTTGACTTCTCTGTTGCAGGCTCATCCATTGCGCACATTCGGATGCAGCACCAACTCAGAATGATCTGCTCCCGAAGGAAAACCTACTTGGCGATAGGGATATGTCTGGTGGCTTTGGCTTCCATGCTAACGTCTTCCTACCACCGGATACAGAAATACCACCTTTTACCAAAAACAGTTCTGCGGAGAGATCTTTGCAGAGGAGATGTCACCAACAATTCAATTTCGGTCTTAAAGGGCAATAGCACGTTGGTCATTGCTGCCTATTTTGATGACAGGCAGGGGAAGTCCACGCGCGTTATTGGCATTGTGCATCACGAGAAGGTCAAGGAACAGTATTGTTGGTTTTGCTGCCCGTCCAGGGACGAAGCCTACGTCTCAAAAGTGGTCACCAATGTCCATTCGGATCGGTTCGGGTTCCCGTACGCGGTGGCGGACATGGTCTGCATGGAGCCCACGAGCTGCGACCCCCGTTACGTGGCCTTGAGCCCATTCCCTAACCAAGATGCCCGTCTCTCGCCGTGGTTTGAGATCAATAACCGGAAGCCGGAGGCGTGTCCTGTGGATTTCACAGTCTGCATTTCCACCATGTTTGGGAACTACGACAACGTCCTACAATTCGTACAGAGCATGGAAATGTACAAACTCCTCGGGATGCAGAAAGCGGTGGTCTACAAGAACAACTGCAGCCGACTGATGGAGAAAGTCCTAGAGTTTTACGTGGCCGACGGGACGCTGGAGGTCATTCCCTGGCCAATCACGGCCCACCTCAACGTATCGCGACGGTGGCGCTCCGAGAATGATGGGACTCAAATCGGCTACTATGGACAGATCGCAGCTTTGAATGACTGTGTGTACCGGAATATGTACCGGAGCAGGTATGTGCTTCTCAACGACGTCGACGAAATCATCCTGCCCGTCAAGCATACGCATTGGAAAGCCATGATGGAGAGCCTGGAGGAGCAGAACCCAGGGATTGGCGTCTTCCTCTTTGAGAGCCACCTCTTTCCCAGCACCGTATTCGCCCCCGACGCCGTTGACGTCCCCTCCTGGAACACAGTCCCCGGAGTCAACATATTGCAGCACGTTCTCCGAGAACCGGACCGGAAAGAGATCATCAACCCAAGGAAGATCATTGTCGACCCCAGGAAGGTGGTCCAGACGTCGGTTCACTCCGTGCTCCAAGCCTTTGGCGAAAGCGTGAAGGTCCCTATGGACGTTGCGATGGTGCACCATTGCCGACTCCCCCTCCAACCATCCCTGCCCCCCAAATTCCTCATTAGGGACACCACGCTCTGGAGATACAACTCCTTACTCATCCACGGTGTTAGCCAGGTGCTACACAAGATACCGTTGCCACCAGAGAAGCCATAAACACAGAGCAAAAGGGTTGAAATCCTGATCGGCATTTCATAATGTATTATCAAAGACTCTCATGGCTGGAATCGCTGGGGGTGTTGTGTGCTTTCCGCAGGGGCGGTCTAAGGTGATTTTATATGGTAAGCGAATATTATTTTGGTCCCCAACATTATTTTCGCGCCCCATGTAAAATAAATATCTGTATATCTGTATACCTTTATAAAACGGAATATTTGTATGTATGTATGTATGTGTGTATGCGGAGGGCAGAAGGGCGGAAGGGCGGATATGTGGCAGCCACTTTCACAGGCCACAGCGACCAGCGCGGGTGATGGACCTGCACCAAACTTGGTACACATAACCCCTAACCCCTTTACGTCCTGGCGCAGGTCGGGGACATGACCCACGGATTATGGGATTTGTAATACTTTCCAACACTTTGGTTCCCACAGACCACTGAGGCCACCAAAAAGGACCAATACAGACCACACTCAGCACACACAGCCCCCATGACCCACTCTACGTCCTGGTGCAGTTCGGAGGAGGGTGGACCATGGATGATGGGACTTGAAGTGCCTCTACTCACTTCCCAAGTCCGCTGCAACCCTCATCCAATCACTGATCGAGACCAAACTTGGCACACATAACCCCCATGACTGCCTTCACGTCCTGGTGAGGTTTGTGGGAGGACTGACAATGGATGATGGGATTTGTAGTACTTTCACACCCCCTCTGTTCCCACAGACCACTGTGGCCCCCAACAAACACTGATAAAGATCACACTTGGCACACAGAGCCCCAGTGACCCACTCTACATCCTACTGAAGTTTGGAGGGGGACAGAACATGGATGATGGGTCTTGCAGTACCTTCCCTCACTTTCCAAGACTGCTACAAACCTAATCCAATGACTGATCAACACCAAATCTGGCACACAGAGCCCTCATGACCCACTCTACAGCCTGGTGCAGTTTTCTGTGAGACGGACCACGGATGATGGGACTTGAAGTACCTTCACTCACTTCCGAAAAACAATGCATCCCTCATCCATTCACCAATACAGACCAAACTTAGCACACAGAGCCCCCATGACCCAATCTACATCCTACTACACTTGGGGGGACAGAGATGATGGGACTTGCACTACCTTCAGTAACTTCATGATACCACTGCAACTCCCAATAATGATGGATCAAGACCAAACTTGGCACACAGAGCCCCCATGACCCACTCTACATCCTGCTGCACTTCTCAAATGACCCAGGCACCGCTGGGTCCCCAAGCTAGTCTATATATATAAAAAGAGAATGGTCGTGCAATGACGCGTATAGACAGCAAAACTATAAGCCCCCCAAACCATTTATGTCTGCCTCAGGCCCTTTCGTTTTCTCTCTGTGCTGCCTAGGAGTGGTGGAATGTTGGGTGGCTGGCCATTCAGAGGCATTTATGCAAATAATCCCACATTGGCGACCAATCAAAAAGCTGCCACATATTCCTCCCTTCCTCCGCACCTCCCGCCACACCTCCCGCCGCAAACATGGACTTTTATTGTATGTATAGATAGATAGATAATATTGCTATCTATTGGAAGTGACTGTTAATGTTTCAGTCAACCCTTTTCATAGATATTGTAATCAATGCGATTCATATGTACGGTGTTACCAACCCCTTTTTCTTGTGTACTTGACTGTAGTTGAGCATGCCCTTCCTTTGTTGTGTTTAGACCAGTGTTTCTCAACCTTCCTAATGCCGCGACCCCTTAATACACTTCCTCATGTTGTGGTGACCCGCAACCATAAAATTATTTTTGTTGCTACTTCATAACTGTAATTTTGCTATTTTTCTGAATCATAATGTAACTATCTGATGTGCAGGATGTATTTTCATTCACTGGACGAAATTTGGCACAAATGCCCGATACACCCAAATTTGAATATTGGTGAGGTGCAGGCAGGGGGATCGATATTGTCATTTGGGAGTTGTAGTTGCTGGGAGTTATAGTTCACCTACAATCAGAGAACATTCTGAACTCCACCAATGGGGGAATTGAACCAACCTTGGCACACATGACCAACAGAAAATACTGGAAGGGTTTGGTGGGCATTGACCTTGAGTTTTTGGAGTTGTAGTTCATCTACATACAGAGAGCACTGTGGACTCATATAATGACTAGCTGTACCGGCACGCGTTGCTGTGCCCTATTTAGGAGATGCGAGAAAGTCTGAGTATGTAAGGGTTGGAAATGATGTGACTTACGGTCTTGGTGGGGTCGTGTAGGCATGAATTGCGCACTTTCTATGTGTGCTCCAAATGATGTCATCTGGAAGCATGAGTTGTATTGTCTTCTATAGCGGAGGAAGTGTTTTGATTCTGGAGTGTGTCCACTCAGCAAAGTCTGTAGTGGTTGTGGAGGAGTGGCAAGTGGTGGTAGAGAGACTTTACCGCCTAGGCAGCACATTCCCGGTGTTTCTGCTGGGTATTTCAGGGCTTTGCAGTGTGTGCAGATGTGCGTTAGGGTGCCAATGTCGGCCTCTGGCACCATGCTGTAGTCTTCTGCAGTGTTGTATCTGAAGGCTAGGCGGTGGAATTGGTTGTGGTGTTTTTGAAGTTTGTTTTCTGTGTTGCGACGTCGTGTTTCTGCGCTCCTTGCGCGCTGCTGTTGTGTTGCATTTCTGCGTCTTTGTTGTTCCTGGCTGCGCGCTTCTTCTTGTCGTGCAGTTCTTTGCATTTGGTTCAGCTAAAGGCCGTGCAGTGACCTGTTGTCTGTGTCTCTGCTGCGCAGTGTGTTTCTGTTCTGGCGTTTGTTCTGCCCTTTTTTGTTTGATGTATGTAGCGTTGTGAGTGTGTCGTCCGATGCTGTTATTTTTATAAGGCATGGCTTGTCTTTTGGGTCAGTTTATGTCTGTGTGGAAGGAAGGAATGGTTTTAGTTTGTGGTGTTTGTAGGTGTTGTGTGTACGGGGTCCCGTAAGGTTGGTGGGATGGGTTGTGATTGGAAGTTGTGTTGTGTTGTGTGGGTAGGAATTTGCTGGAGAATTGCTCCCTCAGAGTTTGGTTTTGTCAGTTTAACCCTCAAACACCAACTTAAATCTCTCAGCATTCTATCCTAGCCTTGGATGGCTCTTGCCAGCGTTGCTATGGTTACAGCAGTTATGCAAATCCGCCCTTATTGGCAGCCAATCATGTTGTTCAGAATGTAGAGGCTGGGTGAGTCGTTGGCTGCCCCGGAGGATGCTGGTAGATGTAGTTTTATTTTTACTCGTTGTTTTGGGGGCCTTTTAGGTTTTTTGGGGGGGAGTTTCTTTGCTACAAACGTACCTTGCTTGAGGCCTATTTCTGTTGGCAAGTATTGTTTTTCTGCGTTGTATGGTTTCTTTGTTTGAGGTATACATCACATGACGTGAACCCATTTATATAATAGATGGATCTGGACCAAACTTGACATGAATATTAAATATGCCCAAATGTGAACAATGGTAAAATTTGGGGGAAATAGACCTTGACATTTGGGAGCTCTAATTGCTGGGATTTATAGTTCACCTACAATCAAAGAACACTCTGAACCCCACCAATGATAGAATTGGGTCAAACGTCCCACACAGAACCCCCATAACCAACAGAAAATACTATGTTTTCTGATGGTCATTGGCGACCCCTCTGACACCCTCTCACGACACCCCCCCCCCCAGGGGTCCCGACCCCCAGGTTGAGAAACACTGGTTTAGACTGTCTGCAAGGAGTTCATCTGCAGGGCCACAGCCAGGGGCAGTCTAAGGTAATTTTAACTGGTAAGCAAACATTATTTTGGTCCCCCCCCCCCCAAATCACTTGATAACAAAAGGTATAAGGTATTATTTATTTATTTATTTGCAACATTTTTATCCCGCCCTTCTCAGTGGCTAACAAGGCAGCAATTCGATGCCCAAACATACAATGTACAGAGCCACCTCTGATGCTCTCACCTCCTCCTCGCGCCGGAACAAATGCGCATGCGAGGACTACGAGCACACACTAGGGCGGAGACTGAGTCAGAGATCCGCCTCCTGAAAAATACCCCCTTTGTCTCCCCTCTCCTCTCCTTTTGTCTCCGCCCCCTCAACTTCAGCTCCGGAGCAACTGCGCCTGTGCGAAAACCTCCGTGCATGCCCAGAAGCTCCTGTGCGCAGGCGCAGAAGCCTGTAAACCAGGGGTGGGCAACCTATGGCCCGTGGGCTGGATGTGGGCCACAGCCGATGCTGTCCGGCCCGGGGAGAAGGGCGTCGGGGGCTGCCGCCATCTCATCGCGGGCTCTGTGGGGCCTGTGTCGGCAGACAGGCCAGAGGAGCAGCAGCTTTGGAGTGCCTGCCATCCCTGGAGGCGATCCGGGCCTGCAACGGGAGCATTCGGTGAGCTACGGCGGCTGATCGCCTTGGCGACTCGGAAGACTTGATCGCTGGCTGCTCCCCCAGCAGGCCCGGATTACCTCCAGGGATGGCAGGCACTCCATAGCAGGGCGATCAGCTGGGGAATGGCTGGGGGCGAGAGCGGGCGGAGGCCTGCAGCCTCCGATCGTCTGCTGCTCCGCTCTCCTCTGCTGCGGTGGCAGCGGCTGGGTCCGCTTTGCCATCCTCTGGGCTGGGTCCATTGGGCCCTTCCATCTTGGTTCGCACCTTGTCTTCTTGAATTTAATTGTATTTTATTTTAGTGGTTTTTATTATTATTTTATAATAATAATTTTATAATAATATTATAATAAATAATATAATATAATGTTATATTATAATTTCAATATATTATAATGTCTATCTATTATATAAAGGGGTTCCCGTCATGGAACGACAGTCCCAAACAGAGAAACCTTACAACGCAGAGACACCAAACTTGCCAACAGAAATAGGCCTCAGACAAGGTAGGTTTGTAGCAAAGAAACTTTCCCCCACAACCTCAAAGGCCCCCAAAACAAAGAGTCAAAAAAAACCTACATTTCCCAGCATCCTCCGGGGCTGCCAACGACTCTCCCAGCCTCTACATTCTGACAACATGATTGGCTGCCAATAAGGGCGGATTTGCATAACTCCTGTACTGACCAGCCAACATGTACATTCCAACCCATAATAAACTGTCAGAGGAGGATAAGGCAAAGGGCTGAGGCACAAACACAAACACCCAATTCACTTCCCACAGAAAATTTACACCCCTACAAATCACAGACCACGCCCAAAATTGACAGTAAGGCTTGATTAACTTAATTTCCCTGACTAGGCCTCACTTAATGGAATGCTGTTTACGCTCTGAATTGACAGTAAGGCTTCATTAACTTGATTCTGACGCTCAGCTCATTGGACCGTATGGCCTGAATTGACAGTAAGGCTTCATTAAGCTGTTCCTGACTAGGCCTCAGCTCATGGGACATGGTGTATGGCCTGAATTGACAGTAAGGCTTCATTAACTTGATTCTCCCGACACGCCTCAGCTCATTGGGCGTATGGCCTGAATTGACAGTAAAGCTTCATTAACTTGCTGTTCCTGACTAGGCCTCAGCTCATGGGACATTGTGTATGGCCTGAATTTACAGTAACCTACCTTGGCACACAGAGCCCCTATGACCCACGCTACATTCTACTACAGTTTGGAGGAGGGTGGACCATGAATTATGGGACTTGAAGTACCTCCATGGACAATGGGATTTGTACTACTTCAAAACCCATCATTCCCCACAGACCACTGTGGCCCAGAACCAAGACCGATAAAGACCAAACCTGGCACACCATCCCCCCCATGACCCACACTCCATCCGACTGCAGTTCAGAGGAGGACACACCATGGATAATGGGATTTCAAGTACCTCCACTCACTTCCACCCACACAAGCATCAACCTCTACATCAACACAGCAGACGGAAAGACAAAAAACATTGTATATCCACAAGCTATGCAGAATGCCAGCAACACCACACACCCACAACTCCCCAGGACTTCAACATCCCACCCACCAGAACAACCCACAACAACACCATAACTAACAACAATTCCAACCCTTACATACTCAGACTTTCTCGCATCTCCTAATTAGGGCACAGCAACCCGTGCCGGGTACAGCTAGTATCTATATATATAAAAAGGGAGTGGTCGTGCAACTCGGCTTATAGACATCAAAACTATAAGCCCCAGAAGCACCTACCACCCCCAACACATTCCACCATAACACGAGGTATGTCCAGGCCACAAAAACCCGGCCCACATACCTCACAACCCCGAAACAGAGCCCCCAAAAACGCCCATAAACACCTGCCTTAGCAGCGCATGGTTACTGCCAATGCCCTCCCCCCAACCCCAGCCCTCACCCCTCGCTAACCAGTTCGTCCCTCGCTTCTTCTGCCACCTCTCGCGCTCCTGGACCCAGCCCGTGCGCCCAGCCCCATGCCCACCTCCTCCGCGCCTTCTCTACCTCCTTTGCCGCCTCCCAGCAGCTCCCGACCCGAACCGGCGGCTAACGCCATGCCCGCATCCTCCGCAGCTTCTCGCCCTCCTCCGCCACCTCCTAGCCGGTTCCGGACCCGGCCTGCGCCACGCCTCCTCGCCCTTCTCCGCCGCTTCCCAGAGGCTCCTGCCACCCGCCCACGCGGACCGAGGCAGCCACGGGCGCCGCCGCACGGCCCGGATCCGGAACCAGCTAGAAGGCGGCGGACAAGGCCGAGGCGGCGCAGCCCGGTCCGGAACCAAGAAGGAGGCGGCAGAAGGCCGAAGAGGCGGCGCCGCAGTCGGCTCCAAAACCAGCTGGGAGCCGGCGGAGGACACAGAGGAAGCGGCGGCGGAAGGCGACCACGGCGTCTCACTCGCGACCCGGGTCCAGAATCGCCTGGGAGACAGAGGAGGCGGCACCAACGGACACAGGACTATACTTCCCATAAGGCCCCACCGGGCGCCGCCCGCCCCTCCCTCCAACGCTCCCTCCCACCCGACAGAAAGGAGAGAGAAAAGGAAGGAGGAGGGAGGAAAGGAAAGAAGGAAAGAAAAGGAAAGAAAAGAAAGATAAGTACAGATGCCTGGAAGAAGAATGGACACAAAGGAAGGAGAAAGGGAAAGACGGAGGGACAAAGAGGGAGAAGGGGAAGGGAACAGAGAAGAAAGGAGGAAAGTTGGTAAACCAGAAGGACCACTGGGAGTTGCACTCCAAAAACACATAGAGCAGCAAAAAAGGGGAAACAGAGAAAAAGGAAAGGAAGAGGGTAAAGGAAGGGAAGAGGAAGAGAAGGGAGAAAGGAAAGAGGGAAATAAAACAAAGAAAGAAAAATATGAAGAGAGAAAAAGAGAGAGAAAAAGAGAAAGAGGGGGGGAAGGTTGGCCACAGCAACCCGTGGCGGGTTACGCTAGTATATACATATATATACGATAATATAATAATTATGATATTAATACTAATAATATATGAATATTTCTTGATATATTAATATGTTAATATTAATGATGTGTAATATATAGTAAATATAGTAAATAAATAAATAAATAATGTAGATTAGACTGTAGTTCAGCCTTTAGGTGCGGCCCTCCATAATATTGTCTCTCGTGTGGCCCCTTGGACAAAAATAATCGCCCACCCCTGCTGTAAACGCAGCACTCCCTATTCGGCACGCAGGGAGGTTTGCTATGGCGCGGCGTCGGAGCGCACAAGGCCCAAAAGCAGGCAGCCGCTGCCTAAGGAACATCGGCCGGACGCTGTCTGGCGGGCGGGGGAATGCTCCCCTTACCCAGATGGCGCCCCACGCAGCGGCGTCCTTTGCCTACCGGTAGGACCGCCCCTGGCCACAGCTTCAAGGTATGTGTGCTTCCATTCTGCCAGTTTTTCTCTCTCTGGAATTATGTCAGTAATTACTTTGGAGTAATGTCCAGAAACTCTTGTCTGGGTGCATTTTTGAATGCACCATTGGCCACCTTTTTTTTTTAGCATGGAATGTCCTTGCAGCTTCAAGGTCTGGCTTCTTTCTGCATGTTTATAAATCTGTGGAGTGATGTCTAGGGTGGGAAAATGAACTATTGTACGTTGGGTGCAGGTTTGAATGTTCCATTAGCCCAGTGTTTCCCAACCAGCGTGCCGTGGCACACTAGTGTGCCGTGAGCGATCATCAGGTGTGCCATGGGAAATTGGAACCTCCGATACCCTTTCTTCCCCCTCCTGCCTGCAGTGCTCTCTGGGTGTAGGTGAACTACAACTCCCAAACTCAAGGTCAATTCCCAAGCAAACCCTTTCAGTACTTTCTGTTGGTAATGAGAGTTCAATATGGCAAGTTTGGTTCAATTCCATTGTTGCCAGAGTTCAGGATGCTCTTTGATTGTGTGTTAACTATAAATCCCGGAAACTGTAACTCCCAAATGTCAAGGTCTATTTTCCCCAAACTCCATCTGCGTTCACATTTGGGCATATTGAGTATTCATGCCAAGTTTGGTCCTGAGCCAACATTGTTTGAGTCCACAGTGCTCTCTGGATATAGGTGAACTACAACTCCAAAACCCCAAGGTCAATGCCCACCAAACTCTTATAGCATTTTCTCTTGGTTATGGGAGTTCTGTGTGGGAAACGTTTGTGTCTTTCTGCCATTCCTGCCAGGATATATCTATGTTGAGTTCATCAAAACAGGTCCAAGTTTCGCACTGAGTGTATACATACATTTAAAAACATATTAACTCTATGTATGACTGTGTTAGAGTGTCATTTTGTGTCATTTTGTTTGGTGGTGTGCCCCAGGATTTTGTAAATGTAAAAAATGTGCCGCGGCTCGAAAAAGGTTGAAAAACACTGCATTAGCCAACTTGATGAGCATTGAATGTCCTTGCAGCTTCAGGTCTGGCTTCTTTCTGCATGTTTATATATCTGTTTATATATCGTTTTGAAGATCAAAGGAGAAGATAAGTTTTTACTTTTAGTGTGGGTCTGAGTGATGGGGGGGTGCGGTAGAGGTTGGATTAAAGGGGGCGTAATTCCAAAATGTGGCCTAGGGTGCAAAAAGGTGTTAATCCGGGCCTGTTCCTCCCTCCTTCCCAATTTCCCTTTTTTGCCTTCTTTCCTTCTTCCTTTCTTCCTTTCCTTTTGTCTTTCCTTCCTTCCTTCTTTCCTCCTGCCTTCCCTCTCTCCCTCCTTCTCTTTCCATCCTTTCCTTCCGTCCTTCCTTTAATCCTTCCTCCTTCCCCTCAATCCTTTCCTCCCACCCTTTTGTACTTCCTTTCCTCCCTCCTTCTCTTTTTCTCCTTTCCTTCCTTTCTTCCTTTTTCTTTTGTCTGTCCTTCCTCCCCTCTTTCTTCCCACCTTCCCCCGTCTCTCCCTCCTTCTCCTTCCATCCTTTACTTCTGTCCTTCCTTTTTTCCTTCCTCCTTCCCTTCCATCGTTTCCTTCCACCCTTTTGACCTTCCTTCTTTCCTCCCTCCTTCCCTTTTTCTCCTTTTTCCTTCCTTCCTTCCCTTTTGTCTTTCCTTCCTTCCCTCTTTCTTCCCACCTTCCCTCTCTCTCCCTCCTTCTCCTTCCATCCTTTCCTTCTGTCCTTTCTTTCCTCCTTCCTCCTTCCCTTCCATCCTTTCCTCCCACCCTTTTGTCCTTCCTTTCCTCCCTCCTTCCCTTTTCCTCCCTTTCTTCCTTCCGTTTTGTCTGTCCTTCCCTCTTTCTTCCCGCCTTCCCTCTCTCTCCCTCCTTCTGATTCCATCCTTTCATTCCATACTTCCTTTTTTCCTTCCTCCTTCCCTTCCATCCTTTCCTTCCACCCTTTTGTCCTTCCTTCTTTCCTCCCTCCCTCCCTCTCTCCCTCCTTCTCCTTCCAGCCTTTCCTTCCATCCTTCCTTGTTTCCTTCCTCCTTCCCTTCCATCCTTTCCTCCCACCCTTTTGTCCTTCCTTTCCTTCCTCCTTCCCTTTTTCTCCTTCTTCCTTTCGTCCTTACCTTTTGACTTTCCTTCCTTCCCTCTTTCTTCCCGCCTTCCCTCTCTCCCTCCTTCTGATTCCAGCCTTTCCTTCAGTCCTTTCTTTATTCCTTCCTCCTTCCCTTCAATCCTTTCCTTCCACCCTTTTGTCCTTCCTTCTTTCCTCCCTCCTTCCCTCTTTCCCTTTTTCTCCTTCTTTCCTTCTTCCTTCCCTTTTGTCTTTCCTTCCTTCCCTCTTTCTTCCCGCCTTCCCTCTCTCCCTCCTTCTGATTCCATCCTTTCCTTCCGTCCTTCCTTTTTCCTTCCTCCTTCCCTTCAATCCTTTCCTCCCACCCTTTTGTCCTTCCTTTCCTCCCTCCTTCCCAATTTCCCCTTTTCTCCTTCTTTCCTTCTTCCTTTCCTCCTTCCCTTTTGTCTTTCCTTCCTTCCCCTTTTCCCCAGCCTTGGCACACAATGCCCCCATGACCCACTATACATCCTGGTGCAGTCTGGAGGAGGACCACGGATGATGGGACTTGAAGTACCTTCACTCACTTCCCGAGACCACTGCAAGCCAAATAAACAACTGATAAGGGCCAAACTTGGCACACAATGCCTTTCTCAAATAACCCGGGCGGGGCCGCGTCCCCAAGCTAGTCTATATCTGTATAATAAAGCAGAATGTTTGTATGTATGTTTGTGTGTTTGTATGTGGCAGCGTTCCTATTGGCTCCCGGCCTCTACATTCTGACAACATGATTGGTTGCCAGTGAGGGAGTATTTGCATAACGCCTCTAATTGGCCAGCCAACACGAACATTCCGACACTCTAAAGTGGGAGAGGGGGTAAGGAAAAGGCCTCAGGCAGTCAGGCATGGTGGGAGTTTAAGGCCAAAACACTTTGCGACCCCTTTGCGACCCCAAACAATGAGAGAACAGGACCAAACTTGGCACACAGAACCCTCAAGACCCACTCTACATCCTGGTGCAGTTTGAGGGAGGATGGACCATGGATGACAGGACTTGCAGTACTTTAACTCACTTGCTTAGAGCACTGTGGCCCACACCATAGAAGGATCAGGACCACACTTGGCACACAGATGCCCACTGGCCCACTTTACAACCTGGTGCGGTGTAGGGCAGGATGGGCCACAAATGACGGGATTTGCAGTACCTTCACCCGATTCCTTTCCCACAGAACATTGAAGCCCCTACAAATCACAGACCAGGCCCAAACTTGGCACACAGAGTACCCATGACCCACTCTACATCCTGCTGCAGTTTTGAGTGGGATGGACCACGGATGATGGGACTTGAAGTACCTTCACTCACTTTCTGAGACCACTGCGACCCTCATCCAATTACCAAAAAAGAACAAACTAGGCACACGGAGCCCACATGACCCATTCTACATCCTGGTGCAGTTTCAAATAGGATGAACTTGGCACACATAACCGCTATGACCCCCTTTCTGACCGGGTGAGGTTTGGGGGAGGACAGACAATGGATTATGAGATTTGTAGTACTTTCACACCTTTTGGTTCCCACAGACCTCTGTGGCCCCCAACATAGGCTGATAAAGATCAAACTTACCACACAGAGCTCCCATGACCCACTCTACATTCTACTTCAGTTTGGAGGAAGGCAGACCATGGATGATGGGACTTGAAGTACCTCCAATCACTTCCCGAGACCGCTGCAACCCTCACCCACGGACTGATCAAGACCAAACTTGGCACACAGAGCCCCCATGACCCATACCACACCCTACTCCAGTTTGGAAGACATTGGACCACAGATGATGGGACTTGAAGTACCTTCACTCACTTCCCGAGACCACTGCGAGCCAAATAAACAACTGATAAGGACCAACCTTGGCACACAATGCCTTTCTCAATTAACCCGGGCAGGGCCGGGTCCCCAAGCTAGTCTGTATACCTTTATAAAGCGGAATGTTTGTATGTATGTATGTGTGCGGAGGGCGGGAGGGCGGATATGTGGCAGCCACTTTCACAGGCCACAGCGACCGGCGCGGGTGATGGACCTGCACCAAACTTGGTACAGATAAACCCCCTAACCCCCTTTACGTCCTGGTGTGGTTCGGGGGACATGACCCACGGATTATGGGATTTGTACTACTTTCCAACACTTTGGTTCCCACAGACCACTGAGGCTACCAAAAAGGACCAATACAGACCACACTTGGCACACACATCCCCCATGACCCACTCTACACCCTGCTGCAGTTTGGAGGAGGGCAGACCATGGATGATAGGACTTGAAGTACCTCTACTCACTTCCCAAGTCCACTGCGACCCTTATCCAATTACTGATCGAGACCAAACTTGGCACACATAACCCCCATGACTACCTTCACGCCCTGGTGAGGTTCGGGGGAGGACTGACAATGGATGTTGGGATTTGTAGTACTTTCACACCTTTCTGTTCCCACAGACCACTGCGGCCCCCAACAAACACCGATAAAGACCACACTTGGCACACAGAGCCCCAGTGACCCACTCTACATCCTACTGAAGTTTGGAGGGGGGCAGAACGTGGATGATGGGACTTGCAGTACCTTCCCTTACTTTCCAAGACTGCTACAAACCTAATCCAATGACTGATCAACACCAAACCTGGCACACAAAGCCCCCATGACCCACTCTACATCCTGCTGCAGTTTGGAGGAGGGCAGACCATGGATGATAGGACTTGAAGTACCTCTACTCACTTCCCAAGTCCACTGCGACCCTTATCCAATTACTGATCGAGACCAAACTTGGCACACATAACCCCCATGACTACCTTCATGTCCTGGCGAGGTTCGGGGGAGGACTGACAATGGATGATGGGATTTGTAGTACTTTCACACCTCTCTGTTCCCACAGACCACTGCGGCCCCCAACAAACACCGATAAAGACCACACTTGGCACACAAAGCCCCAGTGACCCACTCTACATCCTGCTTAAGTTTGGAGGGCAGACCATGGATGATGGGACTTGCAGTACCTTCCCTCACTTTCCAAGACTGCTGCAAACCTTATCCAATGACTGATCAACACCAAACCTGGCCCACAGAGCCCTCATTACCCACTCTACATCCTGGTACAGTTTTGTGTGAAACGGACCACGGATGATGGGACTTGAAGTACCTTCACTCCCTAAAAACAATACAACCCTCATCCATTCACCAATACAGACCAAACTTAGCACACAGAGCCCCCATGACCCAATCTACATCCTACTGCAATTTGGAGGAGGGCAGACCATGGATGATGGGACTTGCAGTACCTTCCCTCACTTTCCAAGACTGCTGCAAACCTTATCCAATGACTGATCAACACCAAACCTGGCCTACAGAGCCCTCATTACCCACTCTACATCCTGGTGCAGTTTTGTGTGAAATGGACCATGGATGATGGGACTTGAAGTACCTTCACTCCCTAAAAACAATACAACCCTCATCCATTCACCAATACAGACCAAACCTAACACACAGAGCCCCCATGACCCAATCTACATCCTACTGCAATTTGGGGGAGGCTGGACCACAGATGATGGGACTTCCAGTACCTTCAGTACTTTCATGATACCACTGCAACTCCCAAGAATGATGGATCAAGACCAAACTTGCCACACAGAGCCCCCATGACCCACTCTACATCCTGCTGCACTTCTCAAATGACCCGGGCACCGCCGGGTCCCCAAGCTAGTAAGAAATAAAGTTGAGTTGAGTAAAAGGTAGTCTTATACGCCAGAAAATACGGCAATTCAAGGCATTCCCAAGCTGGAAGCATTCAGTCAACAACGGAGGAAGAGACAGCTAGAGGACGTGTGGCGAGGTCTCCGTGACGAAGTATCGAGATTAGCTTATAAACAATTTAAAGATGTTTATGAGCAGGCTATCAAGGATGCCAGAAAGGTTTATTATTCTTCCTTGATAGAGTCGGCTAGTTCACGCCCAGCTCAACTTTTTAAGATAATTAGATCATTGACAACAATTCCGACTGTCCTAAACGATACGGATTTGGCTCCCTCAGCTGAGGCTTTTCAGAACTATTTTGCCGACAAAATCTCGAATCTCCGCCGGGACATCCCAGCCACATTTGATCCAGTGAGTGAACTCGAGACTCCGCCGCCACTCGATGGGCCCACCTTCACCCGCTTCCAATCACTGGACGCAGCAGCTGTCGATAAGTTACTCGCTGCAGCTAGACCAACTACCTGCTCCCTCGATCCGTGCCCCTCCTGGCTTGTTAGATCTTGCCGGGAGGGGTTACGAGACCCCCCTGGATAAGATTATCAACAGCTCCCTTGAGCAAGGAGTGTTCCCAGGGGGGTTGAAAGAGGCTCTGGTAAGACCACTGCTAAAGAAGCCGAATTTAGACCCTTCGGCTCCCTCCAACTACTGACCGGTGTCCAACTTACCATTCTTGGGAAAGGCAGTTGAGAGGCCAGCAGTGGATCAGCTGCAGCGGTTCTTAAACGACACAGCTGGACTCGATCCCTTCCAGTCCGGCTTCCGTATTGGGCATGGGACGGAGACCGTGCTTGTCGCCATTACAGACCAACTTCGCCGCCAGCTGGACCAAGGCGGATCAGCCCTGCTTGTGTTGCTAGATCTCACGGCAGCGTTCGATACGGTAGATCACGCATTACTGACCCACCGTTTAACCGTGACGGGAGTTAGGGGGATTGCCCTTAAGTGGGTAGCCTCCTTCCTCCAAGACCGGGGACAACGTGTGGAGAGGGGAGAGGAGGTCTCCGGGAGGCTCCCATTAAGTTGCGGAGTACCCCAGGGGGCTTTCCTCTCCCCTTTATTATTCAACATCTATATGCGTCCGCTGGCCCAGCTGGTTCGCGACTTTGGTCTGGAGTGTTATCAGTATGCTGATGACACCCAGCTTGTGCTGAGAATGGACGGCAGGCCGGACACCGTACCCGATTGTTTCCATCAATGCCTTGAAGCCGTGACTGGATGGCTGCGTTCCAGCCGGCTGAAGGTGAATCCATCGAAGACGGAGATCCTATGGCCCGGTCGCCCTGGGTTGGATGAGTGCCGGTTGCCTACCCTGGATGGCGAGCAGTTAAGGCCGTCATCTTTGGTAAAAAGCCTAGGGGTCCAGTTGGACCCATTGCTGTCCATGGAGGCCCAGGTTTCCATGGTCAGCAAAATATCGTTTTTCCATCTACGACAGGCTAAGCGACTGGCCCCCTACCTATCCAGGGATGACCTGGCTACGGTAATCCAAGCGACGGTCATCTCGAGGTTAGACTACTGTAACGCCTTCTACATGGGCCTTCCTCTGTCGACAATCCGGAAACTCAAGCTAGTGCAAAATGCGGCGGCTTAACTACTGGTGGGTGCACCGGTAAGAGAGCACGTCGCTCCCATCTTGCAGCATTTACACTGGCTACCAATCGAGTACCGAATTGTCTTCAAGGTGTTGGTTTTGACCTTTAAGGCCTTGTACGGTCTGGGGCCAGTGTACCTGAGGGACCGCCTTACCCCGTACGTTCCCCCGAGATCACTGCGTTCGGAAGAGCGAAATCTTCTGACCATACCATCTCTCCGTTCCTGTCACCTTTCTTCAACGAGACAACGGGCCTTTTCAGTTGCAGCCCCGGCACTATGGAACACATTGCCAGATGATGTGCGGGCCGTCACAGAACTTATTCCATTCCGGAGGGCATGTAAAACCATCTTGTTTAGGCAAGCCTTCAACTGAAGCCCGGATGTGGAACTGCTATGTCTTCCAACCTTAAGAAGTCTTGTGTATCACCTGTATTTTACTGCTTTTCTGTAACTGTTGCGCTTTTGTGCAATTTTAATCTTGCCGAGCCTGATAATAATACTGTTTATTTCTATTCCGCTCTTCTCACCCCGAAGGGGATTCAGTGCGGATTACAATACACATACGACAGACAGTCCCTGTCGGAAAGATATACAATTTACACAGTGCAGTTTTTAGGACTTCTTCTTTCCTGGCTGCGTCATACAGGTGGGCGACATTGGGTGTGAATGCTCCATTGTTATGTCCCTGCGTCATTGCGCCATCATGTCACAAGGGGGTGCTGTTGTTCCATCCTCATGACAGGAGCCTCTTGTTTCCACCACTTCCGCCTCTCCCTTTTCCGCCAGCCTTTTTCAGACAAGTCTGTGCAAAAGTCCTTCCCCACTTTTTCCATGGTCCCCAATTTGTTGTTAATTCACAGCTGGGCTGTTGAACTGCTTGGGTAAACAGTAGACAGGGCTCACAGCTGGCGTCTTAACTCAGCCCGGGATTCGATCCTGCAATCTTCAGATCGCCAGCACAGCTGTTGTTACCGCTGTGCTATCTCTCCGGCCGAAGGACTGTTATCTCGGCTGTATGTAAACCGCCCCGAGCCTGCTGGAAGGAGCGGTATACAAGATCGAGGAAATCTATTATATAAATGGGTTCACGTCATGTGATGTATACCTCAAACAGAGAAACCATACAACGCAGAAACACAATACTTGCCAACAGAAATAGGCCTCAAGCAAGGTACGTTTGTAGCAAAGAAACTTTCCCCCCCAAAACCTAAAAGGCCCCCAAAACAACGAGTAAAAATAAAACTACATTTACCAGCATCCTCCGGGGCAGCCAAAGACTCACCCAGCCTCTACATTCTGAACATGATTGGCTGCCAATAAGGGCGGATTTGCATAACTGCTGCACTGGCCAGCCAACATGAAAATTCCGATCCATCATAAACTGCCAAAACAGAATAAGGAAAAGGCCTGAGCCAATCCCCAACACAAACACCCAAATCACTTCTAAACGAAAATTTACACCCCAAAAATCACAGACCACGCCCAAAATTGACAGTAAGGCTTCATTAACTTGATTTCCCTAACTAGGGCCTCACTTACTGGGAAGCTGTTTACGCTCTAAATTGACAGTAAGACTTCATTAACTTGATTTCCCTAACTAGGCCTCACTTACTGGGAAGCTGTTTACGCTCTGAATTGACAGTAAGGCTTCATTAACTTGATTCTCCCGACTAGGCCTCAGCTCATGGGACATTGTGTATGGCCTGAATTTACAGTAACCTACCTTGGCACACAGAGCCCTGACCATGCATGATGGGACTTGAAGTACCACCATGGAAAACGGGATTTGTAGTACTTCAAAACCCATCATTCCCCACAGACCACTGTGGCCCAGAACCAAGACCAATAAAGACCCAACTTGGCACACCATGCCCCCCATGACCCACACTCCATCCAACTGCAGTTTAGAGGAGGGCACACCGTGGACGATTGGACTTCCTCGCATCTCCTAAAAGGGCACAGCAACGCGTGCCGGGTACAGCTAGTAAATAAATAAATAACAACCCATTGGCACAAAGGTTAAACCAGGCAGAAGGTTTTTTATTAATATCGTTGGTGTAAACATTGATAGATAGCACGTGCCGGAAGGAGGCAACCGCCTGCTCCAGCTCTTCTCGGGAGAAGAAGACCCACAAAGGAAAGGCAGGGGGAAAGGCTCGTATCCCATTCCCATCCCGTCCATTTCCCGGCAATGCTTCCCCTCTGAAGCACAAACGGCGAGCCCGGTTTTTGAACCGGAGGCTTTGCCAGCACAAACTATCATATAGAAAAAGATTTGCAGAACACTCTGATTCTTTTTTTAAATTTTTTTTAAGGGCTGTGGGAATAAACCAGCACGGAAACCTCTGTTTTTAGAGCTGTTCACACCGGGAAGAACGCTCCTTTCCCATCCTCCTTCACCCCATTCTCATCCTAAGGAGACTATGGCAACGGCAGTATTTTTTCCCCCTTTTCTTCCACTTACCATCCTTACCTTTCTCTCACTTGATTCAGAAGCCATGGCAGTGACAGCTCTTTCAGCGGAGAGGATAAAAAAAAGATGTGTTCTGCTATGCCTTTTTGTTATGCACCATAACTACAATCGCAGAGTAGAAGAGAATGACTAATATTTCTGTTAAGACTCCAATGGTGTCAAGCTTGTTTTGGACTTTAGTTCCCAGAATTCCTGGTCATTGGACAAGTTGGCAACAGGGGCTTCCGGGAGTTGGAGGCCCAAATATGTGAACACTTCTGCTTTGGATGTAAAATTTGGTTCCTAAATTATCCTGAAACTTGCAGAATCTTGTTATTCAGCTACACATACACACACGCTGTTTCCCTGAAAGTAAGACAGGGTCTCCTATTAATGTTTGCTCCAAAATAGGCAAGGGCTTATTTTCAGGGGATCTCTCCCCCCATTGATATATATTATTTAATTGTAATTAGGCTTGTTTTTGAAGTAGGGCTTATATTTTGACAAATCATGCTAGGCCTTATTTTCAGGGTAGGTCTTATTATCAGGGAAGCAGGGTATGCCTTATGAAGCTGTTATTATTATCAGGAGGAAGAAGACACCGCCTCCGAGGACAACACTCAGGCTTATATTTTGACAATCTTCAAAAATCCTGCTAGGCCTTATTTTCAGGATAAGCCTTATTATAGGGGGAAACAGGTTATGCCTTATCAAGCTGTTATTATCAGGAGGAAGACGCCTGATAATAAGGCGTCTTCCTTATTATTATCCGAGCACAACAATCAGGCTTATATATATCTTCAAAAATCCTGCTATGCCTTATTTTCAGGGTAGGTCTTATTATCAGGGACGACGACAGGATATGCCTTATGAAGCTGTTATTATCAGGAGGAAGAGGAAGACGCTGCCTCTGAGCACAACAATCGGGCTTTTTTTTTTTACAATCTTCAAAAATCCTGCTAGGCCTTATTTTCAGGATAGACCTTATTATAGGGGAAACAGGATATGCCTTATAAAGCTGTTGTTATTATCCAGAGGAAGAAAGAAGACACCGCCTCGAGCACAACAATCAGGTTTAAATTTTGACAATCTTCAAAAACCCCACTAGGCCTTATTTTCAGGGTAGGTCTTATTATCGGGGAAACAGGGTATGCCTTCAGGGTAAGTCTTGTTATTATCCAGAGGAAGAGGAAGAGAGCGCCTCCGAGCACAACAATCAGGTTTATATTTTGACAATCTTCAAAAATCCTGCTAGGCCTTATTTTCAGGGTAGGTCTTATTATTGGGGAAACAGGATATGCCTTTCAGTGAAGGGATGGTTAGAGCCGAGCCGGAAGAGGAAGAGCCAGGATCCCGCACACACGGCGGCTATAGGCAATCATCCGCTAGCCCTTATTTTCAGGGTAGGCTTATTATCGGCAGGATATGCCTTGGGGCTGTTGCATCAGGAGGAAAGACGAAGACAATCGGTGGGCGGGATATTTTGCGCCTTCAATCCTGCTAGGCCTTATTTTCAGGGTAGGTCTTGATATCGGAAACAGGGTATGCCTTCCTCCCTTCACTGAAACAATCAGGTTTATATTTTGAGGAATCTTCAAAAATCCTGCTAGGCCTTATTTTCAGGGTAGGTCTTCTGGGGAAACAGGGAGCCTTATGCCTTGCCAGAGGAAGAAGACACGCCATGCACCACCGGGCTTATATTTTGACAATCGTCAAAAATCCTGCTAGGACTTATTTTCAGGGTAGGACTTATTATCGGGGAAACAGGATATGCCTTATGAAGCTGTTGTTACTATGACACCCCGCACAACGCCTTACATCTTCAAAAATCGGGGTGTCATAGGTCTTATTTCGGGAAACAGGGAAACAGCTGTTGTTATTATCAGGAGGAAGAGGAAGACGCCGTTTCCGAGCACAACAATCAGGCTTATATTTTGACAATCTTCAAATGCTAGGCCTTATTTTCAGGGTAGGTCTTATTATCGGGGAAACAGGATATGCCTTATGAAGCTGTTGTTACTATCAGGAGGAAGAGGAAGACACCGCCTCAGCACAACAATCAGGTTTATATTTTGACAATCTTCAAAAATCCTGCTAGGCCTTATTTTCAGGGTAGGTCTTATTATTGGGGAAACAGGGTATGCCTTATGAAGCTGTTGTTATTATCAGGAGGAAGAGGAAGACGCCGCCTCCGAGCACAACAATCGGGCTTATATTTTGACAATCTTCAAAAATCCTGCTAGGCCTTATTTTCAGGGTAGGTCTTATTATCGGGGAAACAGGGTATGCCTTATGAAGCTGTTGTTATTATCCGGAGGAAGAGGAAGACGCCGCCTCCGAGCACAACAATCGGGCTTATATTTTGACAATCTTCAAAAATCCTGCTAGGCCTTATTTTCAGGGTAGGTCTTATTATTGGGGAAACAGGGTATGCCTTATGAAGCAGTTATTATGAGGAGGAAGAGGAAGAAGACGCCTCAGAGCACAACAATCAGCTCAGGAGGAGGAGGAAGAAAGGATGACTTGCTCTCAATTGGAATGTATCTGTCTTTTCCTTTCCCCTGTTGCATTCTACCCTTCTCTCTGCTTTGAAAACATAGAAGTGGTGTGACAGGAAGTTCCTGAACGGAGCCTAACGAGAACAGCCCTCCGCAATGTCACCAAAAAGGGACTTTTGCACATAGGAACCGCATTGACAGGGGCCTAAGTCACCCATAGGATATGAACGAGAACAGAGCTGGGAAGGAAAATACGAACTGATCCACTGGCTCGCTTCCCCCCCTCAAACTTTGCAAATAAGATCTATTTCCCAAAGCAGTTCCGATTACAAACCCTCTTTCCGAGGATGCATTTGGAGGAAGAGGAGAATGGAAATGTTTTGAGACGCAATGGGATGTTGGCGGTGGGATTTCTTTTCCCTTCCCTTGCAACCTTTTTCCGGCGCCCAAAAAAAGGCGCTACGGATGTTTCGTCATGATTTCTGAGACGCGGCAGGAAGGAGAGGAGACTCGCTCTTGTGCTGACGTTAATCCAGCACCGGATGCAGCTCCAAACACACTTTCCTTTCGAACAGTCGCCCACTCAATAAAACAAAACCAAAAAAATAACGGTTGATCTAAATGCTCAGATGTGTATGTTTGAACATGAGTATACATGAGGCAGTGATGGAAGCTGTTAGCATGCCATGATGCAAAGGAAATCATGTCATCCACCCAATCGGCTGTCATTCCCCAACTCCCTTCTCTCATCAAAAGGATGCCGAGATTATTATTATTATTATTTTTTTAAAAAAAAGATAAAATGATTGTGCACTGCATGATGATATCCATTAAAATGTGCAGCTTTGGTTCATGCAGTCTCCTCGGTCTGATTCATCCGTCGCTGGCGGTCGGTCGGTCGGTCGGTCGGTCTCCAATGTTGTGTTGTCATTTCGTATTTTTCTTATGTCACGTATTCGGCCGGCTCGTTTTCTTTGCGCCTCCTTTTTTTTTCAGCCGTGTTCCTTCCACAAAACCAGGTGAATACTGTGGTCCGGCATGCTCGTGGCAAACACCAGGCCCATGTCGTTCTGACCGTCCAAACCGTCCAGCCAAGATGTTTCTCCGGCCAAAAAGCTGGAGCCTCTCTTGGACTTCCGATATTCCGGCAGCGGCCAACGGCTGATCAGTTTCTCTGTCCTCAAATCCATGATGTACAGGAAGTGGCTATCAAACAGGAGCGCAAAAATGTCTCCAAAGCCCAGCAAGGACAAGTTTGCCGACTCGGGGGGTTTGATAACCCTGCAACAAGGAGAGAAGGAAGAAGATACACATCAGCAGGGGGAAAAAAATACTCTCAAGGCATTTTATATTGGTAAGAAATCCTGGCGGAGAGCCTTCATTGTCAGGCATAGGACGCAACTTCATCATGACAGTAATGTCTGACGATACTGTTGCAGGGTATTTATTTATTTACCGTTTAGCCGGCTCCGGGGTTGGGGGGACCGCCCTTAAATGGGTGGCCTCCTTCCTCCGGGACCGGGGACAACGAGTGGAGGGGGGTGATGAGGCTTCCGGGAGACTCCCACTTGATTGTGGGGTCCCCCAGGGGGCCATCCTCTCCCCCTTATTATTCAACGTATATATGCGCCCCCTGGCCCAGCTGGCCCGCGACTTTGGTCTGGAGTGTTATCAGTACGCTGATGACACCCAGCTTCTGCTGAGAATGGACGGCAAGCCGGACACCGTACCCGATTGTTTCCATCAGTGCCTGGAGGCCGTGACTGGTTGGCTGCGGGCCAGCCGGTTGAAGGTGAATCCGTCGAAGACGGAGATTCTGTGGCCCGGTCGCCCTGGGCTGGGTGGGTGTCGGTTGCCTGCCCTGGATGGCGAGCGGCTTAGCCCGTCATCTTCGGTTAAGAGCTTAGGTGTTCAGTTGGACTCCCTGCTGACCATGGAGTCCCAGGTCTCTGCGGTCAGCAGGGTGTCCTTCTTCCACCTACGACGGGCTAGGCGACTGGCACCCTACCTGTCCAGGACCGACCTGGCGACGGTAATCCAAGCGACGGTCATCTCGAGACTGGACTACTTCGGAAACTCAAGCTAGTGCAGAATGCCGCTGCTCGCTTGCTGACGGGTTCGCCGGTGAGGGAGCACATCACGCCCATTCTTCGGCAGCTGCACTGACTTCCCATCGAGTACCGAATCGTCTTCAAGGTGTTGGTGTTGACCTTTAAGGCCTTACACGGCCTAGGGCCTGCGTACCTGAGGGACCGCCTTACCCCGTACTTACCCCCGAGATCACTGCGGTCAGACGAACAGAATCTGCTGACGGTACCATCAGTCCGCTCATGCCACCTATCTGTAACTAGACAGAGAGCCTTTTCTGTAGTGGCCCCAGTATTGTGGAACTCTTTGCCGGACAGTGCCCGAGCCATCCCAGAGCTGGCTCCATTCAGAAGGGCTTGTAAGACCGCCCTCTTTGGACTAGCCTTTAATTAGGCATAGAAGGATTGTGTCTCTAGAACAGGGGTGCTCATTATGGTGATCGGGAGCACCTAGGTGATCTTCGGCCCTCTTCCAGGTGATCTTTGGGCCTCACCAGTCGGATGGCGCGCTCCTGCCATGCGCGCGCACGTGCGCTCCAGCCGCCACCTTTGCGGGGCTTGTTTTGCCAAAATGAGGTTTTAGTGGGCGGGCCCTGGCGCTCGTCTTGCCATGCACGGTGTGGTGACATGACCACCCCTTGGTTGCTGGGGGGGGGGGGGAGCAAGGCGAAGGCATGCACACGGATAGGATGCGAGGCTGTGGGAGGGATGGAGGGAATGTGTGTGTGTGTGTGTGTGTGAGAGAGAGAGAGATCCAAGGAGAGGAGAAAGAAATCCGGAGAACATTTTCGGATCCTTTTGGCAGGCAGGCGGGCAGGCGCTGGAAGGAGAGAGAGGAGAGAGAGAGAAAGAGGCGAGAAGGAGGCCGGGCAAAGTGGGGCAAAGCCAAGCAAGCCCCGCCGCAAACCCTGCTGCTGCCTCGGGACTCCCATTCCAAGCCGAGACCTGGGCGAGCGAGCTGTGGGGGGGCTGCTTTCTTTCCTTGGTTGGGGGCGAGGAGGGAGGGCTCCGCCGTATTCCTGGGGCTGAACCCGAGGAGGAGGGGGCTGTGGGGATGGAGACTCCACTTGCTGCTCTATGATTCTACACCTAGAATTGCTGGATGCACATTCCTATTCCCCTGGCAACATTGCTTGCCTTCTTCGTATAGCTGACTAAGGACCTTATCACCACCACCCCACTTCCCAAACCCTGGTGCCATTTGCCAGCAGGCATGGCAAAACAGCAGATGTGTGGGGTAACTCTGTTGCCCCATGTGCCACTCCAGCAGTGCAATGTTTTCCCCATCAGATCGGGGAAGCGCCACCCAACCGGGGCAGAAGGGAGCCTTCCCATGTTGACAAGGAAGAAGCTGAGAGACATTGTGTAATGGGCTGTGTATCTATCCGTCCCTCAACTGGCTGGCAAGCATCCTAGAACGCTTATATTGGTAAATGTGATGAGGTCTTAAATGAAATTTCTAAATGTTCAATTGAAATTTTAAACTCCTGCATGACTAGGATTTTCAAAATTGAAGGAAGTATAATGGGGATGGCTGGCATTTTTCTTGGGGACCAATGTTCTATGTGGAAAGAAGACATGGGAGAGCAGTGTGTCTGTGTCTGCAAGTCTAAGCAACTAATATGAAGAAAATATGTTTGCTGTGGGTTTTCAAAACTGATAGTTGGGCAGGCAAGAAAGAAGCCCCGCGCGGACAAAAGGCTGCAGTAGGAGGGTGCGCGCATGCGTGCGCGCACACACTCACATGCACAACAGGTGATCTTTTCAACTTGATTGTTCATATAGTAGCTCGCATGATGAAAAAGTGTGGGCACCCCTGCTCTAGAACTATGTTTGTCACCCTGCACCTCAAAATGTGTCAATTGGTGTTTTTAATGTGTTTTATGCTTTTATTGTAGGGCCCCCTGTCTGTGACAGGATGCCCACTTACATTGTTGTTATCCGCCCCGAGCCTGATGGGAGGAGCGGAATACAAGATTGAAGAAATAAATAAATAAATAAATAATTTATTTATTGTTTGGACTTGTACGCGGCCAGTCCCCGAGGGCTCGGAGCGGCTTACAATCAGGTAAAACACATAGAGGTCAAAGCAAACATATTAAACTAGCTTAAAAAAGATTCCCGGCCTCGCACTCAAAGGCTAGCCGGAAAAGGTGAGTCTTGCAGGCCTTGCGGAAGGAGAGAATGTCCTGCATGGCCCGTACATCGCTAGGAAGGGTGTTCCATATTAACGCCACTACAGAAAAGGCTCTGCGCCGGGTCGATGTGAGACGGATTGCTTTGAAGGTCGGTACTTCCAGGAGGTTCATTTGTTCGGAACGAAGTGACCTCTGGGGTTGGTAGGGGAAGAGACGGACCCTCGGATACAGCGGCCCCAGACCATGCAAGGCCTTGAAGGTTAACACCATCACCTTGGAGGTGATCCGGTGCTCGACCGGAAGCCAATGGCGCTGCTGGAGGATGGGTGTTATGTGACATCTCACTGGAGCCCCAGAGAGAAGTCGTGCAGCGGCATTCTGGACGAGCTTACGTTTCCGGACCACTGACAAGGGCAGGCCAATGTAAAGGGCATTATAGTAGTTTAGTCTCAAGATGACCGTGGCTTGGAGTACCGTGGCCAGGTCGTCTCTGGATAGACGCAGATGGCAAAAGACGGTTTTGCTGACGCTGGAAACCTGGGCCTCCATCAACAACAACGGGTCAAAAACGACCCCAAGGCTCTTAACTGAGGATGTCGGGCATAATGCCTCACCATCCAAGCTAGGCAGTCGGGCCTCCCGACCCACCGGGCGGCCCAGCCACAGTATCTCCATCTTTGCTGGATTCACCCTCAATCTGCTGGCACACAGCCAACCAGTCACGGCTTCAAGGCACTGTTGGAAACAAGAGGGTACGGAGTCCGCCCGGCCTTCCATCTTCAGAACGAGCTGGGTGTCGTCAGCGTACTGATCACATTCCAGCCCAAAGCTTCGAACCAGACCAGCAAGTGGTCGCATATATAGGTTAAATCAGTGTTTCCCAACCAGTGTGCTGGGGCACACTAGTGTGCCGTGAGTGATCATCAGGTGTGCCGTGGGAATTGGAACCTCCAGGAGCGGAGGGGGGAGAGTCTACTGTGTTGAAGTATAAAAACCCTAAGAAACCTACCTCGATAAAGGCACAAAATTACAACCACCCCCCTCCCCACCCGTTGTCAACTTGGTCTCTCCCTCTCCATGCATTGGGAAGGCCTGCCTCCCTTTCCCCAAGTAGAGACCTCCTCTTGCCTCCTGGGGGTTCTGTGTGGGAAGTTTGGCCCAGTTCTGTCATTGGTGGGGTTCAGAATGCTCTTTGATGGTAGGGGAACTATAAATCCCAGCAACTACAACTCCCAAATGTCGAGGTCTATTTCCCCTGAACTCCACCTGTGTTCACATTTGGGCATATTGAGTATTCATGCCAAGTTTGGTCCTGATCCAACATTGTTTGAGTCCACAGTGCTCTCTGGATATAGGTGAACTACAACTCCAAAACTCAAGGTCAATGCCCACCAAACTCTTTTAGCATTTTATCTTGCTTATGGGAGTTCTGTGTGGGAAGTTTGTGTCGTTCTGCCATTCCTGCTAGGATATCTATGTTGTGTTCATCAAAACAGGCCCAGGTTTCACGCTGAGTGTATAAATACATTTAAAAACATATTAACTATACGTATGACTGTGTTAGAGTGTCATTTTGTGTCATTTCTGTTGGTGGTGTGCCCCAGGATTTTGTAAATGTAAAAAGTGTGCCGCGGCTCAAAAAAGGTTGGGAAACACTGGGTTAAATAATAAAGGGGAGAGAATGGCACATTGAGGGACCCCACAAGTAGGTGGAACCCTCTCGGAAACCATGCCTCCCCTTTCCACTCGCTGTCCCCGGTTGTGGAGAGAGGACAAGAGCCATTTCAAGGCTGTCCCCCTGACTCCAGCTATGGCAAGGCGGTGGGCCAAAAGATTGTGATCGACCGTGTCAAAAGCTGCTGTGAGGTCCAATAACACAAGCAGCGCTGATCCCTCCTTGTTCAGTTGGCAACGAAGCTGATCTGAGATGGCGACCAACACAGTCTCCGTCCCGTGCCCCAAGCGGAAGCCGGACTGGAAGGGATCTAAGCCGGCTGTGTCCTCAAGGAACCGCTACCGCTGCCCCGCTACCGCCCTCTCAATCACCTTGCCCAGGAACGGAAGGTTCGAAACTTTGAATTGTGCCCGGTAGTTTCCGCTGCTAGTATTACCTGAGGATATCGTAGCTGGCAAAGTCCCACTGGAACAACCCAATGGCTGAACTGCACACGATGTATTTCCCATCAAAGTGGAGCCGGGGCTGCAGGGAGATGCTGCGGTCCTCCGAAACAGTCAAGGTTTTTAAGCATTTGCAGTTAATTTCTCTTCCAATTGGCCAGATCTGTCACCAATAAAATAAAATAAAATAAAAATAAATACTTGGACAATGATGGAATGGAATCAAAACTTCCCACACAGAACTCCCATAACCAAGAGAAAATACTATAAGAGTTTGGTGGGCATTGACCTTGAGTTTTGGAGTTGTAGTTCACCTACATCCAGAGAGCACTGTGGATTCAAACAATGCTGGATCAGGACCAAACTTGGCATGAATACTCAATATGCCCCAAATGTGAACACAGGTGGAGTTTGGGGGAAATAGACCTTGACATTTGGGAGTTACACTTCCTGGATTTATAGTTAACACACAATCAAAGAGCATCCGGAACTCTTGCAACGACGGAATTGAACCAAACTTGGCACATTGAACTCTCATTACCAACAGAAAGTACTGAAAGGGTTTGCTTGGGAATTGACCTTGAGTTTGGAAGTTGTAGTTCACCTATACCCAGAGAGCACTGTGGACTCAAACAATGTTATGTTATGTTGTTTGTTTTCTATCCAGAATCACAATGCTGGAAGGAGGCTCACCACTTTAAGGTCCCTCAAACAAGCATGGGAAAACTTTGGCCCTCTGGGTGCTTTGGACTTCAACTCCCACCATTCCTAGCAGCCTGAGGCCCTTTCCTGCTTAAGTGGCTGAGGGGGAGGGGGAGGCAAAGGGCCTGAGGCTGCTAGGAATGGTGGGAGTTGGAGTCCAAAACACCTGGAAGGTCCAAGTTTGCCCATGCCAAAATCCATTTGGTGGAAATTTATTTATTTATTTATTATTTCGCATTTGTCTGTCGTCCCCCATAACGGCTCGGCGACTTACAACAGTTCGTAAAAATACAATTGTCAGGTAACTCATAATAACTCACAGTAATACCATTAAGATGGAATTACAATTAGAACAGTTGAAGCAACAAATGGAGTCGCAGTGGGCTGACAGCCAGGTGGTGTGGGCTGAAGTTTAGCTAACTCCGAAGGCTTGTGGGAACAGCAATGTCTTAACTGCTCTCCTGAACGGGAGGAGGCCCTGGGTGGCACGGATGCCGGCGGGCAGTGCGTTCCACATGGTAGGGGCTGCAACAGAAAGCCCGGCGGCGGGTTTGCGGACAGATGGTCTCACATTTGGGGTGACCAGGAGGTTTTAGCTCTTGGAGTGCAGTGATCTGGTGGGATGATATGGGACAAGGCCGGTCCCATAGTACACTGGCCCCAGACCATGTAAGGCCTTAAAAAGTCAGGACTAACACTTTGAAGGCAATCCGCATTCAATTGGGAAAGCCAGTAGTTCAGCGCAGGATTGGCGTGATGTGGTGGCTAATCGGGACCCCCCGCCAGAGTCGCGCTGCGTTCTGCACCAGCTTGAGTCTCGGATTACCGACAGAGGAAGGCCAATGTTAAGTGCGTTACAGTAGTCCAGCCTGGAGTTGACCGTGGCTTGGATCTCTGTGGAGCAGTCGCGCCGGGTCAAATAGAGGGCCAGCTTCCTCGCCTGGCGAAGATGGAAAATTGCTACCCTGCTGACGCTGGAGACGTGGGCCTCCATCGACAACAGGGGGTCCAAGGTTACCCTAAGCTCTTAACAGAGGGCGACGGACATAATGTCACGCCGTCCAGGGTTGGAAGCTGAACATCCCTACAGCCCGGAGGACCCAGCCACAGGATCTCCGTCTTTGCCGGATTCACCTTCAACCTACCGGCTCGCAGCCATCCAGTGACGACCTCAAGGCAACGATGGAAATTATCGGGTACAGATTCGAGGCTGCCCTCCATCTTCAAGATAAGCTGGGTGTCATCAGCGTACTGATGGCACACCAGCCCAAAACTATATAGAGTTGGACGTCATCTGCATACAGATAGCACCGGACTCCAAAACTCCAGATGAACTCATCCAACGGCTTCACGTAGATCAGGGGAGCTCAGGACGGTGATCGCGATCGACCGGGTGATCTTTGGGCCTCATCCGGGTGATCTTCAGGCCCTCACCCGGTCAATCGCGCTCGCCTCTGGTCCTCTTCACGCTGGTCGCCTGGCCGCCTCCAAGAGCTCATGAGTCCAACAGCGAGAATGGCCGCTTCTGCGCATGCGCGCCAGCGAGCCGCGCATTGCATCATTCAGGCCGCCCCTTCTTTTGCCCTTCTGCCTCCCTCCTCCCTCCGGCCCTCTCCGGCCACTCAGAGTGGTCGCAGACCAAAGGAGGGGGCGGCCTGAATGATGCGATGTGCGGCTCGCCGGCGCGCATGCGCAGAAGCAGGCATTCTCCCTGTTGGACTCATGAGCTCTTGGAGGTGGCGCACGTGCATGCGGCATGGAGGAGCGGAGAAGAAATAGAAAGACTTTGAGCATGCAGGTGGCGCGTGATGAGGACCAGTGGCGAGCAAGGAGCAACAACGGAGAAGAAGCAGAAGGACGCTTTTGGAGCCATTTACTGACCAAACTGCAGCTCAAAGGTCGGTCTGTTTACTTTCTGGGTGATAATATGTGTGGCAGTGTGGGAGGAATGGGGAGGTTGGATGTATTTTTGCATGTCTCATCTGAGAAACAAATAGCCTTGCAGCTCAAAGGCCTGTGTGTTTTGTTTTCTGCCTGATGATATCTGTGGCAATATGGTAGGGAGGGAGAAATGGGTGCTTTGGATGTATTTTTGCATGTCCCATCTGAGAAACAAATAGCCTTGCAGCTTAAAGGTCTCTCTGTTTACTTTCTGCCTGATTATATCTGTGGTAAATATGCCAGGGTGGGGGGAAATGGGGTGCTTGGATGTATTTTTGCATGTCCCATTGTTTACATTTCTGAGAAAGAAAGAAGCCCCGTGCAGGCGGAAGGTGGCAGCAGGAGTGGGTGTGTGCGCATGCGCGCACCAGGTGATCTTTTAAACTTGGTTCTTCATATGGTAGCTCCCATGCTGAAAAAGTGTGAGCACCCCTGATGTAGATGTTAAACAACATGGGGGACAATACTGAGCCCTGTGGGATCCCACAGGACAATGGCTGTAGGGCCGAGCAGGAGTCCCGTAACAACACCTCCGTTTCTCTGGCTCTGCAAAAGGTAGAGACTTCACCTACCTTGATTTCGTATTTATCTGCGCTTAAAAGGATGTAATCCCCGGGACTGTGCATGAGGGACTTGACTTTGCACTTCTGCAAGACCACCTGAAATGAGAAGCAGACTGGAGGCAAGCATCCCAAGGGAGTCATAATAACAAATTGGAGGGGTTCAATCCCATCTATATATATAAAAAGAGACATGTCGTGGCGAGGGGCTTATAGACAGCAAAACCACATTACGCAGAAACACCAAATTAGGCCACTACACCCCCCACGGAATGAGGTATGTTTAGCACCGGGAACATTTAAAAAAATACACAAACAATGGCAAAAAACACAAAAAAAGGGGGACTACAACACCCACAATCCCCCGCGCCAAATAAACACGGACATACAGACCACGCTACCTGGCCCCTTCTCGCCCCCCCCCCTCAACAAAGAGAACACTCACCACAACCTTCCTACCTGCTGCTCGCTGCCAGGGTTCCCGCACGCACCTTGGAGACGGTGCAGGGGGCGGGCCAGGCCGGGGGAAGGGGGTGGAGTGGTTGCGGGGATGGCAGGGGGTGTGGCCTGTGCTGGGAAGCGGCACCGGCATTTTGTGTGGGCCGATGTCGGCCAATGGGATTCGCTGGCGGCCGCGGAGGACGCTGGGAAATGTAGGTTTTTTTAATCGTTGTTTTGGGGGCCTTCTAGGTTTTGGGGGGGAAAGTTTCTTTGCTAAAAACCTTCCTTGCCTGAGGCCTATTTGTGTTGCCAAGTTTGGTGTCTCTGCCTTGGAAGGTTTCTCTGCCTATGGCAGTTTTTCGATGACGGGTCCGCCTTTATATATATAGATATTACATGTAATATTACTAATAATATTACAGAATAATGTTATAGTACAATGTAATATATAATATTAATATTGTGCTATGGCAATAGTATAATATATTGTATTTAGATATAATATCGATAATATTATAATGTAATACAATATAATACTACTACTAATAATATGATATTATAATTATATATTTTATATTTGCATTGCGATTCATAACAGTAACAAAACTACAGTTATGTAGTAGCAATAATAGATAATAAAATAAATAAATAAATATTACATGTAATATTACTAATAATATTACAGAATAATGTTATAGTACAATGTAATATATAATATTAATATTGTGCTATGGCAATAATATAATATATTGTAATACAATATAATACTACTAACAACATATTATAATTATATATTTTATATTACATGTAATAATACTAATAATATTACAGTATAATGTTATAGTACAATGTAATATATATTAATATTGTGCTATGGCAATAATATAATATATTGTAATACAATATAATACTACTAACAACATATTATAATTATATATTTTATATTACATGTAATAATACTAATAATATTACAGTATAATGTTATTGTACAATGTAATATATAATATTAATATTTTGCTATGGCAATAATATAATATATTGTATTTACATTTTCCTTTTAAGATGCTCTGAGTCCCCTTTGGGGTGAGAGGGGCGGCATATAATTGTCGTAAATAAATAAAATATTGGGGTGTTGTGTGGTTTCCAGGCTGTATGGTCGTGTTCCAACACCTTGGAGACCTCCCAAGGCGCGCACGTAGTCTACGCGCCTTACACAGCTAGGGCACTACAGCTCCCATAATTCCCCGTGCCACAGCACCATGGCGCATGCGCGGTCCAAAAGCCCACCCGGACAGGCCCCTTCTCAACCCTCCCCACCACCCAACACAGACAACAAGAACTAAAAACATTGGAACGGCCTGGGCTCCTGTGCGCGGCTCTCACACCACACTGCCAGAAGCAACGCAGGGCTCCAGAGCCGCGCACGTGCGCCTCGGCCAATCCAGAGCTGCGCACGAGCCGCATGGCCCGGCCTCCCTCTCGCCTCCGCCGGCCTCAAAAACAGGTAGGGTCCTCTCCGTGGGGTGGCTGCGAGAAGGAAGGAAAGGGAGGGAGGGGAGGAGAAAGGAAGGAAAACGGAAGGATAGAAGGAAGGAAGGAGGGGAGCAGAAAGGAAGGAAAAGGGAAGGATAGCAGGAAGGGGGGAGGGAGAGGATGAGAAAGGAACGGAAGGATAGAAGGAGGGAAGAAGGAAGATAGGAGGTATGGATGGAAGGAAGGAAGGAGGGGAGGAGAAAGGAAGGAAAACGGAAGGATAGAAGGAAGGAAGGAGGGGAGCAGAAAGGAAGGAAAAGGGAAGGATAGCAGGAAGGGGAGGGAGAGGATGAGAAAGGAACGGAAGGATAGAAGGAGGGAAGAAGGAAGATAGGAGGTATGGATGGAAGGGAAGGAAGGGGAGGGAGAAAGGTAGGAGGAAAAAGGAAGGATCAGAGGTGAGAGAAAGAAAAGAAAATGAAGGAAGGAAGGAAGGAAGGGGAGCAGAAAAGGAAGGAAAAGGGAAGGATAGCAGGAAGGGAGGGGGGGAGGAAGAGGATGAGAAAAGGAAGGAAGCAGGAAGGAGGGAAGAAGGAAGATAGGAGGTATGGATGGAAGGAAGGAAGGAGGGGAGGAGAAAGGAAGGAAAACGGAAGGATAGAAGGAAGGAAGGAGGGGAGCAGAAAGGAAGGAAAAGGGAAGGATAGCACGAAGGGGGAGGGAGAGGATGAGAAAGGAAGGAAGGATGGAAGGAAGGAGGGGGGAAGAAGGAGGTAAAGGAAGGATAGAAGGAAGGGAAGGAAGGATAGGAAGGAAGGACGGAGGGGAGGAGAAAGGAAGGAAAAAGGAAGGATAGCAGGAGGGGAAGGAAGGGGGAGGATGTGAAAGGAATGGAAGAATAGAAGGAAGGAAGATAGGAGGAAGAAGGTATGGAGGAAGGAAGGAAGGAAGGAGGGGAGGAGAAATAAAGGAAAACGGAAGGACAGAAGGAAGGAAGGAAGGAGGGGAGCAGAAAGGAAGGAAAAGGGAAGGATAGCAGGAAGGGGGAGGGAGAGGATGAGAAAGGAAAACGGAAGGATAGAAGGAAGGGGGGAGAGGAAGGAAGGAAGGATAGAAGGATGGATGGAAGGAAGGAAGGAGGAAGGAGGAGGGAGGAGAAAGGAAAAGGAAAACGGAAGGATAGAAGGGAAGGAAGGAGGGGAGCAGAAAGGAAGGAAAAAGGAAGGATAGCAGGAAGGGGGGAGGGGAGGAGAAGGATGAGAAAGGAACGGAAGGATAGAAGGAGGGAAGAAGGAAGATAGGAGGTAGAAGGAAGGAAGGTAGGATGGAAGGAAGGAGGGGAGGAGAAAGGTAGGAAAAAGGAAGGATAGCAGGAAGGGAGGGGAAAGGAAGGGAAGGAAGGTAGGATGGAAGGAAGAAGGGGAGGAGAAAGGTAGGAAAAAGGAAGGAATGAAGGAAAGAAGGGAGGAATGAGAAAGGAAGGAAAAAGGAAGGATACCAGGAAGGAAGGGAGGGAGGGGAGGAGTAAGGAACGGATGGATACAAGGAAGGAAGAAAGGTAGGATGGATGGAAGGAAGGAAAGGAATATTTCATTTCCTCCTTCCTTCTTTGCCTCTTTCCTGCCCTTCCCTTTTTCTTTCCTTTCTACTTTCTCTCCTTCCTTCCTTCCTTCCTTCGGTACCTCTTTCTTTTCTTCCTATTACTATTCCTGTTCCTATTGTTGTGGCTGTTGTTCTTAAGCAGACCTTCTCATTACTTAATTTTCCATACCACCAGACTACGCCACAGCAACGCGTGGCCGGGTACAGCTAGTGCTTATCGGAGGGTCTTTTGTTGACAGGCCCGGAAACCTGTGCTCCGTCACCACAAACAGGTTTCAATGAGGAAGGGAACAACGCCATCCCTTCCCTTGTGTCCCTGTGTTGCGAAGAAGAGGCCACTTCTACTTCGGACGGGACGGGACGGGGAATGCCGCCCCAGCTTACCTTTGTGACCCATTCCGTGTGTCCAGTCAATGTATTGAGACAGATGCCGGTGGACAAAGCCCAGACTTTCACAGTGAAATCTGCCGAACCGCTGACCAGGAGGTCAAGCTCATCGTTGTAATCCACACTGAAAACTGCAGAGGGAGGACAAAGGAAAGGAACGCCGAGAAATGTCAGCAGTCTTGGTCATTTCTTTCGAATCCTAGAGTTGGAAGAGACCTCGTGAGCCATCCAGTCCAACTCCATTCTGCCAAGAAGCAGGAAAATCATAATCTATATATATAAAGGAAGACCCGTCATGGAACGACTGCCAGAGGCAGAGAAACCTTCCAAGGCAGAGACACCAAACTTGCCAACAAAAATAGGCCTCAGGCAAGGAAGGTTTTTAGCAAAGAAACTTTCCCCCCCAAAACCTAGAAGGCCCCCAAAACAACAATAAAAAAACCACATTTCCCAGCGTCCTCTGCGGCCGCCAGCGAATCCCATTGGCCAACATCGGCCCACACAAAATGCAGGGAGGTTGAGTTCCCATAGTAACGGTGGGTGGAGCCAGCCAAGGCTAGGATAGAATGCTGAGTGATTTGAGTTTAGTCAGTTGGTGTTTGTGTGTTAAACTGTCAAGGCCAAGCTCTAGGAGGGAGCAGGTTCCCACACTCAAGAAACACAATTCAAAAGACCAAGCCAGTACAAAATACCACACCACTGGGGGGATGGGTTGTGATAGGAAGTTGTGTTGTGTGGGTAGGAATTGCTGGAGTATTGTGCCTGGGAGGTGTGTGTATTTGGAGGTGTGTGTGGTGGTGAGTAGTGAGTGCAGTCCTGGGTTTTGTGGGGTGTATTTTGTGTGTGTTGTGGTGACATAGTTGTCTCGGTCTGGCTTTGTGCTGGTTGTGATGTGGAGGGGGTGTTGCTTTTGCCAGTGGTGTTTGTTGTGAATTTTGGTTGGGGTGGGTTTTTCTGTTGCAGTATTGGTTTTTGGGGGGGCGTTTGCAAGTTTGTGCTATTCCGGCGGTATGTGTTTGTCAGTGGTGCCTGTGTCCCTGGTGCCCTATTTGTGTTAGTGTTATGTCCTCCTGGTAGTTGTTATGTCCTCCTGTGTTAGTTGGTTGTACTGTGTAGGTTTCTGTTTAGCAGTGGTATGTATGCGTTGTGTGTCTGTTGTGTTGTGGGTCTGTAGAGGTAGGCATCGCAAGTTGTGTGGCTGTCATGTTGTGGGTGTGGTGTTTGTAAAGTGGAGGATTGGTGGTGTGTGGGTGGGATGGTGCTTGGAGAAGAGTTTGTGGTGTTGAGTGTGTAGTCTGTTGTTGTGAGTGTACAGTGGGAGTGTGGTGTGGATGTACAGTGTGGATGTGGGGTGTGTTAGTTGGTTGTACTGTGTAGGTTTCTGTTTAGCAGTGGTATGTATGCATTGTGTGTGTTGTGCGTGAGTTGTGTTGTGGGTCTGTAGAGGTAGGCATCGCGAGTTGTGTGGCTGTCATGTTGTGGGTGTGGTGTTTGTTAAGGGGGTGTCTTTTGTTGTGGGTGTATTTTGTCCTGTGAGTGGTATGTATGTGCTCTGTGCACATAGTTGTGTATCTTCTGCATATTGGCGTTGTGTGGTATTTTGTGCTGGCTTGGTCTTTTGGATTGTGTTTCTCGAGTGTGGTTGTGAGAGTTGTAGTGTCTGGAGGAGTGTGTGGTGTTTATTTTTAATTTTGTTGTTGTGATTGTGTGGCTGATCGTACCGTGGTCAGTGGTGATTACCAGTGGTCAGTTTTACTGGTTTGGCCAGTGTGGGCGAGGCTGAAGGAGCCTGTCCTTTCGGCACTGTGTGTCCTTGGCAGTCCGACTGGCTGTGGTGTGTGGGAGGCTGTCCTGAGGTGATTTGTTTTAGCGACAGTTATTTTTAAGAAATTGTCGCGCGCAGGGGGCGGGGCCAGCCCGGGGAAAGGGGGTGGAGTGGTTGTGGGGATGGCAGGGGGCGGGGCCAGGCCGGGGGAAGGGGGTGGAGTGGTTGTGGGGATGGCAGGGGCGTGGCCTGCACTGGGAAGCGGCACCGGCATCTTGTGTGGGCCGATGTTGGCCAATGGGATTCGCTGGTGGCCACGGAGGACGCTTGGAAATGTAGGTTTTTTTAAATTGTTGTTTTGGGGGCCTTCTAGGTTTTGGGGGGAAAGTTTCTTTGCTAAAAACCTTCCTTGCCTGAGGCCTATTTTTGTTGCCAAGTTTGGTGTCTCTGCCTTGGAAGGTTTCTCTGCCTCTGGCAGTCGTTCCGATGACGGGTCCTCCTTTATATATATAGATATTACATGTAATATTACTAATAATATTACAGAATAATGTTATAGTACAATGTAATATATAATATTAATATTGTGCTATGGCAATAGTATAATATATTGTATTTAGATATAATATTGATAATTTTATAATGTAATACAATATAATACTACTACTACTAATAATATGATATTATAATTATATATTTTATATTTGCATTGCGATTCATAACAGTAACAAAATTACAGTTATGTAGTAGCAATAATAATAGATAATAAAATAAATAAATAAATATTACATGTAATATTACTAATAATATTACAGAATAATGTTATAGTACAATGTAATATATAATATTAATATTGTGCTATGGCAATAATATAATATATTGTATATACATATAATATTGATAATATTAAAATGTAATACAATACTACTAACAATATATTACAATTATATATTTTTATATTACATATAATATTACTAATAATATTACAGTATGTTATAGTACAATGTAATATATAATATTAATATTGTGCTATGGCAATAATATAATATATTGTATTTACATATAATATTGATAATATTATAATGTAATACAATATAATACTACTTACAATATATTATAATTATATTTTATATTACATGTAATATTACTAATAATATTACAGTATGTTATAGTACAATGTAATATATAATATTAATATTGTGCTATGGCAATAATATAATATATTGTATATACATATATTGATAATATTATAATGTAATACAATATAATACTACTGATAATACTATATAATCATATATTACATGTAATATTACTAATAATATTGCAGTATGTTAATACAATATATATATTAATATTTTGCTATGGCAATAATATAATATATTGTATTTACATATAATATTGATAACATTATAATGTAATACAGTATAATACTACTAACAATATATTATAATTATATTTTTTTATATTACATGTAATATTACTAATAATATTACAGTATAATGTTATAGTACAATGTAATATATAATATTAATATTGTGCTATGGCAATAATATTATATATTGTATTTACATTTTACTTGTAAGATGCTCTGAGTCCCCTTTGGGGTGAGAAGGGCGGCATATAAATGTCGTAAATAAATAAAATATTGGGGTGTTGTGTGGTTTCCAGGCTGTATGGTCGTGTTCCAACAGCATTTTCTCCTAAGATTTTGCGAAAAGCCAGGAGAAAATGCTGCTAGAACACGGCCATACAGCCGTGTTCTAGCTGGTGATTCTGGCCATGAAAACTTTCAACGACATACAGACCGTATTGCTTAACATGCGTAAAGGCTTTCTGAGATTCTGCCCACCTGCCCCTGTGTGGCCCCGAAAGTGCTGGGTCTTGGCCCCTGAACTCCACTCCCAGCAGGCGATGGTGTTGTCGAAGGATCCCGTCACCAGCTTCTGCTCGTCGAACTTCACTGCCGCACACGTATGGGTCTGGATCCCATAGACGCACTGCCCGGTGCTCACGTCCCACAGCTTGGCGGACAAGTCGTCTGAACCTGAGGAAGCAAACGAAGAGGAGCTCAGTCCCTTGGGCGCCAGAGGATATTTGGAGTCTATCTAATATTTGGAATCTGTTAAATACTAGAAGATATGCATGGGCCATTTCAGAAAGACTCACCTAGGAATATTTTTAAATAAGATTTTAATTGTTTTTAACTTTTAATTGTCAATGTTTTTAATTATCTCTGGGAAATAAATAAAAATTATTATTTTACTAGTATTATTAGTATTATTATTATTTTACTAGTATTATATTTATATAATACTAGTATAATACTGGAACGTCTAGGATGTCCCCACAAATTCCTCAAAATGATAATCTTGTTACATGAGGGCCAGCGCAGTCAAGTCAGATACGTTGTGGCGCATGATGCTCTCTCGAAGAAGAAGGTGGGAGTACTGATGGCAGCCCTTTCTCATAACCGAATGGAGTGAAACAACGTTGTGTCCTTGCACCAACCCATAAAATGAATTTACAATCTTCTTCAGCATGATGCTCCAAAGGGCTATGGCAGACCTTTTGAACGAAGAAGAAGGTAAAACAAAGGGGGCATATATATCACGCTATGGTACTGATGGCAGCTTGTTCAATTTTAATTTCTCAAGGAACTGTCTGAGGGCTCACACTAAGACTCTAAACTATCTAGTCCGTGAGCTGCTTTTTTGTCCGACGGCGATGCTGCCCTTGTCGCCCATTCACTTGGCAGCCCTGCAGCATCTCACATCCTGCTTTGCGACAGCTGCAGAGCTGTTTAGGCTGGAAGTCAGCCTGAAGAAAACGGAAGTCCTCTACCAGCCCGCACCACAGGAAGAACAACATCATGCCCACGCCAGCATAGGCACATCTGTGCTTCAGTCCGTTCAGCAGTTCACCTCCCCGGGAAGCATCATCTCTTCAGACGCCAAGATTGACAAAGAGATAGATCACAGATTAGCAAATGCATAGAGTGCATTCGGAAGGCTTCACAAAAGTGTCTGGAGCAACAAGCACCTGAGGCAAAGCACCAAAATCAGTACATACAGAGCTATCGTACTGTCTATTCTCCTTTATGGGTCTGAAGCGCAGGTCACCTATCGCCAACACCTACGACTCCTTGAACGCTTTCATCAGCGCTGCCTTCGCACAATCCTAAATGTACACTGGACCGACTATGTGACGAATGTTCCTGTACTTGAGCAAGCAGGGATCACCAGCGTTGAGGCCATGCTATTGAGAACACAGCTGCGCTGGGTAGGGCACGTCTCTAGAATGGAGGACCACCGCCTCCCAAACTACTCTATGGTGAACTCACCACGGGTCAGCGCAAGAGAGGTGCCCCCAAAAAGAGATATAAGGACTCCCTGAAACAACATCTCAGGCTCGGCCAGATTGATCAGCAACAATGGTCCACCCTGGCCTCACATCGGGAGGCATGGAGACACACTCTCTACAATGCTGCGGCCTCTTTCGAGAAGACACGCCAAATGGTTCTCGAAGAGAAACGACAACGCAGAAAGAACCGCAACTTGGAAACGACAACACCCAAGGAGACTTTCTGCTGTGCTTTCTGCAACCTGAACTTGCCTATCTCAGATTGGCCTTTTTAGTCATCAACACGCTTGTAAAAAGCGTGGGGTGAGTCCTTCCTAAGAATCTTCGTTCGCGAAGTAATGCCAAGATTTATAGCCTGTTTTTATCATAATTGAGACACAAATGAATGTATTTATATAAAGAGTTTGTTGCCAGTATTTTATCTCTGGGAGCCACCTGAGATCCTAAAAGGCCTGATATACATGGGTTGTTTTGTTGTTGTTGTTGTTGCTATTGCTGCTTACATCTTGACTGAGACACAAATTGATTGTTTGATTGTTTGAGTCTGATATCACCTCTCAACCCATTAGGACACACAAAAACACCCCCGATGCAATGTGTACAATGAGTTCAAATAGTTAAAATATTAGGTAATGATTAAAAACCAATACAATATATATGGAGATATAAACACAAAAATATAATGGGAGGCATGTGTGTGTGTGTATATATATATATATTATATATACCGTGTTTCCCCGAAAGTAAGACAGCGTCTTACTTTCTTTTGACCCCCAAAATCCCCACTACGGCTTACTTTCGGGGTACGGCTTACATTAGCCGACGGTACCCCGAAAGTAAGGCGAAAGTAAGACTTACCGCGGGCGGCATGGCGTGGCTTCTTGGCTGGGCAACGAGAGGCTCCCGGAGGGGCTCAAAAGGGGCCCGGAATCCTCCTCCTCTTCTTTCCAGCGGCGCCTTCCATCCTCCTCCTCTTCCTCCCAGCAGCGCCTTCTCCCTCTCGCCGGTTCCGCCCCCTCCCTACTGTGAAGGGAGGAGGGGCGGAGCCGCCACCGGCGAGAGGGAAGAAAGCACTGGCGGAAGTCCCGCCCCCAGGGCGACTCAGGCGCTTTTTGCCGCCGCCCGGCTCCCGTTTGGAGCGCGGACGAGCGGGGCGGCGGCGAAAAGTGCCTGAGTCGCCCTGGAGGCGGGACTTCCGCCGGTGCCTTCTCCCTCTCGCCGGATCCGCCCCCCTCCCTTCACTGAAGGGAAGAGGGGCGGAGCCGCCGCCGCGAGAGGGAGAAGGCGCCGGCAGAAGTCCCGCCCGCATGGCGGCTCAGGCACTTTTCGCTGCCGCCCGGCTCGCCCGCAGGGGAGCCCTCTTGCGCCTGTCTTCCCTTCTCCGAAGAGGCGGCTGCAGGAAACCGCGAGATCTCCTTGCAGCCGCCTCGGAGAAAGAAGACAGACAGGCGCAAAGGGAGCCCTCTTGCGCCTGTCTTCCCTTCTCCGAAGAGGCGGCTGCAAGGCGCCGGCGGAAGTCCCCACCCAGGGAGACTCAGGCGCTTTTCGCCGCCGCCCGGCTCCCGCTTGGAGCGCGGGCGGGCGGCGGCGGAAAGACGCCTGAGCCGCCGCGGGCGGGATCTCCGCCGGCGCTTTCTTCCCTCCGCCGGCGGCGGCTCGCCCCTCCTCCTCCCTTCACTGTAGGGGGGACGGAACGGGGCGAGAGGGAGAAGGCGCTGCTGGGAGGAAGAGGAGGGGATGGAAGGCGCCGCTGGAAGGAAGAGGAGGAGGATTCCGGGCCCTTTTGAGCTCTGGGAGCCTCTGCCGTCGCCCAGCCAAGAAGCCACGCCATGCCGCCCGAGGTACGTCTTACTTTCGGGGTACGGCTTATATAAGCCGACCCCTCTGACACCCCCGATACGTCTTACAATCGGGGGTGTCATACTTTCGGGGAAACACGGTATGTGTGTGTGTGTGTGTGTTTATATACAGTATATGACGCCATTTTACTGTGTGTATATAATGAGATACACATACACATTTATATAATGGGGGAGAGAGAAAGAGAGAGATGGGATGCCAGTTTTACTGTGCCATTCTATATAATGGGATATACATACATACACATACACACACATATAATGGGGGATATATGTGTGTGTGTGTGTGTATACACCAGGGCTGCTCAGGAAGTCGATCGCGAAGTCAAAGGAGGTCGATTCCAGCCAGATGGGGCCCTTCTCAGAGGGGGCGGAGCCAGGCCGTGCCAAGCCCCGCCCCCTCCCCCGGCTTCGGCACTCCCAGCAGCTTCTCCAGGCTTGAGGATGGCAGTGCCAAGCTAGCCTTGTGCTAGCTATGCCACCACTGGCTTGGCATTGCCATCGTCAAGCCTGGAGAAGATGCTGGGAGCTCAAAAGCCGGAGGGGAGGGGAGGGGGCGTGGCGTGGCGCGGCCTGGCTCTGCCCCCCTCTGGCTTCCGCTCTACCAGCAGCTTCTCCAGGCTTGAGCATGGCAGTGCCAAGCCAGTGGTGGCATAGCTAGCACAGGGCTGGCTTGGCACTGCCATCTCAAGCCTGAGAAGCTGCTGGTAGAGCGGAGCCAGAGGGGGGTGGAGCCAGGCTGTGCCAAGCCCGCCCCTCCCTCCCAGCCTTGAGGAGGTAGGTAGATCTTTCTGACTTGGTTTTATTATAAGTAGCTCGCGTGCTGAAAAAGTGTGGGCACCCCTGGTATACACACACACACGTAGTTTACTGTGTGTATATAGTGGGATACACATACACATTTATACAATGTAATATATATAGAGAGAGAGAGAAGACGCCATTTTACTGTGCCATTGTATATAATGGGATACACACACACACACACACACAACGATCTATCTATCTATCTATCTATCTATCTATCAATTCGGTTTAATATACCGCTCTCTCTGAGCTCCGGAGAGAGCGGTTTACAGAGATAAAATCAGATAAAATCAGATAAACATATAAAACATCATAAAAACAATAAAACCCCCAATTAATCCCATTCCCAGTAAAACAACCATATACAGCGTAATGGCATGACGATGACGGTGACGTGGCAGAGTGCAGATATATATATAGAGAGAGGCGGGAGTGTATGTGTGTGTGTATGTATATGTGTGTGTGTGAGAGAGATGCCATTTTTCTGTTTGTATATAATGGGATACACACACATTTATATAATGGGATATATATATATCTATATATCTATCTATCTATCTATAGAGAGAGAGAGAGAGAGAGAGAGAGAGAGAGAGAGAGATGGGATGCCATTTTACTGTGCCATTGTATATAATGGGATACATACAGTATGTATACATACACACATATGGGATATACTGTATATATATAGTGTATGTGTATATATATGTGTGTGTGATGCCATTTTTCTGTTTGTATATAAGGGGATACACACACGTTTATATAATGGGATATATATAGAGAGAGAGAGAGAGAGAGAGAGATGGGATGCCATTTTACTGTGCCATTGTATATAATGGGATATATATACAGTATGTATACATACACACACAGATATATATGGGAGATATAGATATATATATAGTGTATGTGTATATATATGTGTGTGTGTGTGTGAGATGCCATTTTTCTGTGTGTATATAATGGGATACAAACACGTTTATATAATGGCATATATATAGAGAGGGGGGGGGATGCTATTTTACTGTGCCATTGTATATAATGGGACACACACACACACACACACACATATATATATATACTAGCTGTACCCGGCAGGCGTTGCTGTGCCCTATTTAGGAGATGCGAGAAAGTCTGAGTATGTAAGGGTTGGAATTGATGTTACTTATGGTCTTGGTGGGGTCATGGCTGTGTCGTTGTGGGTTCTTCTGGTGGGTGGGATGTTGAAGTCCTGGGGAGTTGTCGGTGTGTGGTGTTGCTGGCATTCTGCAGAGCTTGTGGATATACAATGTTTTTTGTCTTTCCGTCTGCTGCGTTGATGTAGAGGTTGATGCTTGTGTGGGTGGGGTATTTGGGGTGTTTGTGTGTGTTTGTAGAGTATCAATGCAGTGTTGTGTTGTGGTTGGAGTATAGGTGGAGTTGGTTTTTGTTTGTGGTGGTGGTAGGTGTTGTGTGTGCGGGGTCCCGTAAGGTTGGGGGATGGGTTGTGATAGGAAGTTGTGTTGTGTTGTGTGGGTAGGAATTGCTGGAGTATTGTGCCTGGGACGTGTGTGTATTTGGAGGTGTGTGTGGTGGTGCAGTCCTGGGTTTTGTGTTGGGGAAGTTGTCAGGTATTTGTGGGGTGTATTTTGTGTGTGTTGTGGTGACATAGTTGTCTCAGTCTGGCTGTGTGCTGGTTGTGATGTGGAGGGGGGTGTTGCTTTTGCCAGTGGTGTTTGTTGTGAATTTTGGTTGGGGTGGGTTTTTGTGTTGCAGGATTGTTTTTATTTTTTGTGGGTTTTGCAAGTTTGTGTTATTCTGGCGGTATGTGTTTGTCAGTGGTACCTGTGTCCCTGGTGCCCTATTTGTGTTAGTGTTATGTCCTCCTGGTAGTTGTTATGTCCTCCTGTGTTAGTTGGTTGTACTGTGTAGGTTTCTGTGTAGCAGTGGTATGTATGCATTGTGTGTGTTGTGTGTCTGTTGTGTTGTGTGTCTGTAGAGGTAGGCATCGCGAGTTGTGTGGCTGTCATGTTGTGGGTGTGGTGTTTGTAAAGTGGGTGTCTTTTGTTGTGGGTGTCTTTTGTCCTGTGAGTGGTATGTATGTGCTCTGTGCACATAGTTGCGTATCTTCTGCATATTGGCGCTGTGTGGTATTTTTTGCTGGCTTGGTCTTTTGGATTGTGTTTCTCAAGTGTGGGAACCTGCTCCCTCCTAGAGCTTGGCCTTGGCAGTTTAACCCACAAACACCAACTGACTAAACTCAAATCACTCAGCATTCTAATCTAGACTTGGCTGTCTCCGCCCACCGTTACTATGGGAACTCAGCCTCCCTACATTTTGTGTGGGCCGATGTTGGCCAATGGGATTTGCTGGCGGCCGCAGAGGATGCTGGGAAATGTAGTTTTTTATTGTTGTTTTGGGGGCCTTCTAGGTTTTGAGGGGGAAAGTTTCTTTGCTAAAAACCTTCCTTGCCCGAGGCCTATTTTTGTTGCCAAATTTGGTGTCTCTGCCTTGTAAGGTTTCTCTGCCTAGGACGGTCGTTCGATGACGGGTCTTCCTATATACATACATACATATATACAGTATATATATATATAATATGGGTATATAGTATATTTGGCCTCAGTTTCTTGCCCTGAAGCTCCATGGCCGCCCTACCTGTACAAAGCAGCCCGTCCTTGTAGTAAAGTGCATAGACCCTGGCGCTGTGTCCAATCAGTGAGGAGGTCTCGAAGGCTTCGTGGTCCTGCAGCTGCTTCATGCGCAAGATGGCCTTGAGGTAAACCTTCTTCCAGTGCCGGGCGTCCTGGACCGAGTCGTCATCGATGCGCCAGCCCAGCCGCTTGCAGGCCGCCTGCCAGACCTCCATGCAGGCGCTGATGACCTTGTTCCACTGCTTAGAGACCAGGCAACAAGTGAGTAAGGTCTGCGGGTCGAGCCATTTGAGCAAATAGAAGCCGAGTTCCAGCGGGAGCAGTTTGAGGAAGTCCCGCTTGAGGAGGGTCTCCAGGTGGTGGGAGAGGTGCCGGAGCTGGGCGGCCCCGCTCTGGCCAATCAGGTGGTCCAGCGCCTCATTCTTCTGCGAGTCCGTCAGAGAGAGGAACGCCACAGACAGGTGATCAAGCCATGCTTCAAAGTCCTTCCTCTCCATTAAGGTTACGGAAACATTGACCTGCAGGACATCAAAAGGGTACAAAAGTTTTAATTAAATAAATAATAAATAAAATCTCCCCAGGGGCGGTCTCAGGTAATTTTCAATGGTAGGCGAACATTATTTTGGCGCCCTAAAAAAAAACATTATTTTGCCCCCAACCTTATTTTGGTGCCCCCCCCAAATGTTTAAGTGGGACCTTGCACGCGCTCCTTCCATTCCGCCCCTGCACCGCCACTCCGTGCCCTGTGCAATTCGCCGGGCTCCGAAGGCCCCTCCTCGCGCTTCCTGCTTCCCCTGCCAGCCCCACCCACGAGGCATTGCAGAGGGCGGAGCGCCTCCTATGCACTGTGCAACGCCCCATGGGAGGGGCCGGCAGCGGACACCAGGAAGCGCTAGGGGAGGCCTTCAAGTTCAGCTCCGGCGGTTCTGGGCATGCGAAATGTTCGCGTATGCTCAGAAGCTGCTGCTGGCAGCAGCAGGGAGTTTTGCTTGAGCATGTCGAACATTTTTGCGCCCAGTCGGCGCCAATCCCTGCTGCTGCCTGCAGCAGCTTCTGAGCATGCACGAACATTTTTGCCCATGCCCAGAACCTCCGGCGCTGAAGTTCAGCTCCGGAGGTTCTGGGCATCTTTGAAAAATGTCAGCGCATGCTCAAGCTGTTGCAGCAGGGAGGTTTGCCCAGAACTGAAGTTCGGCGCGTTCGGCGCGCGTGGCAAGATGCCAAGCTGTTGCAGGCAGCAAGATGGCACGCCATGGCGGCCCACCCGTGTAGTTCGCTTACATGGACAGACCGCCCCTGAATCTCCCTCTCTTCCGGCCTCTGATGGCTTACCTTCGCGAGCGGCCTGGGTTCAAATGCTGCTCCGCAAACAAAGGCCCCCTGGAGGGAGGGCCCAAGTTGGCCCAGGCCTAAGCGGCTGAGGGGGGAAAGGAAAGGGCCTGAGGCTGTGAGGAATGGTGGGAGCTGGAGTCCAAAACACCTGGAGGGAGGGCCCAAGTTGGCCCAGGCCTAAGCGGCTGAGGGGGGAAAGGAAAGGGCCTGAGGCTGTGAGGAATGGTGGGAGCTGGAGTCCAAAACACCTGGAGGGAGGGCCCAAGTTGGCCCAGGCCTAAGCTGCTGAGGGGAAAGGGAAGGGCCTGACGCTGTGAGGAATGCTGGGAGTTGGAGTCCAAAAACCCCTGGAGGGAGGGCCCAAGCTGGCCGGGCCTCAAGCGGCTGGGGGCAAGGAAGGGGCCAGAGGCTGTGAGGAATGGTGGGAGCTGGAGTCCACAACACCTGGAGGGAGGGCCCAAGTTGGCCCGGGGCCCAAGCTGCTGAGGGGGGAAAGGAAGGGGCCTGAGGCTGTGAGGAATGGTGGGAGCTGGAGTCCAAAACACCTGGAGGGAGGGCCCAAGTTGGCCCGGGCCCAAGCTGCTGAGGGAGGAAAGGAAGGGGCCTGAGGCTGTGAGGAATGGTGGGAGCTGGAGTCCAAAACACCAGGAGGGAGAGGGCCCGAGTTGGCCCAGGCCGAAGCGGCTGAGGGGGGAAAGGTAAGGGCCTGAGGCTGGGAGGAATGGTGGGAGCTGGAGTCCACAACACCTGGAGGGAGGGCCCAAGTTGGCCCGGGCCCAGGCGGCTGCCTGGGGGGAAAGGAAGGGGCCTGAGGCTGAGGAATGGTGGGAGCTGGAGTCCTGCTGAGGGGGGAAAAACACCTGGAGGGAGGGCCCAAGTTGGCCCCCAGGCCCAAGCTGCTGCTGGGGGGAAAGGAAGGGCCTGAGGCTGTGAGGAATGGTGGGAGCTGGAGTCCAACACACCTGGAGGGAGGGCCCAAGTTGGCCCAGGCCTAAGCGGCTGAGGGGGGAAAGGGAAGGGGCCTGAGGCTGTGAGGAATGGTGGGAGCTGGAGTCCACAACACCTGGAGGGAGGGCCCAAGTTGGCCCAGGCCAAGCGGCTGAGGGGGAAAGGAAAGGGCCTGAGGCTGTGAGGAATGGTGGGAGCTGAGTCCAAAACACCTGGGGGAGGGCCCAGGCTGGCCCAGGCCTGCTGAGGGGGAAAGGGAAGGGCCTGAGGCTGTGAGGAATGGTGGGAGCTGGAGTCAAAACACCTGGAGGGAGGGCCAAGTTGGCCCAGGCCCAAGCGGCTGAGGGGGGAAAGGAAGGGCCTGAGGCTGTGAGGAATGGTGGGAGTTGGAGTCCAAAACACCTGGAGGGAGGGCCCAAGGCTGGCCCAGGCCTGCGGCTGAGGGAGGAAAGGAAGGGGCCTGAGGCTGTGAGGAATGGTGGGAGCTGGAGTCCACAACACCTGGAGGGAGGGCCCAAGTTGGCCCGGGCCCAAGCGGCTGAGGGGGGAAAGGAAGGGGCCTGAGGCTGTGAGGAATGGTGGGAGCTGGAGTCCAAAACACCTGGAGGGAGGGCCCAAGTTGGCCCAGGCCTAAGCGGCTGAGGGGGGAAAGGAAGGGGCCTGAGGCTGTGAGGAATGGTGGGAGCTGGAGTCCAAAACACCTGGAGGGAGGGCCCAAGTTGGCCCAGGCCTAAGCTGCTGAGGGGGGAAAGGAAGGGGCCTGAGGCTGTGAGGAATGGTGGGAGCTGGAGTCCAAAACACCTGGAGGAGGGCCCAGGAATTGGCCCAGAGCCAAGCCGGCTGAGGGGGGGAAAGGAAGGGGCCTGAGGCTGAGGAGGAATGGTGGGAGCTGGAGTCCAAAACACCTGGAGGGAGGGCCCAAGTTGGCCCGGGCCTAAGCGGCTGAGGGGGGGAAAGGAAGGGGCCTGAGGCTGTGAGGAATGGTGGGAGCTGGAGTCCAAAACACCTGGAGGGAGGGCCCAAGTTGGCCCGGGCCCAAGCTGCTGAGGGAGGAAAGGAAGGGGCCTGAGGCTGTGAGGAATGGTGGGAGCTGGAGTCCACAACACCTGGAGGGAGGGCCCAAGTTGGCCCAGGCCTAAGCGGCTGAGGGGGAAAGGGAAGGGCCTGAGGCTGTGAGGAATGGTGGGAGCTGGAGTCCCAAAACACCTGGAGGGAGGGCCCAAGGTTGGCCCAGGCCTAAGCGGCTGAGGGGGAAAGGAAGGGCCTGAGGCTGTGAGGAATGGTGGGAGCTGGAGTCCCAAACACCTGGAGGGAAGTTGGCCCAGGCCTAAGCCAGGCTGAGGGGGAAAGGAAAGGGCCTGAGGCTGTGAGGAATGGTGGGAGCTGGAGTCCAAAACACCTGGAGAGGGAGGGCCAAGTTGGCCCAGGCCTAAGCGGCTGAGGGGGAAAGGAAGGGCCTGAGGCTGTGAGGAATGGTGGGAGCTGGAGTCCAAAACACCTGGGAGGGAGGGCCCAAGTTGGCCAGGCCCAAGCGGCTGAGGCTGGGGGAAAGGAAGGGGCCTGAGGCTGTGAGGAATGGTGGGAGCTGGAGTCCAAAACACCTGGAGGAGGGCCCAGGTTGGCCCCGGCCAAAGCGGCTGGGGGGAAAGGAAAGGGCCTGAGGCTGTGAGGAATGGTGGGAGCTGGAGTCCAAAACACCTGGAGGGAGGGCCCAAGTTGGCCCAGGCCTAAGCGGCTGAGGGGGGGAAGGAAAGGGCCTGAGGCTGTGAGGAATGGTGGGAGCTGGAGTCCAAAACACCTGGAGGGAGGGCCCAAGTTGGCCCAGGCCTAAGCGGCTGAGGGGGGAAAGGAAAGGGCCTGAGGCTGTGAGGAATGGTGGGAGCTGGAGTCCAAAACACCTGGAGTGAGGGCCCAAGATGGCCCGGGCCTAAGCGGCTGAGGGGGAAAGGAAGGGCCTGAGGCTGTGAGGAATGGTGGGAGCTGGAGTCCAAAACACCTGGAGGGAGGGCCCAAGTTGGCCCAGGCCTAAGCGGCTGAGGGAGGAAAGGAAGGGGCCAGAGGCTGTGAGGAATGGTGGGAGCTGGAGTCCACAACACCTGGAGGGAGGGCCCAAGTTGGCCCAGGCCTGCGGCTGAGGGGGAAAGGAAGGGCCTGAGGCTGTGAGGAATGGTGGGACTTGGAGTCCAAAACACCTGGAGGGAGGGGCCCTGAAGGTTGGCCCAGGGCCTGGCGGCCTGGGGGGGAAAGGAAGGGGCCTGAGGCTGTGAGGAATGGTGGGAGCTGGAGTCCACAACACCTGGAGGGGGGGCCCAGGGTTGGCCCAGGCCTAAGCGGCTGAGGGGGAAAGGAATGGGCGTGAGGCTGGGAGGAATGGTGGGAGCTGGAGTCCAAAACACCTGGAGGGAGGGCCCAAGTTGGCCCGGGCCTAAGCGGCTGAGGGGGGAAAGGAAAGGGCCTGAGGCTGTGAGGAATGGTGGGAGCTGGAGTCCAAAACACCTGGAGGGAGGGCCCAGGCTGGCCCAGGCCTAAGGGCTGAGGGGGGGGAAGGGAAGGGCCTGGGGCTGTGAGGAATGGTGGGAGCTGGAGTCCAAAACACCTGGAGGAGGGCCCAGGTTGGCCCAGGCCCTGCTGAGGGGGAAAGGAAGGGGCCTGAGGCTGTGAGGAATGGTGGGAGCTGGAGTCCCAACACCTGGAGGGAGGGCCCAAGGGCCCAGGCCCAAGGGCTGAGGGGGAAAGGAAGGGCCTGAGGCTGTGAGGAATGGTGGGAGCTGGAGTCCCAACACCTGGAGGGAGGGCCCAAGTTGGCCTGGCCCAGGCCTGAGGGGGGAAAGGAAGGGCCTGAGGCTGTGAGGAATGGTGGGAGCTGGAGTCCAAACACCCTGGAGGGAGGCCCAAGTTGGCCCAGGCTGGAAGCCCGGCTGGGGAAAGGAAAGGGCCTGAGGCTGTGAGGAATGGTGGGAGCTGGAGTCCAAAACACCTGGAGGGGGGGCCAAGTTGGCCCAGGCCTAAGGGCTGAGGGGGAAAGGGAAGGGCCTGAGGCTGTGAGGAATGGTGGGAGCTGGAGTCCCAAACACCTGGAGGGAGGGCCCAAGTTGGCTGGCCCAGGCTGCTGAGGGGGAAAGGAAGGGCCTGAGGCTGTGAGGGAATGGTGGGAGCTGGAGTCCCAAACACCTGGAGGAAGGCCCAGGCTGGCCCAGGCCTAAGCGGAGGGGGGAAGGGAAGGGCCTGAGGCTGTGAGGAATGGTGGGAGCTGGAGTCCCAAACACCTGGAGGAGGGCCCAGTTGGCCCTGGCCCAGGCCTGAGGGGGGGAAGGGAAGGGCCTGAGGCTGAGGGGAATGGTGGGAGTTGGAGTCCCAAACCCCTGGAGGGAAGGCCCAGGCTGGCCCAGGCCTGAGGGGGGAAAGGGAAGGGCCTGAGGCTGAGAGGAATGGTGGGAGTTGGAGTCCCAGACCCCTGGAGGGAAGGCCCAAGTCTGCCCAGGCCTGCTTTAGCCCTCCCCCTGTCTGCTGGCTGTCTCCATGGCAACCCCAGACGTCCCCGCCCCCCCCTCCCTTCAGGAGGAAGCCCCACTTCCTCTTCCTCCTTCGGCTTCCTCCTTCGGGGATCCCCACCTGCAGCCGCTGCAGCCGCCACCGCCGGCTCTCCTCCAGAGCTCTATCCCGGGCACTTCCGGCGCTGAGTACCGACGTCATCAGTTAGCACTTCCGCCGGAAGTTCCCATTTTTCAATCCGTCTAGAGCCAACTTGGGCCGGCTGAAGTTTTCCCTTAGCCCTGCATTAGACTCTCTATTCTATTTCTTTCGAAGGGAATGTATCACTCTATACTTTTCATAGCTCTACCGTCGGCATGCGAATTCTTTGACTCAGAAGGAGAGTGAAAAAAAGCCCAACCGGAAGCTGTCTTTTAAAGGGTGCCAATTAAGCAACGGAACTTCCGGCCCGGTTGTTATTGACGTCCCCACCTACGGGAAACATTGCGCTCGGTTTTTCGTTCCGCCTGGCAGCTGATGTGGCGGAAGAGAGAGAGAGGGAGAGGCCGCGGTTTGGAGGCTGCTTCGAAGGTGAGCCCTTTGGCCTCTGGCCTCCTTCCTCCCACCTGGCACACTTTTCGCATTGGCCAAATCCCAGGGCACACCACCAACCAAAATGACACAAAATGACACTCAAACACAGTCATACAGATAGTTAATATGTTTTTAAATGTATTTATACACTCAGTGTGAAACCTGGGCCTGTTTCGATGAACACAACATAGATATCCTGGCAGGAATGGCAGAAAGACACAAACTTCCCACACACAACTCCCCTAACCAAGAGAAAATACTGTAAGAGTTTGGTGGGCATCGACCTTGGGTTTTGGAGTTGTAGTTCACCTATATCCAGGGAGCACTGTGGACTCAAACAATGTTGGATCAGGACCAAACTTGTCAGAATACTCAATATGCCCAAATGTGAACACAGATGGAGGTTGGGGGAAATAGACCTTGACATTTGGGAGTTACAGTTTCTGGGATTTATAGTTAACACACAATCAAAGAGCATCCTGAACTCTTGCAACAATGGGATTGAACCAAACTTGGCATATTGAACTCTCATTACCAACAGAAAGTACTGAAAGGGTTTGCTTGGGAATTGACCTTGAGTTTGGAAGTTGTAGTTCACCTACACCCAGAGAGCACTGTGGACTCAAACAATGTTATGTTATGTTGCTGTTTGTTTTCTATCCAGAATCACAATGTTGGAAGGAGGCTCACCACTTTAAGGTCCCTAAAACAGGCATGGGAAAACTTTGGCCCTCTGGGTGCTTTGGACTCCAACTCCCACCATTTCCTGCTTAAGTGGCTGAGGGGAAGGGAAAAGGGCCTGAGGCTGCTAGGAATGGTGGGAGTTGGAGTCCAAAACACCTGGAAGGTCCAAGTTTGCCCATGCTAAGTTAGCAGAAGCAGGAAACGGTAGCGCAGCGACAGCAGCCAATGGGGGTTGCCCAGGGCAGCGCTTAGCAGCTAAGTACCACCTCGGGCGCTCCCGATTGGCTGCCACCGCCGTGCCAGCTTTTCCTGCTTCTCCTATGCCTTAGCAGAAGCAGGAGGAGTGGCGCAACGCCAGCGGCAGCCAATTTTGGGGGGGGGGGCGTAATTCCGAACAGTGGCCTAGGCAAAAGGTAATTTAGCAGAAGCAGGAAAAGGTAGCGCGGTGATGGCAGCCAATTGGGGACGCCGCGGCTCGGCTCCTCCTGCTCCCTCCCTCCTCAACTTCAAGCCGCCGCGCACACGGAGGCGAAAGGAAGGTGCCGTGGCGGCCCGCGTGCGCACAGCGCTGCACTGCGCTCTAGATTGTATGGCAGAAGCGCCCAAAGGTCGCCATTTCAAAAAATAATAATTTTTTTAAAAAAAAAATTAAAATTAATTTTTGTTTTTAATTGTTGGATCCGGGTTTGCCGCCCTCCCGTGGCTGCCGCCCTATGGATGATCTGGGCCTGTTCATGGCTCTCGGAGTCAAAAAGGTTCATGACCCCTGCCTTAGGGGCATCTATCCCGATGTGTCCACCAAAGGACGGCAAAGGATTACACATTGGAGTCCTGGGCCATTGGGGGGGGGTCGTCTCTGGGGCTTGAATGGAGGATCGGAATACCAAGGGGTGCAATGCTCAATGTGTCCACTGGATGGCAGCAAAGGATTACGTAAACATTGGAGTCCCGGGGCTTGAATGGAGGGGCGGAATACCAAGGGGGCGCAATGCTCAATGTGTCCACTGGAGGGCAGCAAAGGATTACGTAAACATTGGAGTCCTGGCGCTTGAATGGAGGGGCGGAATACCAAGGGGGTGCAATGCTCAATGTGTCCACTGGAGGGCAGCAAAGGATTACGTAAACATTGGAGTCCTGGCGCTTGAATGGAGGGCGGAATACCAAGGGGGTGCAATGCTCAATGTGTCCACTGAAGGGCAGCAAAGGATTACGTAAACATTGGAGTCCTGGGGCTTGAATGGAGGGGCAGAATACCAAGGGGTGCAATGCTCAATGTGTCCACTGGAGGGCAGCAAAGGATTACGTAAACATTGGAGTCCCGGGGCTTGAATGGAGGGGCAGAATACCAAGGGGTGCAATGCTCAATGTGTCCACTGAAGGGCAGCAAAGGATTACGTAAACATTGGAGTCCTGGCACTGGAATGGAGGGGCAGAATACCAAGGGGTGCAATGCTCAATGTGTCCACTGGAGGGCAGCAAAGGATTACGTAAACATTGGAGTCCCGGGGCTGGAATGGAGGGGCAGAATACCAAGGGGTGCAATGCTCAATGTGTCCACCGGAGGGCAGCAAAGGATTACGTAAACATTGGAGTCCCGGGGCTTGAATGGAGGGGCAGAATAGCAAGGGGGCGCAATGCTCAGTGTGTCCACTGGATGGCAGCAAAGGATTACGTAAACATTGGAGTCCTGGGGCTTGAATGGAGGGGCAGAATACCAAGGGGTGCAATGCTCAATGTGTCCACTGGAGGGCAGCAAAGGATTACGTAAACATTGGAGTCCTGGCGCTTGAATGGAGGGGCGGAATACCAAGGGGGTGCAATGCTCAATGTGTCCACTGGAGGGCAGCAAAGGATTACGTAAACATTGGAGTCCTGGCGCTGGAATGGAGGGGCGGAATACCAAGGGGGTGCAATGCTCAATGTGTCCACTGGAGGGCAGCAAAGGATTACGTAAACATTGGAGTCCTGGCGCTGGAATGGAGGGGCGGAATACCAAGGGGGCGCAATGCTCAATGTGTCCACTGGAGGGCAGCAAAGGATTACGTAAACATTGGAGTCCTGGGGCTTGAATGGAGGGGCAAAATACCAAGGGGGCGCAATGCTCAATGTGTCCACTGGAGGGCAGCAAAGGATTACGTAAACATTGGAGTCCTGGCGCTTGAATGGAGGGGCAGAATACCAAGGGGTGCAATGCTCAATGTGTCCACTGGAGGGCAGCAAAGGATTACGTAAACATTGGAGTCCCCGGGCTTGAATTGTGGGGCAGAATACCAAGGGGGTGCAATGCTCAATGTGTCCACTGGAGGGCAGCAAAGGATTACGTAAACATTGGAGTCCCCGGGCTTGAATAGAGGGGCAAAATACCAAGGGGTGCAATGCTCAATGTGTCCACTGGAGGGCAGCAAAGGATTACGTAAGCATTGGAGTCCCGGGGCTTGAATGGAGGGGCAAAATACCAAGGGGCGCAATGCTCAATGTGTCCACTGGAGGGCAGCAAAGGATTACGTAAACATTGGAGTCCCGGGGCTTGAATAGAGGGGCAAAATACCAAGGGGGTGCAATGCTCAATGTGTCCACCGGAGGGCAGCAAAGGATTACGTAAACATTGGAGTCCCGGGGCTTGAATGGAGGGGCGGAATACCAAGGGGTGCAATGCTCAATGTGTCCACTGGAGGGCAGCAAAGGATTACGTAAACATTGGAGTCCCGGGGCTTGAATGGAGGGGCGGAATACCAAGGGGTGCAATGCTCAATGTGTCCACTGGAGGGCAGCAAAGGATTACGTATACATTGGAGTCCCGGGGGTTGAATGGAGCGGCAGAATACCAAGGGTTGCAATGCTCAATGTGTCCACTGGAGGGCAGCAAAGTATTACGTAAACATTGGAGTCCCGGGGCTTGAATGGAGGGGCAGAATACCAAGGGGGCGTAATGCTCAATGTGTCCACTGGAGGGCAGCAAAGGATTACGTAAACATTGGAGTCCCGGGGCATGAATGGAGCGGCAGAATACCAAGGGGGGTCGCAATGCTCAATGTGTCCACCGGAGGGCAGCAAAGGATTACGTAAACATTGGAGTCCCGGGGCTTGAATGGAGGGGCAGAATACCAAGGGGGCGCAATGCTCAATGTGTCCACTGGAGGGCAGCAAAGGATTACGTAAGCATTGGAGTCCTGGGGCTTGAATGGAGGGGCAGAATACCAAGGGGGTGCAATGCTCAATGTGTCCACCAGAGGGTGGCAAAGGACTGCACTCATATATAATTCTATTTGTTGTTGGTGTCTTTTCAGGCTGTTTCTGATATATCTGTCAATCGTATGGCAGATTTTTTTGCCACAGGGTTTTCTCCGCAAGATTTGTCCAGATTTGGTTTGCCGTTGCCTTCCCTTGAAAGTGAGCGCCTTCCCTAAGACAACCCAGTAGATTCCCAGGTAAGTATGTACTCTATTTAAATACGAGTTGAACATAATATGGCAGAGGATACGATAATGCCGGTCTCGGCTGTAGATTTGTCAACAGTCCTTCCGGCCTTTGCTCTGTTGTCTTGCGTTCGCCATTCCAAATCTTCCTTCCGACTCTCCCTTTTCCCGAATTGTTTACTTTTTTATCTTGCTGATCTTCACAGAAGTTTGGGTCATGTTTTTAGTGTAACCTTTGTGCTTTTTCCCATTTCCCCTTTGAAAGTGAAGGCTGTGAATCATTGCCGAGGAAGCCCAATCGGTCACGAGACTTGTGTTTGCTTGGCCCTTGTGTGTGTCCTTCTTTGTTTACTTCTAGGCCTTGAGGCTGTATTGGCCACTTCCTGGATAGCATTGCCTTCTGCTTCAAGATGGCTTCGGACGAATCCAGGCCGCTTTTGGGAGATATACAACCGCGATCGGACGAGATGTCCTTGCAATCCGAGAATTTTTTCTGGTCTGTTTTCCTCTTTCTTTTCTTCTTTTCTCCTCCCTTTTTTTTCTTCCTTCCTTCCTTCCCTCCATTCCTTCTTCTCTTCCTTTCACTTCCTTTCCTCCCCTCCCATCTTTCCTTTCCCTTCCACCCTTCCTTCTTTCCTTTCCCCTTCTCCTTTTCTTTCTTTCCTTTCTCCTCCCATCTTCTTTTCTTCCCCTCCCTCCCTTCATCCCTTCTTTCTTCTCTTCCTTTCGTTCTCATTCTTTCCTCCCTCATAACTTTCCCCTCTCTTTTGTTCGTTCTTTCGTTCCTTCCTTCCTTTTTCTTGCTTTTTGGCTCCCTTACTTCTCTTTCCCTTTCCCCCCTCTTTACTTCCTTCCCTCCATTTCTCTCACATACATGCCTTCTTTCTTTCACAATGACATCACAGAGGGCCACTTCACCTAACAACATTGAGTCCTTCACTTAGCAGCAGTCAATCCAGTGACATCACAGAGGGCCACTTCACCTAACAACATTCTGCCCTTCGCTTAGCAACAGTCAATTCAGTGACATCACAGAGGGCCACTTCACCTAACAACATTCAGTCCTTCACTTAATAGCAATCAATCCAGTGACATCACAGAGGGTCACTTCACCTAACAACATTCAGTCCTTCGCTTAGCAACAGTCAATCCAGTGACATCACAGAGGGCCACTTCACCTAACAACATTCAGTCCTTCGCTTAGCAGAAGTCAATCCAGTGACATCACAGAGGGCCACTTCACCTAACAACATTCAGTCCTTCACTTAGCAACAGTCAATCCAGTGACATCACAGAGGGCCACTTCACCTAACAACATTCAGTCCTTCGCTTAGCAACAGTCAATCCAGTGACATCACAGAGGGCCACTTCACCTAACAACATTCAGTCCTTCGCTTAGCAACAGTCAATCCAGTGACATCACAGAGGGCCACTTCACCTAACAACGTTCAGTCCTTCGCTTAGCAACAGTCAATCCAGTGACATCACAGAGGGCCACTTCACCTAACAACGTTCAGTCCTTCACTTAGCAACAGTCAATCCAGTGACATCACAGAGGGCCACTTCACCTAACAACATTCAGTCTTTCGCTTAGCAACAGCAACAGTCAATCCAGTGACATCACAGTGAGGGCCACTTCACCTAACAACACGTTCAGTCAATCCAGTGGCATCAGAGGGCCACTTCACCTAACAACGGGCTAGCAGCAGTCAATCCAGTGAGCAGGGCCACTTCACCTAACAACATTCTGCCCTTCGCTTAGCAGCAGTCAATCCAGTGACATCTTAGCAGCAGTCAATCCAGTGACATCACAGAGGGCCACTTCACCTAACAACATTCTGCCCTTCGCTTAGCAGCAGTCAATCCAGTGACATCACAGAGGGCCACTTCACCTAACAACATTCAGTCCTTCGCTTAGCAGCAGTCAATCCAGTGACATCACAGAGGGCCACTTCACCTAACAACATTCTGCTTAGCAGCAGTCAATCCAGTGACATCACAGAGGGCCACTTCACCTAACAACATTCTGCCCTTCGCTTAGCAGCAGTCAATCCAGTGACATCACAGAGGGCCACTTCACCTAACAACATTCTGCCCTTCGCTTAGCAGCAGTCAATCCAGTGACATCACAGAGGGCCACTTCACCTAGCAACAGCCAATCCAGTGACATCACAGAGGGCCACTTCACCATCAATCCAGTGACATCACAGAGGGCCACTTCACCTAACAACATTCAGTCCTTCGCTTAGCAGCAGTCAATCCAGTGACATCACAGAGGGCCACTTCACCTAACAACATTCTGCCCTTTCAGCAGTCAATCCAGTGACATCACAGAGGGCCACTTCACCTAACAACAGTCGCTTAGCAGCAGTCAATCCAGTGACATCACAGAGGGCCACTTCACCTAACAACATTCTGCCCTTCGCTTAGCAACAGTCAATCCAGTGGCATCACAGAGGGCCACTTCACCTAACAACGTTCAGTCCTTCACTTAGCAGCAGTCAATCCAGTGACATCACAGAGGGCCACTTCACCTAACAACATTCTGCCCTTCGCTTAGCAACAGTCAATCCAGTGACATCACAGAGGGCCACTTCACCTAACAACATTCTGCCCTTCGCTTAGCAACAGTCAATCCAGTGACATCACAGAGGGCCACTTCACCTAACAACATTCAGTCCTTCGCTTACCAACAGTCAATCCAGTGACATCACAGAGCGCCACTTCACCTAACAACATTCAGTCCTTCGCTTAGCAACAGTCAATCCAGTGACACCACAGAGGGCCACTTCACCTAACAACATTCAGTCCTTCGCTAGCATCAGTCAATCCAGTGACATCACAGAGCGCCACTTCACCTAACAACATTCAGTCCTTCGCTTAGCAACAGTCAATCCAGTGACATCACAGAGGGCCACTTCACCTAACAACATTCAGTCTTTCGCTTAGCAACAGTCAATCCAGTGACATCACAGAGGGCCACTTCACCTAACAACATTCAGTCCTTCGCTTACCAACAGTCAATCCAGTGACATCACAGAGCGCCACTTCACCTAACAACATTCAGTCCTTCGCTTAGCAACAGTCAATCCAGTGACACCACAGAGGGCCACTTCACCTAACAACATTCAGTCCTTCGCTTACCAACAGTCAATCCAGTGACATCACAGAGGGCCACTTCACCTAACAACATTCAGTCCTTCGCTTAGCAACAGTCAATCCAGTGACATCACAGAGGGCCACTTCACCTAACAACATTCAGTCTTTCGCTTAGCAACAGTCAATCCAGTGACATCACAGAGGGCCACTTCACCTAACAACATTCAGTCCTTCAGGGCCAGCAACAGTCAATCCAGTGACATCACAGAGGGCCACTTCACCTAACAACGTTCAGTCTTTCGCTTAGCAGCAGTCAATCCAGTGACATCACAGAGGGCCACTTCACCTAACAACATTCAGTCCTTCGCTTAGCAACAGTCAATCCAGTGACACCACAGAGCGCCACTTCACCTAACAACATTCAGTCCTTCGCTTAGCAACAGTCAATCCAGTGACATCACAGAGGGCCACTTCACCTAACAACGTTCAGTCTTTCGCTTAGCAGCAGTCAATCCAGTGACATCACAGAGGGCCACTTCACCTAACAACATTCAGTCCTTCGCTTAGCAACAGTCAATCCAGTGACATCACAGAGCGCCACTTCACCTAACAACATTCAGTCCTTCGCTTAGCAACAGTCAATCCAGTGACATCACAGAGGGCCACTTCACCTAACAACGTTCAGTCCTTCGCTTAGCAACAGTCAATCCAGTGACATCACAGAGGGCCACTTCACCTAACAACATTCAGTCCTTCGCTTAGCAACAGTCAATCCAGTGACATCACAGAGGGCCACTTCACCTAACAACATTCAGTCCTTCGCTTAGCAACAGTCAATCCAACATTCAGTCCTTCGCTTAGCAACAGTCAATCCAGTGACATCACAGAGGGCCACTTCACCTAACAACATTCAGTCCTTCGTTAGCAACAGTCAATCCAGTGACACCACAGAGGGCCACTTCACCTAACAACATTCAGTCCTTCGCTTAGCAACAGTCAATCCAGTGACATCACAGAGGGCCACTTCACCTAACAACATTCAGTCCTTCGCTTAGCAACAGTCAATCCAGTGACATCACAGAGGGCCACTTCACCTAACAACATTCAGTCCTTCGCTTAGCAGCAGTCAATCCAGTGACATCACAGAGGGCCACTTCACCTAACAACATTCAGTCCTTCTCTTAGCAACAGTCAATCCAGTGACATCACAGAGGGCCACTTCGTTTACCAAGAGCTTTTGTGGTACAAACAGACAAATACACATACACACGTATTTCAATTTTATCATATATATATTTATCATAAATTTACATCTAATAACAGTAGTAGTAATAATAACAATTTTTGTGTAGATGTATAATAATTAATATTAATAAGTAATTGCAGTCTACTGGGAAAGGTGTTGTTTACAACTCTTCTTTGAATCTCCTTTGGTGGAGAGAACGTGGGGTATAAATGCATCTAATACCAATAATAGTAATAATAATACATTAATAATAATTAATATTGATAAGTAATTGCAGTCTGGTGTTAAGGGTGTTGTTTACCTCTCTTCTTTGAATCTCATTTGATGGAGAAGAATATTATATAAATGCATATAATAACAGTAATAACAATAATAGATTAATAGTAATATTAATACTTGATATTAATAACTAACAGTCTACTGCAGTATTGTTTACATCTTTATATCTCCTCAAAGAAAGTGGGATATAAATGCATATAATAACTAGTAATAATAATAGAATAATTGTGGTGAAGTCATATTTATTTGTTACAGGTTTTAGATGTGGTTGATGTTTATATATATTTATGTACAGTATATTGTAAGAGTAAAACTTAACTAGCCTTAAAGGGTTAACAGGAATATTAGCTGACAGAACCTCCAGGGAGTTTCCGTTACCGTGGAAACAGGAGGCGGAGCCGATAAGTGGCTTCGGAATCTTCGGATTCAAACTATGTCAGTTGGTGGTTAACTGCGAAAGCAGAAGGGTGTGTGGAGAGTTAGAGAGTCTGTGTTTAGCCAGCTATCAGCGGGTGTTAAAAAGACTCTGGGTCTACTCTGAGGAGAGTAGCAGTGAAGCCTGGCCCTGCTCTGGGAGAGAGTAGCAGTGCAGCTGCGTTTATTGCTAGGGAAGCAGTTTGATTTAAGGACCAGCAGAGAGTAGAA